>OY787606.1:18047412-18735745 GCA_963678935.1 Umbilicus rupestris
AAGAAGGCTTTCATGCGAGCTTTCAAATAGCCATAGTTTCCTCCTTCAAGCAACGGTGGTGTGCTTGGGCTTTGTTCTTCCTTCATATTTGCCTTACCTATCAACAACGCGCGTCCGGATTCCACTCTGTACGTCGAGTAATCTGCTCTGATACCAATTGAAATTAGGCATGTTGTTGTGTCTGGATCAGACAGGTTGCTTTAGCAACCTACTACGATACTTACGAAATAATCTTACTAGGGCCGAACCTGAAAGACTCAAATACTTTGGTTACCCACTTCGGCCAATGCCTACTTTTGGGGAGGAATTCTCTTTAGTCCTCGAGATTCCACCATCAATGGTTAAAGTACAATGGTACCAACTCTCAGCCTCTGCTAGAACAAGCTCTACTTCTAACCAAGTTAGAATCTATGGTCAGTCTGATCACACAGACTAGTAATCTCAACTCAATCTAATCACACAGATTAGTTGTCTATTACACTGCACTATGTATAATAGGTTGCTACAACAACTTACTCAATCAATTTGCTCTCCCGTAGCTCAGGTCTTCGACCCGCCAAGCTCTTCCAGCTTCTTAGTCAGACCTCCGTGAGTTCTCACAAATGGGATGATGCTCCACCTTGATCAGTGACCTCCTGTCAGCTATCGAGAACTTTGCTTTGCTCTTTGATCTTCCGTGACTAGCTCACCCATGTTGATGTTTCACAGACTTGTACTTGATCTTCAATGAGACTATGCTCTAGTTGAACTTTAACGATCAAGCGTGGATCAGACTCTCCTAGTCGTGATCTCTCTCCGCTTTAGCAATGACAACACTTCAACTCTTCGCTCTTTGCTTATCGCTCTTGATTTGTGCTTATGAGTGTGTGTTGTACTTCCCTTTGTGTGCGACGCTTCCCTTATATGCTGGCAGCTTATGGAGATTATATAAATCCCAGCCTTGCTAGGATTTGATCGATTTAGAACACTTTCTAAATCTCTTTTAGTGTTCCCGATCTATTCTAAGATTTTAGCAAGTTGTTGAGATTTGATTGTAACAACCTCTTTCGTAAAAGCAATTTAGGAACCATATCTTCTCCTCGATCTTTGTAGGTTGTTAGCAATTCTGTTGCTACTATTCTAAAAACATTTAGGAAACATACTTCGATTATAAATCTTTGGTCGTTTTCTGGTTGTCTTCAGGTTGCTCTAACTACTTGCTTCACAGGTTGCTGTAGCAACTTTCCAGATCAACTAGCAAATGTTTGTCAAGGATGCCACAATCCTTAACATAGTGTATTCCCTCTGTTCCCTTAACATGGACATGACAGTTTTTTGTCATTCTCCCTTCTCTATGCAGCTCAGTATGAAACTTGTAATTGTTTATCTTATACGCACACATGCATTGTACAACCACAAGATAAACACGCATTGTTTCTCTTGTGGTTGTTGCTTGTGACTCTGTGTAATTGCTCTCCGACATGTACTCGGTTGTGGTTGACTTGGGGTTGTTTCGATATTAGTGTGATGATTATTAGTGTTCTTTGCAGGTACATTAGGGTGCTTGGGTTGTGGTTGTTTTGATTTTGTTGGTAGTTTAGTTTTTGGCTCGGTTTATGTTTAATTGTGGTTATATTCGCAGTTTGGTGTGTTTGCTTTGGCTGGCATTTAGGAAGCTAGGCTTGATTTCGATCACTGATTATCATATAGTTTTGGCAATATTAGTGTTCTGAACTGTGTAATAGTTTCCTGGTTGCGGATAGTATGATAGGATTGACTTGTTGCAGCGATGGTTTGTGGAAGAATTGGTGATCTGCTTTCTTGTTTCCCGCTGCTCTTATGTAGGCTGTTGTTTGGTTATGAAATGAATCGAAATTGTGTACCATCAATAAATTTACTATTGGCCCCAAATTTTATCTGTGTTGTCTAGTTGTGTAGGCTACTATCTGTTTGGCTAATGGTTGGTGAAGTCAGCATTCAATCGGAATCTATGAAAAGTTCAATTACCATCATTCATCAATGCGGACAACTATCGAATGAAAAACACATGGAAAATACTTCGGACCATGCCTCACGTGTCAGATGTGCACCACATTGATATAATTCTAGCTACATTTACTATGCATAACTTTATTCGCATGCATAAGCCAAGGATACCAATTTTATCACATGAGTTGGTGCAGGGTATTCAATGTACATTGAAAAGAACAGATGATCCTAGTGCGGAACTTGATAGCATCTGGAATTACGCTAGGCAATCCAAAAGATGAAGCGGAAGATAACATGGAGTAAGATGATGGCATGTCATTTGTGTTTTATGAAATCAGAATACTTATTTTTCATGTCAATTGGTACATTATGATACTTGAATATTTGTTACTTTATTTTAAATGTCAACCTTTGAATTGATTTAACTTCATTTTAGTGGAGTCCTAATATTTCATAACACATTTGTTGAACCTAGAGTCCAATAAAACAATAATTTAAATGTACTTACTTAACTTATTTACTTAAAATTTAAGTCTAAAAAAACAGAGCCTTAGTCCTAGTTGAAGTAGACATATTTCATTTTTGAAATAACTTTAATAGACATCATAGATAATAAAAGTGGGATAATTATATAAATGTGATCTTCAAATTTCATTGTGTGTTTATATAAATATAGTTTGTCGCCTTCCAAAATCCTTTGATGTCATCATTCTTCTTTGAGTAATTCTACTTCTATGACCTGAATAATTGAATATAGAAATTTGTCCTTCATTATGCAGCACCTCGTGACACTTAATTCTACCAGCATTTATTTAGAATCCAAGGCTCAAGTAATGAGATCCAAAAAAGCGGTCTCTTGCTAAATGGACGCACTAACTGTAGCAGCTCAACTGCCACTTTGTTTTTAGCCATCCTTTGTAGCCAACCATAAAATGAGTGCATCCACATAGAATTGAAGAATGAAGGCAAGAAAATTGTCTCTAATTGGCATAGAGTTTCAACGATATTTGCCTTCCAAATCATCATGCGGTTGATATCTAATGATGAAGCATAAATGTCTTGGAAAAATGTACATAACTCCGATATGGGTTCCCATATATAGTGGTGGGAAGCATTCCACGAAATGCAGTCGACATTAGCCTCTCTAAGAATATGTTTGTGTCGTGGCTTTTATACCCCACCAGCTTACGTTGTTGTAGATCGACATGGTTACCCAGCTGGCCGAGTAACCATCTGGAAATCGAAATCCTTTGATCCGATGACATATTTTGTTTGCTGGTCGGAGTAGGTACGTACTTAGCGTTTTCTGCATCCAACTTACCTCGAAGAGATGTAATTCCAACTTTGGACGATTGCAAGAAAGACCAATGTCTTTTTGACGCTTAACTCCATGTTCCTTTGTTTTCCCTTCGACGTTCATCGTGGTGTTAAAGAGATTTTCGAACACATTTTTTTCAATGTGCATGACTGACGGCACGTCGTTGTGTGCCCCAAAATTATATTCATAGTACCTACTTATTAGCTAGTGATAAGCAGGGTCGAACCCAAGAGAGAGCAAGTAGTCTTGAGTTTCACTAACAATTGTCACGATAAAAGGGGGTTTGCAGGAAGAATGTTTATTGTTTATCAAATTCAGAGAAAATCAATTCAGGGATATGCATTGCAGCTGATAATCATCGATTGAAACATGCATCAATTAGTAAACTACTGTTGAAGTAAATCAAGCTACATACACATGATTGGTAGCCTGTTGTACCTTACAGCCAGTTGTCATGACATCTTGATGGGGCGTATTTATACGACTCGTTAAACCATTTAAACCCAGCTATTTCGATAAGTTTTTATGTGAACAATTACTTTTTATTGTTGTTTGCATTTCAGGTATTTGGGATACATGAAAAGACACTTGCGACTCAAAATGGTGTTTTTAGAGAGCCGAATGCGAAAATCTACGACAAAGGAAGTGCGACTTAGTATGTTACGCTCCAGAAGACAACATTAGCGTCGCGCGCCGGAGTCTATGTCTCTTGCTGGCACAATAGTTAATGTCTTCTTGGGGCGCGGATTGTTTGATGGCGTCACCATCGGGCCCGCGGCCCGAAATCAAATTTTAGTGCCTGATCTCAATTAGGGTTTCGAAATCAGAAGAGACGGCAGCTTGACGACGAAAGTTTTGGAAGTTTGGAACGGACGGAATTTTGGAGGGAGACAAAGTCTTGCGTGAATAGTATTTTCTGGCGTTAATAGTGTTTTCCGGCAGTGAATAGTGATTGCGACGGTGAACAGTACTCGTGAACAATGTTTTTTTCATTCCTTTCAATTTAATGTATTTTTCAGTCATGACTATAATAGCTAAATTTCTGTTTGAGTTAGGGTTTTTAGTTAGTGACATACATGTTTGAGACTTGGATTTAATGTTTGTTTCTATTCAGTCGTAAGTTCTGGATCTTAAATTGCATGAATTGTATTGCAAGGTTAGCGTATACTTTATCATGAAACTACCCGCTCATCAATTCTATTTATTAACTATTTTCGAAGCTTTATCGTGGAAGCAAGTAGTAGAATCTAGGCTTAGTATCACCTTTGTCGGGATATTCTAGGTTATTACCTTTGTCGGAATGACCACATGTTTGATTAGAATCACAATCTTTAGAAGTCGATGATAACAGTCACTATTGAATTCCCTGAGCAGAATACCTCTCGTAATTGACAGTCACGTTTTCTTACTTTCCGTCTTGCATCAACTTACTAAAACTCCCTTTAGTTTAATATTCACAGAAAATCGCTTCATAGTCAGTTCTCTTGGGTTCGACCCTTGCTTGCCGCTACACTAACTAAAGCTTGGAAATATAAATACAAATTTGGCGCAGACAACGACGCACATCACATCTCCTACTCAGTAGGAGTCTGTGCTCGATTCTAAGCCTGTCCGAAGGAGAGCCACATGCAACTGGTCAAGAGGATCATTCGATATATTGGAGGGACCATGAACTATGGGCTCTGGTACACCAAGGATACTAATGCTAACCTGGCAGGTTTCAGTGATGCAGATTGGGCAGGATGCGCAGAAGATAGGAAGAGCACATCTGAAGGTTGTTTCTTCCTGGGAAATAACCTGGTATCTTGGTTCAACAAGAAGCAAAACAGCATCTCCCTTTCCACAGCCAAGGCAGAGTATATTGCTGCAGGAAGTTGATGTGCTCAAACGGTGTGGATGAAGCAGATGTTGACTGAGTATGGGAGAAATCAAAGAGAAATGGTTCTCTACTGTGACAACATGAGTGCTATCAGCATCTCCAAAAATCCAGTGCAACACTCGAGAACCAAACACATTGACATAAGGCACCACTTCATCAGGGAATTAGTAGAAAAGAAGACCATCGTCCTTGAGCACATTGTAACTGACAAACAGGTTGCCGATATCTTCACCAAACCTCTGGATGCAGCAAGATTCGAAGCACTGATATCCTCTCTGGGTCTCTGTGTTCTTTCCACCTAGCCTGCACGAAAACTCCCCCTCGGCCATTTGTAACAAAAAAAGGAAGAGAAGACGGTTGAGACAAGGGTTGTCAGTGGACATCAGGTTTTGTCAAAAATGCCAAGGGGGGAGATTGATAATGCAAATGACATTCAATTGACAAAATCTGTCGGAGTGTACAAGTCCAGTGAACAAGCAGTTGACAAAGCAACAATTTTTGCCCGATGAGAAATTTGCCCAGATATGAAGTTGTAGTGCAACGGGAGGCTTCCAAATATTCTCAGAATATCTCAGTAAAGATTTTTGTGCCTCAAGCTTGAAGATTTGGTTAGAAAATCAAATCTCCTAAAAATTAGAAGATAAGATCTTGTTGAGATCTTTGAGGGCTTCCCAATTTTGATGGTGGAAGAGTTCCTATAGAAAGAGGCTGAGCAGAGCATGACAGAGTATCCGAACAGAGAGAACAATACAGAGAGAGAATTCTATCACTGGAGATTAGAAGAGTCAGATCACCACCGTGAGCAGAGCGTGAGCACAAATCAGTGTGGTTTCTATATCGACTGATTGCAGACTAGCAATGTCTGGACAGTGCTTGATCAGGAGGACCAATTCAGAGCAGGGCGTGCTTGTTGGTTGATCAAGGGAGGCAACAGGAGAGTTGTCGAGTGGTGGAACTCGTACAATCTGCAGAAAGCCTGTTCTTGCTAGTGACAGGCGGTCACCGAGTGAGGGGAAGCATCCCAGTGTGAGGAGTACTCACGACAAAGTTCGAGCGGCTCAACGGAAAGCTTTGACGCGAAGCGTCAAGAATCTGTACTAGCTAGTTGCACAAGCGTGTGCTATAGCAAACCTACTGACACATTGTGTTAATAAGAATAGGCTGAGTCTGTGTGATCAGAGGAGTATTCTGAATTAATTTGAGTGTGTAGGTGTGTGAGACACAAATTAGAGTGTGTTCCGATTGTGTGTGAAGTGCTAGTTGAGGTCGGGTAGCATAGATTGTCGCGGAGTCGAGTCTGTGTTGTACGGAGGACCTTGGAAACTAGGATTGAGGATTGGAGTATAGTCCTCCCCAAACGTAGGCAGATTGGTCGAACTGGGTGAACAAATTACTGTTCACTATTTTGTTTCTTGTTGCACCAGTTTTGGTTGAACAAGGAGTTGCTATAGCAATTGCTTGTACACTATCAGTAACTCAGGGGCGCTGCAAATTTCAACACTTCAGCACCTGTGAGTCTATCTGCAATTCCTGTTTTTTGTCATGTGCAAAGCCAAAGAACTTCAAGGAGGCTATGGGCGAAGAATATTGGTTACTGGCAATGCAGGAAGAATTAGCAGAATTTGAATGACATGATGTATGGGATATTCAAGAATGAGTGAACATCATAGGAACCAAGTGGATCTTCAAGAACAAGACTAACAAGAAAGGAAATATCACAAAGAATAAGGCCAGACTAGTTGCACAAGGGTACATCCAGATTGAAGGCTTGGACTTTGATGAAACATTTTTACCAATAGCCCGATTGGAAGCCATCAGACTTCTCATGGCTTTGTCCTACTACCTCGGATTCAAACTCCACCAGATGGACATTAAGAGTGTATTCTTGAATGGTGAACTATCAGAGGAGCTATATGTGGCGCAGCCCAAAAGGTTTTGAAGATCCTCACCATCCGGAGAAAATGTACAAGCTTAAGAAGGCACTTTATGGATTAAAGCAGGCCTCTAGAGCATGTTATGAGCGGCTAATTATTTTTCTGAAGAAGCACGGATATGAAAGAGGAGGAGCTGACAAGACACTTTTTGTGAAAAGAACCAGGTCAGATATGATCATAGAACAAAATTTATGTTGATGACATTATATTTGGCTCAAGATCTTAGCAGCTGGTAAAGCAGTTCGTGGACCACATGAAGAATGAATTCAAGATGAGCATGGTGGGGAACTAACCTACTTCCTGGGACTGGAAGTATGCCAAAAGAATGATGGAATCTTTATATCACAAAGCAAATATAGCCAGAATCTAGTAAAGAAGTTCCAGCTAGATAAAGCAAGCCACAAACTTACACCAGCTGCCACCCATATCAAAGCTGTCTAAGATGAAGCTGGAGTTGAAGTGAATCAAGCTACATACCGAAGCATTATTGGAAGCCTGTTATACCTTACAACCAGTCGTCCTGATATATCCTATTTAGTACGATTCTGTTCAAGGTTCCAAGCCTGCCCGAAGGAGAGTCACATGCAGCTGGTCAAAAGAATCATCAGGTATGTTGGAGGGACCCTGAACTATAGCCTATGGTAAACCAAGGACACAAATGCAAACCTGGTGGGATTCAGTGATGCAGACTGGGCAGGATGCACAGAAGACAGAAAGAGCACATCTGGATGTTGTTAAAGAAATAACCTGGTATCATGAATTAGCAAAAAGTAGATCATCATCTCCGTTTCCATAGCCGAGGCAGAATATATTGCAGCAGGGAGTTGCTGTGGTATGGATGAAGCAGATGTTGACTGAATATGGGATGGATCAAAGTGAAATGGTTCTCTACTTTGATAACATGAGTGCTATCATCATTTCCAAGAATCCAGTGCAACACTCAAGAACCAAACACATTGACATAAGGCACCACTTCATCAGGGAACTGGTAGACAAGAAGATCATCGTCCTTGAGCATATCGTAACTAATAAGGAGCTAGCCGACATCTTCACCAAACCTCTGGATGCAGCAAGATTTGAAGCTCTGAGATCCTCTCTGGGTCTCTGTGTTATATCTACCTAGCCAGATCAAGCACTCCCCCTCAATCATTTATAACAAAAAGGGGGAGACAAGGTGGAGACAAGGGAGAGTCTGCCACCACGGGAATATCCAGCTCAAGGCATCAGTGGACATCAAGTTTTGTCAAAAATGCCAAGGGGGAGATTGATAATGCAAATGACATTCAATTGACAAAACCTGCCAGAGTGTTCAAGCTCAGTAAATAAGCAGTTGCTATAGCAAGAGCTGTAGCAGCAGAGTAGCAGTTTTGGCCCGAAGAGATAGCTATCCAGATATGAAGTAGCAGTGTAACGGGAGGCTTTCAAATATTCTCATAATATCCTTAGAGAAGATTACGTGCCACAGCTTGAAGTTTTGATTGGGAAATCAAATCTCCTAAAGAGTAGAAAATAAGGATCTTGTGGAGATCTTTTAGGAACTTTCTAAATTTGATATTGATGGAGTTTCTATTGAAAAAAGGCTGGGCAGAGTACAAATCGATTGATCCAAAATAAAAAAAAAGAGAATCTAAGCACCAAGATATCAAGCAAACACTGAGAGAGATTCAAAGTGTCGTGCGGAGAATTGGATCACCACCGTGAGCAGAGCGTGAGCGCAGAGCTGAGTGGTTAAAGCAGAGGCTGATCGAAGACTTGTATAGTCTGATCAGAGCTTGATCGGAAAAGGCCAATTCAGAGCAGGACTTGCTTGTTGGCTGATCAAGGAAGGCAGCAGGAGACTTGTCGAGTAGAGGAACTCGGACAATCTACAGAAGGCCGTTTCTCGCTAGTGACAGGAGGTCACTAAGTGAGGGGGAGCATCTCGAAGTGAGGATCACTCACAGAGTCCAGACAACTCAGCGGAATGCTTTGGAGCGACGCGAACAGAACCTGCACAAGCTAGTTTCACAAGTGTGCTATTGCAACCTACGGAGACATTATTTTAATTAGAATAGGCCGAGTCTGTGGGATCAGAGGAGTAGCTATTCTGAGTTAATTCGAGTGTTTAGGAGTGTGCGACACAAATCAGAGGGTGTTGTGTGTGAACTACTAGTTGAGGTTGGGTAGCATAAATTGGCCGCATGTCAAATCTGTGTTGTACGGAGCACCTTGGAGACTAGTGAATTGAGGCTGGAGTATAGTCATCCCCAGACGTCGGCAGTTGCCCGAACTGGGTGAACAAATCACTGTTCATTGTTTTTGCCTTGCTACACAAGATCCGACTGTACAAGAGGTTGCTATAGCAAATGCTTGTACACAATCAGTAACTCAGAGGCACTGCAAATTTCATCATGCATAACCATGGGGGCAAATTATAAGGCTTGAACATAACAGAGCAGCATAAGTATGATTTTGCCAACATACCAAACGGGCTGATGTCATCCGAACAAAAACAATGTCTTATATTGTGAGCTATGTTCGATTAAAATGTTTTAATGATTCACTGTTTGAAGGGCGAACCATAACAATGTCATCTCTAGCTCTATTTGAATGTCAGCTCATATTTGTAGCTATTGTTTCGTTCATATAAAACCTTTGAAGACGATAGGTATGATAGGAAGTTAGAACATTTAGGATCTCGCATTCCTCTTTTAATTTCTCAAACTTTGCGATTTGCATGACTCATGACAATTTAACAAATTCGCGTCCTTTTCATAATAGATCATACAACATTCTACATATATATCAATTCGAGTGTACCTCATGCCCCGTCCACTCACTAGTTTTTTTGTTTGACGATACTTAGTTGGCAACCGGCTGTTGTAGTCAGGCAAATTTTCTATTGTCTTGCAAATTGAATTATATATTGTTTGCAACAATCTAAGGTTTGCCTTGGTTTGAAGTCATTTCATGATAACAGATAATTCTGCCTTAGTAATGTAACCTTCAAAAATAAGTTTGTGATTAAACTTATTATACAACTCGGATGTTGCTTCATTAGGTTCCTCGGGTTCTTCTTGATACAACCGATGTGAATCACTACTCAGACCAACTATATCACTTACCATATTCTGAAATGTTCTATCACTTCTATCAAAAGGTGGTTGTACATGCAGTTCAAAAGTATCATTTAAATTATGATCCGTAACGCATCCTATAGATTTCACTTCTGCTAGTTGCTCTCAATGAAGATTTTAATTATAATAATCCTTATCAAATCCATAGACAAACAAATGATTTTTAGCAACTCTAATTTTACGACATAACCTATTTTACACATATTGCATGGACAACTCATATTGTTTTTATCAAATTTATGCCCATTCAGTTCAAGAAACCTTCAAACACCGTTCATAAACATGTCATTACTATACGATTCACCGGGATTATATTTTTTGCACATTCAAAAATGTTCTCAAACTAACTCTTCCATGTAATACCTCTTGTTCGTCAAATAAGCTACAAATAAACCTACCTAATTTATGTATACGGATTTAATAACTTAATAATAAGTTGGGAAGTAATTACCTGATTATGAGTTATTAAATCCGAAATTCTAGAATGTGTGAAGTGAAGAAAATAAATGTTATGTGGTGTAGAGAGAATAATTAAAAATAGAAGACATCCTAAAAAAAGAAATAAATGTCACAGATATGCGACGATTATACTGGGACATTAGTTCGTCGTATAATATTATTTATGACGAAAAAGATCACCGTCACAAACCTTATCGTCGTAATACCATCATAAGCACATCGTATAAGCCGTCGTATTGTATACCATGTTTAAGACGGAAAGCGCGCGCGTTATATAACCATCGTAAATCCGTCATATATTATGACGAGAGTATGACGGAATATACCGTTGCAAGTTGTACACTTATGCAACGGTATTAAACCGTCGCATAATTCTATCGTAAAAATATCAAATTTTCTACTGATATCACAAACTAATGTTCAATGGATACATTTCTAAAATGAAAATTTGAATTGATGGCACTTCAAAAGAAAATTTCCACTATTATCAAACACCATCAATTGTACAAACAAGCAAAAATACATATAAATTAGAAAACTACATAAAAGAGCTCATCTAATTAAACCTCAATAGTATTTTCCCTTCTCCTGAATCAATCTACCAGAAAAACGCTCTCCAAACAACGAGCGGTCTCAGAGAACGACGCAATAACTTTGCACAAACCGTTGCCTCTGAAAGCCCTTACTTACACACTAGTTCGGAAGTCTCATTTTTCTTCGGGGTGTACGACATCGCTCTGATAGAGCTGTTCGATTTTGGGGAAAAATTAAAAAAAGCCCTACTTTCGTGTTTGAGTTTTAGAAATGCCCTACTTGAATTTCGAGTTTTACAAATGTCCTATTTTTAAGAGACATTTTTGAAATTTCGACTCACTATTGGTGACAGGTTACAGCAGGTTACTATAGCAACCTCTGGGTCACTTTGCGGAATTTTTTTGCTTTGGCCGAACCTGAAAGACTCAAGAGCTTTGGTTACCCAGTTCGGCAACTGCATACGTCTGAGGAGGACTTCTCTCAATCCTCAATATTTCACTATCTTCGTTCAAGTACACAGGATTCCAAAATTCAACCAAGGCTAGTTTAACCTCTACTTCTAACCTAGTCTAAATCACTGCTCAATCTGATCACACAAATTAGCAACATAATCTGATCCCACAGACTTGCTCATATTGTCTATACACTCAAGTAATAGATAGCTACAGTTCTCAGACTCAGTCTATACTAAGACAATGTGTAACAGGATGATGTTATAGCAACTTACTCTGTCTAGTTGATGTAACTTTTGTCCACGACTCTCCAAGCACTCCCTACTGAGCAGTCGGACTTCCACGAGTTCTCCTGACTTTGGTGATGCTCCCCCTTGATCAATGACATCCTAACAATATCTGAGAACTCTGCTTTGATCACTGACAGTTCGCGATAGCTCCTCTCCGCGACTATGCTCCAAAGCAAGTACTTGATCTTTCAACTAGACTATGCTCCATTTGAAGTTCTTAGATCAAGCTTAGATTAGAATCCTCTAATCGTGATCTTCTCTCAGCTCATGCACCCACAACTTTGCGCTCTAGCTTTTAGCTCCCGCTCTTTGCTTGTGTATGAGTGTTTCCAACCAACTTTGTGGTTGTGTATGAGTGTTTGTGTGCTGCACTCCCATATATAGCTACAACAACAAACATAGGAATCTTAATTCCTTTAGGATTCACAGATCTTTCCAACCAATTTTGCACATTGGATCTTCTCCTAGATTCTTTCAAGTTGTTGAGAATTGATTTCCTAAAATCAATTTGAAACCTTATCTTCTTCAATCTCTTGCGATCACTTGGTGAAGACTTCTGATCAACTGTGATCGACTGGGAGACTCCCTAACTTATTGCGACTCCGTCAGCAATCCTCCGGACGCTCTCCGTGCTGCTTCATATTGATCGGCTACTTTGATCTAGCTTTGAGTCTCCATGCTATAGCAACTTCTAACGGTCGATTGAAAGCTTCCAAAACTTGCTCCAGGTTCTGTTGCAACGGGTTGCTATAGCATCTTTTTGCGATTTGTTTTGTCAACTTCAGAACATAGTCCAGCTTCTAAGTTAGTAGAATGCTGAAGCAACTTCCTGCTGTTGTTTTGTTTTGTCAAGGATGTCATAACATTAACAATGTCTTATGAATTTTCAACCAAACTAGTTTTTGAAAAATCGATCTCTTGGCTTTTATGCTGAGTTTGCCTGTTTTGTCTAAGCTGGCGTCAACCAGAACGCTTCATCACTTAAACAATTGAAGGCAATTGATAAAAATCAACAAATGTCACATGTGTTGAAATTTTAATTGCAAGTTTTATGTTCATAACTGCAAAATATAGCTGATTTACAATGAAATAGACATGTTAAATTTGACGTGTTTATCCAATTCCACTACAATGAAGTTTATCAACGGAATACACTAAATGAGAAGTGCTTGGGAAGCCTTCTTTCACGAATGTGTCTTCTTTCTTGTGATTGAGAGGGACCCGAATGACTGTGATCTTGAGTGACATGGGATTGAAGATTTGTAACACCAGGATAATATAAATTCTAATCATGTGTAGGCATGTATTCTTGTTCTTGATCATCGTCGGTATTTCCTATATCAGATTCACATGTATATATTTGTAAAAATGACGACTCATTATAAATTTTGATCATTCATAGGCATGTGTTAGATTCGATTTAAAAAATACCACTATGAAACAGAACAAGAGTAAAGTCTACACCCAGAGCATTTGTCTCGCCTAACTCTCATAATTCCTCAGTAGCAAAATAGTATGAGCTTCCTTCCTTGTAGAAGGACATGTGCTGCCTAGAAAAATATCAGCTGCAACATGAAGCACCAAGGTTTGCTAAAATTATCAAATCACAATTTTTACAAAAAAAATAAATAAATGATTAATTTAGTTTGTATGTACTTACAGTCTTATATGCTCGTGTGCATTGAGACGGTAAGATTGAGAATCATCATATCTAAGCTGAATAAAGCTATGGATTATGTTTTTGTACCAAGTACGGTACTAATGCATCATAGCATCGTCATCTTGTTCCACCTCGCCCACCATAATACTCTCAGCTCGTCCAATATTCCTCATGATTCAGTTTTGAATACCTATGTGCAGTATATACTGCATCTGCCTTTGTAATAAATTTAGCTCACATCCCAAGTGTACAAGTTGTCCATAATTTCCACCCAAATACTCATCCACTAGTTCATTCGCATCCCATGTCGAAACATCATTAAATGCTAAGATATCCCATATATATATATTCAGGTTCAGAATTGTTAAAAACGTTCTTCCTATCAAGGTGGTCTAAAAATTTCATCTCATCCCGATCAAACTCATCCGTATGAACATGTGTAGTGTTTCCAATGTCGACATAACCATCGGACCTGATTCAGTATTTTCCATTTCGGAATACTTAACAATTTACCTTAACCAAAAACATCAAACACAAAAGTCTTCAAAGTATTTCATCCCTAACAAATCAGCCAATTAAACTTATACATGACATATTTAACAACTCAACTAACAAATTCAATCACCAACACTCAAACCCAATTTCATAACAATTCATCCCCAATTTTCAAATCCAAATATAAATCAACAAATCAAAATAACCAAAATCAAACACCAATAACCTACAAATCATTTATCACTCACCAATAATACTTAAGTTATTAATAACTCAACAATTCTAAATCAAAACAATCTAGTGACTGACCCACCAATTCAGACAAAATTTGAATTCAAATTATATCTAGCTAGTAAAGGGACGAATCTTTGATATATTGACCCCAAAATATCCTTCAATTAAGCACCAAACAAGATTGGCAGCAAAGTAAGTCGGATATGGAAGATGTCAGAAGGGGTAGGGTGGAAATTGAGGTGATAAGAGAACTAGAAGAAAGGACGGATCTGTTATCAACGCGAGATTGGTCTTTCAGAGACCAATTTCCTAATGAAATCGGTTTCCTATTGGTTTATGACATGGATCGATGACGGTTGTGGTTAGCGCCAGCTGGGACCAAATTGGCAAACTTAACATAAAAGTCGAGAGGTCGATTTTTCATAACCAATCTAGTTAAAAGTTCAAAGAGATAGGTCTTAGACAGGTTTTTTTTTAAAATATGACATTTGCAAAACTCAAAACTCAAGTAAGACCTTTTATGATACTCAAACATGAAACTAGGACATTTCAACAAAAAAAAAATTCGATTTTGCGGCCAGACTCATTAGTTTAGTCGTGTTGTTGAGTTGAAAATGATGAAGATATTTTTGAATGTTTTTCAATTTGCCCACTTTTTTAAATTTAATATCAAAGTTATCTGAAATGGCCTTTTTGTAGTATTGGCACAAAAATGCTTTTGCTTTAACGTTATTTTGAACTGCGCTTCAAGCCTAGTGAACGGCTACATGACGATGACATGGTCACGTGCTATTCAAGACGACATTTTTCTTCGTTTTCTGAATTAGCGTAAATGCATTTTTTTCTTTTAAAAATTATTATTTTATTTGTTTGGAGAAGAAACGCAATACTTAAAAAGCATTTTTAGTCTTAAATTATTATTATAATATATTTTTAGTTACGTATGCGCTGTCTAGTCTTAATGGGTCGTCCATAATAACGGTTTAAGCTAAAAGCCCTTTATGAAAAATGTTTATTTTAAAGTGGGATATTTCAGAAAGTGAGATAAATTTGAGATTAAATTTAGAAAAGAGGTAAATGTGAAATTTGTTTATGAAATTAAAAATGTATGCATAAGAAAACTAGGTCGTTAAATGTGGGAGTGAAGAAGAAACGTGCAACGTCGCCGTATAGTGATTCTTATTTTGGAAACGGCAGCGTGGATTAGGCGGCACTTGGATGCATTGGGTTTGTCCGTAGTGGGATTGCTCGTGTAATAATATTTATAAATAATAAATAAATATATATATGAAACCCTAGAGTGAAGACGACATCATCTCTTCCTCCAATTGGATTCTCTCTTCCGCAATTGTTCACCGTTTTGAACTCCTTGCTTGATCGATGTGCGATGTATTGGAGCTCCGGCGAGAGGACATCTGACCGTCTTGTGTAGTTAACCCTGTACGCAATTTCTCTGCGCTAAAGTCTGCGGCTTTTTCGCTCCGATCCGCCGTGAATCTGTGACTTTAGTCGTTGGAAAATTTGTCATTTGAGGATTGCAAGTTGGTTGTATTGGTCTTAATTTGGTTGTTTGATTCAGCCGGAGCTGAATCCGGACCGGAGAGTTGATGGCTAAAGACAAGAAGGGTAAGAAGGGAGGCTCGAAGAGTTCTCATCAGGAGGAGGAGGAGGAAGTGGAATTGGTAGCGGAAAAATTGGTTGTTTCGAAGAAGAAGGGGAAAAGTAAGAAGGCTGCCGCGAGTGGGTCATCGGTGGTAGGAGATGAAGATATTGACGATCGTGATGAGGTGAGTGAGGAGCCTGATTTTTCTGGGAAGAAGAAGGCGAGTAAGAAAAAGGCGCCTCGTGGGTCATCCTCTTTTGCTGCTTTGGATGAGGATGATGGGAATGATGAAGTTTCAGCTGCTTTCACTGGGAAGAAGAAGTCCAGTAAGAAGAAGTCATCCGATGTACCGTCTTATGGGGCATTAGATGGTGAATATGGTGGTCTGGATGATATCAATGATGAGCCAGCTCAGGCTCCTGCAAAGAATAAATCGAGTAAGAAAGGCAGTGCTTCGTCTTTTGCATCTGGTTTTGCTACATTGGATGACGAGGACGATGATAAGGAGGATACAGATGAGGAACCGGAACCAACTCCTGCAAAAAAGAAGCATAGTAAGAAAGGGGTTGGTGGTGGTTCTTTTGCATCTGGTTTTACTGCATTAGGGGAAGATGAAGATGATGATGATGATGGAGAGATAGAGGAGCCTAGTAATAGAGGCGGTGCATCTGTTGCTTCATTTGCATTATTAGAAGAAGACGGGGATAATGATGACGAGGAAGAAGAAGAAAAGAAGCTTGCTCCAAAGAAGGGTAATAATTTTGCAGCTGCTTTTCTTGATAAGGAAGACAATGGTGGCCTAGACGAAGATGATGAGGTTTCACTTGTTAATTTTGGTGGGAAAAAGAAATCATCAAAAAAGAAACAAACTAAGGGTCTGCTAATTGTAGATGACTCCGTTGACTCTCTGGAAGAACCTTTTAACAAAGATGCAGGGATTGGTGAGGATCATAAAGATTCAGTTTCCAGTGATCAGCTTACAAAAGACACTTCAAAGAACAAAAAGAAGAAGAATAAAAAGAAGAGTGGAAGAACTGATCAGGAGGAGGATGACTTGGATAAAATTCTTGCTGAGCTTGGTGAAACACCTCCTGTATCAATTGTTGCACCTCCACCTAAGGAGGTGGAAAAGGTTCAGAACCATTCTGTATCAGTCGATACAATATTGGAATATGAGAAAGCTGAAGGAGTGGTGGAGTCTGCTGCAGCAAAAAAGAAGAAGAAGAAGAAGGAGAAAGAAAAAGAGAAGAAAGCAGCTGCTGCTTCAGTAGCTGAATCAGAGCCCACTGAAGAGGAAGGAAAAGTTGAGACCCTTGCAGGAGCTGTTGAAGCCATCACAGAGAATGAAAAGGGGGAAGAAGAGGTTGGCGAATCTGCTGCAGCGAAGAAGAAAAAGAAAAAGAAAGATAAAGAAAAGGAGAAGAAAGAAGCTGCACCAGAGGTAGTATTTTCTTTTATTTTCCAGTGGCCAGCGCATATGGATATGTATATGTTTATGCATCATAATGTGTAGCATGTTGGGCATTCACATGTGTCACTTACTGATCTGTGATGTTGATATTGAGGAATGGTAGCCAACATTCAATTAGTTATTTACTTATTTATGACACAAAAAATGCTACTTGTTAACAACCTTCAGTGCATACAGTATGCACATTCTCTTTGCCTTCAAGTCTTTTTCCACCTGTTCAGAAGTTGATAGCACATCATTTGAAAAGTGTTCCTGCATTGGTTCAACGACCTAAAGCATATTATAATTGTTTTTTTATATTTTTCGGCAATGTATTGTCAAAACTGCTTTTACATAATAATAACTTCTTTTTTGGTTACAGGCAAATAAAAAAGTGTCCAAGGCTGTTAGGGAAATGCAAGAGGCAATGGCGCGGCGCAGGGAAGCTGAGGAGCGTAAGAGAAAGGAAGAGGAGGAAAAACTTAGGAAGGAAGAAGAAGATCGGTTGCGACAAGAGGAAATGGAGAGGCAGGCTGAAGAAGCTAGACGAAGGAAAAAGGAAAGAGAGAAAGAAAAGCTTCTAAAGAAAAGACAAGAGGGCAAACTTTTAACAGCCAAGCAGAAAGAGGAAGCTCGCAGGTTGGAGGCAATGAGGAATCAGTTTCTAGCAACGGCTGGAGGTTTGCCTCAACAAGATAGTGAAAATAATATATCAAAACAAAAAAGACCTGTGTATAAGCCTAAGAAATCTAAGCAACACCCTGCGCAAGCTAATGGTGCAGCTTCTGCAAAATCCATTGAGGACACTGAACTGGAACAAAATAAGGAAGGAGACGAGGTCGATGTGGAAAACGTGTTATCTGGCATTGTGAAGGATGCTGATGTTTCGTGTCTCATGGAGAAGCCAGAAATTACTGATATAAAAGAACAACTGGAAGTGAAAGAAGAAACTGATGATGAGTGGGATGCTAAGAGTTGGGACGACGCTGATCTCAAATTGCCAAATTTAGGGGCATTTGCTGATGAAGAAGTTGATTCTACCTCTATCCAGGAGGTTACAAAGGAGGTTAAAAAGGAAACAAAGAGTGTGAAAGCTCCATCTCAGGAGACAGGTGCCAATCTTGCAATTGCTGAGCCAGTTATCGGTAACTCTCAGGTTGCTGAAAACAGGAAAAGCCACACAGACGAGGTGGCCATTAACAGAAGTATGAAAAAAGATGCTGGTGGTAAAAAAGGAACTGCAGTTCCAGAGTCAACCTCTAAAAAGGGTGAGGCAGATCTTAGATCTCCAATTTGTTGCATAATGGGCCATGTGGATACTGGTAAAACAAAGCTCCTTGATTGCATTCGAGGTACTAATGTTCAGGAGGGTGAAGCTGGTGGAATCACCCAACAAATTGGTGCTACTTACTTCCCTGCAGAGAATATACGTGAAAGAACCAAGGAACTGAAAGCTGATGCATCACTCAAAGTTCCTGGTCTATTAGTCATTGATACTCCTGGGCATGAGTCTTTTACTAATTTGAGAACTCGAGGGTCGGGTTTATGTGATATTGCGATACTGGTAGTTGATATAATGCATGGCTTAGAACCACAAACAATTGAATCACTCAATCTATTGAAGATGAGGAATACAGAATTTATAGTAGCTTTAAATAAGGTAATGCTTTACTGTCCACTAAGTAAGTTATTTGCTAGTTCCCTTTTTCTCCCAATATTTTTTAAGACTTTTGCTGTTTATCAAACACAGGTTGACAGGTTGTATAACTGGAAGACCTGTCGTAATGCTCCAATCGTTACAGCCATGAAGCAACAGACTAGAGATGTTCAAAATGAATTCAACATGAGGCTTAAACAGGTTATAGTAGGTCCTCTTTTGGTTACCGAGTAATTAATTGTTAGAGCTGGCCCTGATTTTTTTTCTTGGGATTTGTTAGATTATTACTCAATTTATGGAGCAAGGCATGAATACTCAATTGTATTATAAGAATAAGGAGATGGGAGAAACATTCAGTATTGTTCCAACTAGTGCGATAAGGTACTTCCATTTTTTTCAGTATTTTATGAATGTGGACACATTCTAGTTTTTGGAGGCAGCTGTCATTTTATGCTACAATTTTGTAATGCAACAGTGGGGAAGGGATTCCAGATCTTCTGTTGCTACTTGTGCAGTGGACTCAAAAAACTATGGTTGAGAAATTAACTTTTAGTAATGAAATCCAGGTATGGTTATCTACACACTTCTCATTATTTTGTTTGAACATTTACGTGACTGCAAGGAATGTGACATAAGTCTGGTTTGTTTTAGTGTACTGTTTTAGAGGTCAAGGTTGTGGAAGGTCATGGGACAACTATTGATGTTGTGTTAGTCAATGGCGTCCTTCACGAAGGGGATCATATTGTTGTATGCGGCATGCAGGTAAGCATACCAATCTTTGAATACCTCATGTCAAATCCACTTGATATCTTCAATTTCAATAAAATACTATTTGTGTAGGGACCTATTGTTACCACTATCCGAGCTTTGCTAACGCCACATCCAATGAAGGAATTACGAGTGAAGGTAGTTTTGTTTGTTCTTGAGATACTGATTTTGTTTTTGGATAGTTTAAATAATATTCATTTATTTGTTTGGCGTGTGACGTGCTGGACTTACAAATAGGTGACCGAGCATGGAATTATTACAAACAACATTTTTTTCGTTGAAGTCTATATTATTCTCAAATCCTATAAGGAAGTGGAGTAATTTGCTTCCAGGTCTCAGCAAAAGATGGAATCAGTTATGAATTAATAGAAATTAAATTCGACGAAAAACTAGTGGTGACTAATGACAGACGGTAGCAATATCTGATCATTTTGGCCCACATGGGCAACAATGCATTAACACATATGTTTGCAAAAAAAATATAAGATGAGTGACCTCAACATATAATTACTTGTCCAGCAATGTTTCTGGAGCTTTTTTTTTCTGCTCCTGGAATTCTATCAATCACTGAATTTATTTTTTCGTAATGGGTATATATGTTGTTCGATTGCTTAGGATGTACATTGCAAAGATCTAGGTTACTTAATAAGTGATTATTTTCATTGTATAATTCTTGTGCCAAGATGCAGAATATCACATTCAAATCAATTGCAAAGTAATTGGAATGATTTTTTGGGTAAGTTCATCTAACAAGTTTGTTGGGGTGATATGTGATATGTGTCATGTTGTTATTTTAATTGAACTGCTCTCCACTAGTTGACATTGGAGGCTAGTTTAGTTTTTTTTTACTCATACAGTCATACACACACATCTTCTTGGCATGCGTAGCCTCTTGCACATCTTTTGGTGTAAATGCTTTCTTATATTGGAGAACACTTATTTTTGTACCCACCGTTGGTTTCAGGGCACTTACATACATCACAAAGAGATCAAGGCTGCACAGGGTATTAAGATAACTGCACAGGTCACTTTAACTCATTTGTTGGGTTTTCACTTACTCATTTTCAAAGATTGGATAGGTATTAATAGAACATAATTTTAACATGTCACGCGCATCATATTTGATGATGCAGGGGCTGGAGCATGCTGTTGCTGGAACTGGTCTTTATGTCGTGGGGCCTGATGATGATGTCGAAGACGTAAAAGAAGAAGCCATGGAAGATATGAAATCTGTCATGAGCAGAATTGATAAGACAGGTGAGGGAGTATGTGTTCAAGCATCAACACTTGGGTCTTTAGAGGCGTTGCTTGAGTTCTTGAAGACACCTGCTGTGAATATCCCAGTTAGTGGAATAAGTATAGGCCCTGTTCATAAGAAGGATGTTATGAAAGCCAGTGTAATGCTTGAAAAGAAGAAGGAATATGCTGCTATTTTGGCATTTGATGTCAAAGTTACTCCAGAGGCTCGTGAACTTGCAGAAGAGTATGGTGTGAAAATATTCATTGCAGACATCATATATCACTTGTTTGATCAGTTCAAGGCTTATATTGACACTCTCAAAGAGGAGAAAAAGAAAGAAGCTGCTGATGAAGCTGTTTTTCCCTGTGTTCTTAAGATTATGCCCAATTGTGTCTTCAACAAGAAAGATCCAATCGTTCTTGGAGTGGATGTTCTTGAAGGAATCGCCAAGGTAAATAAACCCGTTAAACAAGAGTGCCTGATGTATTATCGCTGTCCCTGTTGTGTTTTCAACCAAAAGTACAACAATGGTTTTAGCTATATATAGTGCACTGCTGTTGTATCTTATGCAGAAAGTTTATTGACAAAACATAACAACTGGACAGCTTAGTGATAGTGTATATGTTATATCCAAGTGTAATTGAGCAGTGCAATGTTTACAAAGCCCTTCAAAGCTGCCTATAGTAGCGAATATGTCTATTGTGATATTCAGTCTTTTTGACGTTTTATTTGTGATAGGTTGGTACACCCATTTGTATTCCTCAAAGGGAATTCATTGACATTGGTCGGATTGCCTCTATTGAAAATAACCACAAACCTGTGGATATTGCTAAGAAAGGTCAAAAGGTTGCCATCAAGGTATGTTCACTGACTCATTCTGTACAGTTGTTGTTTTGCTTATATCACTTGTTTTTGTGGTATAGTTTCATGTTGTAATTTTGAGATAGGATTATCTTTGGAAGATTGCCGAGAACCAACGTCAAGAGCATTGCTTAGAATAGAAGAAAACATTGCAAGAATTAAATTTCTCGAACTCGACTATAGTGAATCAGGAAAATGTTCTTCAAGGCTAGCTAGTCCGTCACTTTCATAGATAGGTTGATTTGGAGTCGCATAATCGTAACTCTTCTTGTTTTATTCTTGTAGAATAAGTAAACAAAGGAGTACACAATGACTGACTGACTTGGCATATTCATATTAAAAACAATCCTAATTCTAAAATCATAAACTTCCTGCCATGTAATATGTTACATATTTACATTACACTTCTGCTTTTGGCCGCCCAATACTAATGGGATGCCTCTTACCCGACCAATTCATATGTCTCACTTTAGTAAGTGAAGCTTGGTGTTGTTTTGTATCAGTATTAATTTGTTTAGCGTTATGGTTGATAGGGAAATGATATACTTACCGTTATGGCTGTCAAATATTGTATCCCTGAAACTTAGTCCGGCATGCAGATTGTTGGGTCCAACTCAGAGGAGCAGCAAAAAATGTTTGGAAGACATTTTGAGATGGAAGACGAGCTTGTCAGCCACATCTCAAGAAGGTCGATTGACATTCTGAAAGAGAATTACAGGGTAAGCAAGCACTAAAATCTGGTATTTGATAAATGATTAATTTGAGGCAGCAGCTTTTCTCACTATAAATGGACATGCAGGATGATCTGTCTATAGAGGACTGGAAGCTAGTTGTGAAGCTCAAGACCCTTTTTAAAATTCAGTGATACCCAAAACTGATTTAGTTGAGCAAGTTTACTCTCTCCTAGTCCTCGGGGAGTGGCGAGCTGAGTGAATCCTTTAATCAAGCTCGTCAATATTTTGATAGTCAAGTTGAGCCAGCTGTTGATACAAGAGTTTTGGTATGCTCACAATCTTCAAAATAGAATGGGACTATCCGCATCTTGGACTCGCAACATGAAAAAGTTTTGTGATCCGCATGTGAAAGAGATGCAGGAGGAACAACTGTTGTTTCATACAGTCCCTTGGGTAAGTAATGTCTTCCACTATTCATTACCCTGGAACTGATGAACCGAGAGATGAGGAAAGTTTTATTTAAATTATTCTGCAGAACCTCTTTCTGAAAATTTTGTTGTGAATTTAAATTGCTCTTCCAAATCAAACAATCCTGATGAGATCAAACTCATTTCATTTGAATAAATTTTTTATTTCATTTAGCTACTGTGACTTATGTCCAATTTGATGAAATATTGGCTGCTAACTCATATTCCCAATACCAGTTTATTAAGTCTACTGGGACTGGATAAAAATGTTCAAAGAACTTACAGAGCTGCTACTGCAATCAACCATTGTCATGTGTAAATTAAATTAGCTCTGGTGTTCATTTATTACGTTCATTTTGTCATTAGAACAGGTCGCCACTAAAAATGATGTTAATTCAAAAAAAAAGGCCAAAAATGATGTTCATTCAAAAAGAGGAATGGAAACTGAAAAAAAGCCAGCTTCTACTTTTTATCTGAGGGGCGTGGCTGCAGGAGATGAATTCAAATTAACTCTTAACAAATCCCTGTTATTGCAATCAAATCTCTTGCCATAACTTTTGAATTTAAAGAAAGCTGAGTCCTGGCCAGTGTAATTCCTCCAACAGCCAAAAATGCTATCCACAATCAAAACCCAAGCACCTCTGACGCAATCTGTAGCAGAGGTTCCACAGCACTTGGAGCGAATTTTCTCGCAAAAAGGAAACATAACGAAGTTGATTCGCCATTGTAGGTGCAGGTCTTACTCTGGACCATTCTTCTGAGCAGTGCAGCGGAAATATCCCGTTTGCCAAATGTCGCAGGGTGAGGCCCGCCTCTCGACCAGTCCACGAATGTGACACTTCTGTTTGCTAAAAGATAGGAAGAGTGAATGGTGAGCATAGTCGGGAAGTAATGCTCGTCAACGTAGCATGCTGGCTGGCAGAAGTCTCTGAACTTTGGGTAGTAAGTTGTGTCCACAATTATGTCGAGTGCCAGTTTGCGATTGACCTCAAACCATTGAGACCCTTTACGCCAGTCAGAGATGTTAACTTCAGGCGCCATGTGCCAGTTGTAGCGGCCTCTACCGTATGGCCCTGGCTCGTCAGACGAGCCCATGAAGCTGTGATTGGATTGTGATATGTACATGTAGACAGTGCTCATGTTGTACAGAGGAATGCATGATTCTGATAACAGAATGAACCATTCATTTGATACGTCGAGTAAAGCGTTGGCTAGAAGCCTCCGCTCAGCTTCGCACATGCTCATTCTTCCCCATTCCGCAACCTGCACTTTGAAACAAGAGCTTGATGTTAATGGCTGGAAGATCACAAACTTCAAATCAGAAATTTTCCAAATTTGCATAACAAATACCAATTATCAATCAGAAGGCTCATACCTGACTTGGGATATGTCTCTGGTAAAACACCGATTCCTTTGTATAATTGGCAGTATAACTTGGAGTTGGATGAATATAAATGGAATAAAACTTCTCATGGCCCTTAAAAAATCTCTCCCAAAGAGGTGCAAATGGCAACGGCCCTTTGGTCAAAAACATGAAAGCAATCTTAGGAGTTCTCACAAAAGGATACTCCTTTATCCGTGGTTCCAGTGACGCTCGCCAAAACAGTTCCGTCTCATTCATAGCATGCATCAACTTGGACGGCGGCATAATCCATCTTTCCAAACCTAAAGCCTCCTCCTCACAAAGTAAGAACTCAGAACGTATTGTCTGACTGACATCTTTATATCTAAAATACCGGCACATATTAAGACTAACTAAGGCTACTCCAAGAGCCAGTACAAGGAAAAACAAAACTTGAAGAACTCGAGAGGGTGAAGCCTTGGGCTGGTTCAACTTCGGTGCCGCCACAACAAGCACCTTCCCCTCCTCCATTGCACCTACTCTTGACTGCATCTCAACCTCAATTCTATCAAAAACACACACAAAACGTCCCCCTTTCAGCATCTGTTCCTATAGCTAAAAAACCGAAACTCACAAACCCCCTGAGCTTCGGTATTTATTACCAGACAAAGCAGAGAGCACCCATTTCCCCAACAATAACCTATGACTGCCTTAGCAAGCAGCGAGGCCAATACAACACCACAAGGCAGGAAATCAGTGCCTGACAACTCAAAGTAATCTGGAGAAGACAACTAACATGACAACACAAACCTAGGAAAGGGTAAAGAATGGGAATTTCAATGGGGTATTGATTACCATGTGGGGTATGGAACAACACCCGGAAGAACAAGATCTTCAAATTTCTAAATCTGGGAACCAGTTCCGTTCAGGCAAGTAGAGATTGATGTTGCAAATGGGTGTCTTTGATATTCGAAGTGTCAAGAGTCTCGAGATGGATCTTGAATTGGGGGAGCCAAAAGAGATGTAACACTGGGATTGTGATGTTCATAAGAGAGTTTTATTGAAGCATTGAATTGGACATGAAATCTCCAATGCGTGTGGTTGTGGAATTTTATACGGTACACAGAAATTGATGTTACTGAAATATAAACATAAATTCTCTTTTGCATCTTTTTCAGTTTTATATGATAACCAATTTATTGCTCAATCATTTTTACAGATCCCTAAAACATCGGAATCCGTTTTTGTTTATGATGCATAAATGTTTAAAAAAAAGAAGGGAGCCAAACTGGCAGAGCCACTGGCTTGAAGAGCTAGAGAACAACAGTCAACAAGGGAGGTTTGTTTGTTTGATAATATGACAACTGAACAAGTAATGCTATTGTCACACATAAGAGGATCATCCGTATGCTAACTAAACAAGAGAATAAATAAAAGCGTTCTGGATCATAACATCCCCCACTGAACTATACGAGCCCTCTAAATTCTTCCTCCCACAGCAAAAAAAATAAAAATAAATATCAAATATAAACAATAGAAGAGATAAAAGATGGGAATTGTTATGTGATCAAGTCCACACGCTATACAGTGCCTTGCTGTAGGAATGGTCTAGAAGAACATTGGAAGTTGTTAGAAATGTCAGTAACCTTAGGAAGCTTCTTGTAATCTCTATATAAAGAGTTGGAATTAATGAAAGAAGGGGATATGTATGAATTTGCTAAATATATCGGACCAAATTCCTATGTGATTCAAAAGCCTAAATTCAAAAGTCACGTTTTTGTAATTCAATATATCATAACAAATTATCCTTCAAACTAACAATTCTTCAAGTGCTTATTTCTAACACTCCCTCTCACTTGAGGAATTGGACAACTCCTCCTTAAACTCGCTAACATGTAGCGGTAAACTAGGCGCGCTTACTGTGTCTCCCCTCCACGAGTCAAGCCCACAAACACGGCATTTCATACGTACTAGGCCTAGATCGTGTGCCTGCGACTCTGATACCATGTGAATTTGCTAGATATACCGGACCAAATCCCCATGTGACTCAAAGCTTAAGAACAAGAGTCACGGTTTTTGTAATTCAATATATCATAGCAAACTATCCTTCAAACTAGCGATGTGAGATAATTCTTCAAGTGCTTATCTCTAACAATATGAACCAAAAACCTCTCTCATTTGTGCAACATGGTCGAGCAACTAATGCAAGCACCCAACCCTCGTCCTAACCCCACCTCCTACGAGTTCCCCGCGTGGTTGCTTACATCACCACCATTATACCACTTTGCACCCTGATCAGTTGATTTTACTTATCAATTATTCATTTCACTCAATGATGAATTTCGTTCCTCTTCCGAACTTTTCATTATGTTTTTACCACTTTACTCTCCATTTCAGGCCATTTGATGCGAAAATGAAATTTGTTCATCTGTCGCACTATGACTGTTCTACTGTTCTGTATTAGTCGTTTCAGAATTCTCAAACAAATCGTGTTTCGATTGTTGTTAGTCACAGCATAAATGGTATGATGAAATGGAAAGAACGAAGGATATATTTACCCTGTTCAGCTCCACGAACCTACTCAGGGGGCTTTCTCTGAACCCCAAGTGGAAAGCATTCACTATTCGAATGATCAAATATAATAGATCTTAAGTAATACAACTCCCTTGGTTATTGCTATGTAATTGAATCACGGTGAGTGCGTCTGACTTCCTCAGACTGAGATCCCTCTCCGGTCCACCTCGAGCTGCCTCCCACAGATCGAAAGTTCTCTTACCGAGAATACCAGCACTGTAACACAGTCTGTTCAACCTTCAACCTAAACACCTTGCGATCAACCTCTCTTAAGCTCAATTGGTAATCAATCTCTGATGATGATCGCTGCTCTGTTGCCCCGCGTTATGAGTTTTTTTCTTGATAATCTGTATTCATAGTACCCTTCATTTCCCGATCCCTTCATCCTATATAGATTAGATTACGTTTGTTTCATTTAGGAAACTAGGATATCTTAATCATATTTTTCTAATTTAGAATCAGAATCCAATCTTCCGGAACTGCAGGATCTTATGAATATTGTCATCAGAATATCGCCTAGAGTATTTCTTTGCTTGATTTGGCTATGAAATATTTGCATCAATGTTGATTGATTCAATTGCAAGCGCCTGTCTAAGCTGGCACTGTCTTACCCTCTGTTGAGCCTTGTTGGTTTTGTACCGTTTGCCAAAAAACATGTCATACATATATCCATGGGGCACCAGGATTTAAAAATTTCTCCCTTGGCATTTTTTAGCAAAACTTCTTCGACTCTCACAAGGCAAGAATCTACTGTGCGCCTCCTTGTAACATTAAATAGAATAGGATGAAAGAAGTCTCTTGGTGCAAAAACGAGCGGAATTTGGGCAAATCCAAGTCGAAATCAACAAACGAGCTTTCAACCGATTGGTTAGAACAATGACCGGCCGGTTGACACATTAACCCTAGCGACTGCACTTCAACCGCCCGGTTAGACCATGTAAGGGTGGTTTCCTCGTTAAACGACCAGTTAGATTGCGCAACCGGGGGGACAAATTTTTTCTAACCGATTTCCTAATCTTCCCGGTTCCATTTGGTTCAGAATAAGAGGGACAAATCAGTCTTATTGGCAGTACGCTTAATTTAGGGAGAACGAGGGTCAAGATATGGAGAAGAAGAGCAACATAAGAGAATAAAAGATTGAAGAACACTAATCAACAACATGGGTTCCTCGTTCATTCTTTTCTCTCATCTTGTATTCGTGGTAATCACCATGAGTAGTGAGTGGTACTTTAATTCTAGGATCTTAGGATCTCATGTTTGTATTCAACAATTCATGTGATCTTAATAAAGTCTTTCGATTATGTTAATGGAGTTCTTAATTCTATTGTTCTTAATTCACCGTTCTTGCATGTTTGATATTGATTGGAATGCTTTATAGTTTGAATGAAATTAGGTTAAAAACTAAAAAGATGACTGAGGCTGAGCGTAAGTAGAATTAATATCGAAGCATGGTAGCTACATTGTTAGTACGTAATCGATAGAAAAGTTGAAATTATTTTAAAAAAAAACTCTAGGCTTAATAAATTCAAACTGTTGATAATTCATGATTACCCGGCATTCAACAGTCTAGATTAATTTCTGCAATGATTCGTGATTGAGGCAGCTTCCTGATGTTAGTAGGTTATTTCGAAAACTCCATAATATAACTGAATTGTTTGAATTTGTTAAGGATTGTGACATCCTTGATAAAACATGTGCAACTTGATCTGATAGTTGCTACAACAAGCAGTAAAGCAAGTAGGTGGAGCAACCTGAAGACAGGTAGCGAAACAACCTAAAGACAATCAGCGGATTGTCAAAGATTCCTAATATAAAGAAGTTTCCTAAATGATTATTGGCTGCAAAAGAATTATCAATCATCCTGAATGAAGAAGATTTGGAAACTGTTTTAGAGAGTTTTCTAAATTATTTTAAAAAATAAGTTGGTGCAACACAATTGCATATGAACATATGCAGCGGAGGGGAATTTCAGCACCTCCTGGTGACGTGGCGCAGATGCTAGGGCTCAAAATTGTGCATCGGCACATGCTTCTTCAGCAGTTGTTAAGGCAGCTGCTGAACTCGCCAACGGCTATATCGGAAGGGTAGAGCCTCTCCGCTTGTTCCCACTTCATCTTCTTCCTCATCCTCTTGCAAGGGGTTCTTCGAGCGAGGAAGAGAATCGAAGCAAACATGCAGGAATCGCATCGAGTCGGCACAAATTCATTCCGGCTTTTCTAAGACTTCCTCTCGTCGTTCCTGCTCAACCAAATGTCGCCGAGGAACGGACTGCATCCGGTTCAGGAAGGATCAGCTGCTACTACTCCGGCAGTAGTCGAAGAAGTGGAAGACGACGAGCATGATTCCAAAGAGAGGGTTTTGCAAAGCTACTTTTAGTTGGAGTGGAAGCTAGTCAAATCGATTCTCAATGATATTGTTTCGAGTGGCCGCGCCACGGATCCCACTTCCGTCCGCAAGATCCAATCTATTGTATGTTCTCTACTACTTGGCCCTATTTTTAGCAACTCTGAATGATTTTAAGAGTAACAGTTTGAAATGATTGTGTTAAGGCTGGTTGGTGGGTGATAATTAGCCTTGTTGTTGTCTTTGCGCAAGTTCTTATCTGCATTTTGTTGCATTGCACTGCTGTTTTCGATGCCAATTTTATTTCTTGAAGTTGGTTGCTTCAGCTAGTTGGTAGCTTAATTAAGTTATATATGAAATGTATTAACTTTTGTAACTGAGAAACTTTAAGTATGATTTTTCGGCCTAGAGTTCCTGCAAGGGAGCACATTGTTGAGTGAGCATTTTGCCAAGACCAAAAAGCCTACATTTTCATAGAACAACTTCTCACTGTTTCGCAAAATTTGAAACTGGATTAGATGAACTACAATGTCATGTAAGCTCTCCTTTGTATTTGATTTTAGTCTTTATTACCAGGTATAAGACATTAAGACATACAATGGACGACATTGAGACGATTCTAAGATATACATTATAAGACCTTAAGACTTTCGAAAGACATACAGTAGAAGACATTAAGACGATTGAAAGAAATACAATAGAAGACATTAAGACGATTGCATCACTTACTCTTCTTTATTGTTGATACCATCTCCGATTGCCATCGAAATCAAAGGGATCCATATGGTAAATGACGAGTGAACAATAATGAGCGATAGAACAATATTTGAAGAGAGATGGTATGGGAAGATGTGGGTGTATAATATGTATATTTATAGGAAGTCATGGTTTAGAAAAAAATCTATTCAAATACACGTGTCATTAGATTATTTGCCTACTATATTTTCTGAAATCTAATCCAATAATTCAATCGATAAAAAATAAAATTCAAAAATTTTCATTATCTAACTACATATACATGTCACACACTCAATATACAAAAATCTTATCTGAAATCTAAATTAATAATATATAAATTACTAATTTTTTAATTATTGATTTAGCCCAATTTTGACCAAAAATAAGTTTGACCAATACAATTGCATTTCAATTGTGTTATACACACAACATTCCAATAACGGACAAATTATTGGGACCTTTGATCTCGATCGAGATTTAATCGGACGGTCCAAATTAATTTATAATGAGATTAATTTGAAGAAAAAATATAAAAATAAATATTTTTATTTAATGAATAGTGGTAGGAGGTGCTAAATTATGGAGGAGGTGCCAATCTAGCATCTCCTCCTCCATACCGAGAAGGTGCTGATGGGTGCATATGCTCTAACAACCTACGAAGATCTAGGAGAAGATTCGGTCCATTAAAAGTTTTTAGGAAGGATTCCTAAATTGAATAAGTCCTAGTTGGATTAGGACTTCTATATTCTACCGTGGGCTGCCAATATATAAAGGCATCGTCTCTATGAATAGAAAGATAGAAGATACGAACAAGCAAAGAAGAGAAGCACAAAAAAGGGCGATAAGCATAGTGTGAAGAGTGAGAGTTCGATCAGCAAAAAGCCTGAGAGACATCACGACTAGATGAGTGTGACCAATGCTTGATCAGTGTGTTCACTGGAGAGGAGTTTTCTTGAAGATCAATACATGCTCTTTAGAGAATCATCGTTGCTAAGCTGAACGCGGGAGATCAAAGTGCTGAGCAACGTTTCCGTACACTGACAGAAGGTCGCCTATCAAGGGGGAGCGGCACCGGAGTTGGGTGAACTCTTGGAGGTCCGAATAACCATCTGGAAGAAATCAGAGAGTCTAAGACCCATGCTACAGAAGAACAACTTGAGTAAATTGTTATATCATCTTGTCATACACTATATTTGTTTTGACAGAGTAGGCTAGACTTTGTTTTGAGACTGAGCAGAGTTCAGAAGCTTGTGAAGGCATTGCAGCCTTCCCGGTACAAAATTCACGGTGCTCAGTTTGCTGGCAAGCTCATTAATGATGCATTTCCAGTGCTCTCAGACCTGGTGAGACGAGGTGCATATGACGTGAAGCGGTCTAATACCCGTGGAGGTTATAGATCATTCAATATACAAACCTCAATTATTATAGCAGATGGGATGTGAAGATGGAGGCAACTTTACAGAGCTCTTCAAACTCAAGAATGGATGTTCTAGGTTCCACTTCGGGTGGAAACCTCATAGCTGTGAACTCGTGCGCTGAAAGTGAAGTTCAATATCAGGAGCCCAGCCAGGTGTCTGATAATATGACCTCTAGGGAGATTGCTGTAAAGAATTGCTATGCACTGAATACAGGTTTTAATAAAGTCTAGAGCAATTCTTTATCTTCCCAGATTCAATCAGAATTGTTTTCAACCAAGAACAGGACAATGCGCAGGATTTTACAAGGTTCGGAAGGATGAAACCTTTCCTACTTCCTTGGAACCTCTAGGGAAGTGCTCAGCCCAAGTCAATTCACTAAGATGCCAATCAAGGTTCCGACACAGATAACACAAGAACCCTAACTTCACCAATTATACAATCAAGCCACCAAACGATACAGCAGTGCACAAAATCACAATCAAGGAAGCAACAAGAATGTGAAACTCCCTGATCGAGGCCAAGAACAAAGCCTCGCTCTCAGCCGCGGCTCCCGACGGTCCTCAGCGTGTGCGCGTCCAATCCTGGCGTGCTCACCCCCGTAAAGCCTTCGAGCAATCAACGCTCGCTCGTGCAACACTCAGCTGCTCTCGGCGCCACCCAGAACGGAGTAGAAGATCAGAACTCAAGTCTTGAATTTCTCAAAAACTCTCGCGCTCGATTTCACTTCTTCTGGAACTTGATTTCGTAAAACAGTGAAAAGTGTATGTTTCTGCTTGCTTAAGCCTCCTTATATTTCAGAAGAAACGAACCAAAAACGGCAGCGTTTCATATTTGCTTTTAACTCAAAAGTAGCCGTTAGAACTCCAAAGCCAAAAACCTGCAATGCTCAAGGAAACTTTGCACAAACAGCAAGATAAGAAAAATCATATCTCTCAAACCACATATCCTAAAATCACGAAACTTCATACAAATGTTCTAAACTTGCTAATCTAACAGCTGACCAAGTTTCACAATTTTCTGAGTTGGTTTGCTAATATATCAGTGTTCAGGCAGAAACAGGGATATATAATCATCAATTGCAAAAGCAGACATCAACAAGAGCACAGAAACATCAAATTCATTGGATTCTGATCCATCGCAATCGTCTAAGAGGTTTGATATGTGTTTCAACCACGATTTCTATGACTTTGACAAAGACAAGCAAAATGATAAATTAGAAGCCGATCAAATTTGGGCTTCTAGCTTCCAACCAAATGTTTTAAATTATTTTAGGCATGCTCGTATTGATAGTAATTTGAATGCTGACTCCTCCCTTCTTGTGACTTGGTTGAGGCCAAAACCTGTCAACTCTGGTTAGAAGCGATGGTGCGAACCGGTGGCTTGTGGTTCCTTTGAAGTTGATTCATTGATGAGAGGCTGTGAGAATTTGGCCTATGGTTCTAGCTTACAGATGCTCATGGACAGATGAACACTACGAAATTTATCCCAAAAGAGGTGAGGTTTGGGCAGTGTACAAGAATTGGGAGATTGGCAGATGCCCCTGAAGATGTGAAACGATGCGGATTTAATGCTCTTAGATTTCTCCAAGTACTTGGCCGTAGATGGTGCTTATTTAGCTAAGGTGGATAATTTGAGAGAGAGTCAAATGAAGAGAACCAAGATGTTACTCGCATCCAACCGGAAAACTTGTTCATGTTTTCACATCGAGTTCTTTATACAGGTTTGAAGGTGGAGAGATTCCAATTCCTCGTGAATCGGATGATTGAACTTGATAGTTCAGCCTTGCCAAATGAAAATTCAGAACTACATGAGGAATTGGAAGAGGAGCTTTACACATGTTCAGCTGCCTACTCGGATGAATATATAATTAGAGTTTCGAGTCCCAGTTGGTCTCAATATGATTTTTGTGCAGACCAAGTATGGGCTGCTTTTTGCTCTGAGGATGCCAAGAATTTACACAGAAAAGAACCAACAATCCAATGTACAAAATCCACCCACACAGAAAGAATAGCCGATGAAGTCTCATAAAACAATTGGCCGTTAAAAGAAATCTGTCAGACAGCCACACGACCATCCAGGGCCTCCGGGGAGGATACCTGGAACGATCCTCTACAGCACAGAACCCTTCACAAGGGCACTGGAGCCGTTAATCACGCTCTGATCGTGTGGCTATAATTCATCCACCAGATTTGGATTCCTGTCTCCTTAGTAACCAAGGATACAAAGGTACGATCCTATAGAACAGATCCTGTTCAAGTAAGGTCGTGCTTTTGCTGGAGCTCAGCTGTTATATGTATCTCTTGATTTGACGTGTGATGCTCGATGTGGGTTTCAGCGCAACCTTAATATCCCAGAATACAGTATACAATAATGTCGTGCTGAACTGGGCTTGCCTACATAGCAACCCAGCCCACTGAGAAACATGTATTGGAAATTCGTTCGTATCTTTATCCATTGTTGGAGGATTACCTTATCTCGGCACCTCAATACTAATGAAATGCAGGTTTAAAGATTTGAAGAGATGAGATTGGTCAGGGGCAAGCCCCCGCTGTCTTAAATCAAACCTAAGCGCGTGGCGGCAATGAACAAGGCAACGATGGAGTGGCTAGCGGACGACTTCGACATGCGCTTTGCCAGGTGGCACGTGCGCCGCACGTTACTTGTCCGCTTATCATTTGGGCCCGCAAGTAATTTGTGGGCTGGGCTTTTAATGGTATTCGTCAATGTTTATTTGTTATTGCTGTTTAAATTTTATTCAAAAAGAATATGAGTTGAATTCATTTGAATTGTGGTATTATTTAGTGCACACAATGAATGGCAGTGAGATAGTTTAGTAGAATCCCATGTGGACCAAAGTTAATTTTGTACTCGAACAAGCATACATGTCCACAAATTTAGCTCCAAAAAATCAAAACAGTGAGTTGGCTAGACTGTGAGTTGACGGTAGATGACCACAAAATTTAAATAGGTCATCACATCAACCTAGACCATAAATTAATGTGAAGAGACTTTATCCTTACATTATGACAAGGTCATTTCTACAAAGAAACACTGTGGAGATGTAAATGCGGAAGAGAAGCATGCATCCACAGTTTCACATGGAATTAATAAATGTGAGAAAATGAATGGAAAAACCCTAAAGTCAATGAGGGTTGCAGCAAACCCTAATAACTGAGATACACAAAAAGACAACAAACCATCGGTATAGCTACTGATTTTTTTGCAGACAGGCCGTACCACACAGTTGTAGAATAGCCCCAAACAACCAAGTAGATCTACTTAGGGTTTTGCCTCTTTAAATTTTACACAATCAAAACCCTATACTCATTCAAAATATTAACCGCCATTTCTCAATACATATAGTCTCCTCAAACCCTAATTAAACTTAATAATATCCCTCTCTCTTGTCTTGTTACACATAATTTCGTACAACAAAAAGTTAAATCAAACCTCACTTTTCATTCGTATGGACACACAACTTCAGCAGCCCCAAAGAGCCTTGCATTCATGAGTTATGATCATCTCGGCCGTGATGAGAATGCGTGCCGCCACCATGGGGGTGCGGTTGCTCATCAGAAACGACGCTGGGCGTGGCGCCAAAAGATCGATACTGATTATTGAGAGCTGCCAGCATGTTCAAATGGCTGCTGTCGGCTAAACTGTGACCACCGAGCCCGACCGGCCCAGTGGACATATGCTGTCCCGGCAGCAATGGAAAGTTCATGAAATGCACTCCACTTGGCATTGCTGCTCCTCTATACATGTTGCTAGGATTCATCTGTGGAACTGTCCAGATGGGGTTCTCATGGTGGTGCCCGCCATTACTGGACGGTTAGATTACGCCCACCATCCATATATTATGCGGAATTTGGCCGGGACACGCACGCGCCGGTGCTACTTGACTGAAGAAAATAGTTGTTATTGTTTGAACTGACACCGATTTGTGGTGGGGGGCGCATGTTGTCGTCTTTGGGCGTTCTACACTTCCTCCCCATCTCCTCCTCCGCCCCATCTTGCTGTTCCTACGACGATTCCTGCTCCTTCCCAGCCGGGATTTCAACCGTGAAATCAAGAAATGAGGAAGATGTCCCTGTTGACAAACCCAGGCCAGAAAACAAGCTACGACTTCTCTGATTCGTGGAGATGGTGAAATTAGGGTTGAAGTTGTTAGTCTTAGGGCAGGAAACCATAAACCTGGAGTAGTATTTTGATTAATAAACAGATTTAGTAAAATTCAGCAAAACTAAATTGAACTTCGAACTAAATCGTATGTTGATTTGATCAGGTTGAGTCACGTTAGACGCTGTCCTTGAAGCAAAATTGCCGTCCTACGTTTGGACTTCAATGACAATTTGCTCCACAGCATGAAACAACCTTTCAGCGCTGGTTGTGCACACACTTAAGCCTTGTTGAATCAAACTTAGTTTGATCATGAACTATCACCGAGAAACCTAGAAGAAAAAAGAAAGAGTCTTCACTAGGTTCATTCCTTCTTTGTTTTTCTGCTCTGTATTCTCGTTAATAGATAAAACAAATTAGTTGTTGGGTCAGTTCCATCCCACTCCCGCAGTAGTCTCCAACTGCCCATGAAGTCAGGAAATGATTTAACCAAAATTAAGTACCTTAAATTGGAGCTCCTTAATTTAGAGCTCCATTCATGTCCAAATGCTGAACACGAGAGACTTTCATTGATTTCTTATCAATGTTAGTAGTTGGAGTTATTCACTAACTTATCTCAACATTTCCTACAAGTAAGAACAATGTTAGGAATTGAGTTATTTATAAACTCAACTAGACATCTACCACGATTCTAGCTAATGTGGGAGAATGACTCTTATGTCATTTTGTTCCAACCATCCATTCCCCCAAAGTCATGATTTTCCATCATTTTGGATCCATCTTTGAGTATCGATTTTTTTATTCGATATACATCCGATTTTGACATTTCAAGGATCAATTTCATACTCCTTGTGACAAGGAATATTTTGTTAATTTACATCAACTCAATCCGAGATGTCCTTGCCACTTAAATTTTGGTCACAAAATGAGGCGCACCCCATTTTCTTCACACTTTTCCAACAATCCCCCACATGAAGAAAATTAAGTAATGAAAATAAAATAAAATCAATCAAACTCGACACACTGTGGTGATAGCTTCTACGGTCAATATCTGCATAGGATAGGTAGGCCACGCCCTTGAACTTTCCCATGGGAAAACCTGATCTCTTTACTGACTATTTAGTATACATGATGTCCTTGAACTGTTCGTCTTATAATATAAACAAAACCAAGTCCCCCACAGATATCTTCATGACCAATTTCAGTTCTTACTGGTGGGCCCATTTTGGCCACGGTACCCCTTCCTGGTTCTGCAAGAGTTTCTAACTGATTAAGCCCTATTAATAGTCCTTTGAAGCGGCCCTACTTCTCTCTCACATAGTTGAATCTTTAAGATAATCCCGCATTATCTGTTTGAAATCTCATCGTTCAAACTTTTAGAATCATTAAAAGCTTCAAACTTAACCTCTTACGAGAGTCACTGATTATTAAGGAATGGGTCTGGGGTTTACCCCCCACCCCACACACACACACACACAATGAAGTTGTCCCATTGAATCAAGTTCTGGGGGATCTCCAATCATCATGGTTGGATTTTTCCTTTTACCTTGACTTATTTCTTTAGGGTTTCAATCCCATTTCTTTAGCTGACTTCTCGACTAGGTCCCTATTTATCCCTTTGTTTAGCGGATCCACAATATTCTCTTTGGACCTTACATAGTCAATACAAATGATTCCTGTAGAGAGTAGCTATCTAATGGTATTATGTCGTCGACGAATATGTCTAGACTTATCATTATACAGAACACTTTGTGCCAGTCTAATAGCTGATTGATTACCACAGTGCACGCAAATTGCCGGCACAGGTTTCGTTCACTCTTGAATATCCTCTATAAAGTTTCTTAATCATTCAACTTCACCACATTTTTCTAATGCGACAAACTCAGCTTCCATTGTGGAATGAGTTATTATTGTTTGCTTAGAGAATTTCCAAGACACTACTCTACCGTCTAAAGTGAATACATATACACTAGTGGTCTTAGAGTTTTGTATATCAGATATTCAACTAGCATCACTGTATCCTTCAATGACTTCAGGATATCTGGTATAATGTAGACTGTAGTCACGAGTAACATAGGTACTTAAGTATTCTTACGATTGCTTTCCAATGCTCAGCTCCAAGATTACTCGTGTATCTTGCAAGTCTACTCACCATATATGCAATATCAGGTCTAGTGCAATTCATTAAGTACATAAGACTGCCTATTACCCTTGCATATTCAATTTGAGAAATACATTCACCTTTATTTTTAGACAAGCGTTGATTCATTTTTATAGGAGTTCTGTATACTCCTGAACTGTCATTTCCGTAATTGTTTAGAATTTTATCAACGTAGCGTGACTGACTTCGGATATATCCATCAGACGTTCTTGTAATTTTAATCCCTAAAATTACATCAGCTAATCCAAATTTTTCATATCAAATTTCAAATTTAATATGGCTTTTGTGGATTTAATCATCCGTTCATTGCTTCCTACAATGAACATATCATCAACATATAAATACAAAATCACAAACCTGTGTTTAGTGTTTTTAATGTATACACATTTATCACACTCGTTGAATTAGAATCCATTTGACATCATTACTTTGTCAAATTTCTCATGCCACTGTTTTGGCGCTTGTTTTAGGCCATAGAGAGACTGACAAGTTTACACACTTTCGTCTCTTGTCTTGGCACTGAGTAACCCTTGGATTATCCATGTATATCTCTTCATCAAGATCTCCATTAAGGAAAGCAGTTTTCACATCCAGTTGATGAATTTCTAAATTGCGCAATGCTGCAATGACAATTATTATTCTAATGGAAGTGATTCTTGTCACGGGTGAGTATGTGTCAAAGTAGTCTAGACCCTCCTTCTGTCTGTATCCTTTGACCACAAGTCTCCCCTTGTACTTATCAATAGTACCATCTACTTTCATTCCTAGAGAAGACCCACTTGGAACTAAGTGGTTTGTTTCCACCTGGAAGATCAACTAACTCCCAAGTATGATTTTGCATAACGGAGTCTAGTTCACTCTTTATAGCTTCTCTCCATAAAGGTCCTTCAACTAAACTTATGGCTTCCCTATATGTGCGGGGTTCAGCCTCGAGCATAAAGTTTAAGAAATAAGGTCCAAACGATTTTTCAATCCTGGTTCTTTTACTTCATTTGAATTCCTCTAGGTTTGTATCCTCTTTGGACACTTCCTCTTGCTGTGGAGGCATTTCAGTATTGTCCCCGCTTTGCTCACACGATGGACTAAGTATCACTTTGAAAGTGATGAATGCTGGATGGCAGGAACTTGTTCAACTTGTTGGTACAACGACTTCTTGAACAAACTACGCAGTATGATGAAATGACAGAAAGTAATCAATCCTACGTACTAAGTGCACAAGAAAGATTACCCAGTTCGGCTGTAAACTAGCCTAAGTCTGGGGGGCTTATCCCAAGCCCGCGGGAACCAATTCACTATTTCAAGAACAAGTACAAGGACATTATAGAATAGCAGACTCCATCTATATTCTACCTTCAAATTACTCACCCCAAGTGATCACCACTCAGGCTCTCCCTGAATGTGAGACGTCCCGTCTCTTCCCACTATTAGTCTTTCTCCCGAACAGACCCTCTTCCGCCTGGTTGTTGTTGATAGCTCAATATTGGATGCTTTCCAGATAGTCTTTGACGCAATGATTAATTTCTCAAGATCAGCTCACGGTTGTCTCCTCAAAAGCATGCCTTCATAGGCTGTGTTGCTCGTATATATATACTGAGTTGCACCCTGAGATGTGAGATATCCACGCAGTTTGTTGAGATATTTTCCTTTGAATAGTTTGTTGGAGACGATCGTTTGAGATTGTTCGTTGACCCCTTTGAAAAGTTTGTTGCGATTTGTTTGTTTCTCAGAATCTAGTCAACGTTATCTTTAAGATCATATCTACTGATTTTGCGCTCGTGTTTTGACAATCTCCTTTTAAGGTTGTACTTGCGTTGGTCGCTTTGTACAACATCTTGTACATCCAGTTTGTTTTCAAAGAATGAAAATATTTGTTCAACATGCCAATTTGCAGCCACACATTTCATTGGACATATAAGGAAATATTTGTTCAAAGAATAAAGCATTCTTCGATTCCATAATACTGTTTTTGTGTATGTCAGGATTTTCGACTCATACACAAAAAACCTATATGCACTATTATTTTGCGCATAGCCAATGAAAATACAATCAATTGTCTTTGGTCCAATTCTCATTCTTTTAGGACCAGGTGCAAGTACCTTTGCCAAACATCCCCACACTCACAGGTGTTTATACCAAGGTTTTCTCCCCTTAAATAACTAATAGGGAGATTTATCCTTCTTCTTTCGGGGTATCCTATTCAAAAGATAATATGCCGATAAAACAGCCTCCCCCCACATTTCTTGAGTTAATCCTGAACTTACCAACATTGCATTCATTATTTTTTTGATGGTGCGGTTCTTCATTCAGCTATACCATTAGATTGAGGTGATTAAGGTGGAGCGACTTCATATATGATCCCATTTTATGCACAAAATGCTCCAAAAGGTTCTACATATTCACCTCCACTATCACTGCGAAGCCTTTTAATCTTTTTATTTGGTTGGTTTCAACTTCCAACTTGTACAAGACAAACTTCTCTATTGCCTCATCCTTGCTCTTTAGCAAATATATTGAACAATATCTTGTACTATCATCAATGAAAGTCACAAAATATTTGTTCCCACCTCTTGTTGGTATGAATTTCAAGTCACATAGATCACTGTGTACTAATTCAGGGGGTTCAGTATCTCTTTCAATATTATGAAAAGATGTTCTTGTTAACTTTTCTCCAACACTAGATTCACACTTGTGTCTGGACTCAATTTGAGACTTAGGTATATAATCCAATTTCATTAGATTCCTTATTGACTCATAAACTACATGGCCTAATCTACCATGCTTCAAGCAAGTAAGCAGAAGAATTTTCTTTATTGATAATCTTAGGTTTGATGACATTTATATTGAACTTCCACATGCCATCTTTTACATAACCACGGCCCACATACATGCCGTTTTTTGTAAGAACGACCTTCTGGGACTCAAACTCCATTCTAAAGCATGATTATCAAGTAAAGTTTCAGACACTAAATTTTTTTTCCTAATATCAGGCAAATATGAAACGTTGGTCAACTTCAGCTCTTTCCCTGATGTCATTTTCAGGATAACAGTGCCTTTCCCCTTGACTTTTGAAGTGGATGAGTTGCCAATGTAGACCTTTTCTCCAGCTTCAATCAGCCGTAGCTCTTGCACTTGGGTTGCCACTGTCTTTGAATCCACAATCTGGAATTCGAGGAAGCGGCCCACAATGTACTTTTTGGAGCCCGCGTCCTCAGTTCAGTACTTCCGATCCAAAGACTCCATAACCTCCTTGGCTGAGTTCTTGATGCAGTACACATTGTACAAAGAATCAGTCAGGTTCATTTAGCACGTAATTCCGACACAAATAGTCAGAATCTTTCCAAGCATTGTATGCAAACAATACTTGAATACTCTCTCATTCTGAGATATTTTAAGCGCATCATCAGTGATGAACCGTGCCAAGCCCAAGGTGGTCAGGTAGGAGCGCATCTTCTGCTGCCATAACTTGAAGTTTAACCCAACAAACTTCTCTGCTTTTTCACCAGGCACTATTGTAGGCACTTTTGCCACTACAGTGTCTAGAACTAGACTCGGAGGTCTGTTCCCGTCTAGAGCCATAACTGGTGGTTGCATCCCAAGTGAGAATCACTTCACAAATAAGATCAATTACAGTAGTTCTTTAAGTAACTAATCCCCAGCCGTTACCACTATGCAAATGACTTGATGTGAGTGTGTCTGACTCCCTCAGACGGAGATCCACCTCTTCTCACCTCGATTTGCCTCCCGCAAATCGGTAATTCTCTTCCCAAGAATATCAGACCTGAAACAATGTCTGTTCAACTTAGACTTTAGCACACAGCGTTGATGCTCTTGCTCCGTCGACTTTTCTGACTATCTCTGATAAAACTCGCCGGTCTATAACTTCGTTTGTTGCTCTTTCAGCTCATCTCAGTTCTTCGTGATCCTCTCTGCAAATATCTGATCCCGCATAAATAGGTTTTGAGCGTACTTTCCATCTTTGGAAAGGAGATGATATTCGATCATATCTTCCGGATCTGATCCAATCTTTGGAATGCAAATCTGATCTTCAGGGCGCAGAATCTAGGAGAAAAATATATTCGGAATATCTTTTGAATATTTCTTTGAGGATACACTATATTTGCAGATCTCGATTGATATTATTTGCAGATATCGATTGATATTATTGCAGCGCCTGTCTGAACAGCTACTATCTCACCTTCTGTTCCAGCCTTGTCAGTTTGTACCATTTGCCAAAACATGCCATATTATCCATGGGCCACCAGGATTTAACAATCCCCCCCTTAGCATTTTTGTCAAAACTTTTTCAGCTCTTACAAGGCAAGAAACCAGTGTGCGCCATGCGCCTCCTTGTAACATTACTCTCCCTTTTTGACAATACAAGTGACAAGGATATACATGACCAATCAAAACTAGACATCAACAATACCTAGCCAAGGGTGTCTTCGTATCTTCAGATTCAGATCCTCAATGGCCTTGACAACCTCAGGAACTTCAAAACATTCTCTTGAATAACTCTCGTATCCTGAACAATCTTCCACTTCTTGTTAACCTCACTGTTACAGAACAATGTTCCTGATGCTGTGACAATTTTTGTCAAAGACTCTCCACTTAGATTTCTGATAGGGTGGACACTTCTTGGACTTCCTTGCACCAATCTTGCTCTTCTTCGTGACACTGCTCCCCCTGTCTCAGTGACTGCACTCTTCTTTTTCTTTGTTTTACTATCCCTCTTTGCTTAGACAGTCGTACTGAACAGAGGACTCCATCATTGCCTCATTCTGATTATCTGTCTCAGCAACTAATCATCTGCCTCTTTGTCTGCTCCACCAAAGACTGTCTCAGCAACAAGTCTTTACTCTCCTTGACAGCGCATCCTTTGAATCTTTCTTCAACCCAAATTCTGCTTCCTTTATCTTCTCATCAGCTTTCTGAACAGACTTCAAACAATTTCTTCTTTGAAACAAGTCTGTTCCACACTTGTCTGCCAGAGACATTTTGACCGACTTCGCCTTCTGTCGCTAATCGTCTCAGTCCTCTCGGCAGGCAACTCCCCCTGACAGTCAGACCCTTTGATACAGGCTATGTTTCAACTGATGCAGACTTCTGAACTAGAGCTAGCACCTGGATGCTCTGCGAATAGATGTAAGATCAAATTAGGAATTCAAAACACAAATTTCAAAGAAGTAGAAACCTCAATAAGACTCTCGGATCTTGCTGTTTTCTTCTTTCGAAACGATCTACAACATATCTGCCTTGTCACACATCCTCTGTCTCACATTGTGTTTCACCCATTCTACTAGATAAATCTCCCCCTGAATTCTTTAGCCAGTTCAACAGTTCCCTACGCATTGTTCCAGAACTGGCCAAGCCTTCCTGAACATGACTAGGTGTCAACAAGACATAAACCCAAGGCGAGTTTAAGTGATTCAAACTGAGGATTGTTCAAGGTCATCTCCCCCTGTTTCAGACCATACTCTTCCTGCATCTTTCATCCAAATCATATGGGTGTAATAGCTTCCTGCAGCTATATATTCCTCCTGAGCAGTACCGAGTCTATTCCTGAGATAGAGTAGGCTGCCGTACAGGGTCTATTCCACACTAACTCAGAAATTTATCTTCTGTGATTTTTACATGTGTAACGGCAGGATATGGCTAGCATTTTCATATCCGAACTTCTTCGCCACGTTCCTAGCATATTTGCATCTGTAGTGGTAGTAGATCCTCTCACCCACCATACTCATCTGAAATTCACTCTGCATCTATTCAGCAATCTGATCCACCAACTTCTGTGATCAGTATCTTGTATTCTGAACATGCTTCACCCATAGAGTCTTGTATTCTCCCCATTGCACATAGCCATGTTGAACGAGAAACACCATGATACGTTCAAACCATGCTTTTGGCGTCTTTTTTAATCCGTACAAGGCCTTTTTGAGACGAGACACTTGATCCGGGAGATGTGTGTCTTCAAAGCCCTTAGGCTGAGCAACATATACTTCCTCATCAGCCTTGGATCCCGTTGCAGTGGTTGAGTAGCTAGAACTGGCTCTGGTTCTATATCAGATACATGTTCATCATCCTGAGTTTCTGGAACAGAGTCTGACACACGCATCTGTTCTTCCTGAGACAGCTTGCTAGTTTCTGAATCAGGACTGACAACATCATCTTCATCTGTGTTGATCGAATAATCTGAGTCTTGAATCGACACGTTAATTGACTCCACAATAGTAAGGACTTTGTTCTGTGTTCCAGGGCGAACAAGGACTTTGTTCAAGGTGTAACAGGCAGTATTGATTGCTTCTTCCCAGAAAGTGAGAGCCAGCCCTTTTCCATGAATCATGACCCGCATCATCTCTTGAAGAGTACGATTCTTTCTCTTATCTACTCCATTTTGTTGGGGGCGTTATGGGTGCTGAGAAACTAATGAAGTATGCCTTGTTTTAGACAGAATTCTTCCATGTCGTGTTACATGGAATGATGATATCAGCTTTCGATACATTTGAAAATCCGATGATCAATGAGTACACTCGACTACTCGAGATCTACTAGAAATGAATGATGAACTTGCAAAGGATAATTATGATGGTGGAACGAATTTGGGCACAAGGAATAATGTGTTTGAAACGCATTAATTGTGGGATTATTTGAGCTTTAGTGATGTATCGGGTTGGAGTGAAGATACAAATGATGATGAATTTATGATCGACGACGACAGATTTGCTATGGACTCGAATTGTAAAAGGATGTTGTATTGTTGTGTAGCGAATGAGATGGACCATGTGTTAGGGATTTTAGGCTTAATTAGCCTGAGATAAAAAATCTTGTTATAATGTAACATTAGATATGTTATATAAGAAATACATGAATGATGGTTATGTGCAAAATTTGTACTACAAACAGAAAGTAAAGCGCCCCAAGGCAACATTAGGTAGCGCGTCCGAAGGCAACATTAAGTGTGTAATGTCTTCTTCTGAAGCTGTTCTAATGTATTCTTAGGGAGCGTCACTTGTCGCGGGTTAAGGCAACATTAAGAAGCGCGCTTCAAGGCAACATTAAGAGCGTAATGTCTTCTTCTGAAGCGGTGCTAATGTCTTCTTGGGGAGCGGTACTTGCTGAAAGAGACACATCTCTTTGGCTCAAGACACATAAATGATACATTGTGTTTGCGCTGCAACTTTGGCTAAGGCATATAGCCATGTATACAATGGTAAGTCTCAACACTTGGGCGTGAGACATAGTGCAATTCGAGAGCTCATATTGCATGGGGTGATTTCAATTGACTTTGTAAGGTCACAACAAAATTTAGCCGATCACTTAACGAAGAGATTAGTTAGAGACTTGGTCTCTAAGTCTGTAACGGGGATGTGACAAAGACCCATATAATTTTCTAGTGGTGGGACATCCAATTCCTATCCAACTAGCGTCGGGTACGAATTCAATGTGGAAAGCCCACACCTAGAAGATTGATGAGCACATTTAATCATCCTCAAACAAGTGCTCATGACCTACAAGCGAGAGGTTGAGGCGAGAGGTTGAGGATGACGCCTCTTAATAGATCTTTGACAAAATGCTAATTGTAGGAGCATGATCTAGTGAGGTTACCCACTAAAGGAATCTGCCTATGTGAATATGAAGTTTATGGTCACTTCAATGAAATTATGGATCAATTTCTATATGTTCATGAATGGATAGGGACTCAAGGGCCATTAAGAGTTAATGTTAAGTTAAGAGTTTGGAAGTGCCTCATGTGTGTGTTATCTTCAGGTACCCAAATGGATTGATTGGTTCAATCCTTAGCGACACCAAATTTCCGGGTATTTGGAATGTGTAACTACACTATCCGAAAATTCAATCCTAGTGACATTTTTGCTTATGCGTGAGTTACTTAAACTTGAGATGTGCTTTTACATAAGAAAACCCTAAAATCGGGGGAGGATTGTTAGGGATTTTAGGATTAATTAGCCCGGGATAAAATCTTGATATAATGTAACATTAGATATGTTATATGAGGAATACATGAATGATGGTAATGAGCAAAATTTGTACTTACAAACAGAAAGTAATGCGCCCCAAGGCAACATTAGGTAGCGCGCTCGAAGGCAACATTAAGTGTGTAATGTCTTCTTCTGAAGCGGTTCTAATGTGTTCTTAGGGGCGTCGTTTGCCGCGGGTCAAGGCGACATTAAGTGTGTAATGTCTTCTTCTGAAGCGGTGCTAATGTCTTTTTGGGGAGCGGTACTTGCTGAAAGGGACACATCTCTTTGGCTCAAGACACATCCTTTGGTCATGCCATTTCATTCCCTATAAAAGGAAGACGAATTCCTCACTTATGAATCAATCAAAAAGGATACAAAAACAATCCAATAACACACAAATACTTGTGTTATTGCTCTCTCTACTTACTCTAGCTTTGCTACTTGTTTACAACTCATAACAAGTAGTGCATCGGTAATATTATCCCACTTCAGATTTCAGGACACCCTTGGCTTTCATGTAAGGGCTGAAATACTGATTTCGGAATGTGACTACACGATATTACTTGAATCCAAGTTCAATTACTACTTTACCGAAGTTGCCAAACAAGGTAACTTCAAAGGCGAATTGATCATCTCTCGAAGCCAAGGAGTACAAGCAACATTCAAACCGACATTCCCCCAATACCATGATCCTACACAGAGTCGTCGGCTCGAGTGAATTTTTATCAAGAGCAATTGGATAGACAGCTGAGGGATAATGCGGTCTGGGCTCCTTATGAAAATGAGGTGTTACGTGCTCTCAAATGACATTGGGAGCCAAAGTCCAAATATTTTACTAAAGCCATGGCTTTAATAAGCTAATGCTTCAAAAAGTAACACAATAGAAAATGAAAAGAAATGTTTCTCAACTTAATGTTAATCCCAGTATACAAAATTATCATCACAATTTCTTAATGGATCAGGCTGCTGTACTGAACATAAGAACGTAGCTTTGGGCTGTGTTTTTCATCTGCTCTAAAATCTGCAACTTCTCTTGGCAGGAAATTTAGTACCAGTTTGTTGTGCGCGGTAATTCCTCAACTTGTAGCCACTGTGAGGCGTGGTTTGATCACCAATTTCTTGTATCGATTCAATAAAGCAGTGGATGACAACAACACCTAAGAACTTACTTACAACGCTCAAAAAGGTAGAGAGCAAGATATAATCATTGTTCATCAACCTTGCACCAATAATTAACTAACCCCATTAACATTAATCATGTCTCTGAAACTCCACACCTCCTCTAGCAGATTAACACTTCACCAATGACTTTCTCTCTCTTCACCCACCCACAGCTGGACATCTCTCTTCCTTCCTTCCTCTCCTCCCCCTTCAATTATTATTTGCTTTGCGTGTCCTTACACATACCATCACCTCTAAGCTTCTTATTTCCTACCCTTTATATACCATCATCTCCTCGTACACATCAAGAATAACACCTTCTCTCTTTCTCAACCCATCTCTTCAAAACCCTAAATCAATCTCAAGCTCAAGTTATCAAAGCTATTTGAATACAGGTGAATATACTATGGCTATGCCTATCATCAGCAAGAGAGTTTGGAGCATGGTCCGAGTTCTCTACTCCATGGTCAGAAAAGGAAAAGGAATCTTCAAGACCAAGTTACAAGCTGACATCAATCTACTCATGAAGCGTGGCAAAACCGCAGGCAAGGCTCTCATCCATAGCGTTGTCTCCTCATACTCTTCCCCTCTATCTCATGGAGGCCACCGCATGTCGCCTCCTCCCACCGAATATGAGTTCAGCTGCAGTAACACTCCCGCCCCCATCTTCCACTCCAAGCGGAATAAGCACTCACATTTCTTTGGATGCACTCATGCTCCGAGGACCAATGACGAAGAAGAAGCCATTGCAGCAGTCGAAATGGTTCTTGAAATGCTCAACAACCACAATGATGAAAGAATGGTGGTGCAGCCCTCCCCGGCACTTGGGGCTGTACCTGTGAGGCAGCTCCGAGTAACGGACTCTCCGTTTCCGGTGCATGATGTGGGTGGGGATCGTCAGATTGACGAGAAGGCTGATAAGTTCATTGCTAAATTTTACAGTGATCTCAAGAGGCAGAGGGTACTGGCTACTCCTTCTCCTGGCCGACCTTACTCGATCGTTCCTTACTATTGTAATAAGAACAATCAATGAGGGTTTTACTTGTACCAATACAATACAAGAGTCTTTCTTTGTCTCAATATTCCTGAATCTCTTTAGTAGAATCTTCTTTGTTTGTTTGATATGATTAAGATACATATCCATTAAAACACATGTTTTTCTCCTTTAAAGCATTCTGTATGGTTTAACTTGTACTAATCAATCATCATAAGCATGCTAGAAAAGACATATATATATATATTGTCTAAACGGTTGTCAAATTTTATAATTAAATCATTAGATTAGATGTGCTAAAATGCGGTAATTTGGATGGAGCATTAAAGTCTAATTCATACCGAGGCCAGCACAGTAAGGTTAAGAATCTCGATCTGCACGTTGCAGCTAGTAGAGGTGTGGATGCACTTGTGTTGAAACAATATGTATGTATATGAGAGGAAGCAGGCAGGCACCAAACCCTAGTTGTATCCGGTTAAGGAGAAATAATGAAGTTGCAAAGTGAGGTCTGGCTGGCTGGCTATCTTTCCCAACTGTGAACGCCTTCCTTTCCTTTTTCAGCTTTTTGATAAAGTATTATAGCGTTGGTTTTCTTTTCCTTTCAAATTTTTTATAAGTAATTTTATTAGGGTTACTTTTTTTTAGAGTTGAAGGTGAAATAGCATATTCAAAAGAAATCCACCCACTTTAAAGTTGCACAACTCCTTGGTGATAAAGTTTTTTTTTTCCTGTTTTCACCCGAGGTAATGATTCTTGGAAATCCTTCGACCCTTAGTGCGTCTTAATAATTTGGATCGAGATTTTGAACGGTCAAGATAAAACGATATAGTTTTATTTATCAAACAAAATTTAAAATTTTGTATGTGCAAGATGTCAAAAGTAACGTCAAACATCTCCGCGATTAGGTTTCATTCCTAATAGAGCCAGAGAAGTGACTCTAGTGAAATTTGGGGTAAAATAGGAAGAAAAAAATTCCTTATAAACAAAAGAAAATAACTAGTTTATTATTGGGTTGATTGTTCGTGAAACCAATTCGAATAAATTATACAATTGGAAACGTGGAAGTCTTGGTTAACTTTATTATCAGCTTTGTTAAGCAAAAATCCCTTCAAAATTTTTCGTCTACTTTCTAATTATTTTGTTCAATTGGCAAGTCAACCTTCATTTACGAGTTGTGTTCGTGTTACGTTAAACAACAACAATTAATAGCCATATTTTTTGCATAAAAATAAATCAATGATCTATTTCAAATATCAAACCGAAACCATTAAATATTCATCAGGCTGCGCGATTTTGTTGAAAATAATTAAAAATGATAACCCTAACCTCGCATTATTGCGCATGTATTTTACTTTCATAATCAATATATATGATAATATGCAAGCTTTGCACATATTATCAATATGCTAAAATATAATTTGCTTTATGTTTATGAATCATTTGGAACGTGGGGAAATTAAGAGGTTTCGTCATTTGCAATTGTTCCCATGTGCGAATACCAGGTTTCCAAATGAAACATCAACACTCCAAACAAACCTGTGGCTTTCAATCGTACAATTTGTGGGTACCACCGCCTTCCACATCTTTAAATTATTGTGCATCTTGCCCGACATAAATAAAAGTGAGAAACCAAAAGATCGAAGGGGAATTAATTAACAAGAGGCGGTCCAGGCGTACACGGATCGAATCGGTCCACAATATGAGTTTAAAGGAAATGGAGGCTGCCCAAAACTAAGGAAAGCATGCAGCGGATTCTTAACAGCAAACCCAAGTGGAGGAGGAGGAGGCTTTATGCATTGTATTATCAGGAGATGACTTGCAAATCCATTGATTTCGATCATGTATGGACCGTCTCGCGCATTGCTTGTCATGAGTACAGCCAATTAAGTGTCTCCATAATTGTTCTTTCCACCGCCTTTCTCAAAAGTTTCCATAGGTTCATTTACAATCCATTTCATTGCAATTGGGCACTCTTTTTTATTTTCTCAATTCTCATAACAATTTTTTTATTATCGAAAAGAATAAGGATAGGTCACATCAACAGAGTTGTCCGATTTCTGAAAAACTAAATGTCTGGATGGTTTTGTAAATGGTTTCCTTAGCTTCTAGAGAGATGATGGTTGATGAAGCTAAGGAATGCCGATATCTCTGCCGGCTAAAGAAATAGTTTTGTCTAAAGCATGCATATATATACAATCTTGAGGTTTATGCATAAATCATACCAATAAGGTCTTTCCGTTTTAACAAAAGCTCTGCGCTTTGAACACTCCTAAGCTTGGTTTAGGCCGAAAGCCGCTCATGTCAAATGACTTATTTGTTAAAAATCGCTTTTCACAAGAACGACTTTAATGAAAAGATATGCCTAGATGGTGAATATATAAAAAAAAATTAAAGAATCATCTTTTCAAAAAGTGTGCCTAATCTAAATAAATCTTAGATGTGTGGTGTTCCTAAGTGGATCTTCTAAATACGGCTCAAACAAATTTAAAAATTCCCCAAAAATATATATTCACATTATGTCTTTTTGCACTTTAAGTTTTAAGTATATAAAACAAGTTAAATTAGTTAATTATTATATTTTATTATTTCATATTGTTTGTGGTGGTGGTAAGTGTGTGAAGTGAGTGGTGTGTTATGGTGGTGGTGAGATTGTGGTAATTGGATTAGGGTGGTGGAATTTGGTGTTGGTGGTTATGGTAGTGGTGGTTGTATGATTGACTTGTGTGGTAGGAAATAGATGATGAATAGTAATTTAAATATTTAAGTTAAGTTAAATTCAATTAAATTAAGTTAAGTATTTCAGTAAATAAATTCAACACAAAATTACTATTCATCATCTCTTTTCTACAATAGTCAAGTACCACCACAATCTCACCATTATAACCACCACCACAACCACCCACCTAGGGCTGCACGCAAGCCAATACACTCGCAAGCAGCTCGCGAACAAGTTTGGTCAAAACTCGATCAAAGCTCGGTTCGATTTTAAACAAGTCAAGTACGAACATGATACTTAGGGTCTGTTCTTTAGACCTTAACTTATGCTTAACTTAACTTATCTTAACTTAACTTACCTTAACTTAATTTAACTTCACTTAACTTAACTTAAGTGCTTTTACAAACATATTTTTATGGTGGTGGTGGTGTGGTTGGGGTGGTGGGTTGGGATTGTGGTGGTGGGGGTGTTGGTGGTGGTGGAGGTTGTGGTGGTGGGTTGGGATGGTGGTGGTGTGGTGGTGTTGTTGGGGTTGTGGTGGTGGTGGTGTGGTTGGGGTGGTGGTGGTGGTGTGGTTGGGGTGGTGGGTTGGTGGTGATGTTGGTGGTGGCGGTGATGATGGTGGTGTGGTTGGGGTGGTGGGTTGGGGTGGTGATGTGGTGGTGTTGTTGGGGTTGTGGTAGTGGTAGTGATGGTGTGGTTGAGGTGGTGGGTTGGTGGTGGTGGTGATGATGGTGGTGTGGTTGGGTTGGTGGGTTGAGGTGGTGGTGATGGTGGTGTGGTTATGGTGGGTTGGGATGGTGGTGATGGTGTGGTTGGGGTGGAGGTGGTGGGTTGGGGTGGTGGTGGTGATGTGGTTAGGGTGGTGGTGGCATGGTGGTGTGGTTGGGGTGGTGGTGGTGATGTGGTTAAGGTGGTAGTGGTTTGGGGTGGTGGTGGTGGTGGTGGTGGGTTGGGGTGATGGTGTGGTGGGTTGAGGTGGTGTGGTGGTGGGTTTACTTTTTCAGTACTTAACTTAATTTAGCTTAACTTAATTTAACTTACCTTAACTGAATTTAACTGAACTTAACTTAACTGAACTTAACTTAACTTAATTTAACTTAACCTAACTTAAGTGCTGAAAATTTAAAGTCTAAAGAACAGGGCCTAGGCTCGTTTATTAAACAAGCCAAGCATGAACAAAGTGGTATTCGGCTCGGTTAGATTCGTGAACAACTCGTTTATTTTTTTCTCGTTTATAAACTAGATTAAAGCTCGGCTCGACTCGACTTGTTTGCAACCGTACACCCACCTCAATCTCACCACCACAATCACCCCAATCCCACCGCCACAACCACCTCCAATCCCAATCCCAATCCCGCCATCACCCCAACATCATCCACTTTTCACACCTATCACCCCACTCCCACCACCAGTGACGGATCTATAGACTTGAGCCAGAGGGTTCATCAAAATTACGAATTTATTAATATTTTATTAAAAATAATTTTTTTTTGTAAAATTGGGGGGGGGGGGGGGCCTGGGACCCTCTGTCACTGCCCACTCACCTTTCATCCCACCACCCTTAATGTCACTATCATTCACAAATCAATATGGAACAATCAATAATAATAATTAATGCAAAAGAATATGACATAACTCTCGATTTTCTTACATAATTATCTCAAATTCACTTTCTCTAAATGGTCTGAAATGAACTATGCCTCGTGTTGGGCCTCATTTTGGGCTTGGGCATAAATTTAAATATATTTTTTCTAAAATATATTCGTGTATTTGATCGCATTTACTTAAGTTGAAAATTTTTCTTCATGGTTTTTTTTTATTTCATCAATATGGAAAACATTCATCAATTCTTCATCTCTAGTGCGATGACATTTAACAACAGTTCTTGGATTAGATTCTTCCAAAGCCTGCATCAATCATAGAAATTTTCTGAAAGATTCATTCAAATCTCTAAAAACATTTATCAATGATTGTTCTCTAGTCGGTCATGCCTTCTAGTATCGAATTACATAATTGTAATCTTGAAGACTCTAGCTCTTATTTCAATAGGGAATATTCTCAATCTTTCGCTAATTGCATCCTCAATTTCTATTGTTATGAAGTGTCTCGTCAGGTGGACATTTTTCATAGCAATGTAGTCATTGTTGTATGTATGTTCCCATCAGTACTTTGTAACTTTCTAGTATGATGAATTTTTTTCTTCATTATGCGAATCCACCATGGACAGTTCCACTCTCCTTTCCGACAGTGAAGAACCAACAATCGACAGTCAAACTTGTTCGTTCAATATTCAATACGTTTCAATATAGAATATTTCAAAACAACATGGATTGCATCTGCTTTTCAGCTGAATGTAGATCCCACCCAACTCCCAAACTATCCATAATTTCTAACCAAATACTCATCAACTGGTTCACTCGCATCCCACGTCAAGACATCATTGAATGCTGGGATATCTCATATATGTTAATGTTCAGGAACCATAAAAACATCCCCTCATCAAGTCGGTCTAGGAATTCCATCTCATTGCAGTCAAACTCATCCATTATAGACATGTCTAGTATTTTCAACGTCGACATAACCATCTGGTCTGATTCGATATTTTTCATTTTAGTTTGCCTTCCCCTACACAAAAGCCATCAAACAATAAACTCTTCAAACACTATGAGAAACTATTCAACAAAAATTCTCAATAATCAAACATCATCAAATTTTCAAAATACATCAATTCTAATTAACCATAACCCTTACACACAAAATACTTCCTTACCACAAAATTCACTTCCAAAAATCTTCAAATTCTCCTAAATCGTCGGATGCCCGAGATCAGAATAGAGAAACAAATGATGAAAGAAAAAGAAGAGAGATGGAGATAAGTAAGAAGAACTGTTATCTTTATAAGATTAGTTTTAAGACCGGTCTCTTTAATGAGATCGATTTTGTTCCACGTGGTAGCTGACTAGACTTTTTCTTCGATTTATTGGTAACACGTAACCCACGTAGACAATATTGAACCACCTTAGACTAATTTTAAAAAGATTCATTAAAAATTCTAAATGATGGAAGACCGATCTGATAAAGGTACCGGGTCTTACTAACCGTTCTCCTTAATGAGAAATGGGTCTCTCACGTGAGAACTGATGGACTTTTTCTTCGATTTTATTGATCTTATCAAGGTCTCATTAAAAGTATATATTTGAAAAACTTTTTTACGGATAGTGTTGCTTTCAAAATTCCCAACCGAGGAAATAGGGCGACCCTCCAAATCTTCTTCTTTGAGCAATACAAAGCTAGCAGTCGATTTTTCCCCGGCAAAATGAACTGGTTGGTGGTTCAAGACGCAGACAACAACTCACTCTTCGAGTTCACTCTCGCTGAGGTAGTTCTTCAACACTACTCAAGTGCATCATTCCATGCGATTCGCTTCAATTTGAATCCGATTACCCATTGCCGATATCTTTTCAATGTAATAGGATAGCAGTGATTTTATTCTGTATGCAAGTTGATGGAACTTGGAGTTTTATGATGTCAAGAAATTGTTTTCCACCAGACGAGGTAGCAGCTAGTTTTTGGACGTTTTAGCTTTCTGTAGGCGAGTTGGAATTCGGGATAAGTAAGAGGAGTACAATTTGAGTAGATTAGCTTACTAGAGACTTTATGTTTGAGATTAGAAGGTTGTAGGATTCAAATGTCAGTGGATTATCAATTAAGGATCAGACGTCGTTCTTACGCGTGTAAGGCCTTTTTTTTGTTAATTTGCCTTCTTGGATTAACTAAATTATCATTTATGGCGTTGCTGTGAAGTGTAATCCCTACTTGAATAATGACCTTGTTGCTATGATTGTTTTTGAAATTGGAAAAACTCATTGTCTTTTAACATATGTAATCAGAGCAGGTTGTCGGACTCTTGTGCCAAAAGTGTTTCTTGTTTGTTCATACCTGCTCCTGTGCGATCGTTTGCTATGATTTTCTTGTATGAGCTTATCAGTGATTTAGATAAATTATGTAGGAGTTTGTGAAATCAATAAAACAGATGTAACTATGGAGGCCACACTCCTCGTGCGTTTCTCGCTTCAATTCTTGCATTAGATGTTTCCTCAAATGACAAAGCATAAAATGCATTATCTACATATCTGTTTAACTCATTTGCATGGATTTGATGCATATGGTTTGCAACTCCAAAATCTGTGCATAAGCTACAAACTATTTCCACATTATCATGTGTCTGTGCCATTCCCACATGTCCTACTTTTTTAGTGCGTTCATTCTTCTCTTGTCATGGATCGCAACTGGCTGACAATTCGAATGTAATGCTAGAAAAATTGAATAAGGATAACAGTCTGGTGAATATGCCAGACATACCTGTCAATCAAACTTAAAACCGATGCATACATTCTGCGTGAATATGCATATAGATCAACAATGTTTTCTATTTATACACATTTATAAATATAATTTTTGCGTAGATAATGGAAATGGAAAACTTGTTCAAGGAAGCACAAGAAGACTCTCTCGACCAACACTTCTGTCAAGAAATTTCTACCAGTTTTAGGTAATCTGTCAAGTATTTCACTGAGAATGAAAAAAGACCAAGAAGATAGGCATCAATTTTTTGAAATGTTCATTTCTTTGATGTCCTTTAATGCAGTCGGTCAGCAAATCGTGCTGGAAAATCTATCATTTTATGGGAGCAGGTTTTCTTTTGAATATTTTCAGTTCTATTTTTCTTATCAAGGTTAGCTTGACGTGCTCCTACCATTTCATATCATTGTCTTTAAGGTGCAAGATTGGTTCAGAGAGAAGCTTTATCTTACATCAACTAAATCGGCACCTCTTTCAGTTGGCCTTCAACAGTCAGCTGCTCATGTTCTTTCAATTTCGAATGATATTCCAGCATCTCCCAAGTGTAAAGGTATTTATCGCTGGCATATATGAAACTGCAAGTGTAAACTAACAATTTTTCTCTGTCAGCCAAATTAAGTTGAATTTTTTTTTTCAGTTTTACCTTGTCATAAAAGCTAGCTTTCTTGATTTTTAAGCTCAAAAGAACAAGCCTTTAGAATCAGACCTTGCCTTTAACTTTGTTCAGTCGGTCATTCTGTATCAATAATCTAGGACCTATATCTATATAATTATCCTAACTTTCAGAATGGCTGTCTGCATTACTCATGAAATGAAATTTAGAAAGTGACATTTCCAATATGAGCATGGCTTAGTTTTTGTATTAATCACCCTCAAATAGAAATTTTCAGAATTCGCACTGATTTAGTTGACAAAAATGAATTATTTGTGATTGTGTTAGCATCTGTTTAGGATTTTCATTTAATGAATCAAGGATTTGAATTATGCATCACATCATAAAATATGATGTCCTTGGGACATAGTAAGTTTGAACAGCAGATATAGAGTTTACATTATTTATAATAAGTAGTTCAGTCTAAGGCATCAAGTCGCACTTTTTACACAGGTGATACGATCACCGATATCTCAGAACTGTCCTATGAGGCAAAATCAGCTAGAGATAATGCCTGGTGAGCATACAATGAATAATATGCAATTAACTTATTGACATTTGATCTCTCTCCTGTTTGACCCCAATACATTGTTGTCATGTTGTTTATTGCTCCAGGTATGATGTCGGTTCATTTCTTACATATCGAGTTCTATGTTCCGGCGAACTTGTAAGTCGAGAATGCTACTTTTTTTTTCCTTTTACCTTGGTCATCATTTCTCTTCGATAATTCTGAACTTTGTTAGAAGGCAAGTATAATTCAACTGAGGTGGAACCTGTTTGACAACGATTAGACTCAAAGTCGAATACAGAAGAAGGCGAGCTCTAAGAATTTGTTTCACATGATTGTGGGTGGGGATTTCAGTTTCACATTATTTTCTTTCCGTTTGCTAGTTCTGTCAGGGTTCATAAAGATTCCTTGTTAAGTGTGTTACCATTCAAATGCTTATATAAATCACTCATGCATTGGACATTTCAAACTCCATCTCATTAAAAGCTCTTAATGTGTTATTCTTTGCCATTAGACTATGTAGCCCAATGATTGAATGAATTTTATTTTTAAATGTAAGTGGATTATGCATCTATGGGAATATCCAACATGTGAATCATAATCAGAAGATGCAGCAAAGAGACATTTCGTGCTTGCAGCTATTTCTTTTTTCAATGGCTGAACTTTTATGACGAATCTCAACAATATGAACCGCCTTATGTTCTTTTTCCGGTCCTATTAGTGAAGCCTTCATTGTATATCTTATATATGTAAATTAATAGACAACCGCATACATATTACAGGAAGTCCGTGTAAGATTTGCTGGATTCGGAAAGGAGGATGATGAGTGGGTCAATGTGAAGAGGCATGTACGTGAGCGCTCAATCCCCTTAGAAGCAGCTGAATGCCACAAGGTCAAGGTTGGCGATCTTGTGTTGTGCTATCAGGTATATTTTTTGGACCACTGGACATATAACCACAGTTAAATTGCATTGTCCTACTATCTTGTATGGAACAGTCATTTCTATCCCACTCTAATAGTGCAAACTTCTTGTTTAGCTTGAAAGATGTTGTTATAGCTGTACTGGAACCTTGATTCAATTTGTGTCAATACAGGATAGAGTAGTCCAGTCTGTTTACTGTGATGCGCACATTATGGGGATCGAACAGAGAATACATGATATTAGGGGCTGCAGGTGTCTCTTCTTTGTGCGCTATGATGATGATGGTAGTGAGGTATGGCAAAATATATATTTGGTACATTTTCCTTGGATCCCCCAAAAATGCATTGCCTTGTAGTTTTTTCTAATGATTCACTCACATCCCAATTGTTGCAGGAGCAAGTGCCATTAACAAGGTTATGTTGCAGGCCAACTTGACCTTTGATCTTCTTTAAATGGTGAAAGCACTAATACAGCTGGAACAGATGTTGTATGGACCCTATGATGAAAGATGGTTGAGCCTTGCTAGTTGCTATGGTTCATAAATAAGCAATTGCAACCCTCAAAATTTGCATCACGTCAGCAAGACAAGTTGAATTAACTTATTTGAAGCTTTTCTTCTTGTACGTCACTTGGCAGATGTCAGCAAAGAGCGCCCAGAGAGCTACATTAAGGCATAACCAGACTCACTTCCTATACAAAGGTTACAGTTAACTCACACTAGACAAAACTTGGCAGTCCAGGAGAATCCATACTCTTCAACATCTTCCATCTAATATCAACAGACAACAACTTGCACAGCTCATGACACTGTCCGGCCGTAACAGACAGATGTCAGATACAAATTCTTTTTCCACTTCTCCTGCAAAGCCGGTTAAATACAAGTGTTTAAGATGCACACCAGTGTGAAAATGCCCAAAACTAAGTGCAATTATACCTTGGCATGAGAGCTTGGAAAGCCGGAAGTTCTAAGGGTTTCTTGTGTTTCGTCCGGCATTCTCCTTCTGGGGACACTCAACACGAAAGCAGCCTGGTCCCAAGTTGCAGCCATTGCTGTGATGCGATACCCTTGGTTCCATCTTAGGTGTATACCTTCACTCGGGTAAAGAAAATCCAGCTCAACAACCTGAGAATATCAAACACATTCATGACAGGATAACAAAGTAACTGACTTATCGATAGGCGCACGAATATACCTGATCTGAAAATTCAGCACCACGGGACATAACAACTCCCCACCTATTTCCACCAGTAGCCATGGAGGTGACATGGAAACCCTCCTTCCACTTTTTATTTATCCATTTGAAAGGAAAATGATCACTGACTTTGTATGATTGCTGCAAGTATTGAGTACCTGCAAGTAAAGAGTTATGCGGGGACTTGCTGACAGTAAAGATCATAATAATACCTTTGGACATTACAACCAATGAACTCCCATTCGTGGCGCCTGCCACTGCAGTTATATAATAATTACTTTCCCATTGCTCCATGATCCAATCCTGACCACCACAATCAATCAAATACTTGTCCCATGCATACCAATAATTTAACACACAAGCACGAATCCCAATGGAAGAGAATAAAATTGATTCATATCTGTCTGCAGAAAACTTGTTCAGCTTAAAATTTTCGATAAGGCTACTTAACATTGTGTACAGCCATTATCCAAACAACATGATAAGAAAAAGGAAAATTGAATAGATACACCTCATAATGAAGGCAGACTCGATCATGAAGCAATTTGCTGACGAAAGAAAGTCACCTTGTGGAAGAAACAAGGAGATAGCTCATAAACTTGAGAGGTAAACCCTGTTCCTGCATCCATGATTAGAGCCCACAGGCTCTGACAGGAAGTTACACTGCTAATAAATAGACCATCATCATTTCCTTTGTCAATGTGCTGGGCAAGGCGGCCATCTGCAACATTATAGTGATACCTAAAAGAAACAAAAAACAAAACAAATTCCAAATCAATACTGCCTTACGGTTCCCGAGACACTTTCTAATATGAGAAAATAAAAATGAGAGTGCAAAACCATTCAACAGAATTTAAACAGGTGAAAGGGCATAAAAATCACAATGCCATGTAACACGGTTCTGCTATGTCAGATAGTGTATCCACGATAAAAATCATGGCGCAATACCTTTGTTTCATTGGTCGCCTGGAGTTGTATACACTTATCCATTGGGTAGCAGGCATACCCATCCTGACCCTTTTTGTTGGTTGCTTATCTTCCTCATCCTCTATAGTTAGTCGGCCTCTCTTATGTCCCACCAGATAGATAAGCTTCAAACACAAAAGACGGAGAAAGAATCCATTAGTTAGTTTATCAAGTAGTGACAACGATTAGAGTAGAGCCCCCAGGTCCCAGCCAGACATACATTCAGTACAAGAGGGAAGATAGAAAAGAAGGAAAAAATACTTACCTTTTGTGCACCTTCAGTGTTGATGGGTCTGATATCAGGGTTTGGGCCAACAATCCCGTCAAAAAAGGAAACATATTTTGGATAGTCAGGCTGTTCATCAAATTTAAGGTTCACAACGTATTCCACAAACTGTCTGAAAGGTTGGGGGCAGAAACAACATAAAGCCTCGGGAGAAGTTCCCATTTTCTTTTTACACACAAGAAAGCCCTTGTTCTCTCCCTACAATGTATATACGTTGATGTGTTTAAGAATTTAATATATGAAGAAGAAAATGTAAACCAAAAAGTAACCTGGTATCCCTGCCATGGTAGGCGACCCCGGAGAAGGAATACAAGTGTGTAAGCAAGAGATTCCAAATCATCCCTCCTGCTACCAGTCCTCCCTAAATGAGAGTGCACACTAGCATACCGAACAGTTCCCCTAACAGCACCATATAAGATCGATGAAATTTCAGCGCCTTCACACTCACAAGGTTATATGACTGGGAGAGAAATTTTAAACTAACGAACCCAATTATACCTGAAAACATCTGGCCTCTGGTCATAGTCAACATGCTGGCCGGTATAACTGTCTTTCCATCTAGTAGCTGACAATCCAAAACACACAAAAAGGATTTCATTATCTACAAGATAGATTATAAATACAAAAAATTAACGAGAAAATTACCTAAACCGAGGTCAACAAGGAACAGCCTTTTCTCATCAGGAGTCCCAGGAGGCCCAAGCAGAAAATTCTCTGGTTTTACATCCCCATGTACATATCTGCAAAAATTAACATTATGAGAATATGAAGAACAAAGGTTGTGTGGAGATTGCTGATCTTTGTACCTATTATAAGTCATCAGTCTAAGAGTTAAAGGAATTATTTTCCAAAATTAGAATCTCTAATGCACAGAAGTTGAGTAGTAAATTCAACTAGCTATCTAAAAGGGAGGATTGAAATCAATTTGGGGAGTCAACCTGAAGAAAAGCCTAATGGAAAAATTACTGTCTTTATAGTAGGATTAGTCTTGCTTTGACAGAAGTACAACTATAAAAATTTGTTTTAACCTTATGGCTGAATTTGGATTTTAGGATATCCTTGATATTAGATCTCTATATGAGTTTTATGTAACTTTTTTTACCATCAAAAAAATAAAGGTCTCAAGACTGTTTATAAACGCATTATCAGTTATCAGTAAATTATAATGATAGTTCCTATGATAACAACAAACCAAAAGATGACAGTGTCTACCAAATAATTAATTTAGGAGTAAAGTCATACATAATTGTAAAACGAGCAAACAGTTATACTACAATAAGATCACTGAGTAGTGTGCAAAATAGTTTCAAGAATCATACCCTCTAGAATGGACTTTCTCCAGTATAGAAATTGCCTCAATCGCAATACAAGAAACCATTTCTAATGACATCCTGCAATTACGCATTAACTTTATTCATGTGCTGACAACGGATGAATACAAGTAATGGATTTTTCAAGCACTGCGAACTTACGACTGATTGTTATTGTTCCAAACATCCCAAAGGCTAGGACCCAGCATATCCATAACCTGAAGATAATTACTTTTTTTACAGAGAGCTACTTTATTAACCAAGCAAACTTTATAAAATCAGAGGTCCCAATAACTTTATTCGGCAAGAAAAATCTTACTATGAAAAATTAGAAACAAAAGAACTAACATGCATTACCATGATATAAAAGTCGCCTTGGCTGCCCTTATAATGTACTTGAGGGACGCCATGGCTTCCACCGAGAGTGCTGTTAAATGCAAAGAAGGGTCAAAATGTAGCCAAGAACCTAACTTATATAGAGAAAAACTGTTGTTGCACAAGCCCTCACTTATATACTTGCCACTCATAAGGAGGCCCATAACAGCAGCCTTTGCTACTTTTATGTTCCAATTTTAAAGCCACCTGAAAAAGTTATCATTTCAATTGAAGACCATATATTGTGGAATAAAAGGTAATTTTAAGAGTGACATAAAGCTGTACTACATTAGCACACACCTCTATAGCTCCAGGACCAGTTCTCTCATTTGTATTACCTATGGATACACGGCGACCAACATACACTTGTCCGAAGCCTCCCTTTCCTAATTTTCTTTCTACTTTGTAGAGTGGGGAACCACCAACTTGGACCTAATAGAGAAGGGAGCCCTTGATTCAATACATCAAAAAAATTGCCAAATAGATCCAAAGTTTAGCAACTACATAATTAACAAGTTTACAGCTCGAAAGCTTTATTAGCTAGCAATATATACAGAAGCCTACTTAAAACCATCATTGGCAACATCAATGGAATTGCTATACACTATCAAATAAATGCCATGATTAACAGTATTATATCCTCAAACAAAATTACAATTGTAACTGTCACACCCCACTGCTGTAAAGAATATAAAAAATGACACCAATATACAGTGTGGGAAACAAGCTGCGCATCCGCAAATATGTTTTCATCATAATGAAACATGATAGCTGACTATTCAGTGAATATTACATTCTCAGGGCAGAAGCTATGGTGACAGCCCTATCTGTCAACATGCCTACACTACAACCCAAACCATTGACCTGATCAATAAATATAAAACATAAACAAACACATTGAGAAAGCTTGTAAAGCCCTGTTCATTGCTCACAATATACATCAACAACCAGATTGGGAGAAAAGTATCTGACCGGATATTTTAATGTTCAAAATTCCCGTGCATGGTTTTTAATTGAGGCATTGATTACGTCACCATCAAAGGCAACAATGACTAACTTTATCTTCCTAACAATGATAAACTAACAGCTAAGGGACAATGCCAGCAGCAACAGTAAAGTAACAAGCACAATGGTCGCAACATCCAATCAAACCCACAAACACAGGGCCGCAGACATATTAAGCTGAATGTCATGCAAACACAAAAGGTGAGTTAAAAATCTAACCTTTTCAGGAATTGGAGGAGTGCTGCCTTCATCACCTCCATCAACAGCTTTGTCACCACTATGGCCAACACTGTTGAAATTTTCCATCTTGTTCTCGGGTTCAGCCACTACTTTCTTCTCCTTCCCCTTCCCCTTTTCTTCTCTCTCAGCAACTACTACTACGTTCTCATTTACGGGCACTTTTAGAATTTCAGGCTCCTGTTCTAGCACCGGAGACGCTGCGGCTGCTCGCCTTCGTCTCGTCCTCGTCGCAATCGCACCTTCCTCCTCCTCAACCGGACTACCCTGAGCCTGAAGCTCCTCGACCGGACTAGCCTGAGCCTGATGCTGCTGCAGCGGTGACGCTGGCTGTTTCCGTTGCTTGGCTGATCCCCGACCCCTTCGAGCTCCACTACGGGGTACAGGCATCGTTCATCCTTCGGTTCTCATCCCTCCACTGCAAATTATACTGAAAAGAAGTCCTAATTGCTCAAATTCCCATTCAATCTCCAGCCGAATCCGACACCGAACGAAACGCTTTGCAAGAGATTCCAATCCGCCGATCAGAGACGGGACCGATCGATTGGATTCGAATGGAGAGATGTTTGGAGAAGGAGATGGATTATTTTCAGAATCGATAATTTTTTTGTTTGGGAATCTGAGAGGATGATTCGAAATATGGACGGTTGAGATGAAAGACACTTGCATCGTCTAATCTGCATATAAAATCTGACGACTGACAACCTTAATTTTCTGTTTATGGTTTTCAGTTACTTCAATTCATCTTTGATATATTATAGAAAAAGTAGAAATCTGTTTATTTGAAATAGTTTCCACGCTCGCTCACTGCTTTTTTTTAAAAAAATAATAATAATAATTTCCTATTCTATCCAAACCAACTAGAGTCGGCTCCAATGACATCAGGAATCGAATCCTACTTGCTGAGATGCTTGTCAATTTTTTATCATTAAATCACGCACTGATGATCACGCTCGCTCACTACTTATTATGTGTTAAGTTGCCTAATTCTTAATCCGTGTTAATAGATTGACGCCTTCCTATTTTGAGTCTCAAGTGCCCCATTTATATTATACTAATACATCGGAATAATTACAGCCAACATTCTTTTAAGACTTGTCTTCTCTTTGGGCAGTTCTAGTACACTTCGAAGAATTACCATTTCACATTGTAAAACTGCATACCCTTCCAAACAAGTCCCTCGTAAATTTGGAATAACAACTTCCATTCACGTTATTTCATCTATCATCCCAATCGCTTGTATATTTTTTTAATCCATTTTTTTTTGTTTAGGATGACACGCTCGTCCGAACAGTTTAAAGGCATGATCAAGGTATGCAATATTGAGGTAGTAAAACATGAAATGTTTCTGTATATTGCGCGTTTGATATGTTTTTGGTCTATGTTCATGTTGAATAAGAAGAAATTGTTAATGATCAAACAGTTTGAATAGACTATATAGGCCGATCAAAATGTTTTTTCACATCCACCTTATGGTAAATTCAACTTATATTTTACTAATCTCATTCCTCAATGATACATGTGAGATCACATATTATTCTGTTACAGATATGACATCTCTTACAAAACGTAAGTAGCCGAACGGAAGAAGAGGCTACAACATCCTGTAGTACCAGGAGCTGGTACTAGCAAATGAAGACTGACGAAATAAAAGAACCAGAAGAAGCTATAGCATCCTGTGATGACTAAAGCTGGTACAGATGATCAGAAGGGATCAAGGCAAGAACCAGAAGAGGCTATAGCATCCCCTGAAGATTCAAGGCTAAAGCATAACGAGAGTTTCTTTGTAGCCGATCAATCTGGAGGAGCTCGGAGGAGGTCCGGGTAATTACTGTGACGGCGTAGCAATGGCCAGAACGGTGTCCCAGTTGATCAGAGATCTTCAATAGAAGCGCGGATGAAGGCCAATAAGATAAGATTTCTAAATTCAAATTTAGGAAACCGAATCACCAACTTCTAGGAATCCAGGGGAGGATTCGGAAAGTAGCATTATCTGTTGGGACTGAAGATGCTGAAGATATATATGCACCAGAGACCGAAGCATAGATACACATCGAAGAAAACACACACACTGAGGAGTGATCAGAGTTCGCAGAAGCAGAGAAGTGTTGGAGCATTAGTTGTGTTTGAGTTAAAGACTGATCAGGACTGGTGTAGTATGATCCTATATTGATTCGAGGGAGTCGATTAGAGCAGAGCTTTGTTGACAGGCCGAACAGCTGATAGTCGCGGAGTGCAGCTTGCGCAGTTTGTCCCAGCGTGCTCCTTGATAGTGACGGGAGGTCATTGATCGAGGGGAGCAGCGTAGAGTGTTTGACTACTCAGCAGGGAGTGCTTAGAGAAGTCGTCGACAAAAGCATCATCAACTTGGAGGAAGAAGTTATTAAAGCATCATCTATAACACATTGTAATAAGATAGACTGAATCTGTGTGATCAGGTCAGCTATCTATTACTGGAGTGTGTTGTTAGTGAAGGCTAGTCTGTGTTGACACCAGAGATTTCAACTAGGTTAGGAGTAGTGGTGTACTCTAACTAAGATAGTGAAATCTTAAGGGCAAAGAGTTGTCCTCCCCAGACGTAGGCTGTTGCCGAACTGGGTGAACAAATCTGATTGTGTTATTCAGGTTTAACCGAACCTAAGCGTCAGCAACCGAGCGGCACAAGTTGCTGAAGCAACCTATGGTATCTCGACAATATAAACGCAGTACCAATTTCATATTCTATAAGAAACTATTATTGAATCATTATCCACACTACTTTATTTAACTCCATATAAAGATATACACAATTGTGGTCAATTTAATGACAATTGTGGTGGGATGAGAGGTGAGTGGTGGAGTAGAGTGGTGGGTGTGTGAAGTGGGTGGTGTTGTGGTGCGACTGGGGATGGTTATGGTGGTGGTAGTGATGGGATTTGATTGTGGTGGTTAGATTGGGGTGGTGATTATAGTGGTGGGTGGTTATGGTGGTGTGGTGGTGGTGGGATTGGGTGGGTGGTGGTATTAGGGTGGGTGGTTGTGGTGGACGTAGGATTGGAGTGTGCGGTTATGGTTATAGTGGTAAGAGATGAGTGGTTGGAAAGAGAAAATGGATAATAATTTAAATACTTAAGTTAAATTAAATTAAGTTATTTTCAGATGATTTAAGTATTTCGGTAAATAAGTTCAGGTCAAAAAGCAGACCCTTAAGTTAATTACTAGTTAAATTAAATGAAATTCAGTTAAGTTAAGTACTTCAACGAATAAGTTCACCACAAAAAAACAGACCCTTAGTAGTTGTTGATACACTGATGATAGAATGGTGCACTAATCGCCCTTGAACTTCAGAAAGAGCTAAGGCCACTTGTTAGATTCACATCTTCTTTTTATTTCATGTTTAATCAAGTGGAATTATCTGAGCAACTATTAATGATTTGTATAAGAATGAAATAGGTAAAATTCAAGGAGTGGTATGATTTGCACAAAAAAATCAATAAAGCCATGAAAAATGATTAGATACATGAAGATAATCGAGTTTCTTACTCAAGCTTTTGAAAAGAAAGACATACACATTTTGAATGATGTGGATTTTCTTCCAATAACAAAAGAAAAACTTCAAGCTATGAGAAAGAATAGACGAGATAATTTGATTATGAAGGTCAAAAGTATTTTATTATGAGCATGCTATTATAATGCCTTACATGTTTGTTCCTTAGGGCATATGGACCCAACAGCTGCTAGTTTAATAGCTGCTGGGTGCATATACTCTTATAAGAAAAACATAAGAGAAAGAAATAAATATAACATACTAACATTATTATCGAGTCAATATAATTTATATAGTTATAGACTATTAGTTGACAGACGGCTTTACTTAAGATTTGAGAATATTATCGTTGAACTTCTTGCTATGAGCGCATCATTTCATACACGAAATGGTTTTCCAGCATAAAGTGATAGATGTGAGTAACTTGCTTCAGAAATTTGTCCCTCATATTTTTTAGAATATGATATGGTTGTCCTAGCAAAGATTCAGGAAGATCCAACATTTATAAATATGCCTTTTATACCTGATTTGTGCAGGCTATTTGTTGAATCTGAAAAAGTCATCCTTTTATCCTATAATGTATAAATTGATGTATCTTATTTGAATCTTCGGATATCTTTAACAATAGTAGAAAAAAATATTTTCATTGAAGAACATCATCAAGAACAAACTTAGAAAAATGATTTTACATAATTTGGTTTATGCTCGTCCACCTGTAATATGTTTCAATTTTTTAAATGATCATGAAATATTTTTGAGGATGAGCATTGTGTTCCACATCTTTAAAAAAAATCCTATATAATTTTGAATTATCGGCTTCCCCCGACCACCACTATTCTTTTCTTTTCTTTTTTTTGATATGGACGGCTACCAATATTTTATAATTATATTTGAAGATTATCTAATTTTAAAAGTACTGACGAATGAACCAAGCGGAAATTATAAGAGGTGAAAGTAATAACTTTTGGTTTGATATAGTGTTCAGGAAGAAGTACAAAAAAAACTTGTGAAGATGAAATGATTTAGATTTGAAAATCATAATATTGAACTAGGAAGTTTGAGTAATATTTGTATGGTTATGAGTTTTAACTAATTGAACACATGCAGTGAATCGATCGATCTATTAAATTCTTGACTTATTAATAACAAAAGTAATTTGATTAACATTAATTTTTCACATGAACATGCACGCTTCTACTTTACTCAAATGTTCCCTTTGACCTACGAAACCGCGTGGTCCAAACTACAAACCGTATCTGTGTTGATCAGCCTGTTTTAAGTTATGAGGCAAGACTTGCTTGTTTTCTTTTCCCTCAAATCGTATAACATTCAAACCATTATAAGTTTTGCATGTCCTAACACTTTCTTATCAAACTTGTATTTGTGTGAGCTAATTTGACATCTAACTGCAAAATCAGAGTACTCACTCCTTCACCAAGTTAACTTCTCCAACGTTGTTAGAAACACTAACATTATTGTGTTCTCTTGAGTGTAGCTAATTGCACAAATAACGTCAAAAAGGATCCAACAAATCTCTCGGTGTCTTATAGCGCATTGTCTCTTTCTCTTCCACTGTTTCCAAGCTGTCCTCTTCTTTTTTTATCCATGGCAGCAGCTGCAGTAGCTTCTGACAGTGACACGCTGGGTGTGTCCCTTTCCCTCATTGCCACCATCATCAAGCGACCCATAATTATGCTCCTCAGACCCTAACACATATCACTTGCTCCATTTCCTCCTCGCTCTACAAATTAAAGGCTTCTGAATACCATTCATTCCTCTGCAGCCTCCGATTCGCGATGAATCAGTTCATTCTGCGCATACCCATTTGCCTCGTGGTCGTGTTTCTGACGCCAAGCTCACTCCTTTCCAACCCAACCCCAATGAATTGCTCGGATTCATCTCGCCTCTGCACATCGTTTCTCGCCTTTAAACCCACTAAAGACCACAACTTTACGGTCATCCAGAGCATGTTCGACGTATTGTCTCAGGACATATCGGTCGAGGGGGGTGGAAGCGACTACGTTTTCGTGAGAAAGAACTGTTCTTGCGATCCTCGGAGTAAGGTGTACTTGACCAACACGACGTACACTATGCGGAGTGATGAGGGGTTGCTGTACCAGACTGTGGTGGATGCGTATGAGGGTATGGCTGTGCTGCCCAATTCGACCAGGAGAGCTAGGGCTGGTGGTGTTGTGAATTTGAAGCTGATTTGTGGGTGTTCAAATGGGCTGTGGAATTATCTGATGAGTTATGTTTTGGGAGATGTGGATACCGTGGCATCCTTGGCCAGCAGATTTGGAGTCAGTATGGGGAATATTGAGAGTGTTAATGGGATTTCTGATCCTCATAATGTCTCTGTTGGAGAGCTTTATTACATTCCTTTGAATTCAGGTCAGTTCTATCTGCTTGCTTAGAGCTTGAACCCTGCACTGCATATTATATGAGTGCTTGTTGAATTACCGTTAATTTCGTGGATCCCAATTTTTGGAGGTCAGAAATTAGTTAATTGCTAAAATGCATTTTTTCAGATCCACATTAGCATTGGTAGCTGGTTCGTATTACCAATAGAACCTGATTAACTATGCAAGATATTGATGCTTCTGTCTCTTCCGAAAATACTTGACAATCTTAGGATCATACGATTTTCGGAATATATTTAAATGTTCAGATGTGTGTTTCATCGAGTGGGATTTAAGTATTTGCATTTGTATGGATGGTTAGTTGGTAAATAGATGAATCAGCTGAATCAGTTTGACTTTGGAGTTGTACTTGATTACATAGTTAGCGGATATTATTTATTTGAGAGAGTTGTTACTTCAAGGACCTGTGGCGTATACTGAATCATTTGACTTCAATGTTAGTGATGCTTTCGAGGGACCTCGAGCTGATGACCTGGATTCTAGCAATTCAGCTGGCACCAATACTTGTATTAGATGAGATGCACAATACACTGCGCATTGACTGACATAAAAATCATGGATTTTGACCAATCCTTGTAATATTGTTTTCATGTCTAGGTTTTATTTCTTGGTTATATATGAAACAGATCATGAATCTCGTGCATTTGCCTTATTTTAAGTCACCAAAGAAGTTAGTATCCGTACTTATTTACTCATTTTCTAACTTCTTTTATCTTGTAATCTAAGATTGAAATACTAGATTGAACAAAATCACTTACTTATTGATGCATCATACACTAAGAATATGATATTTATTTTGGAGCAATGTTTAACATCATATCATTCTATTGTAGCTCCTGGTGAGCCGTACTCTTTGGATAATGGCATTCCTCCTGCTCCTGCTCCAAGTCCACCTGCTGATGTAATCCCAGGTAAGAATAATGATGCGTAGGAGATACATAAGTGTGTTGCACTGCTTTTATTTCAAGATTTCTGCATGACTATGTTTGTTTATGGATATAAAGATAGAGGTGTGAGTTTGAGATACTGATCAGAGCAGTCGATTGTTACTTTTATCAGCGAGTGAAGTAAACAGAATCCTAATGCTGCGCCAGAAATAAAGTTGTAAAAATAATGGAAACAAGTGTTCATGTCCTATGCGCTCTTTGCCAAAATCAGAATATTTTTTAGTCAATGACTTGATTAAAGCTAGTGATGTCTTGTTACGTGGCCACAAATTAGCAATATGGTTGTATGACATAATTATAATACACACCACTGTGCGTGGCTGAAGGAATGCCATCCCAAAAAAAAACGCATTATTTGTGCCGCTGGGTTGTGAACTTTCTTTTGTATAACTTCAGAACAACGACTGATGTTATTTATCTACTCTTCTTGTGCAGTGAATAAGGACCGTAAATCTTCAGTGCCATATAGATGGATAATTGGCGGCGTGGGCATTGGTTTGACCTTGATAATTTTGACTTTAGCGGTTTGTATGTGTATGTGGTCATCAAATTGCTCATTTAAACGGAAAGAAAGTCATGCAAAACATTCGGATTCAAAGGTTTCTCACAAGTTTCATATTCTTCAAAGAACAAGTTTCTGTTGTGGTTCTGGACGATATATCTGCGGTAAGTCCAAGGACCAAAAGCCAGAAGAATCAAGTGAACGCCGCATAAATATACCAAAAGGTTGGTGCATAATATTAGAGTTCGAGTTGCAAGTCCTTTCGACTAAATAATCTTGATATGTCTTGAAATTTAACTTTCTAAAACTGTCTTTTTACTGTAGCTCTAGGAACCGATGTTTTTGACATCGAAAAGCCGGTTACCTTTGCATATGAGGAAGTATTGGCTGCCACTGATGGTTTCTCTGATTCAAGTTTGCTTGGACACGGAACCTATGGCTCGGTTTATTATGGTGTCCTCCATGATCAGGTCAGCTGCTAGTTGTAATATTCTAGTGCTAGCATTTTCATAGCCAGAACTGGTTCTTCATGTTTATGGTTGTTAGAAATATTAGAAATATTTTCATAGTGAAATTCGTTGTTACAGGAAGTTGCCATAAAGAAAATGACAGCGACCAAGTCTCAGGAGTTTATGGTGGAGATGAAAGTATTGTGCAAGGTCCATCACGCAAATTTGGTATGTCTGCTGTCTTTTCAATTTCTTCGCTGAGTGGTTCAAACATTCATAACTATTTGAAGTTCATATTTCTAATTTTATGTTGGTTACGTTTTTCAAGGTAGAATTGATGGGCTATGCAGCTAGCGATCAAGAGCTCTTTCTTATATACGAGTATGCCCAGAAAGGTTCACTAAAAAACCATCTGCATGATCCCCAAAGTAAAGGTTGTTCAATATTTTATTGTCCTAACACTTAGGGAAACAAATATGTCTACAAATGTATGCGTGCATCCATCCTTAATGTTTGGAAACAGTGTTGCGGTTATGATAAACAATCCATAAATGTCCGGTACAATTTTTTACTAATCCCAGTACTGTAGAGTCCATTGAGAACGAATATGTTCAATGATTCCTGCTAGGTCACACATCACTTTCATGGACCATGAGGCTTCAAATTGCGCTTGATGCTGCCAGGGGACTAGAGTACATACACGAGCATGCTCGGGCTCGCTATGTACACCGAGATATCAAGACAAGTAACATCTTACTTGATGAAGGATTCAGGGCTAAGGTATTGGAGTTATTGCCTATTATGTGCAAAATTTCCAGTGAATGGTCTAAAGGCGTACCCTTGCTTGTAGATCTCAGATTTTGGATTAGCCAAGCTAGGCAGAAAAACTGGAGAGGGAGATGTTGCGGCTACTAGAGTTGTTGGAACATATGGTTATTTGGCTCCAGAGTAAGTACATTTGTTGCTTAAATAGGAACTTCCTTCTCTTTCTAGGCTTTAGCAATTCACTTATTGACTTATTCGGTTTGTTGTAGATACTTAAGTGAAGGCCTTGCAACCACAAAAAGCGACGTGTTTGCATTTGGTGTCATATTGTTTGAAATCATATCGGGCAGGGAAGCTGTTACAAGAACAGAAGGCATGGCTACTAAAATTTCTGAGAGGCGCTCTCTTGCATCCATCGTAAGTTCCTCATATGTTGTGCTCCGATAACAATAGCATTGACAATACATAACTTTATAGACTAGCGTGCATTGCTTCGTGCCTCGTCAATCAATTGCTCTTCTTTTCCCTGAACTGTTTACATATGATTTGAATGCAGATCCAGATTAGATTTTTGAAATTTTAAGGAAAGGAATTATGTGTAAAGTTTCGGAAAAAATTATTGCCCCTTGGAGTTGCACATTCAAAGTGTAAATAAGATATATCAAATCAATTAACAATTGTTCTCATAAAAAAATCAATAAACTTTCATCGACAACCAAACAAATTTCTTCTGTACCGTTAATTTTTCGATCAGTTCTCTACTCTTTCAACTTGTTTATATGGACAATCAATCGTACATGGTTCATTGTTGTTTGTGTTAAAATTATTGTACAGATGCTAGTGGCTCTCAGGAAGGCACCGGACTTCAGAAGTATGTCGAGCATGAAAGACTACATTGATCCTGGTTTGGTGGATCTTTATCCTCATGATTGCTTGTATAAGGTAACGTTATACCCATAAGCTGTATCATAGAATTCGAGCTTTTCATATGAATTCCTAAGCATGCAACATTAGAAACATAATTAACAAAAACATTGCAATTAGATCGAGGAACATACTGAACATTTTTTACCAGCAACTGTCTGAACTTTCAAAAAGGATTCATAAAATTTTATTTCTCCTGTCAGTTGGCTACTGTGGCAAAGCAGTGTGTGGACGAGGACCCCACTCTGCGACCAGACATGAAGCAAGTTGTGATCTCCCTCTCACAAATTTTGTTATCATCGATAGAGTGGGAAGCAACTCTTTCTGGCAACAGCCAAATTTTCAGCGGCCTAGTTCAGGGAAGATAAGTGATATTTCAAAAAATTTGTGAAATTTCCAGTCAATATATTGTGCAAGTATATAGGAACAGTTCATGTACATGTATATAACATTCTAGTCGACACAGGCACATACTTTTTGTTGCGGCACGGGCATAGCTTAGCATATTGTTTGTGTAAAACTATCTTGGAATTGAGTCTGAATTTACAGAATTGCTCTACGCCACCTTCCTTTTTGTAACAAGTGGTGCCTCCCCATGGATTCAGAACCTCATTTTTTAGTCCAAGTGACACCTTTTTGTCTATTTTCTGTTTCAATAGTTGTCTCTTGTAGTTCATCTGGTTATTTCTACAGATACAAGTACTGTACAAGCTCAGTTTGTATAAATTTGCAGAGTTCGAGGTTAGCTTTTCTAGTTTTGAGAAAATATATGTTTGAGCATGTTTTGTTTCATTTTTACGAACTCCAGCTTTATTCAAATATTTTAATTTAATTTAATTTACTTATCTAAATATTTATAATTAAAAATGTATTTTTGATGAGAGATTATAATTTATCTTCAGCTTATATAGAGAGTGATATTAAAGGTACATATTAAAATATTTCAAGGGCAAGGCTTGCAAGGCACATTGTTGCGACTACTCTGATTGATCATCGAACATCAAAAGCCCACAATACAGATGACGCGCAAGTCCAGTTTGGCGAGCAATTGGAGCCGCATTGTTTGAGCATATCGCGAAGGACATGATTTGTCTAAGGGTCTTTTGAGCAATTTATAAAGAGTTAGAGGGTCGTCGTGCAATTGTTAATAATTGTGTATATATAAGTAAAACTTTGCACTTTGTTTTTTTATCATTTGGATAAAAAACAAAATTTTCCCTTCGAAAGCTCCTTCGTCTTCCGGCGTGCACAGGTGACTCTGCGCAGTTTCGATCGATGATCGTAGCAAAGACTCATATTTTTCATGGTATCAGAGTCACGTTTGGCCAATTCTGGTACATATTAGTGTTCATCTGAGCTGATTTTGTTAGAAGATAATGACTGGAAATTTGCAGTTCATGTTTGTGTCAATTATGCAGTAAATTACGGCCAAAATAAAATACTGCGCATACAAATTTACGATTAACATATGCATCAACTGTACACAATAAATTCTAGAAAACCCCATTAATCTAAGGAGGACGAGAATAATAATAAAATTAAGGAAATAGAGAGAAGAGATGCAAAACCGAATTTGGGGTTGAGGCTTGCTAGGCAATTTTCTTAAAGTCAAATTGCTTCGCCAGGTGTTGGGTGTGGACTGGCAATCGACCTCCCAGGATACAACAATCTGACCTTCTTTCACTTGCACCGATATGAGGAAGGCGAAAGGCAGGCTGACTTTGCTATCATCAAATACGCACACAAATCGCACTCACAAGAAAACAGAAGGAGATAGTTGTAGTCGTTGTCTCATTGATGATTTCATAAGAAGGAATCATCATTCTTTTTTGGAGATGATCTTCAAACCGTCGTCCCATGAATCAGGAAACCACCCACCTTTATCGTGGTTGGAACTGCCTTCAACGACATGAAACTGATACCCAACACTTGGTCAAATAAGAACGACGATGTGAAGGTAGGGCTTTTAGAAGCCCAACTTCGTTTCCTATAAAACTATGTAGTTTTATGTTCAACTTCCTTTGTCACAAAACTACGTCATTTTGGACCATTATTTTTCTTCACACCAATCAATACAATTTTTCCAACAGATTCTTTTTAAATCGTCGTTCTTGGTCTGACATTTCTTGATTGTTGATATTCCATTTGTTACTTGATTATGGCTTATGTTATGCCTGAGACTGGTGAAAACGCTTCTAATGACCCGTTATTTGTCAATGGTTATGAGAACATTTAGAGTATCATTGGTAACGCAAGGACTTGTTGGTGCGAGCAATTTCATGGTGAAGTCCATGGAGATGGCCTTAGCTGTAAAAACGAAACTATGTTTTGTCCGCGGACACTTCTTAGATCTACTGATCTGTATCAATTGGCTAGATGGGAGAAATGCAATAATGTCGTGCTTTCATGGATCATAAATTCAGTCTCTAACGACATTACCGCTTCCCTGGTTCACTCCAAAGATTCTATGCATGCATGGAGCAACCTGCAGGTCAGATTCTCAAGCTCTAATGGGCCTCGATTATCTGATTTACACAAAGAAACCACAACCTTGGTCCTAGGAGAAACGGATGTAGTTACTTATTGCGGGAAACTTATCTAGCTATGAGGAGAAGAGGAGGCTCTTAATGAAGAAGACTTGTGTGATCTTGGTGGAGAGTGCAAGTCTACAAGATGCATGAATTTTATGAAAGGATGAAGCCGGGCGTTTAAATGAGATTCATGGACAAATCAGAAATCAAATCCTTCCACGTAAACCAGTGCTCAATCTATTTATGCTATGATGGTTCAAGATGAAGTCCAAAAGGATATTACAAAGACTTAACCAGATGAGGCTTCAACGATGTACTCTTCTCAAAGAGGTTCATCATTTGGACAACAGGCAAATGGCAATAATTCCAACAATTCCAAAAGGTTTTTGGTAACTCAGGTTTCAATCAAAGGAACAAGAAATAATTATTTTTCACACATTGCAACACTCAACGTCATCACAAGGACACACGTTACATGGTTACCCTTAAGGGAACAAGTTCAACAAGATGTCTAGCACTTCACAAAACATCAAGTATTATGGTAAACCTTTAGCTAATAATGCATCTTCCAGTGCTGATGATGTAGGTTCAGATTACAGCAATTTTGCTTACCTGTGACCCTCTTTATCATAATTGAAGCACTTGCCAGTAAGTTTCTATTACACCTTCTTCTTGAAAGGCCTATCCTTTGGTGCAAGCTTCTTACTGTGCTTGTTCTTGTTGGAGTTACCAGCATGCTCCACAACATTCGCTTTTTCACTATGGATCCTGAATCTCTTATCTGATCCTCCATTGTACTTTTCAATCTTTAAACGAACCACCAAGTCTTCAAAAGACATTTCCTTGCGCTCATGCTTCAAGTAATTCTTGAAGTCCTTCCACCCCGGAGGCAACTTCTCAATAACCGCAGCAACTTGGAATGACTCTCTGATTTGCATTCCCTCCGCATGTATCTCATGAATGATCAGCTGCAACTCTTGACTTCGTTTGCTACTATCTTTGAATCGACCATATAGAATTCAAGGAAGCGACCCACAATGTCTTTTTTGGAGCCTGTGTCTTCAGTTTGAGACTTTCGACCCAATGACTCCCAAAGCTCATTGGCTGAATTCTTGGTGTAGTACACATTGTACAAAGAATCAGTCAGGCCATTCAGTACATATTTCGACACAAATAGTCTGAATCCTTCCAAGCACTGTACGCAATCTGTACTTGAGTATCTTTCACGTCCTGAGGTACCTTAGGTGCATCATCAGTGACGAACTGTGCCAGGCCCAAGGTGGTCAGGTAGAAGCGCATTTTCTGCTGCCATAACTTGAAGTTTGGTCCATCAAACTTCTCTGGTTTTTCACCAGGCACTACAGCAGTAGGCACTCGTGCCACTTGAGTGTTTAGAACTAGACCCGCGGGTCTATTTCCGGCTAGAGCCGTAACAGGTGGTTGCATCATTGCAGATGGCGCACCATGAGGAACTAAGGTGGAACTGCTCGCAGCGGTAGGCTGTTGGACATCCATAGACCCGTGTTGGGCTCCAACTCCATATCATGTACTTCGTTGTTTGCAGGTTTCATGTTCTACAATCAAGCGAGGCAGATTTTGTGAGTGATAGAAAAGCGATTCAGAATATTTATGCAATACACAATTAAAATTTTGCTTCAAGATTGTTATCACTGCATTGCATTGACAGATTGTTGTCTAATAATAATAATAATTTGAAACGTAAGCAAATTGAACAAAACAAAAACACTTCAAACCGTAGGTAGGAATCGAATTGGGTTGAGTCTCGTTCAATGCTCTCCTTGAAGCAAAATTGCCGTCCAATTTGTCGGACTTCCACACACGAAGTGACTCAACCCAACTCGTCGGAATTCCACAATTCGTCCAATTCATCTAACGTGACTCAACTCAATTCGATTCCTACCTAAGGTTTGAAGGGTTTTTGTTTTGTTCATTTTGCTTACGTTTCAGATTATTATTATTAGACAACAGTCTGTCGATGCAATGCACTGATAACAATCTTGAAAAAAAGTTTTAATTGTGTATTGCAATAATATTATGAATCGCTTTTCTATCATTCACAAAATTTGCCTCGCTTGATTGTAGAACATGAATCCTGCAAACAACGAAGTAGATGATATGAAGGTGGAAGTGTCACAACCCAAAAATCCAGGTCGAGACCGGCGCTTGACTAACGCGACCAAGCAAGCCTCACATATGACAATATTACACAAAAAATAGGTTTTTCTGATTAATTCAGTCAAAAAATTTACAATATTCACAGAAACGAGTTTTACTAAACTAAGCAAAATGTGCTCCTAGTAACCTGCCCTAGATAATGGAGCATAACTCTAGCCAAAACGAATCAAAAAGGATAGCTGATAACGAGTCCAAAATAAAATATTTGAAGTTGGATGACACCGTAAGAAATGATAGCTCTCTCGTCGAAGACAACTGGACCCTTGAGCAGCTATCGATTCATTATCTATAAGGAAAGGGTAATAAAAGGGGTGAGTCGGGAAGACTTAGTGAGGAAATAATCCGCACGTACTCTAGTAAGCGGTTATACTTTTACGTATCCAATAAATGAGATATGCCATTTATTAAGCTTGTATATGTAACTTAGCAAGCTAATAAACGACCAGATAAATCGAATGCACATATGCAAATGTGTGAATGCTCAGAATGAGTACTGCAACTAACAGAAGCATATAGTTAGGCAGTCGTCACCGTCGATGCGGATCATCAAAACGCGGAATTCATCATCGCGTAACAAATGCGGAATTATCATCGAATAACAAAAGTTGCAGTCTCATGATGCAATATGTATGCACGTGTATGATACTTATCACAAAGTCTCTTCTCAAATTTAACAGAATCCGCTTACGGATGATTATGCAATATGCATAATAAACTTATAATTACTACGAAGCAAATATGTGAGAATTATTTACTCACCTTTTACTTCAAACCAAAATAAGTTCGTCAACAATATTTAACTCATACGGTTTCACCTGCCACCTTGAGAACCTATCACAATTCATACAATTCTAATCCATTACGGTTATAAGGTTTGCTTAAGACAATGAAATAACTGAGCTATCTCACTAGGCGTCTACTTCTCTATTTCTTCAATTAAAATGTAATGCATAACAGCGATCAAATACATACTGATTTAGCTATTGTTCATTTCATACGAATTATCTTTACATTCAGCTGCTAGCAAAGCAAGTCATTAACAGAAACCAGTTCAAAACTTTGGCAAACAACATAATGTAAATCAATTGCATCAACTAGTACTAGAAATCAACAACATCATAATCCTTGTAACACATCTAAAAACCTTCATTAACAAATCACTGTCCAGAGGATCCTCCCTCATCCATCAATTGGACATCTACAACATCAAATCCCTAACTCAACCAGATAAATCACAATCCAAATCCAAAACCCTAAAACTAACAACCACCATATCATAAATACACCCTCCAACCCTAAAAGACAGCAACTACACTCCCAAACCACACCGAAAACAACAATCCTAACGCAACATCCAAGCTTTAATCATATACACAAAACATCACCCAAAATAAAATCAAGAACATACCTGATCAAAAGCTCTGAGGAACCCTAGAATTAATTGGGAGAGAAGATGAGGAGAAGGAGAGAAGACAGGAGAAAAGAGAAGAGGGGAGGGAAGCCGGGGAGAAGAGAGAAAGCAGTGAGAGCAGGAGAGTTCTCCTGCTTTTGTTTGCTTTCTTTTTAAGCAAATTATTTAATAATAATTATTATTATTTTAATCGGGGTATTATAGGAAGCCCAGCACGGGTCTATGGATGTCCAGCAGCCTATTGCTGCGGGCAATTCCACCTCAGTTCCTCCTCATAATGCGCCATCTGCAATGATGCAGCCACCTGTTACGACTCTGGCCGGGAATAGACCCGCAGGTCTAGTTCCAAACACTTCAGTGACACGAGTGTCTACTGCTGTAGTGCCTAGTGAAAAACCAGAGAAGTTTGCTGGACCAAACTTCAAATTATGGCAGCAGAAAATGCGCTTTTATCTGCCCACCTTGGACCTGTCACGGTTCATCACTGAAGATGCACCTAAGGTATCTCAGGACGAGAAAGACACTCAAGTACATATTGCGTATAGTGCCTGGAAGGATTCAGACTATTTCTGTCAGAATTATGTGTTGAATGGCCTGATTGATTCTTTGTACAATGTGTACTACACCAAGAATTCAACCAAGGAGCTTTGGAGTTATTGGATCGAAAGTATCGAACTGAAGACGCAGGCTCCGAGAAATACACTGTGGGTCGCTTCCTCGAATTCCATATGGTGGATTCAAAGACAATATCAACCCAAGTGCAAGCGCTGCAGCTGATCATTCATGAGATACATGCCGAGGGAATGCAAATCAGAGAGTCATTCCAAGTTGCTGCGGTTATTGAGAAGTTGCCTTTGGGGTGGAAGGACTTCAAGAATTACTTGAAGCACAAGCACAAGGAAATGTCTTTTGAAGACCCGGTGGTTAGTTTAAAGATTAAAGACGACAATCAAGGATCAGCTAAGAGATCAGGATCCATAGTGAAAAAGCGAATGTTGTGGAGCATGCTGGTAACTCCAACAAGAACAAGCACAGTAAGAAGCTTGCACCAAAGGATAGGTCTTTCAAGAAGAAGGTGCATCCGAAATTTACCGGCAAATGCTTCAATTGTGACAAAGAGGGTCACAGGTCAGCCGCTGTAGGAAGCCAAAGAAGAAGAGAAATGTGAACCTCGCTGAGGTAGAGGAGTTGGTGGCGGTAATCTCCGAGCTGAATTTAGTGGACCAGAACCCACATGCATGGTGGCTGGATACTGGAGCAACTCGACACATATGTTCAGAACGGAATGCTTTCTCAGAGTTGCGGCTAATTGATGCTGGAGAGAAAGTCTACATTGGCAATTCAGCCACTTCCGATGTCAGTGGGAAAGGCACTATGATCCTGAAGATGACATCAGGAAAAGAGTTGAAGCTGACTAATGTCTCTTATGTGCCAGACATTAGGAAGAATTTAGTTTCTGGAACTTTACTTGATAATCATGGTTTTAGGAGGGTATTTGAGTCCCAAAAAGTCGTATTCACAAAGAACGGCATGTATGTGGGACGCGGTTATGTAAAAGATGGTATGTGAAAGTTAAATGTAAATGACATCAAACCTAGAATTATCAATAAAGAAAATTCTTCCGTTTACTTGCTTGAATCTTCTTCTTTATGGCACGGTAGATTAGGCCATGTAAATTATGAGTCAATATGGAATCTAATGAATTTGGATTGTATACCCAAGTCTCAAATTGATTCTAGACACAAGTGTGAATCTTGTGTCGAAGCAAAGTTAACGAGAACATCATTTCATAGTATTGAAAGAGATACTGTACCCCTTAACTTAATACTAGTGATTTATGTGACTTGAAATTCATGCCAACAAGAGGCGGGAATAAATATTTTGTAACTTTCATTGATGATACTACAAGATACTGTTCAATTTTTTGCTAAAGAGCAAGGACGAGGCAATAGAAAAGTTTTTCTTGTACAAGTTGGAAGTTGAAAACCAACTGAATAAAAAGATTAAAAGGTTACGCAGTGATCGTGGAAGTGAATATGTAGAACATTTTGGAGCATTTTGTGCACAAAATGGAGTCACTCCACCTTACTCACCTCAATTTAACGGGATAGCTGAACGCAAGAACCACACCATCAAAGAAATGATGAATGCAATGTTAGTTAGCTCAAGACTACCTCAAGGAATGTGGGGGGAGGCTGTTTTATAGGCCGATTCTTTTAAATAGGCTACCCCGAAAAAGGAAGGATAAATCTCCTTACGATTTATTTAAGGGGAGAAAACCTAGTTATAAGCACTTGAGTGTGGGGATGCTTAGCAAGGTACTGGCTTCCAATCCTAAAAGAATGAGAATAGGACCAAAGACAATTGATTGTATTTTCATTGGCTATGCGCAAAATAGTAGTGCGTATAGGTTTCTTGTGTATGAGTCGAAAAAGCCTGACAGACACAAAAACACTATTATGTGGAATCGAAGAATGCTTCATTCTTTGAACAAATATTTCCTTATAAGTCCAATGAAATGATGCTTAGTTCACCGTGTGAGCTAAGCGTGGACAATACTGAAATGCCTCAATAATAAGAAGAAGTGTTCAAGGAGGATACAAACCTAGAGGAATTCAGAAGAAGTAAAAGAACCAGGATTGTAAAATATTTTGGACCTGGTTTAACCTTTATGCTTGAGGCTGAACTTCGCACATATAAGGAAACCATAAGTTCAGTTGAAGGACCTTTATGGAGAAAAGCCATAAAGAGTGAACTAGACTCCGTTAGTTGATTTTCCAGGTGGAAACAAATCATTTAGTTCCAAGTGGGTCATTTCTAAGAAAATGAAAGTAGATAGTACTATTAACAAGTACAAGGCGAGACTTGTGGTCAAAGGATACAAACAGAAGAAGGGTCTAGACTAATTTGACACATACTCACCTGTGACCAGAATCACTTCCATTAGAAAAAATAATTGCCATTGCAGCATTGCCCAATTTAGAAATTCATCAAATGGATGTGAAAACTGCTTTCCTTAATGGAGATCTTGATGAAGAGATATACATGGAACAACCCAAGGGTTACTTAGTGCCAGGACAGAAGATGAAAGTGTGTAAACTTGTCAAGTCTCTCTATGGCCTAAAACAAGCGCCAAAATAGTGGCATAAGAAATTTGACAAAGTAATGATGTCAAATAGATTCAAATTCAACGAGTGTGACAGATGTGTATACATTAAAAACACTGAACACGGGTTTGTGATTTTGTGTTTATATGTTGATGATATGCTCATTATAAGAAGCAATGATTAAGTCCACTAAAGTCATATTAAATTCGAAATTTGATATGAAAGATTTTAGGACTAGCTGATGTAATTTTAGGGATTAAAATTACAAGAACGTCTGATGGATATATCCTGAGTCAGTCACACTATGTTGATAAAATTCTAGACAAATACGGAAAGGACAGTTCAGGAGTATGCAGAACTCCTATAGAAATGAATCAACACTTGTCTAAAAACAAAGGCGAATGTATTTTCCTAAATTGAATATGCAAGGGTAATAGGCAGTCTTATGTACTTAATGAATTGCACTAGATCTGATATTGCATATACGGTGAGTAGACTTGCAAGATACATGAGTAATCCTGGAGCTGAGCATTGGAAAGCAATCGTAAGAATACTGAAGTATCTACGATTTACTCGTGACTACAGTCTACATTATACCAGATATCTTGAAGTCATTGAAGGTTGCATTGATGCTAGTTGGATATTTGATATCCAAGACTCAAAGGCCACTAGTGGATATGTATTCACTTTAGGCGGTGGAGCAGTGCCTTGGAAATCCTCTAAGCAAACAATAATAATCCGTTCCACGATGGAAGCTGAGTTCTTTGCATTAGACAAATGTGGCGAAGAAGCAGAGTGGTTAAGAAATTTTGTAGAGGATATTCCTCATTGAACAACACATGTGCCAGCAATATGTGTATATTGTGATAACCAATCAACAATTGGGAGAGCACAAAATGTCTTTGTATAATGATAAGTCTAGACATTTAAGTTGAAGACACAATACCATTAGACAACTTCTCTCGTCTAGAGTCATAAGGCTTGACTACGTGAGATCCAAAAATCATATAGCAGATCCATTAACCAAAGGGTTAAATAAAGACCAAGTAGATAAGATGACTAAGGGAATGGGGCTAAAGTCCTCGGATAAATAAAGTTGAGGCATAGGAAAACCCTACCATGATGACTGGAGATCCCAAGAACTTGGTTCAAAGAGACAACCTACTTGCTAAGATGATACGGGCTGGGAAACTCTAGCTATATGAGGTCACCGTGGGGGTAACACCTCGGCCCTATTCCTCGACAAAACGGTGACTCCCCTACGAGGTTAAGCTTGAAGCTTTTAATGATTCTAAGAGTTTGAATGATGAGATTTCAAACGGATAATGCGGGATTATCTTAAAGAATCACCTATGTGAGAGAGAAGTGGGCCCGTTTCATGAGCGTTGCCTACCTATCCTATGCAGATATTGGCCGTAGAAGCTATCACCTCAATGTGTCAATTTTGATTGATTTTATTTTATTTTCATTACTTGATTTTCTTCATTTGGAGGATTGTTGGAAAAATGTGAAGAAAATGGGGTGCGCTCCATCTTGTGACCAAAACCTAAGTGTGAATGACATCTCGGATTGAGTTGATGTAAATTAACAAAATATTCCTTGTCATAAGAAGTATGAAATCGATCCTTGAAATGTCAAAATCGGATGTGTATCGAATGAAAAATGATACTCAAAGGTGGACCGAAATTATGAGAAATTTGGCTTTGGGGGGAAGGGATGGGTGGAACAAAATATCTCATTTCCTGCATTCTCCCACATTGGCTAGATTGTGGGAATTTGTGGAGTTGAGTTTATATATAAACCCCTCCCTAGCTTTGATAAGAGATGAATCAAAAGTCCTCCAATGTGATGCACTTGCGGACATGAATGGAGATTTGATTTAATAGTAAAGAGACTTGGTCGTATTGGCCGTATCATAACGACCGGTACGATCAATACGGGCCATATGTTCCCAGGGAGATTGGGACATCTCAGGTTCGGTCGTATAGGTAAGACCAATACGACCCATACAGGCGACGTTCCCAGAAATTTCTCCAGTAGACCAAAGATTAATTATTTGGTTTAGGTCAGCGCACTTCCTGATTTTGTGGTCAGTTATGTGAAAGTGGGGAGGTTATTTCTCAAGCTCCCCACCTTTTATGCCTTTTCTCTCTCAATTAAAAAAATAGAAGACAGGAGAACCAGAAAATAGAACACATGGAAAAGACCAGCAACTCCTCGTCTTTTTACGCACTGCTTCTTTTGGTGGTGATAGTCTATGTCCAACCGAAGTTCGATTCAGCAAGGTTGATGCACAAAACCAGAGCTGAAGGTTGTTTTATCCTGGGGAGCAAGCTGCCTGTGGAAGTCGGATGAATTGGACGACAATTTTACTTCAAGGAGAGCGCCTAACGTGACTCAACCCAATTCGATTCCCACCTACGGATTGAAGTGTTTTTGTTTTGTTCAATTTGATTACGTTTCAAATTATTATTATTAGACAACAGTCTGTCAATGCAATGCACTGTTAACAATCTTAAAGTAAAATTTTACTTGTGTATTGCGATAATATTCTGAATCACTTTTCTATCATTCACAAAATCTGCCTCGCTTGATTGTAGAAAATGAATCTTGCAAACAACGAAGTAGATGATATGGAGGTGGAAGCCCTGCACGGGTATATGGATGTCCAGCAGCCTACTACTGCGGGCAATTCCCCCTCATGGTGCGCCATCTGCAATGATGCAGCCACCTGTTACGGCTCTGGCCGGGAATAAACCCGCGGGTCTAGCTTGAAACACTCCAGTGGCACGAGTGCCTGCTGCAGTAGTGCCTGATGAATAACTAGAGAAGTTTGCTGGACCAAACTTCAAGTTATGGCAGTAGAAAATGTGCTTCTATCTGACCACCTTGGGCCTGGCACGCTTCATCACTGATGATGCACCTAAGGTATCTTAGGACGAGAGAATTCAGACTATTTGAAGTGTTTTTATTTTGTTCAATTTGCTTACGTTTAAGATTATTATTATTGACTGTTAATGCAATGCACTGCTAACACATCAAAGGCTTTATTCACTCCAATTTTCAAATTAAAGATTTGGGTTTGCTAAAAAAAATTTTAGGCATCGAGGTTGCTCGCTCCAATCTGGTATTTTCATTAACCAACAGAAGTATATCATGGACCTCTTGACTGATTGTGGACTTCTCGGTGCGATCATCAACTTTGACAATGGATCCCAAGCATAAGTTTGGTATGTCCACCAACAATGCTCTTGATGATCCTTCTTCTTACAGGCATCTTATTGGGAAGCTTCTGTATCTTACTATAACAAGACCTGACCTCAGTTATGGGGTCCATGTCTCGAGTCGTTTTCTTCATAAGCCGACTTCTGATCACTGGAATGCTGCCCTCAAGGTCATTCGTTTCATTAAGAATGCGCTAGCCCAGGGCCTTTTCTTCGTTGCTTCATCCCCTCTTACGCTGAGTGCCTATTGTGATTCTGACTGGGGTGCTTTCCCAGTCTCTCGTCATTCCCGAACTTCTCTGTTAAACTTGATGATTCCTTGATTAGCTAAAAACCAAGAAATAGACAATTGTGTCCCGCTCATCCGCTGAGGCCGAGTATCGTGCGATGTCCCATAATTCCTGTGAACTTGTGTGGCTGCATGGTTTACCAGATGATTTTCATGTCCGTTGCCCTACTTTGATTGAGTTTTTCTGTGGATGCGTTGCACATCTCTCACAACCCCGTCTTTCACGAGCGCACACAACATGTTGAGAGAGACTTCCATTTAGTCCGGCATCATGTCATGCAAGGCTTCCTTTTTCCCAAGCATGTTTCAACCACCGCTCAATTGGCTGACTTCTTCACCAAGTCTGTCTCCTCAGAAGTTCTTCGTCTTTTATGCCCCAAGCTCGCCCTAACAAACTTTCTTTTGCACGCCGAGCTTGCGGGACTGTTGCAACTACTCCGATTGATCATCGAACACCAAAAGCCCACATTGTAGATGTCGGACAAGTCCAATTTGCGAGCAGTTGGAGCGACATTTGTTTTGAGCATGGCGCGAAGGACATGATTTGTCTCGGGGTCTTTTGAGCAATTTAAAAAGAGTTTGAGGGTGGTTCGCAATTGAATAAAAATACAGTTTTCCTTTCGAAAGCTCCTTTGTTTTTTCCGGTGTGCACAAGTGACTCTGCGCAGTTTCGACCGGCAATGGTAGTGGAGAATCGATTTCTTCACACCAACTCGCACATGCCAGAATCAATACATGCACATAGCTCGAACCTTTATTAGTCCACGTAGGGATGAAACATCTAACTAATTCGAACTACTTCCCTCTTGATTGTGTATCAAAAACTTAGATCCACTACCCCTTTGACTTAATGTAAGACAATGTGATCCCCATTTTCAATTCTTATAAGAATATATATTTGACCACCAAAATAAATCTTTAGTTTTAAGCGATTTAATTTGAAATATTTCATTTTAAATGAAAAGGAAAAGACTTGAATTGAATTGAAATATTAAACCGTTATAAATTGGGCTTTCAAATCGCTCAAAAGGCCCGCTAAATATATGTGGCCCATCTCCATGAGAAGTTTACATTCGTCTCCAACGGTAACAAACAGATTCAAATTCCCGACGAAGCAAGCCGAAGAAGTTGAAAACTCTGAAACAGGAGAGAGGGAGAGGAAGAGCTTTATGACCATGGCCGAGAGGGATACGGCTGCGAAGTCTAAGATGGGGAGGAGCCAAAGCAAATTGAATCAACTTAGGAAGCCGCTGAGGGATGTTTCCAACAAGAAGAAATCTGCGTCCAGCAAAACCGTACAAAAGCAAAATCATGCCGACGACGATTACTCGCTGGATCGTCTTTTACTCGTCCAGTCCGAAATATCCAGTCTCCTTCAACAGGTATTGTTTCGATTCGGTCTCCATTTTTTTTATCTGATGTGAAGCTTCTTGGTCTTTCAAGGTCGAATTTTTCATTTTGTAAAACCCTAGTTTTAGGCGAATTGGGTGTATTCTGATTTTCTTGGTAACAGTTTCGTCTTATTTCCTTATGTTTAGAAATATCTGCTATAAGTTTTTCTTACTTGAATATCTGATAACATTATTATCCATTTTCATGTGTTTCTGGTTTTTGGGCAAATGGCAATTTAGATCTTTTTATTCTGGACAGATTGATGGGCTTGTGGTGCAAGCTTTCAAGCTTGAATCTATGGGGGAAGCTGAGAAAAAAGAAATAACATCATTTACCCAATTCCTGTCCCGAACTCTCGAGTCCTTAAAGGTTTGTTATTTAACTAGTTTGACAGTAGTTGATGTGTAGAGAAAATTGGTGTTTTGTTATTTTGGTTGCTAGTGATATGATTGTTGCGATGCGCAGCCTTGGGTTCCCAGATTTGAAAAAGTACTTGGCACTGCTTGTATAACGTCTAGCAATTCAAGATGTCAGGAGATTAAATGTGACCCTGTTGATACTGAAAATGAAATTGATGATGTTAAGAGCCCAGAAGCAGTGAAGACGAAATCCCTTGTTTCGCCGTCGCCATTAGTTTCTTGGCGTGATAACTGTACTGTTCAACGAGGGAAAAGGTTGTTCCTTCTTACACCCTTGCCTAAAGGTACAGCCAAGTCTGTTTTGTCCAATCAACATAACTTGGTGAAATCAGTATTTGGGATGTTCGGTTCAGCTGTTGAGGTGGTTCCAAGATTCGGTCTGACTGAAATTACCTGTGAAGATTTACCTGAGAGGCCACATGTAACACCTTTAATGGAAGAAGTGTCAAAACCAGTTGCTGCCACTATAACTGAGAAATCTCCAGGATGCAAGCTTCCTTCCACTCCGACATTTTCCTTTAGAGATTGTTCTATGCTTGTTATGACTCCTCGATTTAAAATGTCCCCTCCAAGATCATGCGTGCTTCTTGAACCAGTTATTGATTCATCTCACCATGACATGAATAGAGCGCACAAGTCAACTCCGTATCCTGCTCAACTACAGTATTCTGGTGGGTCAGAAATGTCTTCATGCGGCAGTCAGGTTACTGAAGATATGGCATTGAAATACCCAGAACTTGTTGGAATAAATTCCCACTTCAATTTAGGGACTGATAAGACAGAGGCAAATGCATCATTGAGTTGGTTTATGTCACCTCCAAAAACATGTATGCTAATGGAACCCTCAGACACGAAGAATCAGAATAATCTGGGTACTACAGCCCAGTTACTTGCCAAATCTGATAAAGTTCCAAGATTTTTTTCAGCTCAAAGTAATGATGTCCATCACAACTCTACCGTTCATAAATCCTCGTTTCAAGGTATCTTCTTATTCCATTTTTCTTTGAGATTCGGACGACCAATTATTTTTATACCAGTGATGCTATATCTATCTTGTGAGCAACAAATGACTTATCTATGAATTTTCTTTCTATAGAAGTAGTTAGTAGTAGCTTAATCAAAGGCACTCCAATCTGGAAAAATCTGGAAAGCACAAAGCGATCAGGAAAGCGTCCTGGTGAAAACACACTAAAGAAGGAGCTATGGACAAAGTTTGAAGCAGCATCCATCAATGACTTCTCTTTTAACACATGTGTTTTGGAAGATGATTCCCATAAAGGATTCCTGGACAGACTCGAAGAGGTATCAGGTGAAGAGACTACACCTTTCGGTTATGGTCCTAAGCATCGGGTATGATGTTTTCTCCATTTTGGTATTCCCATGTCGGAGTTTGCATGTAACCTGAATACGGTAACTCGTCAGGTGTATCTTGAAGTAATCTTTCAACTAAGAGCCAATTGAAAAAAAAAATTACTGTGAAAATTAAAATATATATGTATATTGAATTTTTGAACTTACTAGTTCATACCAACATGCTTATGTCATTACTATGAGATAACTATTATTAGGTAATCGTTGGGAAATTTATTATCAGAATAGTGGTTTAACTAGTGTTGATTTAGTTAAGAAATTGCCAAGTTCTACCTTTAGCTTCTTATTCTTCATCTGTCAGAACTGATCTGAATCCCTGGAATTCATTGTATGAGGACCAAAAATATGTTATAGTAAATTTACATGATATGCAGCTAAGATGAGATGAAGAGGCTCCTGAAAACTAAATGTAAGTTCATTGAAGGTAATGAAGTATAAAGGATTGATGAGACTTTAAACCTCCAATTTAACATTGCTTGCCCAAATGAGCATCTCAAAAAGCAACTCTAATTGCAGAAGCAGACCCTGTAATCGCGCCCATTGGGATACTCATTTGAGCAAGAAAATTTGAATGAAGATTGTTTCGCCATTAACACCGACAACAAGAAAAACTCTCTGCTGAATCCTTCACTCTCTTTTCTAGTCACATGATGACAAAATTCCCCAATACATAATCTTGTTGATGATATGAAGAAGGCCTGAGAGCAAAAGGTGGAAAATAGGGTAAAGAATGATTGGCTACTGCACGGTCCTTGGATTTAGCTATGAGTTGGGTGGATTTTATCACAAAATGAGTGGCTGATGGTTGAGGAAGCCAAAGTGGTTTTTGTTTGAGATGTGAGATACAATTTAGAATAGATGCTCTTACAGCATATACACCCGGTTTAGAATGCAGGAGGGTGCTGGAGCTACATGGCAGAGTTTGCTCGTGAAAAGTTTGGGTCAACGTGTAGATTCAATTGCAGGAGGACGTGCAGGAGGGAGGACGTCCCGGAGGACGTGTTGGAGGGAGCTTGGCTGGGAGGACGTCCTCTTCCCTAAATTTCAATTTAATTTCAATTTAATTTCAGTGAAATTTGGGTTTAATTTTGTGGTCAAATGATACAATAATTCTCCAACGGTCACATTATAACGGTCTGTTAGACCGTTGAAATTTGATCTAACGATCCAAATTGATTTAAATAGGAAAAATATATATAAAATACTCAGAAATTAAATTTATAAATATGCACTTCAATTCACTCATAATTCACACAAATTCAACCACACTTCTCTAACTACTCACTCTTCGATTGTTTTATATTTTGGCATTTTTAAAATTATATTTTCCTCAAAATGTCTTCCAAATGGTCTATATCGAAAGATGTATACCTCATCCATTTCTCTAATTTGTTCCTCATACATGCTAAAACTTTCTTCAAAGTCGAAAGGATCCATTTGATTTTTTGAGTGAAAGAGATGAAATGTGTATATGAGATATCTTGGATAGAATTATAGATCCCTATTTTATAGTAATGTTTAGATTATGATAGAATCTAAATGGATACATGTGTCACACATTCATTTGTCAAAGATTTTATAGAAAATCTCAAATGATAATTCAACAGATAATTCAAAATTAATATAAATTTAGTTTTTTAAAGTCAATGAATAGTAATATGAGGTGTTAGATGTGAACCGTTGTATAAATAATCTGAATACCACCTTCTTTTAACATAAATAATGACAGAAAATGATATTCGAGGAAATCTTCAAAACAGAGAACCTCCTCAACATACTCTTATAAGCGTGGAATTTGGGGCAGGCATCCACAAAATTGGGCACCTCAAAACCAAGCCAGTACAATCAAACATTTAGAGAATTAGTTGATCTTTTTGTTGGAATAGTAGCGCTTCTATTGAAAAAGAGAAAATACGAAAGAATCAAGTTAGACATTGTTAGGTTTTTAATCTAGGTTTGCTTGTGTTGTGCCCTGATCTGAGCTGTGATTAGAACAAAACCAGGACAGGTTTTGTTTAGTCTGAGTTATGTGTCCTTCTCTGGTCTGTGTTCTGAGTTTTCAGTTTATTTAGGCTTAGCAATGTGTTTGAGACTTGGCTGTGTTTGTGTTTTATTTTTGGTTCCTTTGAGTTTTAACATATGCACAAAATTGGGCTTAAACGGCTAACTTTGGACTGAATGCTACAAGTCAAAACGCAGCGTTTTGACAGGGGAAATAAGAGAAGCACATTTGGAATTTAGGGCACAGAATAGAAGAACGGAAAAAGGGAGAGAAAATTGAGCAATCCGTGGGAGAGACCAATAGAGCAATGAAAAATTTTCAAACTTGCCATTAAGGCAAAACTTGTTTCCAAAATTGCCACACTTCTCAAGTTACTTCCCAAAATGCCATCTTTTTCACAAATCGTTGATTTTTATAAATTAAAATGATGACTGGGCGATGAGTTGGCGGTGATGTGTATCTAAAACAACAAACCGCTACTCCCAGTAGCGGTTTGTCTATTATTTATAATACTGGGAGTAGCGGTTTGTTATTTTAGGTACACAACACCGCCAACTGACGAGCGACCAAGAGAGAGCCGAGTGAGTGCGATTCTCGGAGCGAGCGAAGGCGAAGTGGCGTTGAAGGACCAAGCTGCGGAGTCGTCTAGCGGAGCGTCGCGAAGGAGGTGTGTGTTCGCAAGGGCGAGGACCGCTCTTGCGAAGCCAAGCCACGGGGTCTCGAGGAGAGAAGACCAGCGTGAGCGCGGCGGGAGCAGCGGCGCGCGAGTCTTTTGACAGCAGCAGACGTGGAGATTCTCCGGCGCATAGAGCCCAGGCGCTATTGGAGGGGGCTTTGAACCCTCCACTTCTACTTCTTGTTGTTGCTGGGTCTATCTGTAGTTTGCTCTTCCTTCTTGTCTGATTAGTTTGATTAGGTCAAGTTCGTTGTTCTCTGTGCTGGTCTTGATTGTACTGTGGACGGAAATTGCATAGTGGATTGGGTCGAGCCTCCCCTGCTTGAGGTTCCGCAAATGTACGATTGTTTTACAACCGGAACTGCGTAAACAATCTTGTGTTCTCTGTCCATTTCTTTTGCTATCTTGCGAAGTTTAATTGAAAAAAATTGAACTAAGAGGAAACAAGAGTTTAAAATATCGAAAACTGATATTACATTACATAACTTTTGGTGTCAATTTTAACAGACATGACAATTGACTCAAACCCCTGAAGCAGAATGCCCATCCTACAAAACAACCGGACTCCAACTACAACGGACGATATAACAACCTAATAAACATTTTCCATGACACCAGACTTGACCATAATAGCTACAACTAACCAAACAAATCTCCGTTAAAGCAAAACCAATCAAAACACAGCCTCATCTATTCAATTTTCCACCTGAGAAGATGTCCTTTTGTGAAGCTGTGGAAAATTTTCCCAATATACCCTCTTTTTAAAATTTGATATCAAACCTACGCTCTTGTTTCAAATTAGTTTCCATAATGCCACTCTTTGGCTTAAGTGCTGCTTAGAAAAGAGCTTCTTCTATTAAAAACTCCGTCCTCAACAAATTTATTAGCATCGAGGTATAGACCGGCAACAACTCCGGCTTAAACCTAGCCATCATCGTCTTTGAAAACCCTTCGCTCATATTCTCCGCGTGCTGCACAAATCGTTCATTGGCATCAGGTCAGCCGAGCAGTTTTACGAACCAAAAATCTGCTCCTAGATCGCTTGAAACAAGAGGCCAGGATCGGCGTCCACGAACACCGCTTCGTTTGAGACGAACACTTCAAACGAGTTAGGGTCGTAATAGACACGATTCAGTTCTTTCGTGGTCGGTCCACGGTTTTCAGGTCAACCCGATCTTTTTCCGGAGAATAAGCTCAATTCTGAACAATGCTTCTAGTTTTACAATATTATTATTATATTTTTTTCACCACATAGGCGCTGACTAGGTTTTAGGTACTTTTCTGTATGGCCCTTAATGAAGTGCTTTTCTAAACTACACCTAAGCAAAAGAATGGCATTTTAGAAACTAAATTGAGATAAGAAGGTAGATTTCATCAAATTTTAAAAAGAGGAAAGCTTAGAAAAATTTGAAAGATGTGATCATATTCTTGGATTTTGCACCATCATTTACAAGTTTTTAGAACTTCAATCTTCATTTTGGTGAGCCTCCAGATTTTCAGTTTTACTTCGTTGCTTTCCATTTAGCCATTTATGTTCTTTGATGTTTCATAGATACATGCATTTTATGGAGTACATCAAATAAGATTCAGAATTGATTACGAGGAAAATCATTACATGTCAAAATTACAAACTTGAAACCTACTCGATTGATCTGTAGTCGAAAATGATGGCTCACACGAGTTATTTGTGTTTAGTAACATTGAGTGTTCAAGTGTGGATTTAAAACTACTAGTAGGTGATTCTTAACTTGATCACAGTCTCCTGTAAGAGTTCATTTGATGTGCGTTCGAAGGGATATTTTTCAAACTTATTTTGTAAAATTATATGGCATACGTGTTATTCTCGGAAGCTTATTTCTTAAACAAACTTGGATCATGAGTGTAACTCTTTTTGTAATTATCCAATCTCGGTATTCAAAATTTCTCATATATCGTCATCTGTAAAACTCATCATATCTAGCCTCATCTTAATGTTCGTGTTTCATGTACCATTCATGTTTGACTTTGAAGGATTTCAATCCAATTATGATTTCTATTGTCTAGTCATCAGTAAAATATGATAATCATGTTGCCTTACCACAGGATAAAATGTGGTGCTCTTGTCACCTAACTATAGGAAAAATATGGTTCTCGTTACCTAATCATAGGATCGAATAAGACGACAGTGTCTCCGAACTCCTGCTTGCATCATTGAATTGTGTAGCCTCCTACCTGTTATAAGTCGTGGGAAACATCATGTCTCACTTTGTTTCTCGAGGTAAAAGTTTCGAAATGATTATCTTGCTTCACTCATTCCTCGTAAGACATCAACTTGTCTTGCTAACTTTCCAAGTTTAAAATTTAAAAATCATTCTCGTGTCGCTATTCATATGAATTGTTTTTTGAAAATACATGTGACATTTATGATTCAGCTAGTTGAGTAAATATTACTTATATGAGCTCATATTTTCTATGTTGATATTATTTTAAATGTTGAGGAATGACATATTTTGGGGAATGGGCTGAGAAAACGCACCGGATGAAGTACATTTAAATACTTGAAAATTACTAAATGATCATTTGAACTTGGAGTATTGCGTTGCATTTGAGACTCAATGTTACTTTTATACAAAAAAGTTCAATTTGCATGTTATGATTTATAACATTTCAAATTATTTACAAGCATGCTTACGGCTTCGTATGTTCTGTTGATGTTTTAAAAGATGTGCGGTCGTTGTGATATCATTTTTAGAAGTTTAAATCATTATTCCGTTGTGTACTTTTTTTAAAAAAAAAGTATAAAGGAATTCAATATAAAAGTCTCGAAACAGCTCCAAATGTAAATCAAATTTAACTTTTGATGCAATAAAAAATTGGGAGCAGTTCGTGTAGCCAACAACTTGTTCAAAAAGAGGAACAACATAATTTGGTTATTAAAGAGACATAACTGTAAGCGGATAAAACTTAGGATAATGCTTATAGTATCCAAGTTTGATGCTTACTAAAAAGTTGACTCCCGGACAATTGGGTGATTTGCAGATAATGGTTTGTGATATCCATTTATAATTATCTGATATTAAATATGAAGTGATTTGGGGATGCACATTTTCAATGCATTTAACACCACTCTAAAACTTGTCATTGACAATGGCAAATTGAGTGGCCGTGCAAAGTGACGTCAATAGCGGACCTTATCGCTTAATTTCAGCAAATCGAAGCCACCCAAGGGATATTATATAAGAGTAAAAAATATAAAAATTTGGATGTCATCATAAGTTGTTCTTTTGAACTAATGACACACTTCAACATAGCAATATCGCAGCACTATGAGAATAAAATTAACTTAAAATGAATAACATAGCCTAAACGAGAGTAAAAAAACATTATAAACATTGATTTAATAAATTTATATGGTTTTGAATTATTTTCATAAATTATGGAGGTTGGATGGATTAAGACATGCAAGTTTTTGTTTCTTCAAAGTTGAGGAGGCGCAATTAGAGGCTGATCCCCACTTGCATCTACAAATTGAAAAGGACAAGGTAGTTTGTTTATAGTTGACTGGATCTAGAGAGAGAGGGAGAGGGTTTCCTACCGATCCCGACTCTACAACAATCCCATTAGACCTAAACAACTTCATTTACAACCCCGGATCAACAACTCGTGCCCTTAAGCAAATTACAACGATATCAAAATAATTTAATTTTTTTTTCTAATAATAAAAAATTACATCATACTATAAAACAAAAAACACGAACTTTGTTCTGATTCCTTCCAACGGCATGCCTTGCATTTGATTTTGATGGTGAAGGAGTAATGGGAGAGTTTGTAGAAACATAGAATTGTGAGAAGTTGAAAATACATATGCAATCATCATCATATGTATCATCCTATTGATGAACAAGAAGAGAGTTTTGCATGCCTGAAATAGGAAAGAGATGGTTGGTCTGTCACAAGAACTCATCAACTGAATTTCCAAACTCAAATTTCCCATTGCAGCATTCGACAGAATTAATAACCTCTTGAAACGCGGAGACGCTGCAAGGCACGACAAGGCCATTGCTTTGCTGGAACCCGAACTCCTCGGAGGCCTTGTCCAGTAACATCTTGAAGAGAGGATGAGATAAGAAGCTCGTTCTTACCACGAAACGACGTCGCTCTTCACCAACATACACTGCAAAATACCCCGTTGGCGTCCCTGATCCCCCCTCTTCTTTCTCATTTCCTTCCCGATGGTGATCTCTTAACAGGTATTTGGAGGACTCTTTCTTTTCAGGGACTGCAGCAGCTTTGCTTTTCTTGCTTGACAATTTCTTGAACACCTTCATTCTCTTCCCAACTGCACCAACCCTTGTTGGAACTGAGACGGATTTATTGGACTCGTTGATCATGATTTTTTTCATTTTACAAATTTCACCAAAGAAAGTAGTAGTGGGTGTGGTTGTTGACGTTGACCATATAAAACAATGAGAGAGAAAGTCTAGCTATCACCAGTTATTGTTTGTGTTTTTTAAACAAAATAGGTTGATAATGCGTTTTTTTATATCAAAACATGAGCAAATCATATCTTATCATTTTCATCGCCAGTTTTCAAGAGCAAATCATAACCCTTTGTTGGACTTCCAATAGTGATCTGTGAAATTGGGTTGTATAAAGTGGAGATCGGATGAATGTAGAATGAGAGTGTTGACTAATTGTGAATTGGCAATCACTACTTATAATATAATTATTTATCAAAATTATGGATAATCTTATTGACGGAATTGACCACTCCATTGGCTTATATAGAATAAAGCAAGTCCACCATTGGCATAATTCATTAAACTACATCACGTCTTCGGCAAAAGAAAGGTCTAATCCAGGTACAACTGAATCAATCTTCTTATGACTGACTAATGGATGATGTTTAAACAAAGGCTCATAATGTCAAATATGGACCATCACAAGACACATAGGGTTCATTATATGTTAAAAAAGAACATACGGTCATTGCCACCAGATTCATATAGGAGAAGCCAACGTGGGTGCAGGGAGGTCCTATCTGATCAAAACCAAGAAGAAAACTTCCTACGTGTTTAAAAGCTTGCTTTTGTTGAAACCGTCCATTTCACTGCGGGCATTGAGGAGGTCAATCATCTGTAGTTTCGGTAGCTAGGGCTGTACATGCAGCTCTCAGCATACTTCACCAGGTCTTGTGGTTGAGGGAGACGAGTTGCCATGCCTGCCAAACAAACGCTCTTAAACGAGAATCTCTATGGACGTTACCATAAGTTGCCTGGAAGTATAACATACCCAATTCGTAAGCTTTTGCTGCCACACTCGCAGCAATACGGGCTGATATCTTTCGGATGTTCGTGAATGGTGGATAGATTAGTCCTTTTTTGTAGTTTTCTTCAGTTACTTGTGAAGCCAAAGCTTCCGCTGCGTGAACAAAGAAATAAAAACAGAAGCAGTTAAACATGCATAATGATGACATAGTTTGCCGCTTGAATTAAAACAGTCAAATTTCACTTAGTGTATAATGGACTTACATGCAGCCAAAAGCATGTCATCGTGTACACGAATTGCCCCAGACATAATTAAACCAAGACCGAATCCTGGGAAAATGTATGCATTGTTTGCCTGATAAATGAAGAAAAAAAACGTCAGAGATTACCTAAAACCATCCAGAATACACCAGTATTCGGACAAGATTTAGGAGGAGATCGGAACCTGGCCGGGAGTAAAAGTTTTTCCGTTAAACTCTACGGCTGGGAAAGGACTCCCACTAGCAAATATGGCGCGACCCTGTAATTAAATGAAGAATATTGAAGCCAGCGGATCATATCAAGGTCAATTAGCTATATAGATACATTACAGAATGATAAATAAAAAAATAGATTAAACAGAAGAAAAGGGAATCATGATAACACCTGACTCCATGTGTAAGCTTGTTCAGCAGTACATTCAGATTGTGAAGTTGGGTTGGAGAGAGCAAGAATAACCGGTCTCTGCATAAATCCAAGACTTTGGATTCTTATAATCATCAAAAAGAATTTGTCAAGCACTAATAAAAGCTCTCTAAGGCATTACCTTATTTAAAGAGGCCATAGTCTCAACTACGTCCTTCGTAAATGTTCTTCCAGCTCCTGATGATCCTATTAATACAGTTGGCTTGATTGACTGAAAAATAGTGTGCAGTGAGTGTAATGAAGCTAACGAAAAACTGGGCATTTTGAGATTAACAAAGAGTTTGATTTCAAACCTTCACGGCATCAATCAAATTTCTGATTGGTTCATGTTCATGGGCCCACGGTTTCTTGAAATGCTGTAGTGATTCCTTACGGGAACTAACTATCAAACCCTACAAAGCAATTGACTTATGTTAGTAACGTTTCGAAAGAAACAGTAAAAAGAACAAAGGGCACTAGTATTTGCTACCTTCGAGTCTACGAGCCAAATATTCTTGCGGGTCTCCTCCACCGGTGTATTTGTCTGGGACAACGAAAAGATATGATCAATCTTACATGCATGCATAGCCACTTGTGTTTAAAGTAAAAGATGACAGCAAACCTGCTTTGAGATCTCAAGAGCTATGAGTTCTGCGATTCCAGTGCCAGCCTGAAGGTGTCCGTAATGGTAGATTCATGAGATACAAACAACTCAATATAAGGTCACAAGATTAATTTTTCGTGATATGAACTCATAACAGCCTTATCTATTCCTCAATGGATGGAGCTAGACGGGTACAAATTTTCTAATACACTTTCTTCCCAACAACAATGACAAGGCAATACATCAAAATGTATGAGGCCAAGGAAATTCACCTCTCCAGCACCAAGGAATAAAAATTTGTGATCTGCCAAGGATCCTCCAACCAACTTCAGTGCTGAAATAAGGCCAGCCAAGACCACAGATGCAGTACCCTGGTGCAAGATGATTTATAAAGAGTTACATAATTAGCTACATTACACAGATATAATAAGGTCTGTTAGTGTTACCTGAATATCATCATTGAACACGAGATGAGTCGGGCTATATTTTTCCAAGAGATCAAAGGCATTATGATTGGCGAAATCTTCAAACTGTAAAAGTTAATCAAGAAAAATTAATAACTGTTTCAGCATGTAATTCAAAATCTTTTTGATATTTAACCAGATTACTTGAACTAAGACTTTCTCTCCATAAATTTGTTTCACTGCCGTCATGAATTCATGTAGAAGATCCGTATATTCCTACAGCCAAGAATGAGTTGTCATCTCTTGGAAAGATGAAGTTTAGAGGAAGATTAGGAAAAAAACACACACCTGCCCAGTCGCCCTTCTTTGCCTGAGCCCTATGTAGAACTCGTCTTTCAATAATTCCTCATTGTTAGTTCCGACGTCAATTGTTACTGGTAAGCACTGTAGAATTTTCAATAATCAATTTATGAGTATCTATTATAGACAAAATTTAGGCATAATTGACGTTGACTGTGAAATTGATATATCAGTATTATCTTATGTGGAAGAATGTTTTATTTTGCGATGACAAATATCATTAAAAAAGAGTGTTCCAGATAGGAGGTCCAATAAGTGGCACTTGTTTAATAAGTGTTTGAACTATACAGACATATCTTGATGATCAACAACATGGATGAAATCTTAGGCATCCCAAAAAATGTTACCGATGAAGGGCGGACACCACCCAGTGCTGTGTATAGAGAGAGCTTGCCAACTGGTATTCCCATTCCCTATGACACATTTGATACCTCTAGTTAACTATATAAGGCTTTAGACATGATACAATTAAAAATTACAAGAGCTGTGTAGCTATATGTCGATAAGTGCCACATAGTTTATCCATTTACTATCAGGATGTCAAAATGGAAGTCACCTGACAGCCCAGGTCTCCCAGACCTAAAATCCTTTCCCCGTCAGTAACGACAATAACTTGAATATTCTTTTCAGGCCAGTTACGCAGCACCTCAAGTATCTTTCCCCTGTCATATACTTCAGTGTTAATCTTGGCCAAGCAAGTAACCAAAAGAATGGATGCGTTGGTTAGCCATGCAGTGATAAAAAAAGGAAAAAGATCACAGGTATCAAATTATGATATAATGTTTACTTTTCTCTCAAACTAATGAATAGACCCTGCGGACGCCTGAAGATGGAACCATATTTTTGACATGCTTCGCCAACAGTTGGAGTGTAAACAACAGGTAGTAGCTCCTCAACATTCTCAATGAGAAGTTTGTAGAAAAGTTTTGAATTTCCTTCCTGAAGTACAGCAATCGGATTATTTTGTGGGTTCATTTCTCGAAGCATTGGAACAGACATATTCATTGGACTTGGATTGAACCAAATGTCTATCAATGAAATGTCCACATTGATACTTGACAAAGAATACAAGCAATCTATATGAATATCAAATAAATAAATTCTCTAAATGCAGAAAAGGTTGACCAAGTAGCACCTATGGAAGCAATTAGAATTACTTCCAGCATATGAGAAGGGTTCTTTGAGTAGCAGGTTAATCGTGACATGTGTATCCTACCAATAAAGGTTCACATATATCTAATGAACTTGTTTTGCTTCTCATACCTGGAACACATTATTAAAAGTTTTAATGCAAAGATATTCTACGATCAGGGACTACCTGTAGTTCCATCAATGCCATATACCGCTGCAATGGAACCTGATATTTCCGGAAACTGTGCATCATCTTCTTGACCTGGTGATAGGAGTAGCAGGAACAGTAAGTGATACTTTCCTGTCCCAAAAAATATGCCATGGCCAGTTTGGAATAGGCTATTGGCTTAGCAGTTTGACTTAAACCATATACAAAAAGCAAAATGACCAACATCCATTTGACACTACTCGATCAAATCCAAGAAGTAGCACCCCATCAGTTAGCAAGCGATAAGAGTTTTGCACTTAGAAGGGAAAACCAAAATACTGAAAACTAGAAGAACGTCAGTTAGAAACCTGGAGGTCCTGGGAAACAACTGTTGGTGGAAGAAGACCGCGCAAGTAATGAGCATCTCTCTCTTTTTCAGTGAAGGCAAGACCCTTATTGTGGTGTGGATCCCGCAGTAATGTATACCCACTGCTCACAGATCACACAAACTTAAGGCTTAACAGTAACTTATTTGTGCACTCATGAATAACTTATTACGAGACAGTACTTCCAAATAATCCCTTTAGGAAATGCGAAACAAGTTCGCATGACAACAAGAGTATACAGACTTCCAATTGTGTCTGGACCAGGATGTGGAAGCTAACAATCATACATGACTATATACCCCCAGTCTCATCCACCAACAAACTACGGCACATCAATCCAAAATCCACATGATCAGCTAGCAGCTTATAATTACTATGACATCAAATCAACATCACATTAGGAGTCGTCCAAGACTGAAGTTTGTAAACATACGAATTAAATAAAAGAAAGAGACTGAGCCAGCGAAATTTGACACATAGATATCATCGAAACCAAAACATCACCTGGCAACCGACAGAGTCCAAGGAGTAACAAACTGATCTTCCGTGGCTGCATCCTCACCATACACATCCCTCGCCCCACCGGCGATGGTGGATTCGTTTTCATCCACTACCGACGGAGTAGAAGAAGAAGCGGCGGCGGCGGCCGCTGCATTCTCTCTCATTTCGTTCACAACAGAACTGGAGGCCATAAAGGCGGCCTTTTTCTCTTGTCCTTCGCGATGAAGATCATTGTTGCTGTTGCTGTTAACAGCAACGATCTTTACGGTGGACGGACGTCGTGCTAGAAAACTAGATGACCTCCGGATACGATCCCTAGAAATGCATGCGCCGTTCTGTCGACAATTACATACATAAGAATCGAAAAGATGGAAGCTTTCGCTAATCATTGATTGCAAAATCGATCTGGGTGCTCGAGAAAAGCAGAAATGAAGAGGCGGATGAATTAAAAAGAAAGAAAAAATGGAATGAAATTGAAAAACCGAGATTTGAAGATGAAATTGCTGGGGAGAAGAGTGATACTGAGGAATGGGATGGAAGAGGGTCGGATCTTACCAGGAAGCTGCTCTGGCTCAAAGAAAACATGGCTGAGGAAGGAGAGATTTGAACTTGGATTGTGAATCTTCTTCTTCTTCTTCTAGTTGAACCACTCGCTCAATGCGAGCAGATTTAAGAGAGAGAGAGAGAGAGAGATGAGGAATGGTGGTCGTAGAGAGGCTTAAATATGATGATGAAAAGTGTGCGTCGGAACTGCCTCCCTTTCTCTAGGTATTCATTTTCTTTGTAGAGTTAACGGAGAGGACAGAGTGCTCGTGTCAAAATTACGAAAGTGCCCCTGTGGATTTCATCGCCACGGGTGGAGCCGTTTTATTCTTAATCGGACTCCGTGGACATGACAGAGTCATGCCATTTTTATGTTGGGGAAATTGATAACCGATACTTTTATATTTAATTGTGATCATGGAGATTGTTAGGTTAAGCTTAGTGCATTGAATTTCTTACCAGCCAACAAACTTTGTTGCACCTAATTCATTTCATTTAGCTTGCATAATATCGGGATGGACGGGTCCTTGTCTATCTCCTTTCATCAACTTTATGAACCCACTCACTCTCCCTACTCCTCTGCATGCCCATCTAAAATTGGAGTTGATTCTCAGTTCTGGTTGATGCTTAAATTCTACCCAATTTGAAGCTTCTTCTCTCTTATTTTTTTATTTCTAACTCAAATCTTCTATCATCTTCCATGCCTTCTCAAGAATAAAATTCTGCGTATCGAAATACGATTAATTATAATATAGCGTAATTTTGTGTTCGTGTACGATTTGATCTATAAATTTCTTTAATTAAAATTATATCGTTTTAATATTAAAATTAAACCAATATAAGAAGGATGTATTTTTGGCTTGAATGCACTATATCAAAATCTACATTTTGAAGCAAAAAATAACTGGCTCTCTACGCTCAGCAAGGGCTCATTGAGGATGTATGCAACATACTGAACATGCGGATGCTAAACAAACTAGTATGATAATGAAAGATTTATCATTGTATTGAATGAAGTTTGATAATTTACATATAAGAGGTGTTACATATCATCATCATCTTCGTCCATTATATCTTCAGGTTCATTGTCAAGATGTGCTAACATAATTTCGGATGCTATGAAGTTTCGCACCTGATTCATCTATTCTTTTCGAATTACTCGAACAGATTAGAATCAACCGTCCTCTACACCAACTCATGTTCTAAAATATGTAAAGTTTTGTTTCAAGTACAATTATCAACACAAACATCAACATGATATTGTTAAACAACAACATCAACAAATGTCACACAACACCAAATGTCATACAACACCAAATGGCACACAACAAAATGTCACACAACATTACTGAGCAGCTCCCATCTTTCTTCTTCATTATCCGTACACAAAAATATCTTATCAAGCTTTTCAAGATAAACATATTTCACACATCGCGCAGCAAATGCTCGTCCACGCGCCTTGACTTGTTCCATACCATGAATGGCAGCCAACAGTCCGATCTCATGACCATACGGTTCTGAATCTACCCCTAAAATCTCACAAGCTTTATCAAAGTCCGTCTTTGCTTTGCCTTGGACACGGACGACTCTCCAAATTTTCTTTTTTTTGAGCTCCCAGTTCTAGGTGGAAACCTGCTCCAACCATCCTCATATGATAACATTGCCCCTCCACAACGCGCACTACAAGAAAAACAGCCAATATCAACAACTTTTTTCGTTGATTTTGGCATGTATCGGTTGGAAATATTGTTATAAGCAACAGATATTTCCGTTGGTATGTTGTAGGTTATAGTTGCGTAGATTTTGTGAAATCGGTTGGTTTTACGATTTTCTCAACAGAAATTTCTGTTGATTAAGCCGATTTAAAACAGTTTAAAAAATTAATCAAAACTAACGATAAATTCGTTGGTATTAAAATTGTAGATAAAGTATTTATAAGATGCATTTACCTTTATACCCTTTTATATTTGTTACGAATTTCTAAGAATATTTGCAACAATTTTCCGTTGCCTTTATTAATTTCCTAAAATTTAGATAAATATAAAGTCGACAAACATGTCGTAGGTTTTGTAAGTTGTTGATTATACTATCTAGAAGACACTATTACTATTATAACCTTTTCACAATTTCTACGGATGTATTATATTATTTACCACAACTTTTCGGTCGATTATGATGTATTTCACAATTTCCAAAATAGAATTTTCTTTTGTTATTGTTGTTATTTAAAATCAACATGAAATTTAATTACAGCCATATCTATCATTTAATTTCCATAAAATGAAATTATTTATAAATTAATTGAATACAATACAATAATTCTATATAAAAGAAGCATTATATTCATCAAATAAAAAAATGATTTGTTTTTTTTAGAGAATAACAGAAAATATAAAAGCAATAATAACCTATCTAAGACTTAAAAGTATTAAAGGGTCCAAAATCTATTGCAAGGCCAATATCTTCAGCAGAACTTGCTTCATTTTCTTGATCATCTTCATTCCATTCCTAAAATATATAAAAAAAAATTATTATAAACATAATAAATAGAAGTTTTCCCTTCCCTGCATTTTATGGACATGAAGTAAAAGTGAGAAAATTACCTTTAAAATATTGTGGATTGATCAGTTCCTAGGGCTAAAATTTTTTAACCATCTACATAAATTTTTGTAACGCTTACCTTTTCTTTGATCCGTCATTGTCTTCACTAAACCTATAATAATACATCAAAGAAGAATAAGATGATAAGAACTTTTAAATACCAAATATGTCTTCAATAAACTGACTGATCTCAGACAAGGTCGTCACCGAATTAATATAGTAGGAAGCTTTGATATGGAGTCACTAGTCAGCCATTACCTGTAAAATGTAAATGTGAATTGTGATCATTTGAAATACAACATTAAGCGGACAGAGTATGCTAAAGGTTTGGACAAGAGAGAAGCTTACTTAGTAAATACCAATTACCAACTTTGCTAAAGTTGACTGCAAATCCACCGATAAAAATTTTGCATCATCATCTTTGAGTCATAGCATTAAAGAACAGGAAGGATATACATAGTTGTGCGTATGCCTATAGATTTAGAATCAATATGATGTATTTTTATCTCCACTTCCATTGATTAGAAAAATCAGAAGAATTCCGGGAATGGGGATTTTCTAGTACATGAGCAAAGACTTGGAAACAATTCATCTAACTAATACTGTTGAGAAATTGAGAGCTAACCTGTTTATTTCATCTTTGAGGGGAGCAACAAATGGCAACCCAACATCTCCATCATCCTTCAGCACATCCTGCAACAGGCAGACAGCAAACATATCAAATTGAACAATTTCAAAAGCTTGACATTAAACTAACATAAAATAGAGACCATGAAAATGTATGTATTTGAATCCATGCGGTAATGAATTTGAATCCAGGAAGGTTGTAAACTCAAAGAAAGCAAACCTTAGGGTTCAGGTCTATAGGAATTTTTGACAAAAGGCTCCGAACTGATGGCGGATCTGACGAGGGACTAAGGGAGATGAGCGAGAATCGGGAATTCGGGATGTCGATTGTCGCGTCGACGACTACGAGACGAGGCCACGAGCAGGGAGTCAGGGACTGAGGGGTCTGCCGTCTCAGCCAAGCAGAAGAAGGTGAGTGAAGACGGACCGCGGGCCGCGGGAGCTGCGCGGATCTGGCAAGGGGCTGCGACGGACCTGGGTATGTCATCTGTGAAGAGGAGCGAGGCTGCTGGAGCTCCGGCCTGCGGGACTGAGGTCGCAGGAAGGAATTTTCTTAAAATTATTTTTTTTTAACTTAGAACTACTACTTGGGCCAAAAGTAAATGAGCACGATCCAAGGCGTGATTTTGGGGAGGTTAGAGATTTTTAAGGGATTTATTTTACCATTTATATTAGAATTTTTATATTTGAAGATTTTTTTTATATTTTTTAATTTTTAATGATTCAGTTTTTTTATCAGAAAATAAAATTAAACAATGCACAATTTTAGCACAATGTGCGTATGATATGCTTTTGTACAAAAAAAAAAGTATTATTATATTTAATTACGTATATATTCATAAAAAGTTGGTTAGTGCCTAACATCATATTCCCAACTAAGTTTTGCAACAAGCATCGCACATACATAAAACAGAGTTAGGTGTTTCCAAATGAGAAGAATTCTTTAAGTTTAAGAGAGACCCTAGCACATATGTCAAGTACATTTTTAAGTCAGGTTGAGGAGGAACTTTTAGTTTATCAGTCCATGTGCCTCGGATATTTTGAAGTTAAGATGAAAAGATACTTCACTTCATTCAAATAGAGTATATACAAACTTTTTATAATTATTGAAACAGAAATAACAATGCATAGAAGTTGAGCACATTAATAATTGGTTAACATATTAGTCCACATGCAGAGGTTTGATTTTCCTCCTTGCAAAGTCTTATTTATAAATGAATATGAGTTATTTTTTCTCATGCCATATAGGAATCATCAAAAAATGAGAAGATAAATAAGTATATCCATACCTTGATGACCTTAAGGTTACTAAGTGTAGGAACCGGAGAACAATGCAATTTCTTATTGATAAGCACAAACCACAATGGCGAATTAAACAAGGTTTACACGGCTTATGAATCAGGTAATACGATAGTGTCTGATTGAAGGTCATACATTGATTTTTAATATGTATTGCAAGCTAGCCTAATCGATAGGTAGAATAGAGGAACAACAAGCCGACCGGCTTTGAATCTCTGAGTTTGTTGTTTCAAATCCTAAGAGCATCAGATTTATTATTCAATATAATTAATTGATTTTATTTAACACAAATTATATTCTTATAAAATAAAATAATTAAACTTCATTATCTTGAGGGTAGAAAAATAAAATTAGGTTGTTTAACGTTGCTAAATTTTGTTATTTACATGACATCTAAAATCAAGTGCATTGTAAATTAATACTCTCATACGTACTTGATTTTTAAAGTTTGGTTTCCATAAATAAATAAGTGATGTGCTAAAAATAAAAAAATTAAAATATCAAAGTATAAAGAATGATATAATGCGAATATAATGTTTGTATAAAACAAATTCTTTAATTTTTGTTTCCAAAAAATATGTCAGCTTAAGAACAACACACATTCAAATATGAAAATATTATATATATATGGAATGAATTTAAAACTAAAGCATCACACAAAAATTTGTGACGATGTATTTTAAACCCTTTTTGTAATACTCAAAATATATAGCAACAACACCAATTTAAGGGTTTAAAATTTATATTTAAATTTATCATTCTTAAGTACGGTTGTTGATTAAATGATAGTTAAAGACTATGAATTTTAATATGACAAATATTTATAGAATAGAAAAATAATATTTGCTACAAATTTATTTCCTACCGTTTTCGTTGATACTTAAAACTTAATAATTATGTGGTATTTTGGTTTCTTATATTTATGATTAACCATTTTCACTTCTCACGGAAATTCCGTTGTAAAATTATGTTCACCAATCAACGGCGTTTATTCCAACGAAACTCTGTTGAAATTAAAAGAAATATTAGTGACGGAAATAGTTCTCACAATATTTGTTGATACTTAAAATATTAAAATTACATGGAATTAAGTTTGAAAATTTTATATTTACAATTTTCATTACTTACGTAAATTCTTTCGAATATATGCTTCCTACAATCAACGACTTTTGTTACAACAGATATCTGTTGCAAATAAAATCATATTATCAACGGAATTAGTTCCAACCTATTTTCGTTGGCATTATATATAAAAACAACAACATAAAATCTGTTGCTTTTATATCGTAGATTTTAGTACTTTTTCTTGTAGTGGCGAAAGATGATCATCGTCACTATTCCCTGACCCTTCTTCAACTGGATCTAGGTCCATATCGAACCGCTTCGCTTTCCCTCTTTGAGCCTTGGCCAATGCCGGAGAAATACTTTTGTTACCGGTGGCATATCTTCCACCAAAAACCGGGTTCCATAGATCCAAAAATCGGGAAGTTTGACCTTACAAACGTAATTCTCAGGAAAGTGAAGATTGTTTTATGGTTCAATTGAAATGGAATGAATCAGACCAAGCTTGTTCAATCAATTGAACAAAAAATAATGACATCGGTCCGAACCAAAATACAATCCTTCTTCAATCAATGTCTAAATTCATTCTTGTATGCTTTGTGTTGCAAAATTCATTTATGTGAACACCATAAAATTATATTATTTTTAACTTAAGTACTTAAGTTAATTAAATTAAATTCAGTTATGTTAAATTAAGTTAGGTATAAGTTCAGCTCAAAGAACAGACCCTTAATCAGCAATTTTCCTGCGCGATCGAGAGGATTTGGATCTTTGTCGGCCTATATATATTGTTGTTCTCGGTACAATGATTTTTGAGCAAAAAATAAAAAAGAAATAAATATTAAAATTAAATAAATTAGACAAAACCAAAGTAAGAAAGAGTCGATACTCTTTAGACGATCTTCTTAAAGTGTTATTGGCCTCTCTTCGTTACTGAGATCCTTTTCTTCACATGGTATAACAACTAAGCGAGCTTTCTCGATCCACAATTCGTATCCCGTACGTTGCGGGCACACACATTAAATCCTCGTTTCGAACACAAATCGATTCATGATTTGTACCTTGCACACCCGTGCATAGAGATTGCTTTCTTGGTTAACATCTCACCAAGAATGTATAATGAGTTCATATAAAGACATTTTATGACTCATGTGAAGAGAAGTTGTCTAATTATATCGTTGACATATATGTTTTGACTTACCATTATACAGTGCACTCTGTCCCTACCAGTTGCAGATTTATTATCATAATATAAACATACTGTTGGCAGAGGTTTTATCAAGTTGGGAATATCCTCCACAAAATTTCTTAACCACTCAGCTTCTTCGCCACATTTATCTAATGTAAAGAACTCAATTTTTATAGTAGATATGATTATTAAAGTTTGTTTGGAGGATTTCAAGACACAATCAAACCTCACACTATGAATATATATCCACTCGTGGCTTTAAAGTATTATATCAGATATCTAACTTGCGTCGGTGAATCCCTCAATGACTTATGGGTATCTGACCATATTTATGAGTGAATCATAGATACCTCAATACTCTCGCTATTGCTTTCTAGTGTTTTGATCTAGGATTGCTAGTATATCTTGCAAGTTTGCTAACCTTATATGCAATATCCGGTCTAATACAATACATTAAGTATATTAGACTGCCTATCACTATTGATAGTTCTCTTAGAGATGCTTTCTTCATTGTTCTGAGACAAGTGTTGATTTATGTCAGTTGAAGTTATAGATACACCAAACTATCTTTTCCAAACTGGTCCATGGTTTTATCAACGTAGTGTGACTGATTTAAGATAAGTCCCTCATCATTCTGTGTAATTTTGATACCAAAAATTACATTGGCCAGTCTGAAATCTTTCATATCGAACTTATAGTTCAATAAAGACTATGTAGACTTAACCATGCGATCATTGCTTCCCACAATGAACATGTCATCATCATATAAACACATAATCACATAACCATATTCAATGTTCTTAATGTATACACATTTATTATACTCGTTGATTTTGAAACGATCTGACATCATCACGTTGTCAAATTTTTTATGCCACTGCTTTGACGCATTTTTAAGCCTTATAGATATTTTATAAGTTATATAAACTTTTCTCTCTTGACCCAACACTATACAACACTCTAGGTTGGCCCATATAGATTTTCCCTCAAAGTCTCCATCGAGGAAGGCCGATTTTACATTCATTTGACGAAATTCCAAATTGCGCAAGGCGGCTATGACTATTATCATCATAATGTACGTTATTCTTGTCATTGGAGAATACGTAACAAAGCAATCTACACCTTTTTGTCTATATCATTTGGCTACAAGTCTTGCCTTGTACTTGTTTATAGGCCCATCCACCTTCATCTTTCTTGTAAAGACTCATTTGGAGACAAAACATATAATATCTAGAAGGAAGGTCAACCAACTACCGAGTATGACTTTGCATGATGAAGTTTATTTCACTCCTTATGGCTTTTTTCTATAAGGGACCATCTATTGAACTGATAACCTCTTTAAACGTTCAAGGTTCAGTTTCTAGCATGTATTTTAGGAAATCAAGACCAAATAATTTCTCTTCTGGTTTTATCTCCTTTTTAGATCATTCCTTGACTTGTTGAGTTAATTGCTCAATAGGTAACTGATTAGATGAACTAGATTCAGTTTCCTTAGACTTTTAAGAAAATACTTCTTCGAAGAACGAAGCGTTCTTTGATTGAGTAATAGAATTTCTTGAGTGTATCGAGTTTTTTTATTCATATACAAGGAATCTATATGCACTACTATTATGCGCATAACCAATGCAAACACATTCAATGATTTTTGATCATATCCTCATTCTTTTAGGATCAGGTGCCAATACTTTAACCAGACACTCCCACAAGTATTTATATGAAGGTTTATTTCCCTTAAATAGCTCTTAAGGAGACTTCTTCTTCTGCTTACGAGGTACCTTATTGAAAAAGTAATTAGCTGATTAGATGGCTTTCCCCCACATTTTGTGGGGCAACCCAGAGCGTAACAACATTGCTTCTAACTCTTTCAGAGTGTGATTCTTTTGTTCGGCAACACCGTTCAACTGAGGTGAGTATGGTGGAGTGGGCACAAAAGGCACCAAACGGTTCTACTATTCACATACACGGTCACTTCTCAACCTCTTTACCTTTATGTTGAGTTGATTTTTAACTTCTAATTTGTACGCTACAAACTTTTCAATTATCTCATCTTTCTTTTAAGCAAATACACAATAATATTTTTGCACTATCATCCATGGAAGCCATAGAATATTTTTTACCACCTCTATTTGGCATGAATTTTAACACACATATATATCACTATAGATTAATTCAAGGAGTTTCATTTGTCTTTAAAAAATTTGAAAGGAGATTCTTGTTAACCTATTATACTATAAATTAGAGGACTCAAGCAAATAGACAGAAGAATTATCTTTATTAATATTCTTGGGTATGATGGACATTACATTTAATCGGTAATTTTTTTCGACGCAGAACAAAGGTAAATTGATTACACTACTTGGTCGCTGATAGTCATATGGTTCTAATGTTTTGTTATTGGCCGTGCTCCTGTTAATTGGTGGTGGAGATGTGTGGGTTGCGGGTGAGTTGGGATTGTAGAGAATTTGGGTGGTCTCTAAAGGGGTGGTCTTTCCAGGTGGTGGAATGTGCTCGGCTCGTGTTTGTTTTGATTTTGTTTGTATTGATTGTTATTATTCTCTCGGCTGCCATTACCATATAATTGATTTCGAGCACGGATGGTGTGAGTTTAGGCAGTTTTGATGAACGTTTATGTTTGTAGTACTCCACCTTGCAACAACTTTGGTGCTAGGATTGATTTGTCCCAGCCAATGTGTAAGTTTGGATGCTGGGATTAATTTATCGTAGCCAATGTGATAATTTGATTGGTCGCAGTCAACTGATTTAGCAAGCTTACTTATATGTTGAGTTTGGATAATAAATTTATTTATATGATTATATTAATAACGAGCATTGTTTCTTCTTCTGATGTTTTCTGTTCCACTCACATTCCGCTTCTGGTCGGTGATGAAGCGTATTTATATGAGTCATCGAATTATTTATTCCCATTGTTTAGTTACATTTTGCGTGTGCTAGATTATTTCTTTGCAGTGTTTCACATTACAAGTGTATCAAGATCGATTTGGAACTTTATTGCTCATTTGGGGAATTCTAGGCCCCATTTAATCAGTCGAGAATGCAAAGGAGCAAAGATTTAGACGAATATATACCAAATCTAAGCAGATTGACCTGTTCGTCATCGAAGGCTTTCCGAGCACATGATTCTTATCCGATTGAGGCATGCTATATCTTGTTGTAAAGCTAACTCAAAGGGCTACAACTTTTTAGTTTACATTAAGACATAATTTGAGGGGTTGAAGGGTCAAACGAGCGAGATTCTAGCACTGCAAAGTTGATTCGCCCAAGAGGAATTCAGGCCAGGGCGAATCAAAAGTGATCCCCATTGCACACGGACACTTTGATTCGGCCAACCCTGGTCGAATCACTTTTGAGCAAGCACGAATCACTTTTGGATTGTAGTAGCTAAACCCTAATTCAGTTTGGGGATTTGTATTGCAACGTACTGTTTGAGATACTTATGTTTCATAATTCAATTCAGTGAATTACTATTTTTCGTATGAATTGCATGCTCTGATTATCAAGTTAGCATAGCCTAGCGGTGAAACTGAATTGATATTTATTACGTGATACTAGATTGACTGCTCTATTAGAGAAGCCTAGCGGCAGAACTAATTTGGTATTGTTGGTCGAGTAATTGTTAACCTATTCGAGAACATAGCTGTTAAGAGTAGGTAGAACATTGGGGTCGACATTGCCTTAGCAGGATTGTTAGACTAGAATAGTAGTTTACGAGTTGATGCATGTTAGATCGATGATTACCTATTGCAATGCATATCCTTGAACTGATTCTTTCTGATATTGAGAAATAACAATCTTCTTGCAAACCCTCCTTTTGTGATAATTGTTAGTAGAACTCTATAAGTAATTTCTTTCTTTGGGATCGACCCTGCTTATCACTAGCTAATAAATGTTCCTCTTGGTCAGCTTCCTGGACAAGCTGTCAAATGACTTTGTTAGCAGGGCAAGTTATTCGGCTAGGGTATTGATCTTTTCTAATCTGCCATCAGCCTCAACCCTTAATCCAGTTTTTCCAACTTCCTCTTTGTAAGTCTCTATCATACTTAATTCGCTGGTGACAAGTGTTCCCATCAGTTCATCCAATTTCAGGCTTTTAATATCATACGCCTCCTCAATAGCTGTTACTGTCATGGCAAACTTTGGGGAAAGAGACCTCAAAACTTTTTGAACAAATTTTCCTTCAGGGATTGACTCTATAAGTGAAAATGCCTCATTTGACAAGTCCATGACGCGCGCATAGAAATCCCCAATCTTCTCATCTGCGCTCATCTTGAGATTTTCAAACTTAATGGTAAGCATTTGTAAGCATGCTATCCTTACCTTGTCAGTTCCCTCATATGCCTTCTACAAGATTTTTTAGGCATCCTTGGCAACATCACACTGTGAAATCAATCGGAACACTTTTTCATCCATTGCAGAGAAAATAGCATTCAATGCTTTAGAGTTACCAGAAGCTAAGGTGATTTCAGTATTAATCCAGGTCTCTTCCGACTTCTTCTTGGTTTCTCCTTCTGTTGTCTCAGTGGGTGAACTTCCATCCCTTCAACTTAGCAATCCAGGCTCTCTCATCTATGGATCTAATGAATGCTTGCATTCAAGTCTTTCAATATTCATAATTTGTTCCTTTCAGCAATGGTGGATGGCTCAAATTTTATCCTTCCTTCATACTCATTCTGACCACACTCTGTATGTTGAGAGTCCCACTCTGATACAAATTATAATTGTTTGTGTGTGATTAATCTTGTTCCAGTTAATCTACATGGTTACCTTGTAGGACAAGTTTCAACTGAAAAACAGTTAGTATGGAATGTAAAAAACAGAACACACGATATATTACCCAGTTCGGCACAACAGCCTAGGTCTGAGGAACTTGTCTAAAGTCCAAGGAGAGCAATTCACTATGTGAGTTTAGTGTACAAAGTACAATATTTATCGATACACATCCAAGCTCAAGCGTTCTTACTTTTACACCTCTAGTGAGTGCAAATTAACCACTGAGTTCGCAATTGCCTCTCCTTTACCACCAACTATCTTCCTTTTGAAGATATGAGCTTTCCACCTGAAAGCTTCCCAGTGACTGCCACAACAATGTTGGTGTGTAAGTCTGGAATGTTGAACAACTTCGGCTGATGCAATGTCCCAATGATAACCCCGCTACAATGAATACTGGCGCGGGATGATGGAGTTCTCTGGTCGACGACACTCTATGAATCTTCTCATTGTATATTGTGTTTTTAAGTGTGTGTCGTCTGCAATTTTGTAAACCCTAGGCACTCAATTTATAGCCTATGTTGCTTATCCATATTTGGTAATCAAATCTCACCACCAAGACTGATTCTATCTTTTCAAATATTTGATCTTCCTTGTTTTGTCATTCAATCCCTAGAAGATTTTCATTAACCGATTTGAGTACTTCTATCAATATCTGATCAATATTCCTCGAATATCTAAAATCTAGATATGCAGCGCCCTTTATAGAAAGTCGGTTATATGACTGGCAACACATCTTTTTCCGGACTAATCTTGTCGACAGCTTGAACAACATACAGTAGTTTTGCCAAACACATGTCATGCATAATCTACCTACAACACATATTCAAAGTGAATATGCCTCATTGTCCAGCTCTCTAGCTAACTTTTTCTTCATTGCAATTTCATCCTCTTTTAATGGACTCTAATACACCCAAAAACTATATTATTCAATATAAATTCCATGCTAAGATTTATTAAATACGCCATTGTTCGAGCTCAAGTGAACATTTTCAACTCCTTAAACTTTCGCCATCTCATTAAAATCATCCTAACTGCAAAGAGTATCAAATCTTTTCATATATGCATACAAGCATCAAACTAACCTCCTTAGTATAAATTAATCTTCACACTGACTCACTGAGTCGATTCATTAACGACTTTGATGCATACATGTGTAAAGTTATCTCATATTTATTTAGTGGTCGCCTTCTTATCACGACATATCTCAACTTCAGGTACAAGTGCTAGTTCAATGATATTAACATTGACATTTTTTCCTACTATGTTTCTGAAGCCTCATCAAGAATTGATAGTGACTTCACAAATTTAACAGTGACTTCAGATTTCCTCAAAAATTACCTAATGAAGACGGTCTCTCACCTAGTGCTAGGTAGGGATACTGGTGATGAGAATGCATTTTTTGAGAAAATGCATACCTTGAGTTTGAATATGTGTCTTGTCCTACAACACATGTGGAGTCCCTGATCGGTTGATTTACTTACCGATTATTCATCTTCTCGATGATGAATTTCGCTTCTCTTCCAATTTTTTTAATGTATTTTTACCACTTTACTCTCGTTTCAGGTCAAATCTTATTAAACTACAAATTTGTAGCTCATTTGAAGCAAAGTAAAAAAAAATCGCAAGATTCAGACGCATACATACCAAAGAATGGGCAGATTTACCTATTCGTTGTCAAAGGCTTGCCGAGCACATAATTCTTGTCCAATTGAGGTGTGTTATATCTTGTTGGAAATCTAACTCGAAGGGCTATAACTCTTTATTTTGCACTAAGACCAAATTCGTAGTCAAAGTCAGAACCAGCGTGCTGAGCGAACAGTAGTCTAGTTATGGATTAAACCATCGGTTCACAAATCGAACCGCCAGTTCAGGGTGGAACCAGTCAAAAAATGATTTTTGAGACGCTCTGAGATGGCTCGTTTCGTGACCGAACCGGCGGTTTATCAAGCAAACCGGCAGTTTGGTCATAGAATCGCCGGTTGGATGTGAACCGGCCAGGAACCTAATTTCTAAAAATCAACCCAATTGATTTTTAGAAAAAATATAAACCCAGAACTCATTCAAAAGTGTGGTGGAATTTTTGGAAGACCTAGACATGAGTAGAAGAGTCGAAGCAGAGAATTGAAGAATGACACATATCGATCAACAATACAGTTTCTTCGTTCTCTCTTTTCTCTATTCATATATTCGTGGGAATACTATGAGTAGCAAGTAGTAACTTAATTCTGGAATCCTACGAATCTCAACAATTCATGTTATCTTCGTAAAACCTTTCGATTATGTTAATAGAGTTATTTAATTCTACTGTTTTTAATTTGTTGTTTTTGCATGTTTACCATTGATTGAGATGTTTTCTTGCTAGCACAAAATTAGGTTAAGAATAAAAAAGATGACTGGGTCTGAGATAATTAACCGGTTTAAGTAGAATTAATATTGAAGCATGGTAGGTATACTGTTAGAACGTGAATCAATAGGAAAGTTGACATTAGTTGTCTGAAAACCTTAAGTTTAATAAATTAAAATTGTTGATACTTCGTGATTGGGCGGCATTCAACAGTTTAGATTAATTCAGGCAATGATTCTGACTGAGCGGCTTGCTTGATGTTAATTAGGTTATTTCCACTACTTCATAATATAATTGGAGTGTTAGAATCGTTGCATGATTTATGTGTTAGGCATGTGTGAAGTTTGATTCTAGAACTATTTCTCTAATTAAATCAACCGTTTACTTTTATTGTCATTAGGATAATTTATATAACTTTTCTCGATTTCTAGCTAAACATATTATTTCTTAGCTAGTATATACACACCTGTTCCTTGGAACGACCCGAAAGTAGTGGAACTTCTGTACTATGGCCTAGAGAGCTTCAGGACCGAGAGAGGAATCTTGAAGTTCAGCTGCTGAGTACTAGGGCCTCAAAGAGCAGGAAACCACTATGATGGAGCTCCAAAACCACAATCATAAGGGAAATCATGGGTATATGCGGGAAGCTCTGGCAAAAGAAACTTGGTGGCCAGAAAATTGATTTGCAGGCCTGTGATAGAGGGAAGCTTGGGGATCAAAAATCTAGGATATTTGTCTGGCGAAAAAATTCCCTTTGGATTAAATGGATGAACATTATTATTTCAAACATAAAGACTTATGGGAGATGATGAAAGAGAGCATCAATCCTGGATTCTTAGGAAAATTCTCACATTAAGATTGGATGCCTTGAAGTGTATTGAAGTTCATGAAGACTCGAGTTATACTTGGATACACAACAAGGGTGAATCTTTCGTAAAAGGGACTTTATAACATGGTTTTTGCAGCTGACTTGCCTTCCAAAACAAGCTCCCAACCTTAGATAGAATCAAATCTGTCAATACTTCCTTACCTACTCTATGCTGCTGGTGTGGGAGTTCTGTTGAAAAGAGAGAACATATATTCTTTAAATGCCCTAGAAAAAACACTGACTTCATCAAAATGGATTCTCAGGTCAGTGTGTTGGCTTTGAAGACCTCATACACTAAGAAAATGGAAGGGCAAGGCAGAAACGGATATTGTTTTATCACCATCAATGCAGTCATCTATGCTATATGAAATATCAAATAATTGCATCTCTAGAGGAAAGTTTTTAGACAACAACCTGAAAGCATCTGCATCAGTTAAGCTATAAGCAAAAATGAGCAGAGGAGCGGTTATTTTTAATTGTCTAGAGAGAGTCGGATAAAGAGGTCTAGAGTTACTAAAATGAGAGAACGGGGGATCCACATGCACATGCAATGGTTACTTTAAATGGAGGGTTCGGATGAATTGAAACTCAGGAAAAATCTGACAAAGTTGGAAAAAATCTATGAACTTTAGAAAAGTCAGAAAAAATCTGGAATAATTGAGTGATAATGTAGAATTATCAAAATGTATTGCCTTTTGCTCTCATCGCTGAAGAAGAAAATCTGGAATAATTGCTATTTCCGGTCTTTGCTCTCCTTGCTGCATCGGAAAATATAGAGGACGTGACATCTCCTAATTGATCAACTTTCCGTTGGAAATACATGAAGTTGAATGTTAATTGTTACGGTCTTATTTTGCTTTGTGGCTTGCTGTTGTTGGTTATCAGGTGATGTCTTTGACAGGGCCGGCCCAGCCATGAGGCCCATGAGGTGGCTGCCTCAGGCCTCATGGCTGAGAAGGCCATAAAAAAAATTTAACTGGGTTGGGTGAGGAAGCTGAAGGCCAGAAAAAAAAAATTACCTGGACTGGGTGAAAAGGCTGAAGGCCAAAAAAAAAAAAAATTATTTGGGCTGGGAGAGGGTAGAAGACCACACAATTTATCCTGTTTCTCTTCTCCGACTCTCTCCCAAATCCCTGAAGTCCCACTCCCGTGAACGCTCCAAATAAAATTCTCCATTCTCCAACGGCACTATCTCGCACGACGCATGGAATCGCAATCTCCCGTCAACAGCTCAACGCTCATCTCCATTCTCCAACACTACAACTCTCGGCAACGCTCCAAAATCCGAATACAAACTCAAATCAGGGCACTCCATCTGCAAATTAGGCAGGCACTGCCGCTGCCGCAGGCCACCAGCGCTGCCGCTGCCACCCCTCTCCCCCTCTGCTAGTCTGCTTCTCTGCCGCTCTGCGCCTCTGCCTGACTGCCAAGTGAAATAGCAAGTGAAATAAAAAAAAGATTATTAGTAAGGTAATGGATTCAAAATATTTTTCTATCATACTTGATTGTACTCCGGATATTAGTCATCAAGAACAAATGTCATTTATATTACGTTGTGTGGATGTATCATCTAGTCCTCTAAAAGTTGAGGAATATTTTTTAGGATTTATAAATGTAGATGATACTACCAGAAAAGGTCTTTTTGATGTTATTATTAATGAGCTATCAAATATTGGTCTTGACTTTAGTAATATGAGGGGACAAGGGTATGATAATGGATCGAATAAGAAAGGAAAATATCAAGGGGTTCAAAAACGATTTTTGAATGTTAATCCTAGAGCATTTTACACTCCATGTGGTTGTCATAGTCTTAACTTAGTTCTTTGCGATATGGCTAATTCATGTAATAAAGCAAAGACTTTTTGTGAAAGGGTACTATCATTGGGACGGAATGGGTATTCCGAAACAAGCTTGATGACCAGGGAAGGGTAGTTAGAAACAAAGCAAGACTTGTTGTGAAAGGGTACAATCAACAAGAAGGAATCGACTACGATGAGATTTTTGCCCCGGTTGCCAGGTTAGAAGCCATACGTTTGTTAATTGCTTATTCTACTTATCATAGTTTCAAACTACAGCAAATGGACGAAAAGACAGCCTTCCTCAACGGAGTCTTAAAGGAGGAAGTGTACGTTGAGCAGACTCCAGGGTTTGAGAACCCGTCCATGGCTTCTTAATTAGCTCCTATGGCAACAACTAAGCGACTACGGTATCTCTGTATCTCATAACCGTATCTTGTGTGATAATATTAGTGTTATTTCTAAAAACCCCGTACAACACTCATGCACTAATTCATGTAATAAAAGTTCTCAAAGCCGAAGAGGAGATAAGGAAATCTAAATGGCTGATGGAAAACAAAGTCAAAATCCTTGAAACGGACTTCAAGGACCGGTTACGCCCAGGGTTAGGATTGAACGGAACCACTACTGCCACAAACCCGTCCACAACAGCGAAGGACGAGAAAAAATCAAAGAAAGGAGCTTCTTCAGCGCAACCACACCCATTCACAAGAGACAACGAACCTGCCTACAAGATGTGGAAGAAGCAAGCCAGCAACAAAGAACCACCTTCCATTGACTTTCAAGCAAGGATAGAGAACAGGTCCATTCCCCCTGGACGGATCAAGTATGTAAGCTTGAGAAATCACACCGTGTGCTGGCACTGTGGAAGGGTAGGACACGTTCTCTCATCATGTCCTAAGAAAAAGAGACTGATCGAAAAGATGAGGAGCTATGCCAGATCTGACAAAGGAAAAAGTCAGAACAGGAACAGGGGTAAGGAACCCGTCCACTGGAACAGGACATCCGTTCACTGGAACAAGACCAGGGAACTCCGCCATAAGAACACATCAGCTCCTGTACTTAAGTCCACCGTGAGCACCCTTTCACTCAGAGGAGTCCGTGCACCTAGAGGCAAACCCAGGACGACTCCTAGAAAGAAGATTGATCGAACGAACCCTTCCCATACCACTGATATTGTTGCTACTTCTGCTTTTACTTCAAAACCCAGTAAGCCCAAGCTTGTCTGGGTTCGTAAAACCTAATGTTGCTTTTGCAGGAGGAAGTGAGGAGCAGTCCCTGGTACATAGACAGCGCATGCTCAGGACATATGACAAGAACCATGGATTGGTTCACCTCACTTCAGCAACATACCGAAGGAAACGTGTCCTGCGGTAACAAAACATTTGGTAAGATATTTGGCTTGGGAAAGGTACGTATTTCAGATAATGTTGAAATTGATAGTGTAAGTCTTGTGGACAATCTGAAATTTGATTTGCTAAGCGTTCCCAATTATACCAAAAGGGATACAAAGTCACCTTTACTGCTAATGATTGTGTGGTTGAGTGTATAAGCACAGGAAGAGTGATATTGAAGGGTACATGCAGAACAAAGTCTACAAAGTGGACTCTTCCTTTGTACCAGATGGGAAAATCTGCTTGTCATCAATCACAGAGGAGACGGCTCTATGGCACAAAAGATTTGGACATGCAAATCTACGACTCTTGTCCACAATCTTCAAAAAGGCCTTGGTTAGAGGGATGCCAAAGGTGGATGATAGCCTTCATACCATATGCAGCTCATGTACATTGGGGAAGCAATCTAGGTCCTCATTCAAATCCAAGGGAACGGTAAGCACCACCAGACCCCGGGAGTTGATCCACATGGATATGTGCGGACCCGTCCGCACTAAAAGCCGGGGAGGTAACAGATATGTATTAGTTATTGTTGATGATTATTCTAGATACACTTGGACTTACTTTTTGCCATCCAAGGATGAAGTGTTTGCAGAATTTGAGACATGGCTACTAACTACAGAAAATCTACTGGACACGTCCCTAGCATCAGTCCGCACTGACCATGGAACTGAGTTTGAAAACTCTCAGTTTCTATTTTTATGCAGGGAAAAGAGTATCTTTCACAACTTCTCAGCTCCCCACACTCCTCAACAAAATGGTGTCGTAGAAAGAAGGAACATTTGTGGGCTACTCCCTCCATAGTAGAGCCTACAAAGTGTATAATTTACGCTTACGTAAGGTGGAGGAAAGCATACACGCCGTCTTCGATGAGCAAACCACGGGAGGGAACCTTGTAAAGGACGGGAAACATACTCCTCTACAGTTCGAGGAAGAGTTCTCACTCACGGAGACAGTACCTGTGGACAGGTACCATGAAGTTCCTGATATGGCTCCACCGGAGGCAACGAGCATGTCCTCAGGGGGAACTGAACAGTTGAAAACTGTGGAAGAGGAACTAGTCCCTGAGCAAGATCAGACTCCAGAGCACGGACCGGTACCCAATGAAGAAGCTGAGGACACGTCCACTGAGGACATACAGGAAATAGTGGGTCCTCGAAGGAGTGAACGTGACAGGATATCGTCCAGACGACTCGAAGGCTACGAGGTGTTCTGCTCTCAAATTGAGAACCCGTCCACAGACACTGTATCCCAAGACGAGGAGTCAACACACATGCACGGACAGATCGAACAGGTATGTACATCTAACGCTTTTGTGTCTCTTTCGGAACCTAAGAAGTTTTTAGAAGCTCTGATCCAGATTGGGTGAACGCAATGCAAGAGGAGTTGCATCAATTTGAAAGGAACAAGGACTGGAGACTGGTCCCTAGACCCAAAGATCGCACTATCATTGGGACGGAATGGGTATTCCGAAACAAGCTTGATGACCAGGGAAGGGTAGTTAGAAACAAAGCAAGACTTGTTGTGAAAGGGTACAATCAACAAGAAGGAATCGACTACGATGAGACTTTTGCCCCGGTTGCCAGGTTAGAAGCCATACGTTTGTTAATTGCTTATTCTACTTATCATAGTTTCAAACTACAGCAAATGGACGAAAAGACAGCCTTCCTCAACGGAGTCTTAAAGGAGGAAGTGTACGTTGAGCAGACTCCAGGGTTTGAGAACCCGTCCATGGCTTCTAAATCAGCTCCTATGGCAACAACTAAGCGACTACGGTATCTCTGTATCTCATATCCGTATCTTGTGTGATAATATTAGTGTTATTTCTAAAAACCCCGTACAACACTCATGCACTAAGCATATAGAGATCAAACATCACTTCTTAAGAGATTGTGTAGAGAAGGGACTGGTGCCCATGGAGTTCTGTAGAACTAAAGAACAGGTTGCGGACATCTTCACTAAGGCATTGAGTTGTGAACCCTTCGAGAAGCTACGGATGGAACTAGATATGGTTTCCTTTTCAAATTAATTGACTGTCCGTCCCTACCTCGATGATTGGATATGAAATGAAAGTGTGATATTTTCTAGCCATAGGACACTAAAGATTTAACTCACTATGTCTTATGCTCATTATAAGCTGTGTGTATGTGGCATGCATGGGAAACGCTCGTTGGTAATGCACTGCACATGATTGTTTAAGGCATGTTCTTTCTAGCCCAAAGGACCCTTCCGGATATTTGCACCCTCATTACAAGCCTAACATGAAGGAACGGTCATCCTTAGCCTACTCATAGCAAGCAGTGGTCCTATGAACCCCTTGAATACTCCTCTGGACTACTACCTATGAGGTACTCTCTTTTATATTATACATTCATGAATATTGTGTGTGATGCATTTCATAAAACCATTTGGGTACCTGTCCGCATCATACAAAAACCCTTGAAAGAACCATGACAATCTCTAAGGTCAGTGGAGAGACAGTTGGGGGGCCCGTCGACAGAATGGGTAATGGGTACAACTATGAATACACGGTGCAAAGGAAAGGGACAGGTCTGGCAGCGACCTACCTCGGGGACGGGATGCCCTACGCCTTTTCGAGATGTCATCTATCGATGGTACTGGGAGTGCCTCATGAGGGCTATGGGGCTTACACTAGCAAGTTCTGGCCGGAAGATATGAATTGGGAAGAGATAGTCTGATTTATCAGTGGGGACCCGTCCCCTGGCCGAACCGCAGACAACCAAAATGCCGCAGGTGAACCGGTTTCTTCACAGCTTCCTAGTCAAGAACATTCTGCCTCGAAAAGAGAAAAGAAAACAAATGAAAAAAAGGAAGGAAAAAAAAAGGGGAGAAGTTTTTAGTGATGGCTCATATGTAGCACATCAGGGGGCAGATGAGAGCTGGATGAGGCGACCCCCCGCAAGATGGGGTTCAGGTTTGTTCTCGGACAAGGGTGGACTAGGGAGCTACCAACTCGACCTCCCAGGGCTACACTTGGGGAAGGGTCCACTGATCTGAGGACTCTGGTTGAGGATGGGTTTCGCAAGTTGGCCGAAGGCCAACAGAGGACTGAGGACAAGTTCTGTCGGTTGGAGGAACGCCAAGGACTTGCTAATACGGCGCTAGCCGAAATCCAAAGGCTCCTTGGGGTATTGATCTCTCGGACGGATCCCTCCACTGCTCCCCCAGCACCTTAGATTTGTCATGGTTCAGCCCCTCTTTGTCATCCTAGCATATCAACCCCTATTTTTCCCCTTTCTTTTGGCCTTGTTAATTGTGTGCTTGCATTTCTAATCTGTGTACCCGTCCATTGTCTCTGCACTCAACTTTGATATGACCTGAGCCATTTTGCGTTAACTGTTTAGTGCTTTATTTGGCTTCAATATTTCACTATTTTCGTTTTGATGATGCCAAAAGGGAGAAGGTAAGACATGAAAGCTTTAATTGAAGGGGAACCAGTTCTCAGGTTACTTGAGTAGTCATCTAAGGGGAAACGAGTCTAACGTCAAGGTGAAGTACGGTAAAGCTGTTTTTTCAGGGCTATAATACTGGTTACCTGTCTTAGGCAAGGATGTTTGTCACCATCAAAAAGAGGGAAATAGTTGGGACATATGGGGACATGTCCTCAGCAGTTTTGATGGAACAAATATAAGTAGAATATTCTTGCATATCTATGATTATTAGATTTCATTATCTTTTAGATTATGCATATCTATGATTGTTAGATTTCTAAACCTTTTAGATTTTGCATATCTTTGGATCCTACATTCGAAATTTATATTAGATGCATATCTTTTGTGATTTAGAAATAAAAAAATATTCGAAATATTGTTAGGATTCTATTATAGATATTTCATAATCTTAATTCACATACTTAGAAATATCTATTATCTTTTTCTTGTTATTATCTCTTTGGTTTTCTTGATTAGGAAGCAAAAGATTTAAACACAAGTTAGAAATCCTAGCAATATAAATAGAGCTTCAAAGTCTCAAATCAAGACATCGGTCTACAACAGAGAACTAGGAATTTTTGGTGAGGTCGATCTGCGGTTTACGAGCCGCTGCACGTCGCTGCGTCTGAGGAAGGGTCCGATAGACCAGTTCAGTGAGCTGCTGCATAAACGCAAAGGGGAAGCGTCCGCAGAGCAGTCCGGTTGATTCATGGAAAGATAGAATGTGGGTCTAGGGCGAATTAGAGATTCGGGTGCTATTCAACTTGTCTAGTCTTTTATGGAAAGTATATCGGTACACTGCAATAAAAGACTGCTTCTCAAAATCCTTTCAGTGAAATCTGAAAGGTAGTGATTTTTTTTCTAAGTATGGTTGTACTAGAGTTTCCACTATAAATCTGTGTGTACGAGTCCCTTACTTTACCTTCCTGCATTACATTACTTATCCGCTGTGCAAACTGTACTTGGGGACACGTCCACAGTGAATCCAAGTTAAACTTAAGCTAACCTAACGGTTCAACACAGTGTCAGGGGGAAGGAGAGCCGGAGGAAGGAGGGTGAGAATATGAAAGATTTGGTAATTGGCTACTGTATTTAGTGCCTTCATTTGTTATTTATAGGACTTTTGTAACAGGCTCTAACAATTAGCTATCCTTGCAAATGGGAATCTTCTAGCCAAACAATACATAATCTGTTAGTTTGCTGGCAATTTTGTGGGGCATTTGTCTCTCTTGCTGACAATGGCAGAGGTGCTGGATCTTGAACTGGTGCTGGTGGTGCTTGCATCACTATGGTCGTGTCATTAGTGCTTTTTCAGTGATTGGATTTTTAAGTTTTTATCCTGGCTAATTCTCAGCTTCCCTAGTTGAGTAGAGTTTTGTGAAATAGGTTGTAATATCGCCTTTTCTAAATAAGAGCGCTTCTTTTCAAAAAAAGAAAGAAAAACACCTCTGTAAGCAGCTCAGGTATGAAGCTGAGCAGAACAAAGAACAGATTTTGGCTCTTCAGAAAAGAATTGAAAGCTTGCATGACCCAAACGTCCCAGGAAAAGAATGCAAGAACCAAACAACAGTTTGAAACAAATCAGACTATGATGTGATGTATAAAGAGCACTGTCGAATTTGATTTGCTACTATATCTATTTAAACAAACTTCATTTACACAGCATAGATAGTCAATCTAGCTTTTCTGTAACTGAGAATTCATTAATGAGTCGACTAATATACTGAGATTAGAAAATGTATCAGCAGCCAGTGACAAATTGAACATGGCCTGGCTCAGTGGAGACTGCAATTGATTGATTGTTAGCCACCCGTTTTGAGTACGTTTCAATGCTCAAAACTTCATCCTTTTGGCTGGTCCTTGGTCAATAATAGGGTCGATCGGAGATTGCTGGGGCTCTGTTGAATGTTGTGATTCAGGGACATCTTCTGTTTCAGTCACAGGAGGCACATAGCCTTCTGGGAATGGTGGTGGCGCAGGGGCCGGGGGCAGCTTCACAAATGGAAAAAAAATTAGGCTACTTTTGCACTTGAGAAAACAAGAGATGTATCACAATCCAAATATCATACAGGAAATTTTTCAAGTGATCATGGAAAAAATCTTTTTTTTTTTTTTTTTTTACAATAGACAGATTTTAAACAATCCATTAATTACTATACAACATAGATCTGTTTCATATATAAGAATAACTATTTCCAAAGTTAAATTGATTGGATGGAAAAGAAGCCAAGGCCTAAGAACTTTCTGCACATTCATCTTAATAATAACTAATCTCTTATCCATTGCTTACCTCTTTTATGTTGTCATTCCCTGTCTTATAAGAATGTACCAATTTATAAATCATATTCTCACAAATGTCTCTAGTCGGTGAGGATTGAAAGCACCGAGCAGGCAAATTTTAATCAGGACCCTCATAAATAGCAGCAAAGACAAAAAAAAAAAACAGAAAACAAAATGTACCTTGCGCTGCAATGATGCAAGGATGACATCTATCCGCTTGACTTCTTTAAAATCAACTAATTCTTTACTAGTTTTTGGTTCAGGGGCTGCATTCTCATTCTCAGCATCAACAGCTGCAAGATGGACACAGGCCAATTCATATAATAACTTCCACAAAAGTATGCTATGTTAAACGTGAACGAATGACCGGACCAATAATAGACTTAACATTACATATAGCTGCAGATCAAGATTGAAATTATGTACCAAAATTTGTGAGACATTCTCTGCTATAACACTCTGTTTATATCATTTCAAATAATGTGATATTGTTACAAAAAGTGTCACTTGGATTTGATACCTAGAATTTCATACCTCCTCTGGGTATCCATGTGATTAAATCTTATCTCGAGAAGAAGGGTGCAAAACTAACATAATAGTTGTGAAATGTGAATATAAACCAACATAATATGAGTACCAAGGTAACCTTTCAAACTCAGCCCCATCCCCCAGAGGATATAAAATATATTCCTTGACATTGATGGAGACGGACATGATAAATTTATTCTCAAAACATTTAGGATTTAAGAATCTGTAGCAGCTTGAGAAAATCAATGAGATAAGGCACATCCAACTCAAGTAAGAACCTGTCTCTTCTGAGTTCCCACAGTATCCTAATCTGATAACAAAGTCTAAATGTTCCTGATCTTGATTATATTATCTTCCAGGCTTGAGATCATACAGGAATTCACAACAATAAAATATCAAGATAGTTAGTCCTAAATGCGATCGCATCAAGCCTTTTGAGCCAACTTCTTATACACCCTTTTATTAGATTGTTTTAAGTTATAATAACATATTTGCATTGGAATACTATGAGAAGTAGCACTTGAAGGAAACTAAGATAATTGTTTTCCACATTTCACAAGGATGGATAAGGTGCTACTTACAATATCCGATTTTCTCCAACTTTGAAGAAGCTGTTGTAAAGGCCTTTGAAATGTGATATAAAGCTCGTCCCTGCAAAACAAACTCATGGAAAAGGAACCGTGAGAACAAAATTGTCACAGACAGTGCTACATATAACCCACAATGAATTCACATTTGCATACACAAGCAGTCATGTTCAGTGTTTTTTCACGTATAATTCCAAACATATAGTAGAAATACAAAATTGATGATATCAAACCAGTTATTTATATTTCTTGACAGGTTCGAAACAAAATATTATGTACTTCCAATAAGTTTATTCACTTCTTTAAAGATACATGCTCGCAATAATATGGATTAAGTCTCTGCTCGATTATGCTGCAGAAATACATCGGATTATTGTTATTCAATTTATATTTATTTGAACAGGCATTTTGTTAACCTAACTAGTAGCTTTCGTAATATTAGTATTATAATTAGTGTTTACTAACAAATTAGGATTTTCAGTATGATTTCCTCGCCTCATTTATTTTACCGTCAAAAGATTTCAAACAATATCTGGTTGGCTCCATAGTTGTTAGCACCAATGCCTTTCCTACCAGTTAGCAGTTATGCTTGTTTGAGGTACATTCCTCTAAGGATTACAGCTCAGACATCTAGCACACTCATTGGAACTGTGAAGTTTAATCTCATAATATCGGATCCACATAATCTTTGAGATGCATCATGCAATCCAGAATGCAGAATTCATATTCACTATGCATGTTAGGTGAAAATCCAAATTATTGGCAAGGACCCAATTCATGATATAAAGCATGTATACACAAAATAGGAAAATATTTAATTATCTATGCTCCATCATTATAAAATATAGAATGCAGTCATAAAAGCACTTCACTGTTTCCACCCATAAGCACACACATTAAATCAGTCACTAATCTACAATAAGTGAAGTAAATAAGAACTCACAATTCTAGAAGAGAATACACTGCATAGCTGCGGTGCTTGATAAACTGTGCCATCCAACACATAGTATGTAAGAATTGGCGTGACTTTTTCAAGACCATCCCTTTTCTGCTTCTTAAACACAAACAAGTTTGGCTCCGCGACCTCAGTCAACATGTACTCCATCCCCGTCATTTTTCTGCACAGTAAACCAACAACCACTAACTTCCCAGTTCCCACAAACCACAATCATCCAGTCCAATTCCTAAACAATCACATAACACAAAACAGCAGTGACAAGCTTACGAGAGGTGAGAGATGTCGAGAGGATGAATCGATTTCATCCTCAGCTGCTCGTTGTTGCACGTCCAGTCGTAGAAAGGAGATATAGCGAAGTAATCAAACACCAAATTCCGATCCAAAGGATAACTGTTCAGCCACAACTGGTCTCTGAAGCATATACCAGTCATGTCCGTCCCCGGTGGCTGCCGCGGCGGCGGAACTCCGGGCTCAAAGTTGGCGTTCTCACCTGCGCCGCCAGGCGGCGCCGGAACTATCGGCGTCGTCGCCATCTCTTTCTTCTCCCAAACTCCTCGCAACCTCGCCGTTAAAAGCTCAGTTTCCTCACATTTACTTATTGGGCTGAGACGAACAAATGGGCCTATCGTCCCGGCCCATTAAGCGCAGATAAAGGTAGAAGCTGCTACTCTAGCAAGGAAAGTTGAGAAGAAGAAGAAGAAGAGAGAATGTTGCTGACGAAGCGGCAGCTGATTTCGTCCGGTGTGAAGTTCGTCATCGGCGTGGGACTGGTCAGCTACGGAGGGTACATGTCGATGGTCCACATCGGTCCTTCGCAGGAACGCTTTAGAGCTCGCAGCGAATACGTAAGGAAGCGGTTACGAGAGATGGGGGACGATTGAGGACTGGCCGATACTTCTTCGGCTTGAAAACTTGTATGTATGAAGTATTTGATATGCTGATGTTTAAAGAATTCGTTTTTATATGCATTTGTGACAATTAGCTTGCCAGGCATCGCAAAGGTAGCTCAGTTTAGGGTTTTTCATTGTTGCTGATGGAATCAAGGTTTGAACAAAAGTCGCTGGATTTTGATAGATTTAAATAGTGTAGATTTTAGGAGGCTGTATTATGTGTAGACTTGTGATTAGTAAAGCATTTTATTAGTGACGAGTTAATTGTAATACTATCAAACTGTGGATATTAGTTTGAGAAAGCTTAATCGGTTTAGGACCCGTGAGAATGAAATTGATAAGTAAACAATTAAACAGTGTGTCGTGTCAGTTCTCTCTTTTGATCCAATATTCCCTGAGGGTCTCATCTATTCTGTTCTTTTTTTTATCTAATTCTTCTTTATTTCATCTTATCCCTGATAATCTTCCATCTCAACTTATATCAAACCCCCTGTTGCAGTTTCTGCACTGCATCAGAGTATGTGAAGTTTGAAATGTAACTGATCATGCACTGCTTGATAAATCTCAGAAAAAAAATTTAGAAGTACGGCAAAAGCTATTGGAGTTTTAGCTTTTGTCGTGCTTTCATGAATCATTTCAATTCTACCGTATTTTTTACACGGCCGATCCTAATGAAACCGGCCATGTAAAAAAAACTTAGTGGCCGCTTCTGGTGACACCGGCCAGTTAGAATTTCTAACTGGCCGGCGTTACTACCACCGGCTGCAATGAATATATTCATTGCGATCGGTCGGGTGGGTGGAAAATGTAGTTGGGAATGTGTTGGGTAGGGCGTAGGTGGGTTAACCGGCCGCCTATGATGGCCGCTCATGACTAAACCGGCCACAAGTCTTTATAAGCCGGCTCCCCTCTCCCTTTTCCAAGCATCTCCAACTCAAGCGCATTCCTCCTCTCTTCTGTTCTATCCCATCCTCTCTTCCTGTTGTAGTCGGCTTGGGCTCGTTTGGAGAAGATCGAAGCGGTAATTATGTTCTAATTTATTTATTGTGTGATATTTAGTTACATGTTGAAAATGATCGTGGACAAACAATATACTTATTTGACGCATTGTTTTAAGAAAATATAACTTATGTATTGAAAAATTCAGAATAGGAATACAACAAACAATGGATAACAGTGAATCTGACCCTATGATTATGTCCACATTGGAGACACTCGAGATGCCGGTGATGGATGAGTTAAACAGAGAGGAATTGGAGTGAATTGAAGAATTGGAAGACGAAGGCGAGTTCCGGGTTCCAGAACCCGAACGGGTATGGGATATTCCAGCATTGCATGATGTGTCGGCGTGGGACGTGAATAATCCTGTGCAAGAGTATTATGGTGGTAGCACTAGAAGGTCTTCTACACTTGCCGTGGGATCGACATTTAGCAGCAAAGCGGAAGCCATTTATGCTGTACAAAAGTATTCGATCCTTAACCAGGTTGAATACATGACGATTGAATCTAAACCGCGTTTGCTGGTTCTTCAATGTCGAGGAGTGGAAAACTGTCAGTGGCGCGTAAGGATTGCGATGAAGAAAAATATCAGCTACTGGGAGGTGAGAAAGTACAAAGGGGATCACGTATGCACCAACGACAAGATTACAAATGAAAATGTGCACCTCAATCGGCATTTCATAGCCCGTGAGATCTGCGATATTATTAGTGAATGGTTGCGACTCACCATCGGGGAAATTAGAGCAAGAATCTTCAAAGACTATGGGTGCGAAATCAAGTATTTGAAGGCATGGCAGGCAAGACAACAGGCGCTAACGAATTTGTTTGGGGATTGGGATGAATCCTTTGGCAAACTTCCCTTTTCTATGCAAGCACTACAGGTTTCTAACGATGAGACAGTTGTGAGATGGGTCCGATACAGAGATGACGAGAGTGGTGAGATGATCGTACACCGAGTGTTCTGGGCATTCAGACCATCAATTAGAGCTTTCACACATTGTCGTCCCGTTCTTTGTGTAGACGGAACCCATATGTATGAGAAGTATGAGGGGAAGTTACTTGTGGCAGTTGTTCTGTATGCAAACAACCATATTCTGCCTGTTGCATTTGCCTTAGTTGAGAGTGAGAACAACAACAGCTGGAAATGGTTTATGCAGTGCATTCGGGAAGGCGTAACAGATCGAGATGGAATCTGCGTTATTTCTGACAGACATAAAGGAATAATATAAAGGAATAATAGCCGCAATGCAGGAGCCGGATTGGTCCCCTCCTTAGGGTTATCACATGGTGTGTATCAGGCACTTACAGAGCAATTTCAATATAAAAGTGAAGGATTCTAACTTAAGAAGAAACTTGGGCACATCGCACATCAAAGGCAGCATGTTAAGTTTGACAAAGAATATCAAGAGCTTATTGGATGGCGTATGATGAAGGTGGTTCCCGATGGGGATTAATGACAACGAACGTTAGCGAATGTTTTAACAATATACTGCGCAATGCCCGGGATCTACCCATATGTGCTGTCATGCTGTTCACATTTTATCAGTATAACGAATACTTCTGCAAGTGCCGAGAGTTATACTTGAACTCGGCTTCAATCCTCGCACCCAGGATAGACTTGATTTTGCGGAATATACAGGACATCTTTGTTTCATCGGGTTACTGTATTCGACGCTGCACGTGGTGTATTTCAAGTGCTGATCACTCAGAAGCATCACATTCATGAAGTGCGGCTCGAAGACGGTACCTGTACTTGTGGTAAATGGGTCGCCTTCCATTACCCGTGTTCTCACGTGATGGCTCTTTCCAAGCATCAGAATATTCCGTACACTCAGTTCGTCAGCGGATACTATACACTGGAGACCTTCCATCAAACATGGAACTACTCATTTTATGTCATTGCAGATGAGTCACGCCGGAGCCCGTATGATGGCCTTAAACACGTGCCGGCTCCCGAATTCAAGCGATCTAAGTTGGGCCGTCAACCCTCTATGCGTCGACGTAACGAAATGGATCAGGTAGAATCAAGTTCACACCTTGTGTCCACCACGGGCTGAACTGCACAAATGCCTGTACAAATATGCCAGCACTGCACTACCCCAGCTATATGACCTCGCTGCAGCGAGATCCCCCAGCAATGAGAGGTAGTGTAGTGGGAGCCTATTCCCGGACAAATCTGGCATTAGGGAGGACCCAATCATACACAATATGTAAGCCCGCGCAAATTGCTCCAATATTCTTCAGTCGTGTCCGCAGGTACAATCTTCATATTATTCACAAACCATCTCCTCTTCGCTAATGCCGGACGTGTCGGGCACTCGGGGTAAGCACCCAACAGTCTGGTGCATGTCGTGACCCACTCGTCCTCCTCCTTACCGGTTACCACACGACCCTCTGTGGGTAAACCGGTAAGAAAGCCCGCATCTTGTAATGTGATGGTGGCCTCCCCGGTCCTTAAATGGAAAGTGTGCGTCTCTTGCCTCCAGCGCTCCACGAGTGCCGTCATCAAAGCCCAATCCACTTTGATATTTTGGACTTGCGTCCATGGATAAAATCATGCTCGGACAATATATGGCACTATCCGATCATCCATCTCCCACATCCTCCTGTGGACCACCTTCAGCACTTTCACATCATCCTGTAATCCAACGCATAAGAATGTAAAATAATAAGGTCAAATAATTATAAAACAACACATTGTCAGTATTCACTAACCGGATCATTCCAAACTTGTTGCGACCTATGAGTTTGCTGTTGGCTCAGAACTGAGTGATCAATAGACCCAGGCTCATCAATCTGATCAATATCCATCTACACAACCAAAATAAAACCACATTTCACAATCCCGGAACACGAACATGTACACAAAAAAACATCAATACACTTTAATTCGTCCACCATCCCATCTCAACTTACAACTTACAACAACATATTGAATTAAATACTAATAATAATTGAGTTAACAATTTAAAACTATACCACCAAAATTATATCATATTTCTCCAACATTCATCCTACAACTATTACCAATCCCACACAATCCAACAAAAATTCCAACAACAAACCAATAATAATAGCAACAACAATTCAACACTATCCCATGAAAATTAAATCATATTTCTCCCACCTTCATCAAAATGCCAATTAACAATCAAACACAATCCAACTAAAATTCCAACACCAAACCAATTTCGTTTGTGAACCCTAAACACAATTCAAACAATATCAAAATTTCATCAAAACTCTAGAGAATTTCCCTAAAAGAATTTCGTGAACAACCACTTTCAGGGTGAATCCCAACTATAGCAATCCCGATCGTAACAATCTAACAAACCCTAAACACATTTCAAACCCATCAAATTTATTAAGACCAAGGACGAAGCATTGCAGGCTTTCGAGATGATCAAGACAAAAGCGGAGTTGGAATCGGGAACACTGTGAAAGCATTTTGAACTGATTGTGGAGGTGAGTTTACCTCAACACAGTTGAAGGAATTTTATGACAATCCCGACATGAAGGGATTACTAACAGCATCCTACTCCCCTCAACAAAATAGAGTGGTCGAATCAAACAATAACTGGCATGGAAAGGTGTCTTTTAAAAAGCAAGAAGATAACATGGAGGTGTTGGGGAGAATTAATCAATATTGATGTATATATTCTTAATCGAGCGCCAACAAAAAAGTGTTGCTGGCAAAACACCATATGAAGCTTGGTACAGAAAGAAACCAAAGGTATATCACTTGCGCATTTTTGGTTGTCTAGCTCATGTTAAGGTCGTTAGACCACACTTGAAGGAACTTGAAGATTGCAGTGTTCCAATGGTGCTTAGGAGATAAGTTCTAAGGCTTACAGATATTATGAGCCTAAGAGTGAGAAACTGCATGTGAGGAGTCGCGATGTTATTCTCGATGAAGAAGGACAATGGAATTGGGTGGATTGGGAACCTCAACACATGTCAGTGTGTTCAGAATCAACACCTGGAAAGCATTATGGAGGAGTGGCAGGTCCCACCTACACCTACTATAATTCAGTGACCCCATAAGTATAACTAGAGCCGTGGATAGCGGAACTTCAACATCATCGTCCACAACGATATCGGTCTTTACAATATATAATGAAGAAAGGAATCCATATCCTCCCGGATCCTTTCTTGCTGTTGAAGAACTAACATGTTTTAAGGAAGCTAAAAAAGAAGAATGTTGGAGAAAAGCAATGCAGGAGGAATTGAAGTCCATTGAGATAACGAAACTTGGGAGGAGAAGGATTTACCAAGCGGTCACAAACCTATAGTATTAAAATGGGTTTACAAGGTAAGGAAGGATTCAAGTGGAAACATTGCCAAGTATGAGGCTCGTTTAGTGGTGAATGGATATATATGTTCATAGAGAGGGAGTGAACTTTGATGAAATCTTCGCCACTGAGATTATTCATTGCTTTGGCACGAAGGTTAGAGCATACGTCACATCACATGGATGTTAAATCGGTATTCTTAATTGGCGAGCTAGCCAAAGAAGTCTATGTCTCTCGGCCACCCGGTTTTGAGGTGAAACAAGATGAAATAAAGGTATTGAGACTAAAGAAAACATTGTATGGCCTTCGTCAAGCTCCGAGAGAATGGAACGCCAAACTTGATAAGACACTTTTATCACTCGGCTTTGAACGAAGTCTATTGGAGTATGATGTGTACAAGCTGAAGATACAAGGTAATTCATGTTTAGTAGTAGGTGTCTACGGTGACGACTTGATCATCACTGGATCACAAGTTGATGATGTGAGAATATTTAAGCATCAAATGAAGCAGTCATTCAGCATGAGTGACTTGGGCTTACTTGGCTATTATTTGGAAATTGAAGTTACACAAACCAGTCGGGGAACCATCTTATATTAATTTGCTGCCTATCCTACATAGATGTTAGAGAAGAGTGACATGCAAGATTGTAACCCTAGCCATACACACCCATGGAAGAAAGGTTACAACTAAGGAAGCAAAGTTCATGCACATCCGTGGACACAACAATGTACTGGAGTATTGTAAGGAGTCTTAAGGTACTTGGTAAACACAAGGCCGGACATTGCATACTCAGTGGGAATTGTTAGTCGATACAAGAAAAAATCGACCATGTAACATCTTGCTGCTGTGAAAAGAATCCTCAAGTATGTACGTGGTTCACCAAATAATGATTGTTTCTATGAAAGAAAGGGTGAAAAGGAATCAAACTTAGTAAGATTCAGTGATAGTGATCATCAAGATCAGCATCTCCACCACTACAGCAATCACCATCCATATCAGCAGCATCTGATCTACAGACCCATCTCTGCTACTGGAAAAAAATTAAGACTATGAACAACAACGATACAGTCACAATCAAACCCAACAGCAAACGACAGCAGATTGTGTTGACTTCTGATATGAATGTATACTGAATTGCTCAAGATCAGAGTTCAATAACAATCTGCCAAGCGCCAAAATTACTAAAAAAAAATGCACGACACAGCAACTTTTTACAAGGTTCACCAAGTAAATTTGGCTACATCCTTGGACCCCCGGGTCCGGGGAGGCTCAGCCCAATTCTTCACTATAATCAGGCATTCAATTACAAGCACAAGAAATCAGCACAACGACAGAGCAACCAGCAAGCCTACTGTAATGCACAATAACAAGAAGAAAGAACAGAAGGGATTGAGCCCCCTTCCAACAGCCCCTGTGAAGACGCGCAGAGGAGGCTCTGGCGCTGACGCGCGAAGCAATGCGTCCCTGTTGCAGTCCAATGCAGCCAGAAACGCGCCGAGCTAAACAGCCCTTTCTTTGAGAACGCCCGAAAGTCACGACCACACCCGCAACGAAACTCTCTACTCCGAGAAGCTTCTGCGCTGGTCTTCTCCTTCTTTCCCTCTTTTTCTTTCTCTCTGTGTTTCTCAATTTGCGCCATAGAATCTTCTCACGCGAAAAACTTTCTGAGACTATCTACAATAACAAATACATTCAACACTCCACGTCATCTTCTCTATCTTTCACCTAATCATTCAACACACATTCAACTTATACCCTCTACAATGATCTTGTTTAATAAAATTCAACACCCTACCCCACAACTTTTATTTATCTTCTTTTATTTTCTTCATAATTTAATATTTGTAATTACAATTCAATAAATTTATCATTTTGCATTCAACAAAAAAATAAAAATAGTAAAATATATTATATATATTATTTTTTATTTTTAATGTTTTTATTTCATCAATTTTAAATTTTATATCATTGCATCTTGCAAGAAATAAAGACGAAAAATATAGATAGACATTATTAAAACAAATACACACAACGACTTAGAAATATATTTAACCACGAAACACTCCGAATTTTGTCCATATGTGTTTGACCAGATCTGCTTGTAATGCGTGATGTGCGTTTGAATCATGCATCTCGGATCTAGCACGCACATGATTTGCGAATGCCGGTAGCACCTCGGTCGAGAATTGTTGTTGTGTATTAGATCCATTCGCCTCAGATTGATCATAATCGGTCCAGTGTTGAGCATATGTACCTCGTTCATCCTCAACAATCATATTATGCAATATGATACACGACCTCATGATGATAGCCAAATCGGTTATGTCCCACATGCGAGCTGGTTCGCGAATGATTTTAAATCGAGCCTGCAAAACTCCAAATGCACGTTCAATGTCCTTCCAATATCCCTCCTGATATTTTGCAAATAATTTATCTGGTTCACTTTGAGGAAGTCTTATTGATTTGACGAAAGTCAGATAAGAAGGATAAATTCCGTCAGCTAGATAGTATGCCATGTCATATGCACGTTGATTCACGAAGAAATTCACTCTTGGAGTCTCTGACCACCCACTTTGTTGCATACGCTTAGCGTTATCATAAGCACCAATTCATTTGCCCAGTATTTTGTTTATGTAGTTGTAATGATTTCTGCACGAAACTCCATCACGTGGAGGATCAAACGAGCAATGCTCGTTACAAAATTTAACAATTTTACCCCAATATGCCTCACTTTTTTGGTTTCTGCCAACAACACTGTCGGTTTCATATTTAATCTACCCACTAAGTAGCACCAAATTTTGATCGGTGGTCCATTTAGGGCTTTTCCGACGAGAATGAGTGAATCTCCTGCAATTGAAGTGGTTTCATTAGCACTACTCATACCACCAAGCACCATTTGTGTAGAAAATTCGGGAAATTCAGTTGCTCCAACATTTGGAACTGGTACATTTCCTATTGGAGTAGATGAATAATAAGGTGGTGCTTGAAATGAACATCATTGATCCATAATATGGACTATAATTTGGAGCAGATGAAGGCATGATGAAATTTGGTGCAAACCCATAGTTTGGAGTGTTTTGAGTATTTTGTTGGCTGGATTGTTGATTTGGAAACCGATAATTGTGGAGATTTGGGTAGACAAAGGAATTATTGTTGGGATCCATTTGGCTAAAAAGAAGGGTTTAATGGAGAAGAAAGAGGTTTTTTTTCGGTGTCCAAATCAAATGAAGCGAGTATGTATTTAGAGAGCATAAAAAAATATGAATTTTGGTATAAAAATTAAAAAAATTAAAATCTAAAAAAATCAGTCAACCAATAAACAATCGACGTATATTGGTATGTCACACATGGTCCTCACCACATTCATTCAACATATTTAATTAATTCAACACCGAATAATCCAATCATATTCAACACCATATTCAACTACCTTATTAAACCTATTCAACTACTTAATCCCCATATTCAACTATCTCATTGTAAATAACCTCAATTCAACACCAAATAATCCAACTCACATTCAACACCCTATTCAACTACCTTATTAAACCTATTCAACTACTTAATCCCCAATTCAACATCCCGTTGTAGATAGTCAGACGTGTTGTTGTATTCGAAACGCAGCTCCTCTTCTATTTAAATACTAAAACGACGCCGTTCCTTTTTGCCTTTAAGTTTCAAGGGTTACTTTTATTTGGCTCCAAAAACAAGACACAAAAGCAAAACAAGATCAAAGCAAAAGAGTACCAATGCTTAAGCCTCTAACACTGCTAACTAAAGCCAATCTGTCCAAAAACAGATGGCCTGAATTTTTTAAGCAATGCAACAAAGCTCAAAACAGAAATACTAAACTCAACAACTTGAAGTTCAGACCAAGCTCAACTGTAACTGAGGCGGCCAAGAAGCTACCACCAATATAACTTTGACCGAAGATCGTCTGAATGCAGGCGCTTTGCGCTGCAAGAGTGTCCCAGCTCACGCATGAGCTGGGACACAAATCTGACGATGAAACTATCGAGTGTCTCCCGTGTTCATGACTTCATAAGCAGTTGGATATTACTGCGGGAGTGGCACGGAATTGACCCAACAACTGATTTGTTTTCTCTATAAACTAAAATACAGATCAGAAAAACAAAGAGGGAACGAACCCATTGTAGACTCCTTCTTTCTCTTTTTTTTTTTGCATTTTTCGGTGATAGCTCAAGATCAAACTAAGTGCTATTCAGCAAGGCTTCTGTGTGTGCACAACCAGCGCTGAAAGGTTGTTTCATCCTGAGGAGCAAACTGCCATTGAAGTCCAAACGTAAGGCGGCAATTTTGCTTCAAGGACAGCATGTAACATGACTCAACCTGATCAAATCCAACATATGGTTTGGTTTGAAGTTTAATTTAATTTTGCTAGATTTTACTAACTCTGTTTGTTAATCAGAATACTACTGCAGGTTTATTATTTCCTGCCCTAGGACTAACAATCTTGAAGTAAATTTTTGCACTGCAGTAATATTCTGATTATAATTATCATTGACTAATCTGCCTCTGTTGCAGATTAATATGAATCCTGCAAAAAACGAACCAGTTAATATGAATGTGGAGGTCCAACAACCTACTGATGTGGCCAACTCTACTTATGCTCCTATTTGGGGTGTGCCATCCACTAGAATGCAGCCACCAGTTACAGCTCTGGTCGCGAACAGACCTACGGATCTAGTTCTAGACAATATAGTGGCACGAGTGCATACAAGTAGTGCCTGGTGAAAAAGCAGAGAAGTTTGTTGGGTTAAACTTCAAGTTATGGCAGCAGAAGATGTGCTTCTACCTGACCACCTTGGGCTTGGCACGGTTCATCACTAATGATGCGCCTAAAATATCTCAGAATGAGAGAGATACTCAAGCAATGTTTGCATACAATGCTTGGAAAGATTTTGACTATTTGTGTTGGAATCATGTGTTAAATGGCCTGACTAATTCTTTGTCGTGTACTGCATCAAGAACTCAGTCAAGGAGGTTTGGGAGTCTTTAGATCGGAAGTACCGAACTGAGGACGCGGCTCCAAAAAGTACATTGTGGGCCGCTTCCTCGAATTCTAGATGGTGGATTCAAAGACATTGGCAACCCAAGTGCAAGAGCTGCGGCTGATTAAAGCTGTAGAAAAGGTCTATATGGGCAAATCATCCACTTCAGAAGTCAAAGGGGAAAGGCAAGGACAAGCACTCAAAGAAGCTTGCGCCTAAGGGTAAAGCCTTCAAGAAGAAGGTGCAGATAAAATTTATTGGCAAGTGCTTCAATTATGACAAAGAGGGTCACAGGGCAGCCGACTGTAGGAAGCCAAAGAAGAAGAGAAATGTGAACCTCTCTGAGGTAGAGGAGTTGGTGGCTGCGATCATCGAGCTCAAAGTGGAGCAGAATCCTCATGCATGGTGGCTCGATATTGGAGCAACCCGCCACATATGTTTGGAGAAAAGTGCTTTTTCAGAGCTCCAGCTGATTAAAGCTGGAGAAAAGGTTTACATGGACAACTCATCCGCTTCAGAAGTCAAGGGGAAAGGCACTGTTATCTTGAAACTGACATCAAGGAAAGAGATGAAGTTGACCAATGTTTCATATGTGCCTGATATTATGAAGATTTAGTGTCTGGAACTCTACTTGATAATCATGGCTTTAGAATGGTGTTTGAGTCCCAGAAGGTCGTTCTTACAAAAAACGGCATGTATGTGGGACGTAGTTATGTAAAAGATGGCATGTGGAAGTTGAATGTAAATGTCATCAAACCTAAGATTATCAATAAGGAAAATTCTTCAGTTTACTTGCTTGAATCCTCTTCTTTATGGCATGGTAGATTAGACCATGTAAATTATGAGTTAATAAGGAATCTAATGAAATTGGACTGTATACCTAAGTCTCAAAATGATTCTAGACACAAGTGTGAATCTTGTGTTGCAAAGTTAACAAAAACATCTTTTAATAATATTAAAAGAGATACTGAATTCCTTGACTTAATACATAGTGATTTATGTGACTTGAAATTCATGTCAACAAGAGGTGTGAATAAATATTTTGTGACTTTCATTGATGATAGTTTAAGATATTATTCAATCTATTTTCTAAAGAGCAAGGATGAGGCAATAGAGAAATTTGCCTTGTACAAGTTGGAAGTTGAAAACCAACTGAATAAAAAGATTAAAAGGCTTCAGAGTGATCGTGGAGGTAAATATGTAGAACCTTTTGGAGCATTTTGTGCACAAAATGGGATCATACATGAAGTCGCTCCACCTTGTTCACCTCAATCTAACGGTATAGCTGAATGCAAGAACCGCACCATCAAAGAAATGATGAATGCAATGTTGCTAAGTTCAAGATTAACTCAAGGAATATTGGGGGAGGCTGTCTTATCAGCAGATTATCTTTTAAATAGGATACTCGGAAAGAAGAAGAATAAAGCTTCTTATGAGTTATTTAAGGGAAGAAAATCTTGTTATAAACACCTGCGAGTGTGGGGATCTTTATCGAAGGTACTTGCTCTTGGTCCTAAAAGAATGAGAATAAAATTGTGTTTTCATTGGATATGCGCAAAATAGAAGTACGTACAGATTTGTTGTGTATGAATCGAAAAATCCTAACATAAACAAAAACACAATTATAGAATCGAAGAATGTTTCATTATTTGAACAAATATTTCCTTATAAAGAAATGATACCTAACTCACCATGTGAGTTAGGCGGGGGCAATACTGAAATGCCTCAACAACAAGAGGAAGTATCTGAGAAAGATACAAACCTAGAGGAATTGAGACGAAGTAAAAAAAAACAGGATTGAAAAATCCTTTGGAACTGAATTCCTAACTTTTGTGCTTGAGGCAGAACCCCACACATATAAGGAAGCTCTTAAATCCGGGTGGCCCATGAATAATATGGCATGTTTTGGCAAATGGTACAAACTGACAAGGCTGGAACAGAAGGTGAGACAATAACTGTTCAGATAGGCGCTGCAATAATATCAATCGAGATCTGCAAATAATATCAATCGAGATCTACAAATATAGTGTATCAGCAAAGCAATATTCAAAAGATATTTCGAATATATTTTTCTCCTAGATTCTGCGCGCTGAAGATCAGATTTGCATTCCAAAGATTGGAACCGATCCGGAAGATATGATCGAATATCTTCTCCTTTCCAAAGATGGAAAGTACGCTCGAAACCTATTTATGCGGGATCAGATATTTGCAGAGAGGATCACGAAGAACTGAGATGAGCTGAAAGAGCAGCAAACGAAGTTATAGACTGGCGAGTTTTATCGGAGATAGTCAGAAAAGTCGACGGAGCAAGAGCATCATCGTCGTGTGCTGAAGTTCTAAGTTGAACAGACTCTTATACCATAATGTTACAACGAGACGCACGACGCACACTGGTTTCTTGCCGTGTAAGAGCTGAAAAAGTTTTGCTAAAAAATGCTAAGGGGGAGATTGTTAAATCCTGGTGGCCCATGGATAATATGGCATGGTTTGACAAATGGTACAAACTGACAAGGCTGGAACAGAAGGTGAGACAGTAGCTGTTCAGACAAACGCTGCAATAATATCAATCGAGATCTGTAAATATAGTGTATCCGCAAAGCAATATTCAGAAGATATTCCGAATATATTTTTCTCCTAGATTCTGCGCGCTGAAGATTAGATTTGCGCTCCAAAGATTGGATCTGATCCGGAAGATATGATCGAATATCATCTCCTTCCCTAAGATGGAAAGTATGCTCAAAACCTATTTATGCGGGATCAGATATTTGCAGAGAGGATCACGAAGAACTGAGATGAGCTGAAAGAGCAGCAAACGAAGTTATAGACCGGCGAGTTTTATCAGAGATAGTCGGAAAAGTCGACGGAGCAAGAGCATCATCGTCGTGTGCTGAAGTTCTAAGTTGAACTGACACTGTTTCAGGTCTGATATTCTCGGGAAGAGAATTACCAATTTGAGGGAGTCAGACGCACTCATATCAAGTCATTTGCATAGTGGTAACGGTCGGGGATTAGTTACTTAAAGAACTACTGTAATTGATCTTATATTTGTGAAGTGATAGTCACTTGGGGTTCCGAGTAACCCCCCTAAGTAGGCTTGTTGAGCTGAACAGGGTAAACATATCATGTGTCGTTTACTGTTCTTCGTACTGTTTCTGTCTCGAACTAACTATCACCGAAACGAAATCTGTTAAAGCTTTCTGAAACAGTTAACAAGCAATCTTGAACAGCCCAAGTAGAATAGACGTATAACTTTCAATTGGTATCAGAGTGGGACACTCGCTGTACAGAGTGTGATTCAGGGACTGGAACAGAGCTGTTCAAGATGATTACGTGAGAAGAACAGAACCTTCCTCGGCCTCCACTCCTTGATGGTTCAACCCAAACTGGAAAACGCGCATGAGGGCCTTTATCAAATCGATAGATGATCGAGCATGGAAATCAGTGATCTTCAAGTATGATGCACTTTTGGCCAAGAACACAGATGGAGTAGCCTATCCTAAGCCTGAAAGTCAGTGGACAGCAGATGAGGATAAAGCTGCTGCAACCAATGCTAAAGTGCTCAATGCGATCTTCAATGCAGTCGAACCAGACATTTTCAGACTAATTTCTACATGTGAAGTAGCAAAAGACGCATGGGATATACTCGAGACAGCCTTTGAAGGGATGGACAAGGTGAAACAGTCTCGGTTACAGATGGTAACCACCAGGTTTGAAAATCTGAAAATGAAGGAGGAGTCTATTACTGAATTTAATGCGAGATTGATGGACATTGCTAACGAGGCACATGCAGTTGGAGAGCCAATCAGCAATGAGAAGCTTGTTAGAAAAGTTCTGAGGTCACTAACCCCAAAGTATGTTATGAAGGTTACGGCTATTGAGGAAGCCCGTGACATAAAGGGAATCAGACTTGATATCTTAATGGGATCCATTCGGACATTTGAGATGAAGCTGATATCCGAAGTTCCTGAAAAGAAATCTAGGGGAATAGCTCTCAAAAGTGAAGCATCAGAATCGGTTGAAGATGAGGGAGAGATGTCTGAACAGATGGCCTTACTTGCAAAAAACTTTGGCAGATTCATGAGAAAGCTGAACTAGCGACTGTTCAACAAATCTGGAAACGACTTCAGAAATTCACCAGACGGGAAGTTCAGAAAAGTGAGAACCACTGAAGCTCAAAAAGAAGGAAAAGGCAAAAAAATTCAGTGTCGAGAATGTGAAGGCTTTGGACACATCCAAGCAGAATGTGCCAATACTCTTAAGAAATAGAAAAGGCTACTCTGGATGGATGGGATGGTATTGAGACAGCAAATTCTGAAACAGAGGAGGAAGAATCAAATTATCTGGCTCTTACAGCGTGACAGATCTTACCAGCACTGAACCAGAAAAATCAGAATCAGACAGTTGCTATGACAGTGATAGTGACACAGAAATCACCAAAGAAACATTTGTTGAAAAATACAAGGCCTTGTATGAACAGTGGGAGGAAGCAGTGAAAGCTAATTCCAAACTAAGCAAGCAAGTGGTAGGCTTAAAGACTGAGAAATATGAGCTGTCTGAGACAGCTGAGACTGCAAACAGCTCTTGACAGGGAGAAGCTGGAACATTCAGAGGCTGTGACATAGCTGTCACGAGTAAGAAAGTACATCAGTATGTTGAACAATGGAATAAAGAAACTTGATTCTATCTTGGGTGCTCGTATAAATCTTGGAAGTCCTGGTTTGGGCTATGAGTATCAAAAGACAAATGGTAAGACAGTGTTTGTTCAAGCTAAAAATTCTAACTGTGCTAACCATGTTCATCCCAGTCACAGATTTAATAAGCGTTGGACAGAGGACAAGCGTATCTGCTATTTTTGCAAAGCTCAAGTCCACATTCAGAGAAAGTGCTCCCCATTTCTTATAAAATATCGCTTGGGAAGATCCGTGCCTTTCTCAAAAATTCATGACAACCATTGCTACGACGCATACAACTCATCTTCTCACCTTGAGAAGGACTGATGGTACTTTGACGATGGTTGTTCAGCCCACATGACAGGAGAAGCCAGCTATGTGATCAATGTACAGAACCTGAATGGAAGATTTGTTACATTTGGTGATGGGACAAAACGAAAGGTCATTGGTCAAGGTACATTATCTGTTCAAGGGATGCCCTCAATTGACAAAGTGCTCCTTGTGAAAGGCCTTCAAGCTAACTTGCTGAGTATAAGTCAGCTGTGTGATGGAAAGCTAAATGTGAAATTCACCAAGGATTCATGTCAGGTCATCAGCAATGAAGGGAAGTGTGTTTGGAGAGGAGTGCGTTCATCAAATAACTGTTATCTGTTGAATTCTGACATAGAGCCTGTCACAGGTCGCTGTTTTCTGTCTCAGCAGGATGAACTAAGTCTGTGGCACAAGCGGCTGGGACACTTGAATCTCAAGACACTGAGACAGATATCTAAACATGGTCTAGTGCGAGGAATACCAGAATTAAAGAGAGAGACGGATGTCATGTGTGGTGAATGAAAGATAGGAAAACAAACAAGGTTCGCTCACCGTGGAACGAATCAGATCCGTACAACTAAAATTCTTGAACTATTACACATGGACTTGATGAGTCACATGCAGACCAAAAGCATTGGTGGTAAGATCTACGTTCTAGTCTGTGTTGATGATTTCCCGTTTTACCTGGACTGTGTTTTTCAGACAGAAATCAGACACTATTCAAGCAATTCACTTAATTCTGAGACTGCATCTTGAAAAAGGCACAACTCTGATTGCAATTAAGAGTGACCATGGTAAGGAATTTGAGAACATCTCAAGATATTGTATCCCTCTATCTTACCAAATATCAAATAAATCAATTCTATACCATATGTTGTGGGTAAAAGCTTTTAAACTTCAAATCAAGTAAAATGGACCATCGCTATTCATAATGTCAAAATAACAGATTAAAAATCTTAAAAACTACCAAAAAACAACAATTTTTAAACCCTAGGATTCAACACAATTAATCAACCAAATCCAAGTATATTTATTTGAAAATTCGAATTAATAGGGTTTTAAGTTACCTGCGCAACAATTGGATCAAGCAAGGCGGCGAGAAGACGCCAGCAGAGTGGCCGGATTGACCAGGCGGAGTAGATGGAGGAGGCGAGGCACAACGGAGGCATGCGATGAGAAGAAAGAAGAAACTATTCTGGATTCTATATGGATTTATGCATAAATAGTGTTCTTCATGTAAGTTTTTGAAATCAATTTTCTAAAAAAATCGCATATGCCTAAAACAATTTATTGGAAAAGTGGCAAAATTCAAATGACTTTGGAACCATCGCAGAAAACAACAACTCTGCCACTTCAAATTTTGGCCACAAAGTTTTCAAACTTCATGAAATAAATTTATGCCAAAAAAGTCATAACTGGTCTTCAAACAACTTATTAAATATATAAATTATGCTCTTCTAAATTTAAGTAAGTTAATTTAACACTGTCTAAATAACATTAATTCTAATAATAAAGATGATTATCAAAAATGATATTTTAATTGTTAAGTTTTCATCTTAACTACCTAAATGAATTTAATCTCTTAGTTTCCCTAGCGTAGAAGTTCAGTATTTAAAGGATGAAATAGTGCATGCCAATTTATAAATCAATCATCATTTCAATCAAAAGTCTTTTTCTTTTTATTATTTAGTGATACATCATCCGTAATTCTATCCTACAAATATTATCATATTATTATTCTACAAAAAAAGACTTTATTCATTTTTATATTGATTAATCACTTACATTCAATGGAACAAGCTCTACTACAGGATTTGATAAAAAAAAAATTAATTGAGAAAAGAAATTAGAAAGGCCTCATAAAATTGTTTTGCTTTAGGCCTCATTAAGGCTTGAGCCGGCCAAACTAAGAGACATTTGAAATTATCTGCTAGAAATATTAAAAGTTATATGGATATCTAATTACTTAAACTAATAAATAATTCCTAAATCAAATATTTCAATAATAAAATCTGATAAATACAATCGTTGGATCATCATGTTTAATTTGAATGTGATTGTACCCATTCCATACAAATTTTGTCTCAGTATGACCCTTGTAGACCGTCCAAACTAAGATTCGTGTTGTTTCTACATAATAAATTAATTAATATATTTCTAGCAATACAGATTGGATCATGAATGCATAATGGAAACCCATCTCTACAATCACCCTAATTTGTCAAAGATTCTGAGTCAACAATCAATCTCATTTGTTCAAACACGCCTAACTTAACGGCATAATATGATATAAATTGACACCTTTTAATCTCGTCTTTGTCTCTTCCCAACGGTCCTCCGCTCCTTTTTGAATCAATTGTACATAAACTTCCAGAAAAATCAATTAAAATATCGAATCATTCGGTTCAATTGAATTGTAGCGTATTTGCAATGATTAGCTATTCGAAAAAAGATGAATATAATCAACTATCAAAATTTTGTACAAATAATACTCAGATACCTATAAGGAAATAAGATCCAATACATTCGCAATACCATCAAGTATAATATAATTTGAAGTTGTTTTGTGGTGTAGTATATGGTATGATTTTGTAGTTGTTGTGTAAGACCTGATTTAAAACCACATTAATGTCTGAATGCCGTTACGATGGAAGTATCCAAAAGAGTCAACATCATGCATGTCGCCCCAGAAGCAGCAGTCAGGCCACTCCTCGGCCGAGTCACAGCTCTGCATATCAACCAGCTGCTCACTGGTCTCCGACTCGGTACACTCGGTCAGGCTCGGTAGCAGGGTGAGGTCAGTAGACATGCCCATTTCATTCCAGTAACTCCCCTGCTCCAACTCCTCCGCTGATTTATCCTCCTCGGCGAGATGGATCATAGCCGCGGCTTTCGAGGCTGCTGCGCGAATGTGGGAGGGGAGAAGAGACGCGGGGTGAGGAAGGCGAGCGATCAGATGAGGGAAATTGAGATGGGCAGAGTGGCCTTTGAATGCGAAGGAAGCTACGTCGTGCGCTCTTGCGGCCATTTCAGCTTTGGGAAATGTTCCGAGCCAAATGCGGGATTTCTTGCCAGGCTGGCGGATTTCTGAGACCCATTTGCCCCAGCTGCGCATCCGAACTCCCCTGTACACCGGCTGCTTTTGTTTCGGCTTTGCTGGCATGGATGGATTCGAAGATGGAAGCTTCTGGGCTGGATCGGTGGCCATCGAGGTAGCTAGATGGACCCTGTAGTTTAGGGATGAAGTGAAGAATGTAGTTACGCGGATGTGATTATATATGCAGATGACGCGGAGGGATGTGGAATTTATCATTTACTACAGTTGGGTTCAAACGGTTGCATTTAGCAGATCAGTTTGTCTACTGAGATTGATGTTGACAGATTGTAACATAATACTACCCAATTGAACAAGGCTGTCTTTAGTTTAGGATAAGAACCTGCTGAATTTATAGTACCAATTTTTTCTAACCGGCAACTAATTTGAACCCAACTTTAGTCATTGAGGATGGACTTGTGAATTCCTAGCATTCATCCGTTCCAATTACTTTGATGCCATTATTTCCCAAATATATCAACATGGTCAAAATTGAAAAACCATGCTTAAAAGTTAACAACATCTTATAATCTTAACTTCAACAACAACAACATGAGTAGTAGGGACTGATTAATAATGAGATGCGAGATACGCAAGGCCAGCAGCAATGGCGAAAATCTCAACAGGGAGGAGGGAGTCAACCACGGAAGCTGAACTGGGTGCAGGAGCAGGAGCATAGTGATCGTCAGCTGGATGAGGTTCATTCGACATTACGTCCACCTCGAGCCGCTGCCCGTTCTTGCAATGGTCAGGAGCGCCGCTTATGAAGTAAAACGGACCCGGCCTGTCCAGCTTGATCACCGTCTTGGCTTCGTCTCTGAACACGTATATGGGCTTGCTGGTGCTGCAGTGATAGTATCCGTACTTGTCCACCACCATGACCGAGTCATTGCGGTACGCGAAACCTGCATTCTCTTCTTAATCTGAGTAAATAAATGAATAATCTGAACGAAACAGAGTGTTGATGGACTTACAGAGGGAATCCCCGACATGGAACCGGTTGTCGGCGGCCCAGAGAGCGTAAAATGTAGTGTCGTTGTTGCGAGGGACATGCCAGCCACTCTTGCCACCGACTTGGAGCTCCGTAGGTGCACAGTGGGGTAGTGAGAGGATGGTGATCAAGGTGGTGAAGTAGAGGAGAGATGCAGGGGAGGAAGCCATTTTCATGGTGCTTGGCTGGTATGTATGCAGAGTTTGTTTGTTTAGTGGTGTGGAGAAGAAATTTAAGGTAACATGGGGGAGGCAGTTACTGGCGGTTATTTGGAGTGGGTTGAGGAGGTCGTGTCTGGTGTTTTTGGAAGCAGTAGTCAACTTTTGCAGTTGTTGTCTCATCTCTTAACTTGTGTCGTCCGCACCATTTTGAACGAATCAGATAGCAAAGTAGAAACTAACCAAACAGAAATGCTGCGTTTTATTAAAAACACAGATAAAACGATACCGTTTTGGGTTTCCAGATATGATACTTGTTGTAATTACCTGTCAAGTTGATATATTACAGAAAGAACTTACCTGATTTATCTCGATCTTGCAAATTGATAACGTTGTTTTCATCTAAACTTATATATTTAAAATTTAATTTAGCATCATTATGTTCATTTTTAATAATACAATAATAATTTAAACTTACTTAATTTATTTACTGAAATTTTAAATTCAAAAAAATAGAACCATTTAAAGGAATATAATATCCGGTGATCGAATCCCACGTGGTATTGGATCAAAGTTATAAACAATAATGGTGACTATCTTTTGTTGGGAGGCACTGCAGGCAGCCAGATATGGCTAAAAGAGGATTTAAGGATAGTGAGGCAAGAGGGTCGTGGAGGAGTAAAGAGCTCATTGCATCCTCCATCGGCCTTGTAATCAATTGTTTCACTAAAAAGGTGTAAAATGTTTGAGACTGTAGGCATCTTGGGGTTTGGGCTAGGATGCTTGGGGTGTAATTACAGTACGTACCTTAGTTCTTCTCCTAACAGTTTCCTCAAGGAATGCCACAGAATAAGAATAATGGATGATTCTAACCTGAAAACGGAGGAATTTTTCAAGTATGATGCTCTAATGCCAACCCATTTTCATATGCCCAAAAATGGTCTGGCAATGTAAATAAATTTTGTACTGATTTTGTGTTTTAATCAACTCAGACAAGTTCTTTTGCCTATTCAATTTATCATCAATAGCTCTATCAAGCGAAAAACTGAGAGTGCATAGGATTTTACAAGGTTTGGAAGAGTTAAACTCTTTCTACTCCTTGGAGCATCTAGGGAAGTGCTGAACCCCTGACCATTCACTACGACGCCAAATCAAGGTTCCAAATACATCAATTTCCAATCTAGCCAACGGAATAATCAAGCATCGAGCAATCACAGAACAACGCAGAGCACAATCAGTGAAACTCTCTGATTGCAGTCAAGAACCGAGCTTCGCTCACAGCCAGGTCTCGGACGGATCTAAGCGTGCCTGCGCAATCAACCTAATGCGCTCACCACCGTCCAACTCTAGAACAACCAACGCTCCGTTGTGCCACGGTCGCGAGCTCTCAACACTACCTTCACTCGAATCCAATCAATTAATCGCGTCGCAAATCTTTATCGCCTCAAGTTCTTCTCCCTTCGATTAAGCCTTTTCTGCGGATTAACCAAAGCGTTGTTCTCTCCTTTTAAGTCTTTTGCTCGATATCAAAACGTAGAGTTTTTGACCAAAACCGATAGCATTTTAATCTGTTCTTTTTAACAAATAGCCGTTTAACCTCCAGGAGCCAAACCCCTGGAGACTGCTTAAGAAACTTTGCACATACAATAAGATAGAAAAAACATATCTTCTAGACTAGTGCTCCTAAAATCTTGAAATTTCCTACACACGATCTAAGATGACTGTTCTAACATCTAACCAAGTTTCAAACTATTCCGAATCCGTTTGGATAGTTTTCAGTAGTTAAAAGCAAAACAGTATAAATGAGTACTATTAAATCAACATGCAATGTAGCATAACTTATATACAATACTGCCTAAACGGACCTACCAACTCCTATGAGACTCGGTTCTGAACACGATCATTTGAGTGACACTGAATACCTGAACCCGACCATCTTTCAAGCAGCAAACCCTATATGGATTTAAGGCCCCAGCATGCGCTGCTTTCAGCTCTTCATTGGTTTATCTAGCTTATGTCGTGCTAGTGAATAACCAATGAACACCATTAGCACATTTAACACCTACAAAAAACAAAGCTGCAGTATCATCTGATTTGGATGCTGCGTAGGATGTTGCATTTTCAGCAGGATTTTTGCTGGTGTACGTGTGTACTCCATTGCTTCCTGCATCAAGGCTTTTCCGAATCCATAAGGCCACACAGCGCCTGAACCTTTAGCCAGTGATGGCTGAAGATATGGTTTCGGTTGGAACCATTCTTGTCAGTAACAGTTGTTCCTTCGGACTTCCAGTTTTAGATCCTCTGTGTCCAAGTGCACGTTGTTTTGCAATAAGTATTCGCTCCTTCGAATCTACAGCAGCTTTGACTTATTTCTCGTGGCAATAAATCATGGACTTCCACATTCTACTCAGTCTGATAAGAAAATACCTATGTGAGAACAATAACAAGTGAAGAAAATAATGAACCAATAATGCGTCCAAGACAAGTATTTGCAAGTAAGAGAGCATTCATTACCATGTCAATCCAATTTCATCCATGGATGCAAGCAGACGTTTTCCCTGGTTTGGGGCGAAACACAAAAAAGAGGCCTTCGTAAACGAATAAGAAGTTTTCAAACCCTCGTTTTCAAAAGCAGCTCTACTATTTCACTTCCTCCTCTTCAGCCTCAAGGGACTGTTCTCCACCGCCTTGTGCCAGCTCCACCTTGATATTTCTTATATTGTCACCAACCATGGATGTCTTCAATTCTGAAATGGCTGCTTTAATTTGGGTGACGACTTCAATCCTTCATACTTGACAAACCACATCAATGTATTCGCACTTCCCCTGTTAATCAACCTTAAGGATCATCACACTCCCAAACAGCTAACATTGCTATATCCCAAATGGAACCAATAAACTCAACATCCAATGGAATAGTAAACCTAGCTTATCCATTACAAGTAGACAACACATATACGCAGACCTTGTTTTATAATCAGCAATGCTAAAAACCAAACAAAGATATGTGAAAATCAGAAGAAGAAAAAGGAGTGTTTACCAGCACACAAAGCTCGGCACAAACTCACCAGAACCATCTCTAACCAACCGACCTCCTTCGTTGGCACATACCGTCTTCGATGAGGATGCTCTCAATAACACATTTAGAATCAAACGGACGAACTTTGACCTCGTTGGCTGAGGCTTCAGAGACTCAGCACAGCCGAACTCCTCCAGAAGGTCAGAATGAAAATTGAATCATCTGGACCTTAATCTTCACACCAACTCAAACACATGACTATTTCACAAGTTAACATTTTTGTGAATGGACACAATTAGTTTCTGGAAATGACACCCCTTTTGCTCCACTTCAACCACCAAATTAAGAACATTTTCTCCACCTCAATCAATCCGCCGTCAAAATTAAAATTCGAAATTCTGGCAAACAAGCCTTAAATTTTCACTCCTGAACCACCCGATCAACAACACCACAAACGAACTTCTAAACTACACGAACCAATATAAACCAAAACGAAAACATATCTCTGGCTCGATCACCACACTCGCACAGGAATCAATAAAAAAGAGAAGTGATAAGATCAAGTGATCAATGCTCACGTACCAAGAAACAAATACCATCAATGTTGTTTATTTGGGCGTGTAAATATACTAGAAACAAAATCATTTCAGACTTCAAGACAAGTAAAAGACACTAAAATTTATAATCAACCATTAATAACACAAATAAACAAGAGGAGTGATAAGATATGCAATTCATAGCTCCTCTAATAAACTGATTTGTGAATAAGCAGTTGCTACAGCACAATCTTGTTCACCAGTAAACTGCTTCAGTAGGAAAGATCAAGGACACAAGTTGTTCACCCAGTTCAGCCAAATTGCCTACGTCTGGGGAGGACTCTTCTCAGTCCTCAATCCACTATTCTCAAGGTTTCCAAGTACCCATGGTTACAACCCACGCAACCTATGCTACTCAACCTTAGGTGGATCCTCGCACACAATCACAACAGGCCCTGATTTGTGTCTGCACACCCTCTACTGATATCTATCTAGAATAGCTACAGTTATCTCGAACTCAGCCTATTCTAACAATACTCAGATTTTGCAGGGTTGCTATAGCATCTGCTGTAGCACACAGCTGATGCACAAACTGTCCGCGTCGCTCCAAGCCTTCCGCTGAGCCGTTCGAACGATTCCACGAGCGCTACACACTCTGGAATACTCCCCCCAACTCAGTGACCTCCTGTCACTAGCAAGAGCTTGCCTTTGATCGATTGCCCGAGTTCCTCCACTCGACAATTCCTCCGCGGCCTACCTTGATCAACCAACAAGCACCACTGCTCTGAATTGGCTTCCCGATCAAGCTTGGATCAGACTCTGTAAGTCCTGATCGCCCTCTGCTTCTGTTACCTCAGCTCTGCGCTCACGCTCTGCTCTCGGTGAAGATTGAAGATTTCCTCGCACACCCAAAATACTCTCTCAGAATTCAGTGTGTGTGTACTCGTTCAGGCTCTCCACTTCAATCACCCTTCATCGCTCTGAAGGGACTCTCTTATATATGAGCGTCCACTGCTTCATTATCAGATTACAGCAGTTCCCCTTGCAGCATCAATATCTCCTAATTTCTAGGAGATTAGATTTGATTCGAGATACAAACCGCAACTCCTACTTCAGCTAGGAATCTCCACTCTGGAATATTCTCTAGCGCAACTTAGAACCTCTCCTGATGCTCTTAGATGAACTGCAACGCCTTCATTCCAAAGCACAGATTGCTGCTGCACGGACAGATGCTACAGCTCTTCTGAACAAGCTCCTGCGAAAGCTTCTTCCTGCTATAGCTTCTCCTTGTTCACTAGCTCGTTCACTTGTGCTGAACTTTGACTGTAGCAGCAGCTTGTTCACTTGCTTGTTCACATGAGCTGGTTTTGTCAAACACTGCCATACTGCATCATCAAGATATTATCTACATTTCTTTTAATACATAACCGAAACTAAAAGCCTGTACTCCCGTTGAGGAAGTTCTCTGTTTTGAGAACTTCCTCAAATAACATTTTTTGTCACTATTCATAATAACAGAAGGTGCTATTCAGATTATTTATATAGCGTTTCAAACCTAGCACATCCTATTACTATTCATTGACTTTCAAAAATTAAATTTATATTAATTTTAAATTATCTGTTGAATTATCATTTGAGATTTTCTATAAAACTTTTGACAAATGAATGTGTGACACATGTATCCCTTTCGATTCTATTATAATCTAAACATGACTATAAAATAGGGATCTATAATTCTATCCAAGATATCCCATATACACATATCATCCCTTTTCATCTCTTTCACTCAATAAATCAAATGGATCCTTTCAACTTTGAAGAAAGGTTAGCATGTATGAGGAATAAATGAGAGAAATTGATGAGGTATCTAACTCGCTCATCACGGTTGCAATTGCATTAGTAACCACCGGTGAAGAAGAGGACATCCAACCTCGACGTCACCGACCAAATCTATAGAGGGCAGAATTTGTTAAATGACTACTTCGTCGAAAATTCAATATTCTCGGAGAGAGACTTTCGTAGGAGGTATCAAATGAGTAGAAATTTGTTCAATCATATCAAGACTACGCTTTGCAGTCACGATATCTTTTGGCATCAGCGACGTGATGCGGCTGGAGTCCTTGGTCTCCTTCCTGAACAGAAATTTGTATACACAAATTTGCCTAATTTTTTATAGTCAAAACGAAATTTGCCTAATTAAATCAATTCATTAAATAACAAAAATTTAATCACTTTCCTAACTAAGATCAGCCCTATTAAGTAATAGAATAAAGAGCTAATCGTGCCTGGCACGACGTTCGCTCAAGCCATCCGGAGCAGCACGCCTAAGAGCACGTCCTCTTCTCCTTCCAGCACTTCCTCCGCAGACATCTCTTTTGCACAAAACAAGTAAGTGGGACGTCCTCCACAATCGAACGTCCCACATTTGCTTCCGCTGTACATGCTCTAAACATACAGATGCGAAACATGTTCCTAAAATATATCCGAATATGCAAATTGGCAAAGTAATTACCTTTCGCAGTCGATGGGCCTTAATGATAAAGCTAAATTCTCATCAAGAGCGAACATCAGCTTAACTGTTCACATGATTCGGTGTTGCGATACACTTGCTATAAAATCTAGAAGATAATTTATTTGGCTCACTAATTCTCACATGCAGGACATGTTTGCCCATAAAAAAAAAATATATTTTTTGAATTTGGAATAGCTCTGTAGTCTTTTCAATCCAGAGTCGACCAGTTTAAAACTACAACAATTATCAAGGAGTATGTACCTAGTCAATTTATAAAAAAAGATTATAGGAACTATCTGATGCAAATTACTAACATTATCAATAAAATATGAAATAGGAACCATATATAAATATAGTTAACCACATATAAATATATATATATATATATATATATATTCCATGAAAAGTAATTGTAGCTTTAGAGGGGTGATTCTCCTCACACCCCCCACCTCACATACACCCCTCCGTGGATCCCACAACTCTTTTCCATTATAATCTCAAACACTTATTTATCTCAAACTCATATACATACCTCATTCACCTATAATTCTTTTAATTTTTTATAATAAATATTTATTTTATTTTTAAAACATAACAATAAAAAAATAAGTATTCATTTAATTTTTAAAACATAACAATAAAAAAATAAGTATTGATTTAAAACTATTTATAAATTAACATTAACATTAATATAATATATATATTATATTTAGTGAGATATTATCGTCAATTCAAAACAATCTATAAATCAAATATATAACACATATTTTTTTACAGTGAGTTGTCTATTGATTAAACAAAAACTAAGTTATACTCAACATATATATAATACATAAATTAATATTACTACCCATTTATTAAATATTATGTATAAATCTATTTTACAGTGAGTTGTCTATTTTATGTTTCGTAATGTATGATCAAATCTATTTTGTGTTTCATAATTTATTGTCAAATCTATTTTGTGTTTCGTAATGTATTGTCAAATCTATTTTTGCCTACTAACCTTTTGGATAACAAAATTTTTAAATATATTGTATTGTCAAATCTATTTTTGTCCACTAACTTTTTGGATAACTAAATTTTTAAACGTATTGTATTGTCAAATCTATTTTTGTCCACTAACTTTTTGGATAACTAAATTTTTAAACGTATTGTATTGTCAAATCTATTTTTGTCCACTAACTTTTTGGATAACAAATTTTTTAAACGTATTGTATTGTCCAATCTATTTTTGTCCACTAACTTTTTGGATAACAAAATTTTTTAAACGTTTTGTATTGTCAAATCTATTTTTGTCCACTAACTTTTTGGGTAACAAAACTTTTAAACGTATTGTATTGTCAAATCTATTTTTGTCCACTAACTTTTTGGATAACAAAATTTTTAAACGTATTGCATTGTCAAATCTATTTTTGTCCACTAACTTTTTGGACAACAAAATTTTTAAACGTATATTAATTAGTCTATATAATGGATAAACTTATGAGTAGCAAGTTACTCACTCACACTTCTTTTAAACTACCATATCTCTCTATAATGTATAATGCTCATTGTGTTTCATTTCCAAATAGCTGGTCATACGGGAATGATGTTCACAGTGGGGAATGTATATCTAACAAGAATCAGGATTATACATCCGAATTTACAAACCAGGTTAGTATCATTATTGTATGCTTATTTAATATTTAATTTTGAAAGAAAAAAATTATAAAAGTAGCAAATTTCATCATAATTGTTCGTCATTTATGTAGATATTTGAAAATATAGTGATATGCTAAATTGGGTGAAGATGGTTGGTTTAGAAAATGACATTGTAGTGGCGATTAAAAATTCTGCAAAAAAAAAGGGTGGTAAGATGCCGAAGTGTATTCTTGCGTGTGAAAGAGGAGGGAAGTACAAACCTCCCTTTCTAGTTGAAGAGACATCCCAAATAAAAAATACTGAAACCAAAAAATGTGAATGTCCATTCGATCAATACCTCCAGAAGGTGTCATGTGAGGTTTGAGGGTAATATATGGTACTCACAATCATAAGGCAGCCGAGTTCATGGATGGCCACGAGTACCCGTCTAGGTTAAAACCAATGGAGAAGCAACTTGTGCTGGACATGGCCAATAGTACTGCACCTCGTGAGATTCTTAGTATTCTGAAATAAAAAGATTCGTCAAACAGTACAGGGATAAAAAGCCTTTATAATATAATTGGCGAAACAAATCTGCAATACGGGGTGGTCTAACTCAAGTTCAATATGTACTGGAGCAACTAATCAAAAAAGAATACCTACATGATTATTGCACAAATCTAGATACAAATGAAATTACTGACATCCTTTGGGTCCATCCAAAAAGTCTATCCCTTGCTGTCAATTTTTCATCTGTTTTTATTAATGATGTCACATATAAGACTGATGAATATCGCTCGCCACTACTGGAGGTTGTAAAGGTCGACCTAGTGACAAAGACGAGTGAAACAGACGCCGCATGCCTTCTTTTGTGGATATATCCACTTCAGGATCTGGGGTCAATCAGAAAAATGCTACATCTCCAAAGAGAAGTCGGCATAAGAGGGGATCTGGGGTTCATGGTACTACATCAACCAATGATCACTCTAGAGTTCCGAGTACATATGATATCTACATTGATCAATTACCTGCGGTTATGCATCACTACATTTCTGACATTGTTGACGTTGCACCAGATGATCATTGTGGATTTAGGGTGATAGCTGCACTAATCAGATTCGGTGAAGAGGGTTGGATGCAAGTACGATCAAATCTTATTGATGAGATTCAGCAAAATAAGGCTCAATATGATTTCATATTTTTTCAGATAACAGTACAGCGGACAATCTACTATTTTTGCTACATTATTTTGAGAAACCGGCACCTGAGAGGCATTGGATGGAGTCTATGACTTTGGAAATCGTCATCGCATCAAAGTACAACATTGTACTTCATACATTTGGTAGAACTAATTGGAGTTGTTTTACCCATATGCCATTAAGATCCCCTCCGGTTAAAGACAACGAGCGCATGGAAATAGCTATCGGACGCGTTGGCAATCACTTCGTGCAACTTTTTTTACATCCTTATCATCCGGTGCCACCTGTACCAATGTGGTGGTGGGATCATTCATCGTACGAAGCTAAAGGATGGACATCTTCATATAAGATACGTGCTGATTTATGATGCGAAATCACAAGCAAGGTGCCTCCAGGAGCACAATTTGGAGGAAATATTGATTAGATATGTTTACTTTTTATGTATTTATTTTTAACATTGTTGTATGTTTTTTATGAATCCAAATTAATGTTGAGCTAACCAATCAAAACATGTATAATATAAATTAATAATATATACAATAAAAACACTTAACACAATTTTTCAAATATGAATATATAACACATTATTAATTAAACGAAATAAATTATTATTCGTCCTAAATAAAATTAAACTATTTTCTAAATATAAATTATAAATAAAATTTGTCTAAAAATTATTTTACTACAATGGAAATTTTGTTTATTTAGTTACTCACTCACTTCTAATTATAAGTTCTATTAAAATTTTAAAAAAAAAATAAAACACAATATAATTTTTTTTTAAATTGCTTCATGTTGTATTTTTATTTTTATTTTTTACTATTAATTATTATAGAATATTTTCTGATTAATAATAATAAATAACTATGGTAAAATTAATTTATAATATTAATTATCATTTAATTGAATTTTAAAGAATATATAATACTTAATTAAAGATATAACATTAATTAAATATAATTAAATAAAAGGAAGGCATATGAGTAAATTGACAAATGGATTTTGTCTTGGAGGGTGCGGTGAGCACCTCCCCTTGAAAGTGACTAATTGACTTCAGGACGACATAGTATAGGACATCAGTCATCATCATAGTCACTAAGCATCAGTATTTGCCGTGACCTCGTAATTGTTACGCCCATAAATCACAACAATTGCACAATGGAATACAGCATCATCTGACTCTTTAATAGTACAAATTGGTTGAAAAGGAAACAAAGAAATATACTGCTTGTAATATGTTGCACTTTTGTCTTCAAATGCGACTCCCTCTGAAAGTATCTCAAAATTTATGCGCAGTAGTAATATCTGTGTTGGTGACAGAGTAAGTCCAAACACTACAACAATTTTCAGGACAAAGTAAGTCCAAGCACTAAGGAAAAAAATTTAGACACATACATTGGAGGACACATGAGGTAACCATATACACAAACAACCTCTCTTGTGCTGAAAGAAATGAAAGTGTGCTACAAGTGCAAGCGCACGAAACAAATATGTAGGACAATTAATCTATTAAATGTGAAGGAGGTCAACTTCCCACTAGCCTAAATAAGCCATGGCCAACTAGTTTTTCAAAATACAGCACCTACAACACTAATCTGCAGCCATCAGAAGAGACATCATTTCAGTGTCCACTCTCACCCTCTATATACACAGAGTTGGGGACTCATAACACTTGCACGATGTCGCACATCATCATTTGGCAGTTGGTAAAATACTAATACTAGTTAATAAAAAATGAAACAAAATCTACGTAAGAGATATCCATGAGATATCATATCTGCAAACGCAACTGCCTCTGGATGACCCCCCAAAATATATGAGCTGTAGTATATCAGTGTTCTTTGCAAAATCCTCCCCAAGATCACTACATTTATCACACACGAATAGGAGGATATATAAGACAGTTAAACCCCCAAACAACCTCTCTTGTTTGAGGAGAAATGAGAATAATTTAAAAGTGGACGAATGCAAGAAAATCTGTAAGGATGCTAACCTGTATACCATAAAGCAGGTCAACATCCATACATCTGACTATTCCAAACAAGTCTTTATAGACTAGATCCAAAAAAAAAAAAAAAATTTATTTTGCAGCCATCAGAAGTGAGACATCATTTCATTGCCCACCCTACCCTCTATATGCATTGAGAATTGGGGACTCATAACCCTTGCGCAATGTCATAGATCATCATATGGCTGTTGGAAAAATAGTATTACTTATTAATGAAAAAGAATGAAAAATGTTACTTATTAGATATAACATCTGTAGATGCAACCCCCTCGGAAGACAATTAGAATCTATATGCCGGTGTGTGTCTGTGTTCTTGTGAAAGCTAATCCAAGCATCACTACATTCTGCAGACACAAACAAAAGATTACACTTGAAGAAACTAAAAACATGAACAACCTCTCTAATTCAGGTAGATATGAGAGCGTGCTACCATCCAAACAACTCAAACAAGTCTTTATAAACTAGATCATAAAAAAATAAAAATTTCTTTTGCAGCCACCAGAAGTGAGACATCATTTCATTGCCCACCCCACCCTCTATATGCATAGAGAATTGGGGACTCATAACCCTTGCGCAATGTCATAGATCATCATATGGGTGTTGGCAAAATACTGTTACTTATTAATGAAAAAGAAAAGAAAAATATTACTTATTAGATGTAACATCTGTCGATTCAACTCCCTTGGATGACAATTAGAATCTATATGCCAGTGTGTGTCTGTGTTTTTGTGAACGCTAATCCAAGCATCACTACATTTTGCAGACACAAACAAAAGATGACACTTAAAGAAACTAAAAACATAAACAACCTCTCCAGTTTAGGGAGAAATGAGAGCGTGCTACCATCCAGACATCCAAACAACTCAACCAAGTCTTTATACACTAGACCAAAAAAAAAAAAAAAACTATTTAACAGCAATCAGAAGTGAGACATCATTTCATTGCCCACCCTACCCTCTATATGCATAGAGAATTGGGGACTCATAACCCTTGCGCAATGTCATAGATCATCATATGGGTGTTGGCAAAATACTGTTACTTATTAATGAAAAAGAAAAGAAAAATGTTATTTATTAGATGTAACATCTGTCGATACAACTCCCCGTGAAGACAATTAGAATCTATATGCCGGTGCGTGTCTGTGTTCTTGTGAAAGCTAATCCAAGCATCACTACATTTTGGAGACACAAACAAAAGATGACATTTGAAGAAACTAAAAATAATAAACAACCTCTCTATTTCAGGGAGAAATGAGAGTGTGCTACTATCCAGACATCCAAACAACTCAAACAAGTCTTTATAGACTAGATCCAAAGAAAAAATTAAAAATCTATTTTGCAGCCATCAGAAGTGAGACATCATTTCATTGCCCACACTACCCTCTATATGCATAGAGAATTAGGACTCATAACCCTTGCGCAATGTCATAAGTCATCATTTGGCTGTTGGCAAAATACTGTTACTTATTAATGAAAAAGAAAAGAAAAATATTACTTATTAGATGTAACATGTGTCGATACAAGTCCCTCGGAAGACAATTAGAATCTATATGCCGGTGTGTGTCTGTGTTCTTGTGAAAGCTAATTCAAGCATCACTCCATTTTGGAGACACAAACAAAAGATGACACTTAAAAGAAACTAAAAAAACAAACAACTTCTCTAGTTCAAGGAGAAATGAGAGCGTGCTACCATCCAAACAACTCGAACAAGTCTTTATAGACTAGATCCAAAAAACAAAAACTTAAAAAATCTATTTTGCAGCCATCAGAAGTGAGACATCATTTCATTGCCCACCCTACCCTCTATATGCATAGAGAATTGGGGACTCATAACCCTTGCGCAATGTCATAAGTCATCATTTGGCTGTTGGCAAAATTATTGTACTAGGTAATGAAAAATAGAAAAAAAAATAAGAAAAATGTTTCCACAGATACCCATCATGTTCTACATCAGGAATATCCCCACATATCTAGGGACCAATTTACAGCATACTCCAAACATAAATTTTAACTGCAGATTTTTTCACCAACAAAGATGGATTTTTAATAACCATAGTTCTGTTAATCATAAAACCCACAAGCTAGAATAATTCCGGTAGATGCTTAGGTAAATATAGATTCTCTTTACAAGTAATGCACGGTTCCCTTATGCAACCTCAATAAATCTAATAGGTTCCCAATTAAATGACGGGAAATAGAAAGTGAGACATAAGGTACGCAAAGAATTCTCAAATGTAAAACTAAGAAACGAGCACCAAATCCACAAAAACCCTCGTATATGCATCACAAGCCAACTGCGGAACTTAAAAGCATAATCATAAAACACCTTAGAACATGACATCAATCAGAACTTAATGGTCATTCATTTAGCATTTTTAAATTATTATAAGAACTTGAAATTTCTTCTGTTTATTGACAGAGATTCGTTGCTCACATATTAGAGTATCCTTTATTGTAGCTTACATTTATCATAAATTAGTATTGTTGATGCAATAGATAAATGTACCTGGCATGGCATCTCCTTCCTCCTAGGGGTGGCTCACATTTTGAAGCCGTCCTGCTATTTCCCGCCTTGCGAAAATACCCCTAATTTAATGAACCTCTTAGCCATAGCCAAATTGATAGATGAGTTCAACCAGTACCAGGTCATCTCTAAATCTCATCAGCAGCTCTATCATTTCCTCCAAATAAATCGATAATCCTGCCCTCATATTTGCCATATTAAGGTTTACTGCGAGCCTTAACCAACACCCTCATGCTTCTTCCTCCTGATCTCCATCTCAAATCTCCTTTCCCTTCCCCTTCTTTCTTCTGATGCCAATTCGCCTCCTCTTTCTAGCACTCTCCAACTCCAAACCCACTTCCGTAAACACCATCATCTGCCAACCCCGCCATCCACTGGGTCACTTTTGCCAAAAATCATGAAAATGAAACTCTGACTTTGACGACGGTACACATCAACACTCTGAACTCGTTCCACGCATTTTATAGACGGCAGCTAACCCACACCTAAACCCCAAGCTCGCAACTACAAACCTCTTAAAACCCTAGCACATGTCATTCCGTTAAGCAAGCCCGGCCCAGTACGCTACACAAAAGGGGTTAGACTTGTTTTGATTCACTTCAATTGAACATGTCATTTAAATACTAATTTAAATAGTAATCAGCGTTTTTTTTTATGGAAGAGATTACGGTGGTGTATAGAGAGCTATTTTTAAGGTATGTGTTTGGTTTATTTAAAGCATATTTCATGCATGAAATCTTATCAGCTCGTATAAGTGCGAGAATCAATACATCCATGTAGATGAATTTTTATTAGTCCATATATGAACAACACGATTTACTCGCATATACACGAAAAACTACATGTCCAATGATGATGACATAAATAGTAATGAAAGTTAAATATTTTGTTTTTTAATCAAAAATTTAAATAATATAGTTAAATATTTAAATTAAGGTGTAAAGTCAAGTTCTTTAGTTCTCTCATTTACGGTTAAGTTCAATATTCTTTTAAGTTATTTGAATTTAATTTAATACAAAAACACACTTAACTTCCGTGCCCCTTGAGTAGGGCTGCAAACGATAGTATTGTAAAGTTTGAACTTGATTCCATTAGAAATATGTTAAGTTCGTACTCGGCTTGAACTCGTGAATCTAAATAATTCAATTTCGAATTCAATTCATTAACATCTTAAGTACTCGAGGTCGGCTGAAAATTTATCAAGTTCGAGTTATAATCAAGTCCATGGGTATTATGTGCGTATTGATTCACTCTCAATTTTCCTCAAATAGAGTTTTAATATGAAAGTTGAAAACTATTTTTTTTACTCTGGACACCTTTGTCGAATGACTTTCAAATAGAAATAAATTCTATATCTCTTACTCAAACTAAGCAATGTTAAGTTCTATAATATTCTACACAAAAAGATCTTTCTAAGGTACATATTGGTTCTTGTGAGAAATATGTCTTCAACTCAGTTGCTTGGGAGGAAGGTAAAAACACAGTTAAACGGCTAGTTTTATTTGAGTTAGATTTGGATGTAATCTAGCATATAAATAGATAGCCTGGGCTGGTAGGTTTGCATAATACAAGGAAATAGCGCAAATAGAAAGCACAACAAGATCAGTGCAGGAAGATAGCTTGTGTAAGCTCTGTTCGTCGGAATCTGGGAAGAAGCAGTGACCGGCGTAGGGAGTGCTAGAGTCTGTAGATACTGATCTTGGCTGGTGTCTTGGGTGTATTGGTGTGTTTGCTATCGTAAATACATAAGCTGGATGTAGGCTGATTTTGGCCGAACCAGGGAAAAGAAATCACTGTGTTCTTCGATTTAGGGTTCCAACACTTGCAATTTGGGGCTCTTGCTTTTTCTGTGTAAATCGGCTCTATTGAGTGCAGTCGTGGGTCCTTCTCTGCTGTTGAAAGCTCTACAATTGGTATCAGAGCCGCACACGCTCGATGGGGCTGGCAAAGATTGAGGTTGATTTGACGGCAAAGGAGATTTTGATTTGTGGAGACAAAGAATGAAGGCAATTCTGGTCCAGCTGAAAGTTGCTAAGGCACTCAAAGGAGAAAAAGATTTGCCGCAGACCATGTCGGAAGGTGACAAAGAGGATCTTCTTGAGCTAGCCTACAACACCATCATCCTGCACTTAGGAGACAAGGTGTTAAGGGAAGTTTCCAAGGAAAGAACAACTGCTGGTGTTTGGGCAAGGCTTGAACAGCTTTACATGACAAAAACACTCACCAACCGGGTATAGCTGAAAGGTAAGCTATTTGGTTTTATTATGGGGGCTGATAAATCAGTGGAGGATTACTTGGATGAGTTTGCAAAAATAGTCATTGATCTGGAAAACATTGGGGTAAAGGTTGAGGATGAAGATCAGGCCATTATGATTCTGAATTCACTACCTGAGTCGTATTCGAACTTTGTTGAGAAAATGAAATATGCAAAGGAATCTTTAAGCCTTGAAGAAGTGCTGGCAGCCCTAAAATCAAAACAGATTGACGCCAAAAGCTCTACTGAAAACTCAGACAGCTTGATGGTTAGAGGAAGGTCAAGCAAAAAGGATTTCCAGAAACATAAGGGAAAGTTCAGACCAAAATCAAAAAGCCCAGTACCCTCACAACAAGGTTCTTCCACAAAGAAATTTAAATGCTTCTTTTGCCACAAAGAAGGTCATTTCAGAAGAAATTGCCCAGAAAGGAAGAAAAAGGAAAATTCGAAACAAACAGTTCAAGGTGAAGCAGCCATGGTTGAAGATGGTTATGAGAGTGCAGAAATTCTTAATATCACTGAAAGGGATGCCAGCTTAGTGTGGATTATGGACAGTGGCTGCACCTATCATTTAACACCAAATAAATCATGGTTTGAGCAATTTTCACCTAGCCACACTGGTAATGTATTGCTGGGAAATAACAAATCATGTAAGGTCCTTGGAATTGGCTCTGTCAGATTGAAAATGTATAATGGCTTGGAATGGATGTTGTCTGGGGTCAGATATGTGCCAGAGCTAAAGAGAAGTCTTATTTCACTAGGGATGCTGGATAAACTGGGATGCTCCTTTAAAGCAGAAAATGGTGAAATAAAAGTCTCTAAAGGGAACCTTGTGGTCATGAAAAGAAAGTTGATGAATGGCTTATATGTGTGCAATGCAAGCACTGTCTTATGTCCTTCAGTAAATGTGATTGAGCCGAATAAAAATTCTAGCTATATTTGGCATCTCAGATTAGGTCATGTAAGTGAAACTGGTTTGAGAAAATTACATGATCTTGGTGTTTTTGGGAAAGATCACATTGGAAATTTAGAATTCTGTGAAAACTGCATTTTTGGTAAATCTAAGAAAGTAAGTTTCAGCAAAGGAGTTCATAGAACTGAAGGCATTTTGGATTATATCCATTCAGATCTTTGGAGACCATCCAGAACATATTCACATGGTGGAAGGAGATATTTTATGACCCTAATTGATGATTTTTCGAGAAGGGTGTGGGTATACATTCTGGCACACAAATCTGAAGCTCTACAGACCTTCAAAACTTGGAAACTCCTTACTGAAAATTCCATAGGGAGGAAAGTTAAGAAGCTGAGAACCGACAATGGGCTGGAATACCTGGATAAAGAATTTCTGGAACTGTGTAAAACTTCTGGAATTGCAAAACATCACACGGCTCCAGGTAACCCCCAGCAAAATGGTCTGGTCGAAAGGTATAATAGAACAATTTTGGAAAGGGTCAGGTGTATGTTGATACAAGCAGGGATGCCAAAAAGTTTTTGGGCAGAAGCAGTACAAACAGCTTGTTTTCTCATAAATAGATGCCCCTCATCAGCCTTGAACTTCAAAACACCCATGCAAATGTGGAGTGACCATCCACAAGATTATAGCACTTTGAGAGTATTTGGGTGTGCAGCTTATGTTCATGTGAAACAGGACAAACTGGAACCAAGAGCTTTGAAATGCATTTTCATTGGTTACCCGGAAGGTGTAAAAGCATACAAACTCTGGTGTTTGGACAAGGGACAGAAGAAGTCTATAATCAGCAGAGACGTCACATTTCATGAGACAGTGTTTCCGTATAAAGAAACTATAAAGCAAGTGCAAAGCAGAAATGAAGTTCCCAGCCAAGAATTTGATAAAACAAAGATTAGTTCACAAGTAGAGGTGGAGTTAAACAGAAGTGACTATGGTCAGCAAGTTGAAGAGGTTCAAAATGACACTCCTGAGGGAGATGCTCCTGATTTACCGGAAGAATTTGAGGAACCTCAAGAGTCGCTGAACACCTACAGACTGGCTAGAGACAGGCAGAGGAGAAATATCAAACCACCTTCCAGATATAGCCAGGATGATATTGTGGCCTTTGCATTTAATGTTGCAAATATAATCCAGGAACAAGAACCAAGAAATTTTGCTGAGGCTATCAGTTCAAGGGACTCAGAAAATTGGCTGGATTCTATGAAGGAGGAAATAAAATCCCTGGATAAAAATCAAACATGGATTTTAGTGGACAGACCTGAAAACAAGAAGCTAGTTGGTTCTAGATGGATTTACAAAATAAAGGAAGGCATACCAAGTGTTGAGAAACCAAGGTATAAAGCAAGATTGGTGGCTACAGGATTTACTCAAGAGGAAGGTATCGATTTTAATGAAATTTATTCACCTGTTGTGAAGCACAGATCCATAAGGATCATCCTGTCAATAGTTGCTCAGCTGGATATGGAGCTAGAACAGCTAGATGTAAAGACAGCTTTTCTTCACGGAGAATTAGATGAAGAAATTTTTATGAAACAACCTGATGGTTTTTTGGTTAAAGGGAAGGAGGACAAGGTCTGCTTACTGAAAAAGTCACTTTATGGTCTGAAACAATCGCCAAGGCTGTGGTACATGAAGTTTGATGATTTTATGGTGAAGAACAATTTTAAAAGATCAGATTATGACTGGTGCGTCTACAGCAAGGAGCTGAGAAGTGGCTTAAAAATATATCTACTCCTCTATGTAGATGATATGCTTATTGCATGTCAAGACAAGTATGCAGTAGATGATCTGAAGGCTAAACTTAATTCTCAGTTTGAGATGAAGGACCTTGGAAAGGCTCAGAAAATTTTGGGAATGGAGATTGTAAGAAACAGATCTCAGAAGACTTTATTTCTGAATCAGAGGGAGTATTTGAAGAAGGTAATTGACAGGTTTGGATTTTCTAATTCAAAACCTGTGCAAGTACCCATGGCTTCTCATTTTAGGCTCAGTTCTGATTTAAGGCCTAAAGATGAAGGTGAAGCCAAGTATATGGAAGCTGTCCCGTATTCAAGTGCAGTAGGGTGCCTCATGTATGCTATGGTTTGTACCAGGCCAGACTTGGCAAATGCAGTGAGTTTAATAAGCCGATATATGGGAAATCCAGGTAAAGGACATTGCAGGCTGTTAAATGTGTTCTGAGATATGTCCAAGGGTCACTGAACATGGGCTCATGTATGGAGGAGTGAGGGACATGACGGAAATCACAACTGGATATGTGGACTCTGATTTCGCAGGTAGTATTAATACAAGGAAGTCACAAACAGGTTTTGTGTTTACTATTTTTGGAACTGCAGTAAGCTGGAAAGCCAGTTTGCAAGCTGTGGTAGTTTTATCAACTACTGAAGTTGAATTTGTAGCTATTACTGAAGCGGTGAAGGAAGCCTTATGGTTTAAAGGAGTGATGGCCGAGCTTGGTTTTCCACAGAACTGTATCAGGGTTTTCAGTGACAGCCAAGGTGCTATTCACCTATCGAAGCATCAGGTGTTTCATGAACGGTCTAAACACATAGATGTTAAATTGCATTTTTGTCAGGGAGATTGTTAGCATAGGAGTGGTGCAAGTGGTGAAGATCTTGACAGATGACAATCCTGCAGATATGCTAACAAAGACTGTTCCTATCAAAAAGTTTCTATTCTGTTTGGAGAAGGTCAGAATTCAAAGTTCTGAGAGTGCTACATGAAGTTTACTGGTTGAGGCAGAGTTGAAGCCAAGGTGAAGATTGTGAGAAATATGTCTTCAACTCAGTTGCTTGGGAGGAAGTTAAAAACACAGTTAAACGGCTAGTTTTATTTGAGTTAGATTTGGATGTAATCTAGCATATAAATAGATAGCCTGGGCTGGTAGGTTTGCATAATACAAGGAAATAGCGCAAATAGAAAGCACAACAAGATCAGTGCAGGAAGATAGTTTGTGTAAGCTCTGTTCGTCGGAATCTGGGAAGAAGCAGTGACCGGCGTAGGGAGTGCTAGAGTCTGTAGATACTGATCTTGGCTGGTGTCTTGGGTGTATTGGTGTGTTTGCTATCGTAAATACATAAGCTGGATGTAGGCTGATTTTGGCCGAACCAGGGAAAAGAAATCACTGTGTTCTTTGATTTAGGGTTCCAACACTTGCAATTTGGGGCTCCTACTTTTCCTGTGTAAATCGGCTCTATTGAGTGCAGTCGCGCGGTCCTTCTCTGCTGTTGAAAGCTCTACAGTTCTGTTAGGATCGCACTAACAATTACGAAACAAGAAAATAAAAAATAACAATGAGAAAATAGACACAAGATTTATAGTGGTTCCCTTTCAATGTAGGAGGTACGTCCACTCGCCGCTTGCAGGCTCAATCCATTAGAATCCCCAGTCGAAAGATTGTTACATCCTCACAAAATAACCTAACGCACTCTCTGATTTTCTAATTACATCAATTGACGGCAGGTACGCCGTATAAAAGAAAACTAGGTTTTTGGGCCGACTCAATCCGACCCATACGGTCAACTGGACCACTACTTGCAATACGACCTCAGAGGTTTCGAGAAATCCCGTACTGGTCGTATTGCCTGTATCAATACCACTCGTACGGCCAGAATGACCGCCGCTACTGCCTCGACATATATGCGAATTTTTCGCAGCGGGCGCTGCCCCCTCTGATCCCCAGAGGGGGGTTTACCACCCCCGTCGACATGTGCATAGGTCGATCAGCTTAAAACTCGGCGTAGGGTCTCAGTAGCGCTTCTGTGCAGAGTAGGCTTCACACTCAAAAGGTTCAACCTCAGCGAGTCTGAAATCTGATTGAAAAATGAGGTTCATAAACTATTTGTTGTGCGGATAGTTCTGACACTATATATTAAAATGGATGAAAGTACTGATTGTAATGCTCAAATTTAGAGTTTGTTCTATAATGTTCTACTTGAAAATAGCTTTCTAATAGTATAAAGAACATATTCTAGTTCATTGTAAGTTGTTTGAAAATTAGATTTGAAGGTATGACTCGTAACTTCAAATTTGCTGGATGTTATTTTGGGTTTCGTTGATTGGGATGCAATAACATATAACTTGGAAGATAGTTTTTTTATAGTATTATAATTTGTAATATATTCTGATCGAAATGAATAAGGTTGACATGGAATTTAGAATTCAACTCATAATGGTTTAGGAGAAAAAAGATTGTAAAACTATCTAATTGAACCGAAAGCTCAAATGATAAATTTAGTCCTTGGACTAAAATATAGATTTATCATGTTTATTGGATGTTTGTGGTGCTTCAGGGTTCAATTCTTTGTTTTTTTACTCATTACAGGTGCTTGTTGATTTGAATTTCGGCTTGACCTAATTTTGTTAGAATTCATTTGGTTTGCTTTCGAGGTAAGCAATATATTCTTGTTATTTTCAAACTTTTTTTGTAATACTATATGAAATGCTTGTTATTCTCGGAAGCTATTTCTTAAACAAAATCGGAACATGTCATTTATAAAACTCATTGTGTCTTTTCTCACGTATTGTTCGTAGTTCATGTATGTCGTAGGGTAAAATACGGTAATTTATAACCTAGCCAAAGGGTAAAATATGATTTTTGTTGCCCAACCATAGAGAAAAATATGGTATTGTTGTTGTCTAATTGTAGGGCCTTGAGCTCATATTTTTCATGTTTATATTTTTCAGATCCTGAAGATTAGACTCTTGGGGAATGAGTTAGAGACACACTAATAAAATACATCAATAACATTAAGTGTTTCTTAGAAAATTGAACATGTTAATGTTTCCTAAATTTTTATATAATCAAATATATTTTACTTGAACAATTAACTGCATGAAACTTGAAATCTATTATGAGTTTGAATCTTTGATTGTTTGTAAGCATGTTTGACGCTTTGTACGTTCCGTTAGGGGTTTAAGAGACGTGCGGTCGATGTTAGTAGAACTTAAAAGAAGAAATTTACCGGAATGCTTCGTTGTTTATTCAATAGATAACGGACTTATATAGCCGAAATACAAAATAGAAAATCCTAAAAACTAGGATACACTACGTGATACTGACCCCATTCACTCTTAATTTGTGTCACTCCTAATTGACTTAACTTTTAACTGACCACCAACTCCATGAGCTAATATAACTGATCATCACCTCTCTTAAATTGAATTTGTTAATATTTAGTTTACATTGTGATTCCTAATCTTCGATACATCATTGTTGGGCTGCTCAATTATTTCCGTTCACTGATTCTTTAAACCATCAACACTCGTTGGTTTCTTCTCATGACTCAATAAACCTCTCCTCTAGGGCCATCTCTCTCTCGACATTGCAATATCTATTAGCTTCCCAACAAGTGAGAATCACTATTTTTCTTCACAACTTGCTAATGACAAGAAACCAAGTCTACTTCACCCTTAGACTTAACTTACCACATTGATAAGTTACCTCATTGATTTTCACATCAAACAGTTTTCTACAAGTCAATCAAATCAAACCTATTTGGAGTCACCAACAACCTCGCTTTTCCAATCACCGAATCCACCATACTTGGAATCAACGGTTTGAAAACCAGCACTCATATGCATAGCTGATCAATTCACCAGCTTGTCCAGAAAGATCCCCCATGCTTGTTTCAGAAGCCTTCTCGTTACTCATCAAGTACTTCTGTTGCTTGGCTTCTTGCTTCTCCTGCCATCTACTCGGCCATTCTACGTTTTGCCCATTCGCATTCACATTCACATTCACATTCCAATCGATAGCAGCCGCTATTCTCTCAGCTTGAGCACGACTAAGTCCTCGGCAGCCTACTTCCACTCGCTGAATAAATCAATAACATCCAAATCCAAAACTTTGCCAAATCAACACACCTGAAGCCTATGGAAGCTTCGACAGGTGTGAATGGAGGTGAGGAAAGGAATAGGGTAGAAGAGGGATTGTGAGAAGAGAGTAGAAGAGGTTGTTATCACAAATAGCTTGTTTATTTCATACGATCCCAACTCTATTTATAACTGCATAGAGTGATCACTGCATTGCAATTCTGTTATAACAAACCCACTGACCGCTCAAATGATGTTAAAGGATAGCGCGTAGTCGCCCGTTTCTTGCGGAAGCCTCTCCCTCCTTGCTGGTTTGTTACATTGCTCCCCCCGATGAGTAAGATCTCGGCCTCGAGATCAAAGTCAGGATAATCCTCCTTTAATTTTGTGCAATCTATCCATTCAGCATCTTCCACTTTCTGTCCTTCCCATATCACCAGAACCTGAGGCACCTCAATTTCACCCCTTTTAAGAACTCTGTAATTAAGCAACTCGGTAGGTTTAATGCTAGGGTGAGTATGCACAAAGCAAACTGGCCAATTAACTTGAAAAGGTGGTGACCCTTTGCAGCGCTTTAGATTAGATACATGGAACACCGGGTGAATCCGGGACTCCTCCGGCAGTGCCAATCGATAAGCAACTGGCCCATACTTAGCCGTGATAAGAAAAGGTCCATAGTAACGTTTCGCCAATTTGTTTGAATGCCTAAGTTTCAAGGAAGTTTGTCGATATGGCTGCAGTTTTACGAACACATAATCTCCCACCTCATAACTCACGTCCTTGCGATGTTTGTTCGCCTGTGCTAACATTCGCTGTTGAGCCCTCAAAAGATTCGCCTTCAGCATACGTATCAGGACAGTTCGGTCTGACAGAGTCTTATCTACAGCCTCAACATTTGATGTGCCAGTAACATAATCAAGCAATGCTGGAGGCGGCCGGCATAAACAGCTTCAAACGGAGTGGAACGCAGTCTGGAATGAAGCGAGGTGTTATAATGAAGTTCCGCCCAAGGCAGGTAGGTCATCCATTGCGACTGGCGCTCGGACACAAAGCACCGGAGGTAGTCTTCCAACAATCTGTTCATAATTTCAGTCTGCCCATCCGATTGAGGATGATAGGCTGTACTGAATGAAAGCATAGTCCCCTGCAGCCGAAAGAGCTCCTTCCAAAAAGAACTCAAAAATTTAGCGTCACGGTCTGAGACAATCCCGGTCGGGAAACCATGAAGACGACAGATATCCTTCATAAACACCCCTGCCACATCCTCCGCCGATGCACCACCTTTAAGAGGACAAAAGTGCGCATATTTAGAAAGGCGGTCGACCACCACCATAATGGATGACTTCCCCTGAGACACCGGCAGCTCAACAATGAAATCCATTGAAATTTCATCCCACACGCGTTCTGGTATAGGAAGAGGTTGCAGTAAACCTGGAGAGGCCGAATTCAAAGGTTTCACTTGCTGACATATCTCGCATTGATTCACATAAGCCCGGACATCTTTTCGGAGACCTTTCCACGCAAAGTTCGCCTGTATACGCGCAGTGGTTCGATCAATGCCGGCATGACCTCCCACCGGAGTGTCATGGTACTCCTGCAGAATCAGATGTTTAACCGCAACATTATCCCCAACGAAGATGCGATTCTTAAACAATAACAAGCCATCATGAACCTTGAAATCCTTGTGGAGTTCTGGGTTCCGCACCACACTCTCCAATAATGACTTAGATTCTTCGCTAGTCGTATACATAGCTCTAAGAGCGCGTAGCAAACCAAAAACTGGTTTAGTATGCCCCTGCAATGCCAAACATGACGCATGTCCAGCCCTCGACAAAGCATCAGCTGGGACATTGTCCTTTCCAGGGCGATAAACGACATCAAAATCATAACCAATAAGCTTACTCACCTAGCGCTGTTGTTCCGGCGTATGTATAGTCTGAGTAAGAATTACCCGAAGAGGCTGATGATCTGTTTCAATAAGGAAGTGGCCACCGAGCAAGTAATGTCTCCATTTTTGAACTGCCATTACTACTGCCGCAAGCTCTCTATTGTAGGCCGAGCTACGCTGCACCGAAGCTGGGAACTGACAACTATGATATGCGATAGGATGACCCTGCTGGGACAGAACAGCACCCATACCTAATCCGGAGGCATCAGTATGGACAGTAAATGGTATCTTAAAATCAGGAAGACGCAGGATTGGGGCTTGCACCAGAATATTCTTCAAACTAAGAAGGCCGCAGTAGCATCCTCATCCCATACAAACGCATCTTTCCTCAAGAGTTTTGTTAATGGTGCTGCAATCTTCGCATAGTTGGCAACAAAGCGTCGATAATAACCTGTAATACCAAGAAATCCACGCAATTGTTTTAAAGTTGTAGGTAAAGACCATTGGATGATAGCTTGTACCTTCTCTGGATCAACTTCCATTCCACAGGTGGAGATAATATGTCCCAAATAGTGAACTCTAGATAAGGCAATAGAACACTTCGAGGCTTTAGCAAAATAGGAATGGTGGAGCAGTAATGTGAAAACCTCATGAAGATGCCGCAGATGTTCCTCCCAACTTTGACTATAGATGAGAATATCATCCATGAATACCAGCACATATTTGCGTAACAAAGGGCGGAAAAGCTCATTCATGGCTGCCTGAAAAGTAGATGGCGCATTGGTGAGTCCGAATGGCATAACAAGAAAATCAAAGTGCCCATCATGTGTCCGGAAAGCAGTCTTGTGCACATCCTCACTCGCCATTAAAATCTGATGATAGCCGGAGCGAAGGTCGAGTTTGGAGAAGGTGTTGGCACCATGAAGCTCATCAAAAAGCTCATCCACTGTCGGCATTGGAAAGCGGTCTTTGACAGTGATTGAGTTAAGGGCCCGAAAGTCGACACAAAACCTCCAAGTGCCGTCTTTCTTCTTTACCAAAAGCACCGGGGATGAAAAAGGGCTATGACTTGATCGGATAATACCCTCTGCCAGCATCTCCTTCACAAGCTTCTCTATCTCAATCTTTTGAAAATGTGGGTATCTATACGGCCGGACATTAACAGGTGCAGCACCCGATCGTAATGGTATGTGATGATCTTGTGATCTAGATGGTGGTAGGCCCTTAGGAGCAGAGAAAACTGCTTTGAATTCTGTCAACAAAGCAAGCAGTGAAGCTTGATTTTCTGCATTCATTTCTTTTGGTAACTCAGGAAGTAAGCTCTCCACCCCGTCTCCTTTCATATCTAACAACGTCATCTGATATAAGGACATAACAACATCTCCACGATGAGCCTTCTTAAACTGACCCAATGACATAGCAGTATACTGCTGTAGGCATTAAAAAATTTATTAAAATGCTTAAAGCTAGTTTAAAATGATTATTTTGAATTAATATAATTTTTAATTCAATTTAGTTATTTTAAATGAAGTATGGGCCGGACCCGACAAATTAAATAATCATTTGGGTCATAAGTGACTAATGGGCCAAAACTTACTAAAAGCCCACAAATGAGGCCCAGTATTCAAGCCCAGTAAATTCTCTATAAATAGAGAGTTCATGATTCATTTGAAGGATCCCAGAAACCCTAGACAAGAAGACTTCTCTGAGGAAAGCAACATTGCAAACAACAAGTACGCAAATTGTACCGTTTGCTGAACTTTCTTCAAGAAGTGTCAAGCGTCAAGTGAGACCAAGTCATCGCGACCCTTACTTACGCAACTCAAATCAGAATTGTTACGTAGTAGAATCAGAGGGACTCTAGAGATTGTACACACAAACTTTCTGAAAAGCAATAAAATTATTTGTTCCGTTATTTTGTGCTTTGCAAAATAATTCGTCAACAAATTTTTGGTGAACCCGACGTGAAACATCTCTACCTCTCATCTCTACATCGTAACCAAATAAGTCCACTGCTGCAATGTCTGCTCAACCAACAAGTCCACGCACTCCAGGTCAGACTTACGCTGCAGCTCTCCTCAACAACTCTCCTCCTGCAAACATGCAACATGTTGGTGTCTGCACCAGAGGCATGGCAAGAAAGATTGCTGTCAACACAGCTGCTACCAGTTTATGTGCTGCAAATGTTCCAACACGGGAGCGTACGTACACTGCTGCCTCTATTGCTGCTGCAGCTAAAGCGATAATTGCCTCTCACTCTCCACATCAAAAGAAGAGGGAAGACGACAAAGCTAGCACTACATCTTCACCAAACATGAAGGTGGTTGTGCAAAAGAATGCTGAAGTCTGCAAACTTGATGTGGCTACTGTCATGACAATCGGAGCTAAATCTGTAGAGGAACAAATGGCTGAAATGAAGGAGATGCTCCAGCAAGTCTTGAAAGACAATGAAGAAAAGAACAGAAAAATAACAGAACTTCAGAAAGAGGTGAGTGGACTGATTGAAAAGGAGAAACCCAAAGAAGTCGAACCGGATGTCGTATTGGATAACAGTAATGCTGGCATGATTGTGGTGGACGACACTGTTAAGAACGAAGGTGTCATTTTCAATGAGAAACAACTACAAACGCTGATAACGAATGTAGTGAAGTGTCAAATGGGCGGAGAATCTTCCGGTAGTTCGCGCTATAGCAAACCGTATACCAGAAGGATTGATGCGTTGCGGATGCCACTTGGTTATCAACCTCCTAAGTTCCAACAATTTGATGGGAAGGGTAACCCAAAACAGCATATAGCTCACTTTATAGAAACTTGCAGCAATGCTGGTACAGAAGGAGACTTGTTGGTGAAACAATTTGTCCGTTCTCTAAAAAGTCTCGCCTTTGATTGGTATACTGATCTACAGGCAGAATCCATTGATAGCTGGGATCATATGGAAGATGAATTCTTGAATCGCTTCTACAGCACCAGACGGGTCGTCAGCATGAGTGAGCTGACGAACACTAAGCAGTGGGAAGATGAACCTGTGGTGGATTATATCAATCGTTGGCGCGGGTTGAGTCTTGAATGCAAAGATCGCATCAGTGAAACTTCCGCTGTGGAGATGTGTATAGATGGGATGAGTTGGGAGCTTTTGTACATTCTTAAAGGCATCAAACCCAGAAGTTTCCAAGAGCTAGCTACACGAGCCCATGACATGGAAATTACAGTGAAAGGACACGGAAAGAGTCGTGCATCCTATTCTAAGCCGCCTGTCGAAAAGAAGGAATTTAAGAAGATGGACAAGACTGTGAAAAGCACTTCTAAAGAGGCCATGGCTATCAACAGTAGCAACGCTCCAATAAAGATATCAGGGAAACCTAAAGAAGATAAGAAGAGATTTGCTACAAATGACCTTAGGCGCGACAAGCCGACACTAAAAGAGTTGCAGGCTAAGAAATACCCCTTTCCTGATTCGGATTTGTCAGGAATGCTAGATGATCTGCTAGCAAATAATGTGATCCAATTGCCTGAACCAAAGCGGCCTGATGAAGCAAACCAAACTAATAATCCGAAGTATTGCCGTTATCACAGATTGGTAAGTCACAGTATCGAAAATTGCATAACACTGAAAGAGTTGATAATGAGGCTAGCTAAGGAAGGGAAAATACTGCTAGATGTCGATGAAGCTGCGGAAACAAATTATACCACAGTGACTACATGCAAAAAGCCTCTTCAGGAATCACAGTTTTGGTATAAAAGCAACATTCGATTTGGAAACTTCAAACCAACGGAAGTATGGATTCAAAGGCAGCCAATGTTGTCAGAATCAGAAAAGAAGGTTTGTGATAATGCACCGCAAAATGTACAAAACACAGACGAGGATGATGAAGGATGGACCGTTGTAATACGAAAAAAATCAAAGAAGCGGGTAAACATTCAGTCGCAACCTGATCTCCGTAAAAGAAAGCAGAATACCAGAAAGAGGTTGTATCACCAAAAAGGAAAGAAGAAACCAAAGAAAATAGTAAGGCAAGATATCTTACCGACGGATCCTCTGAAGCAAAATCCACCAATCCCTATTACTTTGAAAGATTTCTTTCCAGAAGGTTACTTAGAAAAAGTTATCATCAACACTATTTCTATGACAACCGATGGAGGTGACAAGGAGAATGAAGTACGGGAGAGTCAGACTTCAACCACCATGATACCACCACAACCTGACCTCGGTGAACAAATCCTCCAACTACCTGACAAGATACAACAACAGGTGGATACAAGCCAAAACTCCAAAGGATGTGAGGATAAGGTCGAAGACGGAGAGGAATCAGTGGAGAGTTTGATCAAATGCATTTCATGTCATACTGCTTTGACATTCTCTGATGAAGATCTTTTCCTTGGGTCTAAACCCCATAACAGACCTTTATACGTATCTGGTTACATCAGAAAACAAAGGATAAGCAGAATCCTTGTAGATGGAGGCTCTGGTGTAAATCTTATGCCAAAAGCAACAATGAATGAATTGGGAATCACAACTGATGAACTCTCGAATAGTCGCATGGTGATTCATGGCTTCAACCTGAATGGCGAGCGCGCAATTGGTATGATCCGCGTGAACCTCACTATGGACGAACTATCTTCGAACACTTTGTTTCATGTCATAGAATCAAGAACATCATTCAAATTGTTACTCGGTCGCCCATGGATGCATGAAAACGGAATTGTTGCTTCAACCCTGCACCAGTGTTTGAAGTACTATCGCGGAGGTGTGAGAAAAATAAATGGAGATGTCAAACCATTTACTAAAGCCGATTCATTCTATGCAGACGCCAAATTCTTTGAGGAAGAGGGAACTTCAAGTGAGTTGTTACCCTCTATTATCTCTTCGACCGGAAAAGGGAATAAAAAGAAGGAGAGTGTCTTCAAACCTAATACGTCTACAGTCGATGCACAGCTAAAAGTGGTACAAACAGATCAACCAGAGACAACGCGGAAGCTAGATCCCTCAACAGTTGTTAACAAACAAGATTTAATGCCCAAGGCTACACCTCCAGTCTTGCGTTACATTCCGCAATCTCGACGTAAGAAAGGAGAGAGTCCTTTCGCGGAATGCCGAAGCTCTACAACCAAGCCCGGGGAGGATAAAAAAATTAAGAAGAATGTGAAGCAGGAGTGGGTGGAAAAAGTTGTGATCCCTTTACCCAGCTCAGGTCGAGCACAATTTGTTAATCCTCCACCGACAGGATGTGTTTTTTCATCTAACGAATCATTGGAAAGAGAGCAAGAGTTGGAAGGTAGATTTGATTCCAACGCATACAAGTTAATGGAGAAGTCCGGGTACGATTTCAAAAATCCGTCTCCACTTGGAAACATGATCAAACCTCACACTTACACAATCGGTCAAATACAAGGAACAACCCCTAAACAAGCCGGTTTGGGGTACGAACTTCCACCGCCCATGAAGATTTCTGCTCGTCGCGGGAAAGGCACATCTTCAGCTCTGTACATTACGACAGAAGAAATTGAAGAGAACGAGGAAACTAACTTGCGACCACAGGAAAGTTCTGTCTTTGATAGAATAAGGCCACCTGTCACCAGAGCACGACCTTCTGTTTTTGACAGAATGAATACACCAGATCGCAGAGGAAGTCGACAAGATACTCTCATAAGAAATCGCTCTTCCGTTTTCAACAGATTAGGAGAGCAGAGTACAGGAACTAATAACGACCCATCTGATGGTCTTCATGATCACGAGCGGACAGTTTTTAAACGATTACGAAGCTCCACGAGTTCGGTATTCAACCGCTTGAGAACGCCAGAGGAATGGGCCGAAAAACAAGATAGTGATGAAGGTGAAGTAGTAACAATCTATCACATTACAGTTGAAGAAGTAGATGATGACAATAAGGAAATAGAGGCTGATCAAGCTCCGAACACACTTGAAGACGGGGGGCAGTCCACAGTAGATGACCTGAAAGAGTTAGATCTTGGAACTTCAGAAGATCCACGACCCATCTACGTGAGTGCCTTGCTTACTGAGCAGGAAGAACACGAGTATCACGCGCTACTAGCTGAGTATAGAGATGTGTTTGCTTGGAACTACACAGAGATGCCGGGGCTTAATCCGAATGTAGCAGTCCATCGGCTAGCGATTAAGAAGGGCACTAATCCTAAGAAACAATCTCAACGACGATTCAGGCCAGAGTTAGTTCCTGAAATTGAAAAGGAAGTCAACAAACTCATTGATGCTGGTTTTATTCGTGAAGTTAAATATCCAACATGGATTGCAAACATTGTCCCTGTCAGAAAGAAGAACGGACAATTGCGTGTATGTGTTGACTTTCGAGATCTAAATGAAGCATGTCCAAAGGATGATTTCCCATTACCTGTCACAGAACTCATGATTGATGCCACAACCGGACATGAAGCACTTTCTTTCATGGATTGTACGGCAGGATACAACCAAATACACATGGCGCCTGAAGATCAAGAAGCAACTGCTTTCCGCACTCCAAAAGGGATCTTTTGTTATAAAGTTATGCCTTTTGGACTAAAAAATGCTGGTGCCACGTATCAACGTGCAATGCAAAGAATGTTCGAAGATATGCTGCACAAGACGATAGAGTGTTACGTTGATGATGTGGTCGTTAAATCAAAAGAAAGGAAAAATCACATTGGGGACCTTCGTTTAGTGTTCGAAAGACTCCGAAAATATCAACTAAAGATGAATCCACTCAAATGTGCATTTGGCGTAACTTCCGGAAAATTCTTAGGATTTGTGGTTACACACAGAGGCATTGAAATCGACCAAACAAAAATCAAAGCCATCCAAGAAATGCCCGCACCAAAAAATTTGAAAGAACTGCGCGGCTTGCAAGGGCGTCTTGCTTACATTCGAAGGTTCATCTCTAACCTCGCAGGACGTTGTCAACCCTTTAGTCACTTAATGAAAAAGGATGCTCCATTTCATTGGGATGATAAGTGTCACAAGGCTTTTGATAGCATAAAGAAGTACTTGTCATCTGCACCAGTACTGGGGGCACCAATTCCGGGAAAACCTCTAATTCTTTATATCGCTGCACAAGAACGATCGTTGGGGGCAATGTGTGCTCAAGAGAATACCGAGCGTAAAGAAACGGCTTTGTATTATTTGAGTCGAACTTTAATCGGAGCTGAGCTGAATTATTCCCCCATTGAAAAGATATGTCTTGCGCTAGTATTTGCTGTTCAAAAGTTGAGACATTACATGCAAGCACATACCGTACACGTGGTTTCTAGGGCTGACCCAATTAAATACATACTTTCAAAACCTGTCCTTTCCGGGCGATTGGCAAAATGGGCAATGCTCCTCAAGCAGCATGATTTGATATTTGTTCCTCAAAAAGCAACCAAAGGCCAAGCAATAGCAGATTTCTTTGCCGATCATCCTGTTCCAGCTGAATGGGAGCTCTCCGTTGACCTTCCTGGTGAAGGAGTGTTCTACATTGATATTCTACCACCATGGCAAATGTATTTTGATGGGGCGGCGAGACGTGATGGAGCAGGAGCAGGAGTTGTTTTTATATCTCCAGGAAATCATCTTCTCCCATACTCATTTACACTGACTCAGTTGTGTTCAAATAATGCGGCGGAATATCAAGCTCTCCTATTGGGACTCCAAATGGCACATGAGATAGGCATCAAAGACATGGATATCTATGGGGACTCACAACTCGTGATCAATCAAATTCTCAACGACTACGAAGTAAAAAAGGAAGACTTAATCCCTTTTCACAAAAATGCGACTTGGATGCTTAACATGTTCGATTCAATCAACTTAGGACATGTTCAGAGGAGTGCCAATAAGTTGGCCGACGCGCTTGCAAATCTTGCAGCCAACTTGGCACTGGGGGCAGAAGAGACCATGTCCATTCCAGTTTGCAATCGTTGGGTCGTACCACCATGCGAAGAGTTCGACGATTTAGAGACGACTAATATGGTTTGTGCTTGTGAAGTAAACGAAGACGATTGGCGCCAACCTATTATTAACTTCTTGGATAATCAGGTATTGCCCGATGATCCAAAACACAAGATAGAGATACGTCGACGCGCTCCCAAGTTTATACATTACAAAGAAACGCTCTACAGACGGTCTTTTCTTGGACAATGGCTAAGGTGCCTAGGAGAAGAAGAGGCGACAGAGGCTATGCAAGGAGCCCACGCTGGAGTCTGCGGCGCTCATCAATCAGGTCCAAAACTTTATGATCGCATAAAAAGAATGGGATACTACTGGCCTAGCATGGTGCAAGATTGCATGGACTTTGCGAAGAAATGTGATGCATGTCAATTTAATGCGAACTTCATACACCAACCACCAGAGCCATTACACCCTACAATTTCATCATGGCCATTCGAAGCATGGGGACTTGATGTGGTAGGACCAATTACTCCAAAAGCCTCTAATGGACATGCATACATCCTTGCTGCTACAGACTACTTCTCTAAATGGGCAGAAGCAATTACACTACGCGAAGTTAAGAAAGAAAATGTCGCTGACTTTATCCGGACACAAATCATCTACCGGTATGGCGTGCCACAACGAATCATAACAGACAATGGAAAACCTTTCTTCAACAAGCTAGTGACAAGTTTATGCGAAAAGTTCACATTTAAACAGTACAAATCATCAATGTATAACGCGCCTGCAAATGGTTTGGCTGAAGCTTTTAACAAGACATTGTGCAACCTGTTGAGAAAAGTAGTGACAAAGTCAAAACGTGATTGGCACGAAAAAATTGGTGAAGCGCTATGGGCATACCGAACAACGTACAAGACACCTACTCAAGCAACCCCGTATGCTTTGGTGTACGGAGTAGAAGCTGTATTGCCCTTGGAGCTTCAAATTCCATCCATGCGCATCGCTATTCAAGAAGGACTGACCTGTGATGAAAATGACCAGCTACGGTTAGCAGAGTTGGAAGCTCTTGACGAAAAAAGACTACAAGCACAACAAAGTTTACAATGTTATCAAGCAAGACTCTCACGCGCGTTTAACAAAAAAGTGCGTCCTCGCTCTTTTCAAGCAGGTGACTTAGTTTTGGCAGTCAGAAGACCAATCATCACCTCGCACAAGACGGGAAGTAAATTCAAGTCAAAATGGGATGGTCCATATGTAGTGAAAGAAGTCTACACAAACGGTGCCTACAAGATTGTAGATCAAGATGGATTGTGCATTGGCCCGATCAATGGAAAGTTTTTGAAGCGGTACTATGCCTGAATCTTCACACACACAAAAAATGTAACTCCTAAGCAAGAGTATAAACTGCGTAATAAGGAACTACGTTGGCTTGATCTTGCAAATTGTAATGCAAGTACGTAGGCAGCTTGGAAATGAAACAAGTACAGCCACAACAAAAAAAAAAAAATTGTAACTCCTGGCCCGCAAGAGTTTAAACTGTGAACGGCTAAAATAAAATAAATAAAATTTCAAAAAAAAAAAAATGAAGTCACAAATAAAAGCATATGTGGAATTTAACGTATCGCGGCATCGAGACTCTCTCTCCTCTCTTCGAGCATGTCCTCCATCCTTTTCAGACTGGCAATCTCCTCCTGAGAAGTACTCTGCACAGACATCAAATTCTCTAACTTCAGCTGAAGTGACTCGACTTCTGATTTGGCCACCGAAATTACTTCAAGCTGCTGACGATGTTGCTCTCTTAAATTTATTTCTCTAGCCTCTAAAGCAGCTTTCTCCTGGGCTATTATAAACATCTCCGCCTCTTGACTATCTCCAACCCGTAACACTTCCTCAAGAGTCATTTTAGCTGATTCGAGATTCACTGTAACATCAGAGACGTCGTTCGCGAGCTGTTTATCACGAGTATCTTCAGTAGTGACCTGCTTCACCATAAGAAATGCTTCAACATCCCTTGAGTACCCGTCAACCACGGCCCGAACGTCAGAAGGATCGCCATCCAACTTTCGAATGCTCTCATAAACATTAACGGCACCTGCTACGACATTCTGGACTTTTTCAAAACTGACCGTCTTCAAGAGCTGAAGCAAACGTCTCTTCATGATTAACACGGCCTCATCTGTAATATTGCTGCTCATACGAGCAGGTTGAAATGTAGAAAAGGAGGATGTAGGGCGAGCATCCATCCGTCCACTAATACGGGAAGAGCCGTCATGAGGGCTAGAAGCATGCAAATTTCTTGCCGAATGTTCACCAGTGGAAGATGACGAATCAGAAGCCTGCGGAACCTGTTGTGGTGTCGATGGAGGAGGCTTTCCTTTCCCGTAAAATGTTTTTTGTACGGCTCCAAGTAGAGGTCCATTAATAAGGTTTGGAACTTCTGCTGCTAAGTCAAGACCCTCCTGAAAAAAAAAAAAAAAAAAAAAAAACGTATCTATAGAATCAAACAGGAGTCACTGAAATAGAAATTATTAAAATAAATGGGAAAAGTGGAATACCAAGGCGGCACACGTAGCAGGGGCATCGGAGGCCGTGCGCAAACTGTCAAGCATAGTAGGCGTCACGAGTGTTTTCTTCTTCTTCCCTCCACGACGATGCTTGAAGTTAGTCTCACTAGCGTCATCACTACTGAGCTCATCGACAGTTCGTTTGTTAGCCGGGAGTATATGTACTTCCATCACTTGCGTCACAAGAGGAGCTGGGGTTCCTATATCCCCAATTGGTGGATCACTCACACCTTCTCGGATGGTAGCTTTATCCTTTTTCGTGCACTCAACACCCGATACAAGGAGCTGGACTTCTCTTCTTAAATCACTCACATTCGCTCTGCTCCACCATTCTTTGAACTCATCGGTAGTCAAGGATGTCCAACTCGACGAATAACCCGGTACAATCACTTCACTATGACTACCCTCAAATAAAAGCATTCTAAGATAAAACAGAGCCACAGAGTATCGTGCAGTACCCTCTATATCACGCTTGAGCACACCCCGAACTGTCTGAAAATAACCAAACTGCCTGCTAAAGCGAGTCGGACTGTAGGGTTCCAAGACAAAGGAATTGCCACGACGTAGCGAAAGGAAAGTCGTGCGAAGTGAGATAACGTAACTCATTCTATTGACGTCGAGTGCATTATTGTCAAGAATAGACTCACGTTTATTGTTTGAAAACTTGAGGCTCAAAGCTTTGAAGGAATGACCCTCATGGATCAACTCACGAGCAGCAATAACACTCGTATAACTTCTAGCACATTGGTGACCTCCGTAAAGGACCATTAAGGGACCTGGGGGAGGATGATCAGATTTGAAGTGAGTGCCAAAATAATGAGCCAACCACCCGAATAAGTAATGAGCCGGAAAAAAGGAGTTAGACAAAGCAGGTTTCGGGGCAACCATCATTGCGTTCAGACCATGATAGATGTTAGCCAGTACCGGTGCTGCTAAACTAAAACGGGCACCGCTTGCCATCTGAGTAGCCACCTCAAACGTACCTGGCCTAATTAACCTATCCACGTGATGAGGTAGCACGAATACACATAACCAACATGATATGAAGGCTGCCAGATAGGTCGTCTTTCTCTCTTCTTCGTCAACGATGCCGAGTACAGAAAATATCTCTAATTCCTCGGGAGCCCAAGTAGAAGATTTAGCAGGAACGTCCCCACTAGGATTAAACGTTTGTTTCGGACGAGCCTCTGATTCACGAACTCGTTTCTTGCGCGGCTTTTCATAATGAAGCTTCCGTTTACACCAGAAATTTATCCATTGGGTGGCACGAACTTTATTTTTAACTTCAGGTTGATCGTCGAGGCGACAATACGCGCTAAACAAGTGCCCACATGCCCGGGAGATCAGCCTCTTGCCATCTGGTCCGCGTGCTTCCATAGCACTATAACTGGGAACTGCTTCGTCATAGATATGACCTACCACAGGCAACCCGCCGAGCTTAAAAAGATCCCAAAGAGAAATTGACCACTCGCCTGTTTGGGTATGTAGAGTATTGGTTTCCGGACACCAACTCTCACAAAAAGCACGTAAAATGTTATTATCATGGTCATACGAATATAAAGAAGCGTAAACAGCAGCTAAAATGCGGCAAGTATCCAGCTCAGAGGCATAACGAGCAATGACATCTTCTACCCATTCCCAGTATAACGGTATGTAAGAGAATGCACCAGGGATCTTCAGATAACTGCTACCCCACTTTGAGGAGTTATAAATGATTCTACGCCCGAGCATAGGAAATTGATGGTCTACAGGATCATCTTCCTTTGAAAGACTCCTAAGGACATATGTGTCCTCCTCACCTCTTTTGATAGTGTGGCGTGCTGTCATCCTCGCATGAAACCTTTTTGTCATCTCAGTTAAATCCAACGGAGTCTCTGGACGTAGCATCGATCTGCGTACAGGAAACTTATGTCTAGCCTTAGATGTTCTACCTGTAGGGGTATCCATGACACAAAGATACCAATTTCCATCTTCCGGAAAGTCTTTAAAGAACACCATCGTTTGCACCTGAGAAAACAAGTAATATAATATATAAGAGAATACAGGCATTCCCATTATATGAAAAAAAAAATGATGAGAGTGCGATTGTCATAATCTTGGCATCATCAGGTTTGGGCAACAATCTCCACTCAGACTACTGTTGGGATTACCGCCGCTCTAAAAGCGACTGGGTTCCGAACCGTCCAAGTATGGTTATCATCGGATGATAACCAACACTGAAGCTACTGTTGGGATTACCGCCGCTGTAACAGCAGCTGGGTTCCCAACCGCCCCAGTATGATTATCATCGGACAATAACCAACACTGAAACTACTGTTGGGATTACCGCCGCTATAACAGCAGCTGGGTTCCCAACCGTCCCAGTGTGATTGTCGCTGCTTCAAGATCACCTTCCTACCCAACACAAATAAAAGCAAAGCATACCGATACAAACATAATATTTATCATAAAGGTGATTACACATACAATTAAAAGAGCTAAATAAGCTACTGAACGATGATGTCAACCAATTCCGGGCTGCAACAAGAAGGAAATATTAATGAAAGAATAACCTGCGCAAGTCAAAGCAAATAATAGGGCTGAGTGTATGCCTCTGATATTATTAAGAAGACTTGACCAACAACATCAGGTATGGCAAAATTGACAAATCAAGAGGCTTATCACACAAACCTGTTAAAACAGTAACAGTGAGTGTTAGAAAGACTCTCGCAGCGATGAAGTTTGATACAACTGCATATTTAGAAAAGGCAAACTTTAGTAACAAAAACAAAAAAAGAGAGCACCAACAACCAGAATAGTCCGATGATGAAAAGCACGAAGTTTAGGAATAAGACAGATCCACAAGGCATGGATGACAAAAAAAAAGTGGTCTAAAAGGATGACACATTACATTAAAAAAAAAAAAAAAAAAATTTGCAGATCTGAGATACACTAAAGGAGGCTGCCATAACTCAGCCAGCCGCATACTAGCACTCTCATCTCCAAGGCATTATGCACAAATGAGCAGTAAAACTGACAGAAAAAAAAAAAAAAAAAAAAACAGCAAACTCGATGTGATACTACAACAATCTGCTTCTTTCAAGCTGAAACATGGGCGACAAGAGGAAGCATTCAGCATATTTGAGGAGCTTGTTAAGAGCCACGGAAGCTTAGAAGCTATGGTTGGGCTTGTAACAACTGCTGCACATGTCAATATTGACAAGGCAGAAACATATGCAAAGAAATTAAAGCCACTGCCTGTCTTAAAGTCAGTTGATGTAGACAGCTTGGAAAAGACGTCTGGTGCCAAGCATGTTGACATTAGAAGGCCAGAGACCTCAGGTACCCACGGATCAGTCCTTCACCAAGGAACAAGTCTGACAACTATGCAACAATCAGACTCTGGTGTAAGCAAGAAAGCATAAATGCAAAATCCATCAAAAAGAAAAAAGAACACCAGAAAAGCTAGAACCACTTTGAAGGAAACTGCCATCAATCTTGGCACTCCTGTTGATGGAACATTAAAGAAACAAAATCCAGCCGAGAAACACACAAAGTCATAGCAATTTCAATCAAATTGCGAGATATGAAGGATTTGATTTGATTCGAATTGACTACGTACCAGGGGAGGTGACACCGAGAAGATAAGGTAGAGTGCAGTGCTGTTTGATCGTATGAGCCGGCTGGAATATCGAATAAACCCTAGCATAAGCCCAACTATTTATATGATTTGGGGTTTCCTAATTTGACAGAAATATTCAAAATTGAAAAGATATAATCAGATCATAAGATATTCAAACCTGTGATCATTATCAAAAAATAAAACAGATTGGCAAGGAAATCAAATCAAAGTTGAAATCAAACCAAAGTAGAAGAATGAGTCGCTGCGGAGAGCGGCCCATTGAACATCAAGATGGCTGAAGCTCGTCGTAAGCGTCCCCATCTCCCATCCGACGATCTCTAGTTCGGAGAAGAGAAAATGGTGGAGAAGATCACCAAGTCGAGGGCATCGATCGACCTTCAATCTCCCAAAACGCTCAATTCCATCGCCCTCCCGCTGCTCCAAATTTTCTTCCATCGAATCATCCCTCCGTTTTTCAGCTACCTCCAATCTTCAATTAAAATCCCAATCTGACAAAGCCCTATCCGATGGCCACCCCCAGATCGGAAAACAAAACATCAGAAAACAGCAACCAGCGGCAGCCCAACCGGTTGCAGCGCAGGGCCCCCGCCTCAATCAACATCAATCCAGTCAAGGAATGGAACATCGCCATCCCTCTCCTCTCTCCACTCACCTCCCCTGTAGACAGATCTATTGATATGAAGCTCAGGGAGCAGGACACGCCACCACCAAGACTAAGAAGCGAAACAAGCCTAAGCTTTTGCTCAACAAGTCTGTCTTGAAGAAAGAGTTCAGCCGCATGGCGAAGGCTGTTGCTAACCAGGTGGGTGAAAACTGCTACAGGCCTGATCTGAGGAGTGCTGCACTTGCAAGGTTGAGTGTTGTTCACAGAAGCCTTAAAGTTGCCAAGTCTGGTCAAAAAAAAAAAAAAAAAAAGAGAGAGAGAGAGAAACAGGCAGGCCACAAGAATTCCAGCAAGAAGATGAGCAAGCAAATGCGGTCCTTTTGTTTACATGCTACTAAATTTCCAATGATCACTTGGTTCGTGTAGACTTAAAGATTGTTGTGAGAAGAGATTTAAAGATATTCATTTTTGAATCTCATTAAAAAAAAAAAAAAAAAAAATGAGGATGTGGGCGATCCCATAACTAGCGAATGCTCACACAAATTCAAGTCAACTGTCAAGTTGGATAACGACAGGTGACTTAAAAGACAAATCATGTGGAGTTTTGATGACAAGTTTAACACTCTCATGACTCTGAGGCAACCGACAAGTTGGATAACAACAGGTTGACTCAAATGAAATCGAGTATTCATACGACAAGTTCGATGCTCGCTGACTTCCAGATCGACCCACAATGACTCAGAACCACACCACGCGAAAGCACTCATTCAAATGGCACGCGCGGCCTGGTCCTGAGGGGGCAATTTGTAGGCATTAAAAAATTTATTAAAATGCTTAAAGCTAGTTTAAAATGATTATTTTGAATTAATATAATTTTTAATTCAATTTAGTTATTTTAAATGAAGTATGGGCCGGACCCGACAAATTAAATAATCATTTGGGTCATAAGTGACTAATGGGCCAAAACTTACTAAAAGCCCACAAATGAGGCCCAGTATTCAAGCCCAGTAAATTCTCTATAAATAGAGAGTTCATGATTCATTTGAAGGATCCCAGAAACCCTAGACAAGAAGACTTCTCTGAGGAAAGCAACATTGCAAACAACAAGTACGCAAATTGTACCGTTTGCTGAACTTTCTTCAAGAAGTGTCAAGCGTCAAGTGAGACCAAGTCATCGCGACCCTTACTTACGCAACTCAAATCAGAATTGTTACGTAGTAGAATCAGAGGGACTCTAGAGATTGTACACACAAACTTTCTGAAAAGCAATAAAATTATTTGTTCCGTTATTTTGTGCTTTGCAAAATAATTCGTCAACAACTGCATATTGCTATTCATACCCTGCAATCTCAGACACTTTCCTTGATGCATAACTTGCACCCACAATTCCTTGTAATCAAATGTAGTCGGTCGAACCTTTGCCAACCACTGAGCCCCCAGCACCGCATCCGCCCCATAAATAGGCAACAAATAGAAATCCACCTCAAAATAGACACCGGCCAACCAGATTGGAACTGCCCGACATAGTCCCTCACAACGCAATTGTTCACCATTCCCCACTGTGACCCCTAACTCCTTTGTGGATTCCACAGCCAATCCCGCGTGCTTGGCAATTCGAGTTTGCAAGAAATTGTGCGTAGAGCCACCATCCACCAGAATTATAACATGCTCATTTTGCAGTGTGCCGGACAGCCGGATCGTGCTTGGAATATTACAGCCTTGCATTGCATTGAACGAAATCGTTGGTTCACCTTCAAATATAGTCTCAGCGTTCACTTCTGTCACCAATAGGTCAGGATCTGGGTTCTCATCCTCTTCCAAAGTCATACACTGAAATTTCGGTTTACATAAATGGCCCGGAAAGAAACGTTCATCACAAGTAAAGCAAAGACCCTTTTCTTTACGCGCTGCAATCTCAGCTGGGGTCAGTTTCCGAATCGGGAGGTTAGGAGTCATCGCCGGAGGGCGGGGACTGCTGGTTTTGAACCCCGTATTGGGTGAAGCAAATTGGCGAACACCTGGTGGACGAGAACCAACCCACCGACTAGCTGCTAACTTCTGTTCGGCTATACGTGCCATACCCATCGCCGCCTGCAAAGTACTGGGAGACAACAACACAATCTCATGATGAACTTCATCCTTGAGACCTGCTAGAAACCGATTTAACAGATTTTCCGGTGAAAGTCCTGGAGTTCGAACGGAGAGTTCTTCAAACTCCTTAATATAGGCTGAAACTGATGACGTTTGCTGCAATTTATTCAGCGCAACCTCTGCATTCCAGAACAAAGAGGGACCAAATCGTGAGACCACATCGATTTTAAAGGAGTTCCAATCGCGTACCTGATGCGTTCCAGATAACCACTGGAACCATTTTAGTGCCTCGCCAGCCAAGAAAAAGGTCGCAACGGTCATTTTTTGGTCCATCGGGATTGGATTTATTTCAAAATAGCGTTCCATCTGGAAAAGCCATCCTTCTACACCTTCACCCGAGAACGTCGGCACCTCAATCCTGAATGGTTTCGCAGATTGGAGAAGAGGTTCACCACCCGAGTTTGAAGGGCCTACAACAACTGCCGTCTGTTGTCTCGGGCTGTTGTTTGGGGAAGCGAACATGGGTGGGGTTTCCAACAGAGGGGGTAGCCGAGGTGAATCCGTTCGAATCTTCTCCTTACCTTTGTCCGGACCTCCACCAGCTTGCAGGGTCTCCAACAGTTCCATCATCCGATCATAGTGTGCCGTATTCAGAGCAGCCTCCTCCGCCCGTTGCTGCTCTGCCGCTTGGTGCTTCATATTGAGGTCCGTAACTGCCTGAGAAAGCGCAGTAACCATCTCCACAGTCGCCGATGAACTTCTGGTCTCAGGCATGATCAATGAAAGCACCAAATGAAGCCTATGGAAGCTTCGACAGGTGTGAATGGAGGTGAGGAAAGGAATAGGGTAGAAGAGGGATTGTGAGAAGAGAGTAGAAGAGGTTGTTATCACAAATAGCTTGTTTATTTCATACGATCCCAACTCTATTTATAACTGCATAGAGTGATCACTGCATTGCAATTCTGTTATAACAAACCCACTGACCTCTCAAATGATGTTAAAGGATAGCGCGTAGTCGCCCGTTTCTTGCGGAAGCCTCTCCCTCCTTGCTGGTTTGTTACAACACCCACCAATCCTAGCTGGCCAAATTGGCTACCCAATATGACTGCATCATTCTCTGATCCCGGAGATACAAATTTAGGTTTTTCGAATTCCTCAGCAAATCATGCATTTTTTTTCACGAAATCCAATTGGTGCATGAACAACCTAAACGATGGATCCGCAATTCCAAGCGACCCCACACTGACGTGCAACACAATACTTAATTTTCCCAAATTCATCTTATTGAGCCAAACCCTAACCCCTGATTGAACCGCTCCACTCCATCAACCATCGCATTCTCTTTCCGCTCGGATTTCTGCGAAATGGCCTCCTATATGTTTGGGTTGCTTCCACGACTCCCGGCATTCTCATGAGGACCTTGTGCCACTTACATGGCTTTATATGTCTCCACATCCTATTTTGATTAAGATGATCATCCGTGTTTATGATATTTTGATAGAGTAAAATTGTTATCGATCTCCATTGACAAGCATCTTCAATTAGTTTGTTGGATCTCTATTCCCTTTTCTATATATGCACCTGTCTATTGGAGTATCCGCACCCATACATGGAATATATGCTACAAGAGCAAGTTTCCAGACAATAATTTCTATCAGTATTCATTAAACAGTAATAACATTTTATACATTTTCGCACCGCAACATTCTCTAAGAGGACTTTCTATTACTATTCAAGAAAAAAATGTATTATTTTCACTAGATTGATTGTACATGAGTTATTGATCAATAATTGATAAAGATTTCGATAAGATTTCTTTCCAATTAGTACGAGACATGTGTACAAAAGGATAATGTTTGAAATTCTATAAAACAAGGTTTGACCTTCAATTGCAATCACACCTTCTCCAGCTTTATTTGTGCAATGGATCCCTTCGATTTTAGTGAGAGTTTTCGAATGTACCAACAGAGATGGAGGGAAGCGAGTGAGAGGGCTAACTCGTTTGTTATGAGTGTCGTAGTTATAACAACTGCAGGTGGTGGGAACGAAGCACTGCCTCCTCGACGACCAAACCGAAAAAGGCAGAGAGGTCCTAGGGGACAAAACCTTTTAGAAGATTACTTTGTGGAGCATTTAACTTTCTCCGAATCAGACTTCCGACGGAGGCACCGAATGAATAACAATTTATTCGGTCGTATCAAGACTAAGCTTTGCAACAATGATGACTATTGGCATCAACAGCTTGATGCCGTCGGTGTGCTTGACCTCCTGCCAAAGCAAAAGATGACCGCTGCTGTACGGATGTTGGCATATGGCTCATGTGCTGATCAATATGCTGAGATCACAAGAATGGGTGAATCAACTACCCTAGAGTTAATGAAGAAGTTTTGTACACAGGTAGTTTATCATTACAAAAATCAATAACTACGGTATTAAAATGCTACAGATTTGAGTCGACTTTTAGCAAGGGCTGAGCAACGAGGATATCCTGGTATGCTTGGAAGCATTGATTGTATGCATTTACAGTGGAAAAATTATCCAACGGCTTGGCAAGGATCGTACTCAGGTCGTAGTCGTCTCCATCATCTTAGAGGTTGTGTAGCTTTGTATGACACATGGATATGGCATAGTTTTATCGGCGTTCCGGGAGCTCAAAATGATCTTAACGTATTGTACCAATCAGACATATTTGATTCTTATCTTGAAGGAATCTCCCCTCGGGTGACATACAAAGTTAATGGTAGCACATACGATAACACATACTACTTGGCTGACGGAATTTATCCGAGGTACTCTTAATTTGTTAAAACAATTTCCAATCCACAAAGTGATGCAGAAAAATTATTTTCAAAGAAACAGGAATCGTATCGCAAGGACGTCGAGAGATGCTTCAGAATCTTACAATCTCGTTGAGCAATAATTCGTCATGCAGGTCTGAGCCATAGGTTAAGTGGTTTAAAAAATATTATGCTAGCTTGCATCATAATGCATAACATGATTATTGAAGAGGAATATGATCCTGTTGAAAGAGCTCAGTCTTTGTATCTCCACGTGCAACTACAAAATGATCTAGTAAAGCATAACTGGTATATGGAAACTGGTGAACAACTTTAATCATCGAAGTTGGGGTCATTATGTCTGTATCCATAAGCATGATTCTGGTTTATTCCTCCTTTTTTAAAACTAAATTGATATTGTTGCATTTCCATTCTCGATCCATTTTTTGTTGGAAGAGACAAATGTTTAAAAATATTTGCTGGAGTGAAATTGGAGTGAGTTATTATAGACAACAATTTTGAAAATATTTATCTTGATTGTTTTTACTTTTTTAAATTATTTAACTAATTATAACGGTTCAGATCAAAGAACCGTTAGATATATCCATTGGGAGCACATGCTTTCTGACTTGCTGCCAGCCAATTTGCAAATTTTATAGGCTGCTTAATTTTTGGAGTGTCATATGCTCCATATCATGAAACTTTAACAACACACCCAATAGGTGATTGATAACGCAAATGACATTCAATTGACAAAACCCGCCAGAGTCTACAAGCTCAGTGAACAAGTAGTTGCTACAGCAGGAGTTGTAGCAGGTAGCTGTAGCAGCTTGGCAGCAGTTTTTAACCGAAAAAGAATCTGCTCAGATATGACGTAGCAGTGCATCGGGAGGCTTCCAAATATTCTCAGAATATCCTCAGTGAAGATGTTGTGTCACAAGCTTGAAGATTTGATTGGAAAATCAAATCTCCTAAAAATTAGGAGATATGATCTTGTTGAGATCTTTGGGGGCTTCCTAATTTTTGTCGGTGGCAGAGTTTCTATTGAAGGGAGAGGCTGAGCAGAGGTGCAATCCATCCAATATAGAATCCAAGCACCTCAGATATTGAAAGAAAGCAGAGTGATATTCAGAGAAGATCGAATTCACAGAGCTTTGCGGAGAATTGGATCACCACTGAGAGCAGAGCGTGAGCGCAGAGCTGAGTAGTTGAAGCAAAGGCTGATCGAAGACTTGTAGAATCTAATCATAGCTTGATCGGAGAAGGCCAATTCAGAGTAGGACTTGCTTATTGGCTGATCAAGGAAGGCTGCAGGAGAATAATCCAATGGAGGAACTCGGACAATCTGCAGAATGCCTATTCTTGCTAGTGACAGACGATCACAGAGTGAGGGGGAGCATCCCAGTGTGAGGAGCACTCACGACAGAGTTCGAGCGGTTCAGCGGAAGGCTTTGGAGCGAAGCGGACAGAACCTGTACAAGCTAGTTGCACAAGGGTGTGATCTAGCAAACCTAATGAGACATTGTGTTAATTAGAATAGGCTGAGTCGTGTGATCAGAGGAGTAGCTTTTCTGAATTAATTCTAGTATGTAAGTGAGTGAGACACAAATCAGAGGGTGTTCTGATTTTGTGCAAGTTGCTAGTGGAGGTTGGGTAGCATAGATTGTCGCGGAGTCAAGTCTGTGTTGTACGGAGTACCTTGAAGACTAGTGGATTGAGGACTGGAGTATAGTCCTTCCCAGACGTAGGCAGATTAGCCGAACTGGATGAACAAACCTCTGTTCACTGTTTTGTTTCTTGATGCACCAAATCCTGCTGAACAATGAGTTGCTACAGCAACTGCTTGTACACTATCTGTAACTCAGAGGCGCTACAAATTTCAATAATAATGTATCCGCTGGAAATAGTTCACGCAATAATATTAAGGTTAGCTAAGGTTTCAGTGCAGATGATCAAAACAGTACAAATATGAACTAATAGTTCAACATAGACCAACTGTAAAAAGAACAAAAACAAAAAGGTAAGTAACTAGGTTTTCTAAAAACGAGTTTTGGATTCGATACAAAACATATCTTGACTGAAAAAACTGTAAACGAACACCCTAAGCAAATGTAATCCGACTTCATTAAATTTGATCGAAGTATTTACATTTGACGATGCATACACTTTGGAATGATAAGGAGTCAGATAGTGCAAATGTTCCAGAAGGGACAATTCTAAAAAAAAAAAAAGTTTGTATTTGTGCCAGCAACTCTTCAACCACCACAAAAAAACCTAAACCAGAAAGAGAAACAATGACTTGGCAGCTAGCAGCTGAGATTCCAGAATGGAGGAAAATATGTCAATCATGTTTCCGTGATCCAACTGTATGTGTCTTTTCAGTGATCTATCGGGAAAGATGAATATATGTATCAATGACAAAGACTTTTTTCAAATTGTACTCTTAAAAATGCATCGGATGGTATGACTTCTCCGTATTAACTTAATTCTCTGTCCCTGCTTCTTCCTTCTTTTTTGTGTGTCTGCAGATTAAGATTATGCATAACACTTCTGCTCAAATAACAACGTGCTACGCACACTTGTGTTTCAGGATCCATTCTGCCTTGCAAAAAAAATTTAAATGTACGGAAAGCGCCCGACGGTAAGAATCAATTTCATTCATACAAAATTTTCTGTCGGATTATTGCATCAAGAAAAAGTATTGAATTTCAAAGTTGGTACTTAATTTAATAATATTAGAAAGGCCACAACATGTCTTTCAAATTGAATATGCACTGTACTTTTTTGAGCACTTCATAACAGACTGCACCAAAATATTTCTAAGCTCTAATGTGACATAGATTAAAGAAATTGCATATGTACATGTCTCATATGTGTACCTAACCAACTGAGTAAATTATTCAGTCGCTCAAGCGATCATATGCGTTAGATATAAAGAGATTTTATTAACTTGGTCGCGTAAGTACTCTTATATCACTGCGCGTAAGCGACTAGCCTAAGCATGTCTCTTAAGAAAGAAAATGTGATGGTTATCGGTTGACGTTTCTATCTCTATCACATATGGTTCCAAATTACACTGCCATGTTTGCACGAGAAATTTCAAAAAAGTAGAACATAAATGAGTAAGGTCAAATTGATGGTGGCTGGTGCAACAACTTTTTTTTAAGCGGCTGACATTGTGCATATATTTTGCATAAAATATTTCATTATTAATGAAAGTAGCAGCTCCACCCACCATCAGTCCTTACAGATTCAAAAACACTTCAAGTTCTTTTTCAGAGGCTTCTTTCATTATTGTGTAACCTACTTAAAGTATGTGTTTCTTTGATTTCCTATATATGATTATTTGAGTCTTTATTTGTATTTATATATGGTAAGTGGAGTATTGAGTTAGATTTTACTTTCAAACATTAGTTTTTATGAGCTTCATATGTACTATTATGGTGGATTTTATGGTGTTTGAGCTATTTTGAGCAGCAATTATTCTCTTCTTCGGATTTAGGTGTTTGAGTATTACTAGATTTCTCAAGAAGTGCTCAAATAATTTGACAATATTGTTGGTTCTTTCTCTATTATAGGTTAAAACGGATAAAATTTGGATAGAGCTGGATAAATGTGATCATCATTACTTTGAAGGGATTGTCAATTTTACTGAACTTGTAAAGTGAAAAAGAGTTAATAATACAAATGAATGTTCTTTTAGACGTTGTAGGTTGCACAAAGAAAAAATTACATTGGAAAAAATGTGTAAACATTTGAGTCGGAACGGTACGATGAGGGAATACACCACATGGACATTGAACATGTAACTCGTTGACGAGCCTTCATTGTATATGATAAGACGATAATACATTACCCAGATGAGTGGAGATTCGTCAAGCACCTAAACTGGTCTTAGTGACTATCACAATAATTCCACTATGGAGATTCTTTATGACGCCTTTTCTTTTTGAGATAAGTATGTGACAGATCTACACAACATGCATCAGGATGTTGAGAACGGGTTAGGAATGTTGCTTTTGAGAAGAATCAACTTCTCGTAGCTGAAACTCAAGATCTATATACATCGGTAATGAAAATTGTACTAGAGACTATTTTGAAGGTAATGTAAGTGAAAGTGGAGAATCACGGTTGGACAAGACTTTTATTGATATTTACGGTTCACTAAGAAATTGCTTCTTAGTATCATGATTCTTATCGGGATGTTAAAAGAGTTTTGAAGAACATGGGAGTAGGTTATGAGGTTGTACATACAAGTGTGCACGGTTGTATATTATTCTATAAAGAGTATATGAATCTAGATATTTGTCTCGTGTGCAGTAAGCCAATACATGCACGCGGTGAAGGTAATAGTAAGATTCCAAACATGGTGGTTCATTATTTTCCTTTAACTCTCAGGCTGCAACGCCTTTAAATGCGGAAAGAGTTATAAGTGATGGTGATTATCTACATCCCTCAGATGGGGAAGCATCGAAATCTTTTGAATTGAAATTTCCAGACTTTGTCAACAAGATTAGAAATATGTGTCTTGGACTAGCAATAGATGGATTCAACCCTTTTGGTGTATGAGGTCTTGCTCACATCACCTGCCTATTGTTGAGATGCCTTAAAATTTTGCCACCATCAATGTGAGATCAGCAGTATTTTTCATATTTATAGCAATCAAAAGATATACTTTAAGGGTATGATGTAGTCAATTAATACACCTAAGTATTTAGGATTATCCTAGGAAGTGATGCATACATGCATACAAGTTATGATCTAACTATTTCTAATCTATCATAACCGATTAAGGGTGTAATGGTGGCATGCAATTCTGAGTAGTGAAGAAGTGGCAAAATATAGAGTACGAGAATGTAAACTCAATATATAAAGAGATTAAGTTCTACTAATCAAATGACGGAAAATACAAGGGAAATAATAAGAGTTAAGTCAGGAAGGGACTAATCTTGTCTCGATGAATTTTCCTTACAATCTCGATCGTTGCTCCGTGTGATCCCAGTGACTCTTTGTTTGAGATTTCTTCTCCTTAGTTCTTCTCGGGAGTCTTAAGAATTTTATTTGAGATGTCAAGCTCAAATAAAGAATATTGGAATCAAGCTCGCTTTTTATACTTGATCTGAGGCGTCGCCTGGAATAAGGGTGAGGCGTCTCCTGGGTTGAGGCTTCGCCTAGAGTGAGTGAGGCGTCGATCGAAATTTTTTCAACTATCTGAGGCGTCGAATGGGTGAATGAGGAGTCGCATGAGGTATGCTCAACGGAACAAGGTGATGCCTTGATGAGTGACGCATCTCCCGAAGTCTGTGTTATTGAATGAGGCATCGCCTAGATGAGTGAGTCGACCTCCACATGCTCTCAACTGAATAAGGCGATGTTTGGATCTTCTCCAGGCTCATTTATAGCTTCTTTTTTCTCTGTTTGTGCATTTCATCCTCTAGATCTTCCTTTAAGTGTAAATGTCCTATAAAGCATGAAAGGGCATCAAACTAACATATGTCGTTCGGAAACGAACCAAAATGTATAAGAAATAGAGCCTAAAAAGTGTACAAAATTCACTCCATAATGTGCATGGAAAAGGAATTTAACATACTCACTATGTTGATTTCTGGTCCAAATCTCTTTAAAAGTGTTTGAATGTATTCATGAGATTGTTTATTGATGAGTTAAAGATGTTGTGGAATAAAGAAGTTGAAACTTATGATCGTCATGAGGGATAATCATTTGTTATGGAAGCATCAACGATGTGGACGGTCAGCGACTTTTCAAATTTAGGCATGTTAGGAGGCCTTAAGAGAAAAGGGTACAAAACTATCGATTTACAAGACACTTCTTCAGTTCAAAAAACAGAAAAAAGACGATGCAAACCTGGAAATAACAAATGCTGTCACAGGATTAAGCTTGCATTTCTTGAACAGTTTCCACCGCAAGATGGTATGAAGGGATGAATTGATATGAATTGTAAGAGTTGACTTTTTGAGACCAAAGTCAAATATTTGATCATGTGACACGAGTAAAGTTGATTTGATTGCCTCTTACCATTACAGATTGCGAGAACCTGATCCATTAGTCCCAATCTATGAGACGTCCTCCCTTGTTTCGATTTTCTAATGAACTGTTGGAAATCTGATGCTACGCACCCGATTCATTACTGTCTTCTCCTCTCTCGCAGCAACATATTCGCAACCATCGACATCGTATTCCTCTAAAAATGCAGTCTTTAAGCTGCTTCTACTTTAAGAACAATCTTCATGAATTCGTAGACAAAGTAGCTTATGGCAGCAGATGGCAAGACCTGAGCGATTTCGAGACAGCTAAAAGGTTAGTTATTGCAGCCCAAATACGAATTTATGAGCTATATGCAGTTTTTATCAAAAGTGACGTCATAGGAAGAAATAAAAATTTGTAAATAGTACCTGCAATAAGCTAGGAGTTAATCCAGCATATAAGGCAGGAATGCCACCTTGCTCAACTACCTTCATGCAGGTAGCCAATGCACTTAATTTGAACGCCTGAGGTTGCATCTGAAGCTGTCTTCTCACTACTTCAAACGGGTAAGTAGCTGCCTCGGAACAAGCACCAGCAATTGCCCCATAAAATAATGTTCGGAGTGTCCCGAGTTCAAGCTGTTCTAAAGCATTCAGTTCTTCGCCCTCTTGCTTCAGGTTCTGAACTCTTATCATCCCTTCGGGCGAATGCAGGTAGGCTGATTTCAAGATATCATAAACACCATAAAAGACTGCTCCGGACGGTGCCATGCTTATGATAGAAGGGACCAAACCCTTGTAAAGAGAAAAGAAGCCTTCTGTTTGGACCATGTGACGGAAAGTACCAATGACACCGCCTAATGCTTCTCCTCCTGGCGCAATCATTACAGTCCTGATCTGAAAATTTCAAAAATTCAATTCAATGAATATTATTTCTCATCGCCTAGTTTAAAAACTACAACAAATGAAGCGCGGAAAAAAAAATTCAACTCTGAAGTTAGATTACATACAGTGTCCATTGGCAAGCAGAGCAAGGTAGCGGTGATTCCAGCAGCTGCACCAGCTACAAATCTTTCAAAATTTGTTGCTTCATCGCTCCCAGATAGTTTCATAAGCTGACTTCTGTATAAATCATAGGCATAGAAATTTATCGCCTTAAATGGAGCAGTTCGAAGAATATTCACAACATTTCCTTTCCAAAAACCTTGAATCCCTTGAGTGACTGCAATCGTCTTAATAAGCTCGAGGAGATTTCTCTGTTCACCACGGACTATATATTCCAGCTTCAATCTCTCGAGAGGAGCGACAAACGTTCTGATAGAACAGCATTGGTCAGAGCAAATTCGAGTGGGACAGGGACAAGGGGAAAGAGAAAATTATAGGCTCAGGAACGATTTGGCTCGAAGAGAAAACATATGAAAGTTAAATCTACCTGAATAACAAGACCAAGCTACAAGATTTAAGATATTGTAAATCAGAAAATTATGTCAAAGTGCTCCATGCTCATCAGAGTTCTTGTAATATGTCAGGTTGGAATGGAAATAATCTACCTTGTGTCAAATACATTTTAAGGAACAGTTTGGAGATCTAAGAAGTAATGCGAAATAAGTGTAATACTTAAAAACCCGACTACTGAAATTGGATATTGAATACTTAATTTGTTTTAATTTTTGTTCTCTGTCGATGTGACCTAAGAAAGACATATTTTGCATTCCCAACCAGTTAATACAAATCTGTGCTGTCCTACATTCATGAAATTATTCTGAGACGAAACAAAAAAGCATGATAGACTAAACTACAGTACTTTGAAATGTCCCATCATTATCGATCAATCATTTTACACAACCTCCAGAATATGACTGAGCAGTCCGCTAACACCCGGCCAGATGGGGACTACAACAAAAAACCATATCCTAATTACAGTAAATTGAATGGTTTCAATTAGTTATAAACAGTTAGCTTTCTTAATATTTCATTTTCTAGAATTTCCGAACATGTTTCTAAGCAGTCTGCAACCACAAGCCTCGTGCGGCAAGGGACCCCCCCAACTCCTAACTAAATGCCTTCGGACTGATGCTAGCAACCTTAAGCCACACATATCACCTGGTTTCTAATGACAGTAAGCACCTGAATGATTGATACATAATTGTCTTCGTAGCTGAGAGCTGACTCGATTCACTACAAGACGAGCATAAAAGAAGACGTGTCCTAAACCCTAAAACATGAGGCCCTTCTGGTATACAAGACCCCTGGTTTGATACTTAGATCAAGTCTCTCTAGTCTTGGCCACGCCCCATTTTCAAACTTCATCGCAAAAACACAGTTCTTGACAAACTAGCTCTACTTCAATCAAGAAAACTATATGGAATTGATATGAAGTGGAATACTCAATTCATGTAAAGAATCGTAACCTTGACACCATAGCTGCCACAGCTCCAGCCCACAAATGCTTAGTAGTGTTGAACGCGCTTGCTCCTGATTTCTTCTCCATCTGCATCAGCCCACTTCGGGCCACCAATTCAATCCTCTCCCGATCCACCCCACCAACGCCATCATCATCATCTTCTTCAACCGACAAGCTGATAGAAAGAAACCTGTTAACCAAAATCCTCCGCGAAATTCTCTTCTTTTTCCAAGAAACCGCAACCCCGAGTTCCCGTTTACACAAACAAGATGCGGACTCGGAACTGGGCTGGGGAGAGATCAAGAAAGCGAAGGAGGTGGGTATGGCGGCGGCGTCGAGAAACAGGCCGCCGAGGAGGAAAGGGTCGGAAGGCTCGTACGCCAGGAAGAGATCTGAACGGCGCATTGCTGTGCCTGTGCTTTTGATCGGAGGATTCGAGACCGGAAGGAGGAAGAAGATGGAAGCGAAGAAAGGAATACGGAACCGATCGAAAAGCGGAGGTTACAGCAGGAGCAGCCGGTGATGCTGATGCTTTGTATTCCTCGCTGGCATTTGGTTGGTGTGTCAACTGTTGGAAGTTGAGGTTGAGATTTCTGACTTGCTGGTGCATTTATGTATGATTTGATTACCTAGGAGAAATAAGAAAGAAGAAGAAAAACAAGCCCTTTTTGGTCTCTTCAAAGACTATGTTTTGTTTCAGGTGATTTGGGTTTTATTTTTTGTCTGGTTCGGTTGTTGTTGTGATTTGAGCTGCGTTGTTTTTATTCAAGCTGCCGCAGGCTTGGCAAAGATGCATGCATCCGAGCAGGGTTAGGCAAATTCTTGATTAAGTTTGCACACCCAGAAGTTGAAGCGGAATCAAGTAACCATATCATTGAGAATCTCTTTTAAATCTGATGCATAAGCAGAGCAGACAGGTAATAGTAATACTATGTATACAGGGCAGCATATTTTGTGCTACAATATTTCAAACATGGAAGCACCTAATACAAGAAGAAGGTCATCATTTATACAGCAACATCCTCCATATTTGCACCCGCATTCATCCCACTTCTCCGCCCTCCTACTATTTCTTCCCACCGACTCTATCTGCCTCTCCTTCATTGTCGCCACTTGGATCTTCATTCCTAAGCGGATCATCGGAGGTTTGAGTCCTTGAGTAACCGCAGCACGCTTGAGTTCCAACATGAACCATTGTTCCATTTCCATGTCACCGGACTCTAACACCGTCTTCCACGCAACTTCGACTCTCCCAATTAAATCAGAGCCCCTCAGTTTCTTGAAAACTGACCTTGTTGTGCTTCTTCGACGAAGCTCGAAGACCACCTTTTCTTCCCTCAGGGTTTCCATCAAGTTGCTGGCTCCCAAACACTCTAATGAGAAACACTCATCCCAGTGAAGCTTGTCGGACTCGGATGAGATTTCTCGAGTATTTATCGGAACCCTAGCTGAGAGGTAGCATCTGACAAAGAGCTGTGAAGGATGCTTCAGCTCCACAACATTCTTGGCTTCCAAGACTCTAACCTCACACTTCAGAGACCAAGAACTATCATCATGGACGCGACCCATTTCGCAGTCCTCAGGCAGAGTGTATATAATCTTGCGGAGGATATAGAGAGAGAGGCAAGTTATGTGGTTCAGCAAGAGCTTCCAAGGGGTATATATACTCACCTAAAGGTCAAGCTGGTACTGCTGAGAAACACTTTAGTTCTTGGTAAACAAATGAGATAAAATCAAGCCAAACTGATCTCATACATCAAAATAAAACTTTCGGGTGAGGAAGTATCTGAATCTTGGACTCTTAAGATTCGCCAAGGGCAAGATGATCCTTCCTGTGGGCGACCCCGGAATGATATATCAGGCAGTGATGTCGACATGATGGAGGACATAGCAAGTGCTTGCTGAGTCTGATTTTCAGTACATAAAAAAGAGTTGGTTGATCCTAAAAAAGCTAAGTAGATGTCTGTGGAGTCTATCTTGCAAATGGAGACTTTCGTGGATTAGATATTGATGATCTTCCACTCAAGTTTCAGCACATAGGATTTGTTTTGGATAATGAGTATGATATGGAAGAAGCACTGATGCACTTGATTTCACATAACCCTACCTTTTTACAAGTGACTGGTAATTGGTGCTAGGAGATGCATACCAAGATTTGTTTATCTGGGGGGCACATCCATTTAATCATTGACCTTTGGGGAAAGTACTAGGTTTAATTACAACTACTTGCTTTTAACCTTTTCATTTTTTTAAATCAGTGAGTGACGATATAATTAATGCTTTCACAGTCTTTGCCATTCAGATGTGATTTTCAGTTTAACTAAATGGGCGACTATAAGTCAATTAGAATGCTTTTGGAGGAGAATAATCAAAACACGAAGATGTCAAAGGTATACTTTAGAGGCTGTGAAAATGTTTCCAGGAAGCTCAAACTCGACTGCCTTGATAGTGTTGAATGACCTCTCGCCTTGTAGCCCATCAAGACGTGTTTTAGTGGCAAAATGACGTCAAACATAAAGTGAATAAAAGATACAAATATGGAGAATTTATTTTATGGTTCGCTCTTTTCCATTGCAAAATATGTCAATTATATACAATATTGGTCAAACCTAAAATAGGAATGATATCAAATCTCTTACACATAGAAAACAACCTATTTTACGTCCTAGAATCAAGCTAACAAAATATGCTGATAATATGAAATATTTACAAAATATTTGCTAGCTAATACCCTCCTCAAGTTGGAGCATGAAGATTCGTAATGCCCAACTTGGCAAGTAGTGATTGAAATGATCCACGACCCAAAGCTTTTGTGAGAATATCAGTCAGTTGTGAGCTATTATGAACGTAAGAAGGCGCAATTGTACCACGTAGAATCTCATTACGTACGAAATGACAATCAATTTTAATGTGCTTCGTACGTTCATGAAAAACTAAATTATTAGCAATGTGTAAAGGAGCCTGACTATCACAAGAAAGAGAAACTGGTGCAGGATGCGCGATACGAAGGCTTAGAAGCAACCCTTTCAACCAAATAATTTCACACGTAGCGGAAGTAATAGCCTGATACTCTGCTTCAGCAGAGGAACAGGAAACCGTCGCTTGTTTCTTTGTCTTCCAAGAAACAGGAGAACCACCCAAGAAGACAAAGTAAGCAGTAAGAGACCGACGACTGATCGAACATCTAGCCCAATCTGCATCACAGTAGGCACTAAGAACCAAATTAGAGTCAGCTTGATGTAAAATACTTTGACCAGGGCTACTCTTAAGATAGCGCACCACATGCAAGGCCGCTTCCCATTGAGAACGTGTTGGAGTTTTCATGAATTGAGATAAAATATGAACAGAGTAACAAAGTTCGGGACGAATAATGGTAAGATAAATTAATCGTCCTACCAAGCAATCGTTCGGGGTCTGGCATAGATGTATCTATCGCAAGGGCCAACTGATGATTCTCTTCCATAGGCACACTAGCAGGTTTCAACCCAAGCAGACCAGTCTCTGTCAAGATGTCAAGAGCATATATTTGCTGACAAATAAGAATTCCTCGAGAGCTACGAGCCACCCAATCCCAAGAAAATATTTTAATTTCCCCAAGTCTTCATGTGGAAATAAGTGCTAAGATAAACTTTAAAATCGTTGATGGCGGCACTATCATTCCTAGCGATAACCAGATCATCTACATATACAAGAATGTTTATCACAACTTCCTTCTTGCGGAATAGAAATAAAGAGTGATCCGACGTCCTTGCAGAAAAACCATAAGTGCGCAAAGCCGTAGCCAATTTTACGTACCAACATCTAGGAGCTTGACGGAAACCATATAGTGATTTACGAAGCTTACAGACCTTGCGAGACATACCATTACTGAAACCAGCAGGAGGACGCATATATACCTCGTTCAGTAGATTGCCATAGAGAAAGGCATTGTGCACATCCATTTGATGCAACTCTCAATTTTTAATAGCAGCACTAGTAAGGAACGTTCGAACAGTGACCATTTTTACTGTAGGAGCAAAGGTTGCACCAAAATTAATGCCCTCAACTTGACGATTGCTCAAAACAACTAATCGTGCCTTGTATCTTTCAACTGTACCATCAGACACCCACATACATCCGATCGGTGTCTTGCCAGGAGGCAATTTCTAGGATAGTCCAAGTTTCATTGGCCTCTAAAGCTGCAATCTTCTTTGTGGTTGCCTTTTTCCAATGAGGATTAATCATTGCTGCTTTGAACGAAGTGGGCTCCACATCGGTGGAAATAGCTGTAAGAAATTAACGATGCGCAATCAAAAAATTATTACAATTCATGTAATGTGTTATGGGATAAGGAGTACCTGAGACGCGGACCGATGTGGTTAAAGCTTCGGGGGAAACTGTTATCGTGTTAGTCATGCTTCCTTCTGCCCAACGAACAAACTATTTATATCGGGATTCAGAATTTTCTCACGTTTCCCTCGACCAAGTTCAGTGTCACCTAGCATAACCTCATCGCCATGATTCCTCACCACATTTTCTTCGGTCTCTGTAGTACCAGAATTTTCTCCAGTCTCAGTAGTATCCAAATGAACAACCTCGCCTATTCCCATGTCCAAACTCACGGCAGAACCAGTGCATTGTGCGTCGTCGTTGTTGGTCTGCTCCACCTCTTGTTGTACTGTACTAAAATCAGAAGGGGGCTGGGCATTTTGACAGGTAGAATCAGTTGCAACATCTCCAATATCATAAAGCTCATCAACATCATTGACGTGATTAAATTGAGGTGGATACAAAGAGTGCAATTGCTTTAATTCCTTTGGATTCGCAAGTGGGAAAATATCCTCATAAAATTGAACATTTCAGGACTGTAAATAATATCCTGTCTCAAGATCAAAAATCTGCCAACCCTTCTTTCCCAAGAAAAATACAAAAGTGACTTCTACTTTCAAACCTATCACGACAATGAAGATTTTTGGCGTAAGACAAACGCCCAAAAACTCGGAGTGAGCTAAAAGGGGCACGACCAAAAAGCAACTCAAAGGGTGTTTTACCTTGAAGTACCCGAGATAGAGTCTTATTAATCAAATGAGCAGCTACTAAGACGCATTCGCCCCAAAAATCAATAGGTAAGTGACCTTGAAACTGTAAAGCTCGAGCAACAATGATGATGTTTATGCTCTACTCTAGCATTTTGTTGAGGTGTCTTGACATTGGAGGTTTGATGGAGAATATCATGCTCTCGGAAATAAGTAGCTAGACCATTGAACTCCGTCCCATTGTCACTCCGCATGATTTTGACTCTTTTTCCAAACTGACGTTCAATCAAAGCAAAGAAATTCAACATTAAACCGGGAACTTCATCTTTAGTCTTCATCAAATAAACCCACAAACATCAAGAAAAAAAATCATCCACAATCGATAAAAAGTAACGGGAATTGCAAGCACAATTTCCATGATAAGCACCCCATACATCACAATGTATCAAATCAAATAAACCATCCGCCTTATTGTCACTTAACGAACAAATATTACGAGTCTACTCGGCTCTATGACAAATATCACAGGCTTGAAAATTTAAAGGATGCTTATTTCGACTAACTTGAGGAAGATGCTCCATTGCTTACAATGATGGATGCCCTAGCTGCTTGTGCCATAATTCGATACTCTCAGTCCCAATAACGACATTAACACAAACCGATTCCCTCATCAAGTAATAGAGCCCATCTTTCAGCTTACCCACACCAATCTACGTCCTCTTGGTATGGTCTTGTAAAACACATTCAGAATTAGTGAATTGTAAGTTTAAAAGAAGCGAAGATAAGAGTTAAAAGATGGATATTAGGTTGCAATGGAAGGAAGGTACAAATAACACATCACATAAAATAAGAGCAGCATTCAACTTCACACTACCCACTTTACTAGCTGATTTATGAACGCCATTGGGCAATCCAACATTAATAGGTGGTATTGAACGACATGAATCAAACATCACAACACACATGAACCGACGAGCCAGAGTCAATGATCCAAGTGTGGATACCCTTACCATTCGGACGAACATGGTTTGTAACAGCCGAGACCTCACTAAAACGGCATGAGCGTTAGCTGGCTGGGTGTTTTTTGATGACCCCATCTTTTCTTTGTTGCGGCCAGTGCCTGTTCCCTTACGTTCTCGACCGTCTGAATATCCATGCTTGCCCAACAATTTTCTTCAATATGCCAACGCTTACCACAGTGGATGCACTTCATCGGAGCGCGTGCAGTCCTCCTGTGTGTGAGTTTTGCTACTGGGACGCTTGTCCCTGAACCGCAAAAGCCAACGGAGCAGCTACCTCTGTTCGTAGCTGAATAAATAACCGAACCTCCTCCTCTTGCACAAGCCGCGAGTATACCGTATGAGAAGATGGCAAAGGCTCAATCCCTAGAATGTTTGAATGAATAGTAGCATAATAAGGCTCTAAGCCCATAAGAAACTCCCGCGCTTGATCACATTCGCGGCGTTGATGGAGAGTCGCATTAAGCCCACACTTGCAGCCAGTACATGAGCACGGCGATAAAGCATCATAGTCGTTAACATCATTCCATAGCTTCTTATCTACCAAAATAGTCCATTATGTACTCACTAGATTTTTTGTTTGCAATCGGAAATGTCAGATGTCAATTGATAAATTTTGACGCCATTTCACAAAGAGAAACGTTGTCGAATGTCCTCCCACAACTCGGGAGCGGTGTCACGGTAGGAAATAGTAGAACGAATGCTTTGATCGATTTTGTTAAAGATCCAAGCATTAATCATATAATTAACTGTCAACCAATCTTCGAGATTAGTGGAATCATCTGCATTTTTACGAAAAGTACCATTAATAAAACCAAATGACACTCGAAATCCTTTGGCTCATTCCTCATAATTTGAGCCATTGAGAATAACATGAGTGATTCTCGTCCTACGGCCACCGTTATTGGCAATGACATAAATTGGATTTGGAGTTTTTGGTGGTGGTGTTTTATCATCGACCATGGTGCTAACAAAAATGCATAGAAAACAACCTGTTATCTGATACCATAAAATGAACAAAAGTCACAAATATGGAGAATTTGTTTTGTGGTTCTGTCTTTTCCATTGCATAATATGTCAATTATATACAATCTTGGTCAAACCTAAAATAGGAATGATATCAGCAAATCTCTTAAACATAGAAAACAACCTATTTTACGTGCTAGAATCAAGCTAATGATAATATGAAATATTTACTAAATATTTGCTAGCTAATAAACATTTCAGCGACTAGGTTCGATTCCTGATTGGTTTAAGAAAATATGATACATTTATATTTTTAGCCTATAAAAGTTGAAGTAAAAAATTAAATTGGAAAAATAAAACAATCAAAATAACCTTTGTGAAAGTAATTTAATAGTTTATGCAACAAAACATTTATTTATTTTTCTTCAAAGTTTTGTTATTTTTCATTGGATATACTTAGAGATAGAAGTGGGTCGGGCCACGGGTCGAGATGGGTCAAAATTTCATAACCCACACGAGTTAGGGCTGGGTTAAGAAAACGAATTAGCCCACGTGTTATAAGTCAGCTCGCCACGAACGAGCTGGGTCGGGCTGACCCACGAGTTGGACACATGGGTTAGACCCACGAATTGAGCCTACGGGTGGAACCCACGAGTTGAGCTCACGGGTTGGACTCATGAGTTAAGGGTTATTTTACAAGGATTTAGGGGTTTGGAGTATAGGGTTTAGGGGTATAGGGTTTAGGATTTTGGGAACTTGTACTGGTACATATATTTTTTTAATCTAAATTATGTTCAGAAGATAGTAGTAAAATACTTGTGAGTACAGAATCCAGATGCTTTTTAGCAATATGTCTAGAAAACGTACCCATACCCGCTCCCACTGAAATTTTAGACTCTTGTCCACATTTTGTACATTTGGTAAATCTTACATTATCCTTCATAATGATTTCAAAATAAACTCAAACAGAAGATTTATACATGTGTTCATTTCTCCTAGAGGTAAAGATGGATGATGGTGCGACAGTGTGAGTATTCGACAATGAGTTTGGAGCTTCGTCCATCCTCGGAACACTATCCATACGTTCATTGTTTTCCACCTCATTCTCATCATTGGAAAAAAGATATTCAAAATTATAGAGATTAAAATTTTCCTTGGTTAACAAATGCAACAAATACAACAACAATTAATATCCAAATAACAAAATAAAATATACCGAAATGAAGATTTGAGCTTTAAGATTTGAGAAGCCCGTTGCTCGCAAAATTGAGACTTGAGCACTTGAGAAGAAGAGAGGTTTTAGAGAGTTGTTGGTGTGTAAACTATGATATAAGGATAAGATATTTATAGAATTTGGGAATGAAATCAAAATTTTGAATTTTTGATGTTTTTGAACTTCCAATGGCTATATTTTTGAATTTTAGCTCGTGGGTCGGACGAGCTGAGTCAGGGTTGGGCTAGGTCGAACTCGGGCTGCCTCGAATTTTTTTTGACAGACCCAGCCCGACCCGCGAGCTATAACCCAACACACTTGACCCACGAATTTTTTTTGTCGATGTTTAAGAAATCAGCGGCTAGGCTTGCTTTCACACAAAAGGGTGACATTCAATGTTATTTCTTGTTTTGGATTAGGTTGGAGTACTGATTAATGTCATGATGTTTGAATTTAGAAGTCATCTCTTGTTTTGGAGCTCCCATGATATTCCTTCGTGGAATCCTAAGTCCCACATCGAGAATGTGCAATTCGGTTAGATTTTTTTCAATGTTTAAGACAAAACATAGGTACCGGCCCGGCCCGAGAAATGTGCGGGCTTCGAACGCCTTTGAATCTTCAAGATTATTATAAGCTCGATCCGGCTCGATACAATGTTAAGAATGAGCCGAGCTCAGGCCTTAATTTTTCGGGCTGGGTCAGCCCATTGACCAGGCCTACAACCAAGTCATCTTATGTACTTTGTTTCAAATCTAAACTGAATCATTTTTATTTCAGTAATTTTATAATACACTCTTTCAGTAATAAATGATTATAAAATGTAAAGGCAAATTCCCCTTTTAGATAAGATATCTCACGTCTCACTTATTATAGCCAAAATGAAATACCGGGTAATATCACCCATGATTCCACAAGGTGTTTCCCATCATATATATGATTCCACAAGTTGTGTGACATAGGAGATTTAGCAACGAGTTTAGAAGAAAATGTAGATTGTGTTCGATCGCGAAAGTCGGATTTCTTAAAGTGAAAAGGCGTCTCAGAGGGTGTTTTTCGGCCATTCGGAGTCATTCGGGACTAAATCTCAGTTTTTCCAATTCTCATGAAATTTCCCGATTTGACAACAATTATCTTTTATTTTGTTTTTTCTTTTTGGTAGTTTTCCTTTTCTTTTTTAGCATTATCTTAGATTACCAAATTTAACTTTTGTTTCCGTATAAATACGGTTCTCATGTATTAGAGACGCATCTTTTAATCAATAAATTTTAGAATTCTTCTCTAAATTTCCAGTCGATTTCAGTATTCTATTTTATAAATTTATCATTTGCGAATTCACGGACTTCCGGTACGTGATTCCCATCACATATATGATTCCACAAGCTTTAATAATATTCTTCGACATTTTCCTTTTAATTTCTTTATACATTTGAGAAAAGGAGCAAGGACAGCGATTTCTCACTCGAGACAAAAGATGGCATGTGACATTGAAAAAAGAGATCAAAATACACATACTAACATGACCCCATCAATGCAGAGCAGGTCCAGCATCCTCCAACTCAATCCCATGCTCAGCCAGCCTCTTCTCCTTGTAGGTATACCTTTTAGCAAACACCATGTAGATAACAAAATTCAACGCACTGAGGATCGCTAACAGCCAGTAGAAGTTATAGAGCTTGCCCTCATTGAGGTTATCAGCCAACCAGGGTTTGCTATTTCCCGTCACCTTATGGACTATGGTCACCAGGATCGAACTGAAAAAGAAGCCTAGTGAAAGTGTGCTTAAGAACAGTCCAGTGCTCATCGTCTTCATCCCCTTGGGACACTCCCTTAGGAAAAAGTCCAACTGTCCGATGTAAGTAAACGCCTCGCCGGCCCCAACTAGGAGAAACTGCGGCACGAGCCAAAACACACTCATCGGTAGTGAAATGTTCGGTTTGTCCGTTAGTCCATTTTCACTGGCCACCTTCAGCCTCTTCAACTCGGTCAGTGCAGCAACCACCATAGCGATTATAGAGAGCACCAGACCTATGCAGATCCTCGTCAAAGGGTTGAGGCCTTGCGGGTTCTTTGTAATTTTTCTGGCAGTCGGTGCAATGATCCGGTCATAAACCGGGACTATCAGCAAAATGGTGCCTACGAAGAAGACGGTGAGGGATGCTGCTGGAATTTCGAATGAGCTACCGATGTGGCGGTCCATGGTGGTGGCTTGGGAGACTGAGAAGGTGGTCATTTGAGCATAGACAGTCCAGAAAATGATGGTTGTTGCCCAGATTGGTAGCATTCCAACCACCAGCTTCACCTCTTCCACGTCAGTTAACGTCGAGAGTTCCCACTTGTTCATTATTGAGACGTTCCCCTCAATTATTGCAGCTTTGTCAAGAAACCTGCAAATCAACAAAGGACAAGGAATTCAATTAAGCCAACCATGATTTCCACTGTCCCACTAAACAAGATATATTTGTGTGTTTGAGGGGTAGGATGGGAATCTTAGTTTGCATGATGCATGTGTTTCGTTCCTAGACATTATTGGAGTAACTAGATCGAAGCTCTCTGACAAAACAAAATCCATAAAATCAGAAGCATGCATCTATCTAATATGGTGGCAATAGCTAGCTTTTCATATGTTACCCTATTTTGGCTTGCCCATGTCGTGTGGCCAACCTTTGTCTGCCTATTCCAGCCTGTCATTTTGTTTTTAATATTATGTACCTTAAATTAACAGGAATGAAAAGTTTTATGAGTGAAAATTTATAACACTAGAATTGACCTAATAAATAGTAAGTAAACTCTTAACTGAAACCCTATTGATGACCACCAAAAATACTTATAATTAGGGTAGCTAGGTGTTAAGTCTCAAATAAATGCTGCTATCTACAACTTTCATTTGGTGATATTTAAGAAGTAGAGATGCGCAGATGAAGAATATAAGTCATTTTTTTATCTTAAATAAAATTGAAAAGATAAAATATGAAAAAAAAAGAAGGGAAAACAGTTAAAGAATGACACTAACCGGAATCCCTTGCTGTGTGGCAGCTGCTGCTTCTTCTTCCCGGACTCAGCATCATCATCTCCGGCATATAGCATCGATGGTTCCGACGGCAAATCCAAGTTTCTTTTCTTCCAAGAAGCGACGAAAACGGATGCAATTTGTGTCAAAGGGCTCCCCACCAGCTTCTTAAATCTGTACATCCTCGTCCCAGCTAAGAACACAACCAGTCCAAACACAATGGCAAATGCACAGATCCCATATCCCCATTCCCGTCCTACATGGTCCTGTATGTAGACCAGCACTGTCACGGCCAGTAGTGCCCCAATGCTTATGAAGAAAAAGAACCAGTGGAAGAAACTAGCCATATTGGCTCTTTCGAGTGGTTCTTTGTCGTCGAACTGGTCTGATCCAAACCCTGAAACGCTGGATTTTAGGCCGCCGGTTCCTAATGCGGTTAGGTAGAGGGCTATGAAGAGAACTGTGAGCTGGAGCTCACTGGCTGGGATGCAGCCTTCGCCACTTGGGTCATCACATTTCGGTGGGCGGAGGCTTGGGATTACGGTGGAGATTGTCAGAATGGTTACACCCTAATGACAAAACAAAATAGATTGTTTAGAATATATATTGTGGAAAACAAAGCTCCCCGCATCATGAAATAATGGTGGAACTCACCGTAGCTTGGACCATGGCGAAGATGGCGATTGTCAAGTACCTGCCGAGGAAGGTATCAGCAACAAATCCACCTAGGAGACAAAGCATGAAGGAGGTTCCTAGGAAATTGGTAACAGTGTTGGCAGAGGTAGCATTGCCCAAATGCATAGTGTGGGTCAAGTAAGTGACCAAGTTCACAGCAATTCCTAAAGTGGTCAGCCTCTCGCATGTCTCAACTCCTGCACATAAACAATCAGCCCAAAGCCATAACCTCCTACATATGGAATGAGAAGTGGTGGTAGCTAAGATATTGGACCTAGAATCATGGCAGCGCTGACCCAGCCACCGGACCGGGCACGCTCAGCAGGGCGGCCTTTGTAGTCCCAGGCATCCGGGAGGGTCTTTCCTACAGTCTGAGGAAGAGCCATTGATGTTTTGTTTTGGTTTGCTTGAGTCGGAATTAAGGTGAAACCCAAGAAGAGAGAGAGAGAGAGAGAGAGGTGTAGGAATATGTGGAGTAAAATGTATGTTGTATGAGTCTTTAAGTGAGATGGAATATGAGGAGTGATTCTTGCCTTTATTTATACTGGTTTTAAGATGGGATTTCGAGAGCTGGAAAAGACCCATATGGGGAGAAAACGACACTTGTTTGGCCCCCATTTGTTAAATGCTCAATCATTCTACTAAGCATTTTGGTACTGCAAACTCTTAATGATAAATATTATCATCTTGACATTACAAACATTTATAGGTATTCTAATTGTAATTTATCCATCATTAATTACTGATTTGGAACAAAAAAGCTATTTTTATCCACTGGATAAGAATAAACACAATTTACAAGGCTACAACCTTTCCATCTAAAAAACGTAACTAGGGTTTTGTAATTGTTGGGACGCGTATCATATCAGCTTCCTAATAATCTGAATGATAAGAGAAAAACTGATCAAAGGTTGTAAATTAGCTTTTTTTGCTCCCCTCAAGAGAACATATGCCCATTTTAGCATGTCAACAATACACTATGGACATCAATAAAGATTTCTCATGGTTAATTTCAAGGTTTGCTTGCTATATCATAGTTTTTATGCATGTGTGATCCAAGAACAAACCAGTGGTCATTATAGTTTATGTCATTTTGGTTATAACTAGTGACCATTTTGATACTTTCCACTGCTTTAGAAAGATGTTCTCAAATCTTTGAGAGAGAGATGAGTGTATCTCTAAAAGTTGAAAATGATTGCTATTTGATCAATTTGAAATTTTCAAACAAGTGCACAATATAATACTGCTCTTCTCAGACCCTTTTAAACCCAATTTTCAATATTGAGCAACAAAAAATCATATATATATCGGAACCGATGATTGTTAAATGCATATGCGATAAATGGGCATGCCATCAGAAATCGGCCTTGTTCTTTGTTGGAACAAATGCTAGTAATTCAGGAATTATTCAAAAAAAAATTTACAACCAGTCAATCCCTGGACAGGAGTATGTATATATACACATTTCGAAACAGTGTCAATTTTGTCTGGTCGGTTGGCTTATTATGTCCTCCCTCAATCATTCATAACCAAGTAACTAATTTGCATGGCTAAACATGTATAACTAACAAAACAACTGTACACACATCATTAATCGGCAGATGAATCTAACCGAGCAAAAAAGAGACGATCGAATCTAAATATCATACTGTAGGACTTTGCATGATGTGAGATTTAGAAGATGGACCAGTTTAAAGCCTCAAATTGTTGATGAAATTTACATATGTGGACTTGTTTTAGGGTGGAATATTCCGATATTTTCTTTCTTGCTTTGTTGCATAAGATTAAAAAACTTTGTCAAAATTGACCCGAGTAACGGTCCATGCAACTCACTTTGCATGGTCTCCCTTGCAGGGAGGGACCATTTCACTCACATTATGCCTCTTGGAGCTTTAAATCGAGGTTGTGTATGATGCATAATTAAGCCAAATAGGTAATAGCCAAAATATAGCATTGACATTGTTTAACCTATAGAGAATGCAACTGTATGGTTTCTTTGTAGCAAGTTGGTAATTTGTAGGACAAACTATTAGTGTATGTGTTAGGTCTAAGTTAGTATACGCGAGTTTAAGTTCTCTTGGGAGAACACAGTTATATCAAACCCAACATTATTGCATGGTGGAAGTATTCTGCAAAAAAGGGAAGCTGCCAAATTCTGAATCTCGGAAAGTTTTGAGGAATGGAAAGAAAATTCAGAGGAAAATGAAGTTGCGTTTAACAATTCAAAATTTCCTTAGAAAATTATTTTTCTCATCCATTTTATATTCTTTCAATCGAATTTTTCACAATCAAAACGGATGATATATTGAAAGATTAAGTATTGCATTGTTAAAGGCTTGGCTTTGTTCGGAAATGGTATCTCCTCACTCTATTTTATTTATTTATATTAATCGGATTCTTTTTATGCGATGAAATGTTAGTTGTCGTCAACATAATCGGCTTGGCCTAAAAGTAAGAGTAATCAGTATTTCAAGTAGGGTTTGATGTGGTTTCTATAATTTTCATATCATACCCAATTGACTAGACTATCATATGCAAAGTTGGTGAACTATAGGAATTCAATTCGTAGATTTTTAACCAACTGTATACGCATTTATTTTGATCTTTTGTCATCAGTGTTAGGCATTATTGGTTTCATTTTACGGAAATGTGAGAAAACTAGTAGTCCACCGCGCATTGTCCTGAGCCTACGGAACCATAGAGGGAACGCATGCTCCTAACCAGTTGGGGCTCCTTGTCAAAATATCTCTTACCTCTCAAAGATTCAAGATTCCAATGGAGAATTAAAGTCACATTTTCTTCTATTCGAATCCAGGGGTTTTGATCAGATAACTTGTCAAGTGGATAAGGGCATTTATATTTCAGTTATCTCAAACCAGTTTCCAAATGCCCAGATTCTAAGTTCCAGTGAACTTGAGATAAATAAGGCCACCAATCTTTGACGAATTAACAGCATCATCAAGCCACATCCATATCTCCACTCTAATTAATCATTCAAAGAGGTGGTGCTGCACCAGAAGTCTTCTCTTTATAATTAATTACTAACACAATCAGATGTGCAATAATTTCATAGTTTATTAGATCTGTGAACATATTATATAACATTATTGAGAAGAAATTGTTCTCTCCCGTTGAAAACACCATCCCTATTATAAATAGTATGAATGTGAGCCTCGTGTCATGGTCGGCTTCAGCTGTTTCTTTGGGATTAGTTTTTGCAGGGAGCCTCTTTCATCCCGTGCAGTCTCTGAATGCTGAATCTACATAGAATAAACCCTAGAAAAAAGATTGTCAAACATGGAAGTACTTAAAATATTTAGATGACTCTGATTCAGCACTCATTATGAATTAATGCTCAAGTATTGAGGTAATACATTTATGCTCAGGATCGATACGAGAAATAACATGAACTGGCCACCACATTTTTCAAAACTAACATTAAATAATCAACATGATACCAAGTCTTATTTATTGTTCATTTAAGTGAGAGAAAGTTAAAAATTAAGTAGTTTTTAATTCATCCCAAAACAAAGGTCCAAATATTATAAAAAAATCTAAAAATAAATTTGATGTTTAAAATGACGTATTTGTATTTGTTCTCATCTAGCTTAAATGCGAGTTATATAAATAACTTATGAACCAGTTTTCTCCTCACCTAAAAACCTAATTGATTGCTCTTTTATATAGAATTGTAGTTGTAGCTGTACTTATTTAAATCTCAATTCAACAGAAGTGAATAATTCATATATAATATTCAACCTCAATCTAGAATAGGGTGTGAATCTGATTAACAGCGTCACAGAAAAATATGGAAAAAGAATCCATAAAATTAAAGTAAGCAATATGGGGATCTAGTTCTTGGGGAGTTCCAAGAGGCATCCCACCAGACAGGACATGACAAGTGGACGAGTTCAACTGGATATGATTCAAGCTTTGAAAACTATTTGTCAATTGTAGTAACTCTCTCATCAACTACCAATCGCATCTCTCTCTCTCTTCAGTTTTGAATCTTATCCGTAGCAGTAGCTACCAACCTACATACCACTTTGAGTTCATTGTATTGGTTTCTGGTGGGTGCAATTGTTAACACTGTCCTTCCTGACGTTGAATCACATGCAAACAGGAGAAGAAGATGTGGACAATTTTTTCTATGGTTGGCATGACAAAACCCTCCCAACTAGGAGTGGTCCTTTGAGAGCAGGAAATAAATATATCATCTCGCTCCATTATTTACATTCTCCACTTCAAATCACTCACCTTATATCCCCATTTTACTTAATATATTCGAAACATGGAAGAACAAAAGGAACTCACCGAATAAAATGGGATAGTTAGATTATTTATAATTCTCTAGTATAAAATCATTCCATTCATGAGTAGTTGCCAAAACAAGGACCCCCTCCTAAAAAACTCTTTGTTTCCTAAATGTAGCTAAACCATTGTACATAAATAATAGTAGGGCAACAATCAGAACTAGTGGCATAAGATTTTAACTATATAGCCAAGCCACCCATTTCGTCCGTCACCATTCTATGTGAATGGAGCAAGGGCATTTAAAAAAGGACTCATGTTGCTATACAACATCACCACTAATGATGTATCATTTTGATGATCCAACAAATCGCATATCGTTAAATGATAAGAATCGTCATTCCTAAGGATTAGCAACCAACCATGCATGCATCTTGATAAGCATAACTTTTGGCTTGTCAATCCACAATTTCTATACAACTTTGTTTTACCCTAGTTAATAGTGTATATATGAAGTATAAATTTTGGAATTGGGATCAAATAAAATATTATCAACTAGCTACATTAGCATTAAACTTATATAAGACGGTATTAGTTTAACTAGATACTCTTTAAATCACATCGGTTTGTCCCTAAACCCTTTCCAAAGAACACTTAGAATTCATTGAAAATTTGTCATGTAATCTAACCTCAATGCTTACCAGTTTCTGTGGGCAATATATATAGGTTCAATCAAATGCCATATGCTTCCTTAATTGTTTCTATGCAGTTCAAGATGCTCCCAAATAATTTTCTGCCAATACGATCATCATGGTTATATTGGGTTACTAGAGACCCGCCAGGCAGGTAATATATTTCTCAGATATATATCCTCATGATTTTGTGTGTTGCTAGAACAGCCCTAAACCCTAGACAAAACAGATGCGTAGATTGTGCGCACGTCAATTTGTTGCTTTATATGTATAGGAGATCACATCACAAGGATGCTTTATATATATTTTGTATGCAAATAATTGAGGTTGGATACATATATATAGAAGAAGATAACATATCTTGAACATGAAGTAGAGTGATTCATAGACAAAGTCTAAAGAGATGGACAATGGGGAATGGCAATTTGAAACCCTTGTCTGGTGGATAGAGGAGAGGGTTAACCAAGGAAGGTAAGTTTGATGCCCAATTATTGGAGATCGAGGAAAATGAAAAAGAAGAAGACTATATATATATAATGCCAATTTGAGGAGACTTGTTGACTGCAGTAGTTTGATGGATCTTAATTTCATTTAATTGGTTTTTGATGTGGTTGCTGTTGATGCATGTAACCGAGTAGGCAATTATGAAAAACTCACCAGAAATGGTTAGCATGTCATTTTCATGATATTAATGAGAATACTAAGAGGATGGACTGAAGCGTGTGGGTATATAAGCATTTACTTTTTCTGACATTTGAATTGCATGGTGTGTAGTGTACTTTACAAAAAAGTCCGATCCATTAATGTCATTCAAGTAGAGATGAGATTTTATCAACGCATGCTGCGTCCTAAGCGTCATTCTGTCCAGCCCGCTGCCTCTGGGAAGTGGAAGATCGGTGAGGGACTGAAAAAGGTAGAATTTATGAAAATTTGTATGTATAAATCACTTTCAGTCTTTGTTTCTTGCTTTTGCATTCATGAAACTTATTCCTACTTACTAGGGTTTTCTATGCTTTTGAGCCATATGGGTCGTGAAGGAGAATGGTGGAGGCTGGTTCCCAATCTATTGGCCCAAACCATGTCTATATTTCCTAATTTCTGCAGAATGGAGTGCAAGGAGCCAGGCCACTGCGAGTTTTAGCAGACGTGTACACTTGCTTGGATAAGAAACTGATGGAGGTTGATTTCAGCCTTAGCAAGGCGGAATTCTCCTTTAAATGACCGCGTAGTAAAACTTCTCCTTTGAAGACTACCTTGTTTTTGGCACGCCAAGCTGAGTGGATGCTATCAGCACTATTGTTTTCTATGCTTTGGAGTTTTGAGCTGCTCAAGGTGATTAAGCCTCTAGATACACTGATTCCATGCATGAGATAAGCGGAGGGACCGGCAAGCAGGGATGCTGAACTGGTCAGACATCTTGAAGTTCAAGACAAAAAGTGTGTTGGCAATGAAAAATGGCATGCTCATAGTCCATGCATTTTATTTTTAGTGAGAGAAGAAAAGCATGTTTGGCCCATGTGGGCCTGTTCCAATCACAAGGAAGCTTTGGAAATCGCCATGAAAGGCCAGATGGAGATAGAGAGAAACCCCATAAAAAAAAAAAAAAATCATCATCTCGGTATTGCAGGATGGGACAGATGGTCCACGACAAGGATGGTTTACTTTGGCGTCATGTAGTCATGAACCCAACTGAATCCATGCAGCCTTCTAGGGAGTGTAAAGCCTAATTTATATAGAAATATTACTGAGACCCGTACCGTTCGTACTGGTCGTATGATTCGTAATGATACGAGAGATACGACTGGTACGAGATCCTAGAACTTGTTGCGGTCGTATTGATCGTATGGGTCGGCCCTAAACTCTAATTTCTCTTATATATACGGTCTGTCTCTCGTCACCATATGTATCGAAAAGAAAGAGTGAGTGCGTGAGGAAGTTTCTAAGGGTGTAACGATCTTCTCCGATTGAGATAGTAAATTAAAGCCTGCAAACGGCAAGTGGACGTAATTCCCACCTTGTGAGCGAACCACTATAAATTATGTGTTAATTTTTCATCTATATTGTTCTATTCTGATTCTGGTGTTAGATCGATTCCTAACACCTTGTTTAGAAATACAATGTTAGGTGCCTCGAATCCGATATATGGGCTTTGTTGTGTACGCTATTTTAGGCCTATATTGTTGGCTAAAGTTAGGATTTTAGATGGACTATATAAATCCTTGTAGCCATGCAATTAGTACTCTCCTATCTAATAGAATCCATCTCTTTCTGTCCTTGGATATAGTCAATACACTGTTAGTAAATCACGTAAACCCTTGTATCGTTTATTTTTTATTCTGATTTCTTTTATTTCTCGAATTACTTCTGTCACAACATACAAGCCCATACCTAGCACTATAGCTTAGGGGCGATGGTATAAACTGCATTTTAAAAAACTTATAATGTGATCCATTTATGGTGCCATATTAATACACCTGGGAGCCTATTCAGCTAAAAGCTATACACCTGGGAACCTATTAATATGATAGTTTATTGATTCAAAATTTCAAATGATAACAATCAATTTATAGTGACAATAGCACGAATAATGGTTAGATGAATATTTAAGAGTATTCTATGAGTACCATTTATGCAAGAAAAGACATCTTATGTTTCTGACTGTGATTGATTGTTTGTTATCTCTACAAAATAAAGTTGCAGACAAAATAAATGTTTCAGTCACGAGATTAAGCAAATGGCTACGATAAAAACCTCCCGTGAATGTCCACCTTTCCGGCCATGGTATATATTTTTTCGAAAAATCTTCAACATAGTTTTAGAAAAGTCATATCTTGAAGTTTTGTTTAGAAGCTGTCATCTTTTTGGAAAGTCATTTTTTGCAAAGGTTTAATTTACACAATTAGCGTTTAGTTGGCTGCCATATATGATGATACATTTTTAGAAAGGCTGTTTCGTTTCAAACAAAAGCCCAACAAACAAGCTCGATATTTAATGAAAGCCGCTCATGGATCGAATTTTATGACAAGTCAGTATACAACTGGCTGCTCCGTGGTATTTACATGTCAGCCGCTCACGAAAAAATAATTTTCCAAAAAGATGACATTTTCTAAACAAAATTTGAATGTATGATTTTCTAAAATAGTTTTTTTAAAAGATGATAATTTTGATAATTTTTCTATTTTTTGGTGGCATGCATAATTCTTTCTTGATCTGGCACCAATTCTTTCTTTCTATTTTTTTGTGTCATTTCTTTGATAAGAGACTCCCTTAAATAGATTGACGTGGGCTACAGCAGATCAAGGGACTTATCGCTGCAATGAAGAAGCAAAGTGAAGCCAATTTCTGTGATTATCGAAGCACCAGTCTGATGAACAACAGCAACAAGATGATGAACATAATTTTAGAAATGGGGAAAAAATATACAGTGTACTAATTTGATGAATAAGAGCTTAAGAAGTGAGGTTAAGGGTTTTCCCATATATATATCATGTAAATGATTAAGTGAAAACATACACCTGGTATTTCGTTTTTCTCATTATTGGTACTTATAAAACTCAATAAAGATTACTCTATCAAAATAACACTTTAACAGTTAAAATATTTTAACTCGGTCGAGTCTGTCACACGATACCGATGTGGTCGCATCCAGTTGGCTTGGTTTGTAATCTATTAAGGTCATTCATGGATTTACCTTGTGCACTTAAAAAACAACAACTGAAGTTTGCCCTTTCAAAAAACAAAATGACATTGTTGCCCTGTAAAAGGAATTCCTTGCTTCTGATGAGCAATCACATGGATTCACTGTAAGAAGTTATGTTGATCCAGGTAGTTCATGGATCGTGAATGACATTCTTTTTGACAAACAAGGCAATGTTCTCCGTCGAGACAGAAGGTGAGACAGCACCTATTCAGACAGTTTCCAATCAAGATCTGGAAATGAAGTGCGTCAGCAAGGATATATTTTTCTGATATTCTGAGGATATACTCCACCATATTCTATGCCTAGAATATCAGATTTTGCGATCCAAAGATTAGATTCTCTCCGGAAGATGAAAAGTATGATCGAATATGATATTTCTCGAATCTATTTATGTCTCCTTGCCTAAGGATATGATATTTTAGATTGAATCTATTTATGTGGTGCTGGAAGTATGCGCATCGATTATGCATCCTAAGAAAAAGAAAACAAACGACAGATTGGAAATTTTTCGCTGGCGATCATCATCAGATCTAGCCGGAAAAGTAGAGCAAAAGCGTCATTGTCGTGTGCTGAAGAACAGAGTTGAACGCCTTATGTTTCAGATCTGAACATTCTCGGGAAGAGAATTACCGATCTGTGAGAGACAGATCGAGGTGGGAAGAGGAGGATCTCCGTCTGAAGTAGTCAGACGCGCTCACAGTAGTTCATTTACACAGTGTAACTAGTGAAGATAAGTTACTTAAAGATCTGTTGTACTTAGATTAAATTCTTGTGAGTGATTCCCACTTGGGGTTCCGAGTAATCCCTGAGTAGGCTCGTTGAGCTGAACAGAGTAAACACATCCTGTGTCGTTTACTATTCTTCGTACTATTTCTGTCTCGAACTAACAAACACCGAAACAAAATCTGTTAAAGCTTTCTGAAACAGTTAACAAGTGATCTGAAATTGCCTGAGTTGAACAGACGTATAACTTTCAATTGGTATCAGAGCGGGACACGCTGTACAGAGTGTGATTCGGGGCTATACCAGAGCTGTTCAAGATGAGTACAAGAGAAGGACATAACATTTCTCGACCTCCATTCCTTGATGGTTCGAACTACCCATACTGAAAACCCGCATGAGGGCATTTATCAAATGGATAGATGATCGACTATGGAAATCAGCAATTTCCAAATAGGAAGCACCATTGATCATAAACACAGATGGAGTATCTTATCCTAAGCCTGAAAGTCAGTGGACAGCCGATGAGGATAAAGTTGCTGCAACAAATGCTAAAGCTCTCAATGCGATCTTCAATGCAGTCAAACCAGACATTTTCAGACTGATTTCCACATGTGAAGCAGCAAAAGATGCATGGGATATACTCGAGACAGCATGTGAAAGGACTGACAAGGTGAAACAATCTCGCTTACAGATGATAACCACCAGGTTTAAAAATCTGAAAATGAAGGAGGAGGAGTCTATTACTGAATTTAATGCGAAGTTGATGGATATTGCCAACGAGGCGCATGCACTTGGAGAGCCGATCAACAATGAAAATCTTGTTAGAAAAGTTCTGAGGTCACTGCCATCAAAATATGCAATGAAGGTACAGCTATTGAGGAAGCCCAGGACGTAAAGGGTATGAGGCTTGACATCCTGATGGGATCCCTTCAGACTTTTGAGATGAAACTGATATCCGAAGCACCTGAAAAGAAATCTAGGGGAATTGCTCTCAAAAGTGAAGCATCAGAATCGGTTGAAGATGAGGGAGAAATGTCCGAACAAATGGCACTACTTGCAAAAAATTTCAGAAGATTTATGAGGAAGCTGAACCAGCGACAGTTCAACAAATCTGGAACAGATATCAGAAATCAACCAGACGGGAAATTAAGAAAAGTGAGAACCCCTGAAGCTCAAAAAGGAGAAAAAGGCAAAGGAATTCAATGTCGAGAATGTGAAGGGTTTGGCCATATCCAAGCTGAATGTGCTAACACACTCAAGAAACAAACGGACAATCTTAGCTGGATGGAGTGATAGTGAAACAAAATAGACTGAAACAGAGGAGGAAGAATCAAATTATCTAGCTCTTACAACCGTGACAGATCTTATCAGCACTGAACTAAAAAGATCAGAATCAGACAGCTGCTGTGACAGTGATAGTGGCACATAAATCACCAAAGAAACATTTGTTGAAAAATACAAGGCCTTGTATGATTAGTGGGACGAAGCAGTGAAAGCTAATTACAAACTAAGCAAGCAAGTGGTAGGCTTAAAGGCTGAGAAATATGAGCTGTCTGAGATAGCTAAGAGATTGCAAACAACACTTGACGAAGAGAAATTGGAACACTCAGAAGCAGTGGCTGAACTGTCGGGAATAAGGAAGTACGTCAATATGATGAACAATGGGACAAAGAAACTTGACTCCATTTTGGGTGCTCAGCGTACAAATCGTGGAAGTCCTGATCTAGGCTACGAGTATCCAAAGACTAGTGGTAAGACAGTGTGTGTCCAAGCAAATAATTCTAACTGTGCTAACGCTGTTCATCCTAGCCACAAATTAAATAAGCGGTGGACAATGGACAAACGTATCTGCTATTTCTACAACACTCAAGGACACATCCAGAAGAAATGTTCCAAGTTCCTAGCAAAATATCGGTTGAGAAAATTGGTGCCTGCCTCAAAAGTTCATAACAATCGGTGCTATGTTGCATACAGCTCATCCACCCACGTTGAGAAGGAGCGATGGTACTTTGACAGCGGCTGTTCAACCCACATGACAGGGGAAGCCAGATATCTGACAAACATGCAAAACCTGAATGGGCGATTTGTTACGTTCAGTGACGGAGGAAAAAGAAGGGTCATTGGTCAAGGCACGTTATCTGTTCAAGGGATGCCCAAATTTTACAAAGTACTTCTTGTGGAAGGACTTCAACCAAACTTACTGAGTATAAGTCAACTGTGCGATGGAAAGCTAAATGTGCAATTCACCAAAGATTCATGTGAGGTCATCAACAGAGAAGGGAAGTGTGTTCTGTGAGGAACCCGTTCTTCAAATAATTGCTATCTGTTAAACTCTGTCATAGAGCCTGTCACAACTCACTATTTTCTAACTAAACAGGATGAACTGATTCTATGGCACAAGCGGGTAGGGCACTTGAATCTCAAAGCCTTGAGGCAGATATCCAAACTTGGATTGGTGAGAGGAATACCAAAACTAAAAGGGAAGACTGATGCTATGTGTGGAGAATACAACATAGGCAAACAAACAAGGTCTGCTCACCCTGGAACTAGCCAAATTCGTACAACCAGGACACTTGAACTGCTGCACATGGACTTGATGAGTCCCATGCAAACAGAAAGTATTGGTGGTAAGATCTACGTTCTAGTCTGTGTTGATGATTTCTCTCGTTTATCTGGACTGCATTTCTTAGACAGAATTCAGATACTGTTCAAGCTGTGATTCACTTGATTCTGAGACTTCAACGTGAAAAGGGCATGACTGTGATTGCAATCCGGAGTGACCATGGTAAGGAATTTGAAAATAACGAGATGAAAGAATTCTGTCTTAAATAGGGGATATTTCATTAGTTTTCAACACCCATAACGCCCCAACAAAATGGAGTGGCAGAGAGGAAAAATCGCACCCTCCAGAAGATGATGCGGGCTATGCTTCATGGTAAAGGGTTGGCTCTATCCTTCTGGGCAGAAGCTATGAACACTGCTTGTTACACCCTAAACAGAGTCCCTGTGCAGCCTGGAACACAGAAAACTTGCTATGAAATCTGGAAAGGTAAGAAACCTTCAGTAAAACATTTTCATATTTTTGGATGTACGTGCTATGTTTATGAAGACAGGGAATACAGAAGGAAACTCGATCCCCGCAGAAATGAAGGGATATTCTTGGGATACTCTACGAACAGTCGAGCATACTGTGTCTATATCAAGAAGTCCAAAACGGTTGTAGAATCTGTTAATCAAGACTCAGATTATCCAATCAGCAAAGATGAAGATGATGTTGTCGGTCCTGATACAGAAACTAGCAAGACTCAAGAAGACCAGATGCCTGTGACAGATCCTAATCCAGAATCGCTGAATGATGAACAAGCATCTGATACAGAATCAGAACAAGCTCCTGCTATTCATCCTCCTTAGCGCATTCAGAAAAATCACCCAATGACTGATATTATTGGAGATCCTAAAGCATCAAGAAGAACCCGTGGCAAGATTATCGATTTTGCAGAAATGCTGAGTGACTCATGGTTTTTATCATCCATCGAACCTAAGAACACCAAGCAGTCAATTTTGGACGAACATTGGGTCATTGCTATGCAGAATGAACTCTCGGAATTTTCTAGAAATGATGTTTGGATCCTTGTACCGAGACCAGCTGAAGCCAACATAATTGGTACAAAATGGATCTTCAAAAACAATACAGATGAAAAAGGCAACATCAACCGGAACAAAGGACGGCTGGTGACACTAGGGTATGCTCAGATTGAAGGGATAGATTTTGATGAAACTTTTGCCCTAGTAGCTCGTCTTGAAGCCATAAGACTTCTGCTAGCTCTTGCATGCCATCTCAACTTCAAGCTGTTTCAGATGGACGTAAAAAGTGCGCTTCTCAATGGTTGGCTCAATGAAGAAGTTCACGTTGCTCAACCTAAAGGGTTTGAAGATCCGTTCCATCATGACCATGTGTATCTCTTGAACAAGGCTCTGTATGGTCTTAAACAGACGCCCAGAGCATGGTATGAACGACTCACAGTTTCCTTGTTCGCCATGGCTATGTGCGAGGGGGAGTGGACAGAACCTTATTTGTGAAGCACATCAAGCATGAATTCGTCATTGCCCAGATATATGTGGACGACATCGTATTGGGGTCTCGATCACAGCAACTAGTTGATCAGTTTGTTGAACAGAAGAAAAGTGAGTTTCAAATGAGTATGGTGGGGGAAATGGCTTACTCTCTTGGTCTACAAGTTCTTTAGAAATCCGATGGTATATTTATAACACAGAGCAAATATGCTAGAAACCTGGTGAAAAAATTCGGATTGGAGAATGCCAGCCATAAGCACACTCCAGCAGCAACTCTCGTAAGAATCACAAAGGATGAATCTGGAGCAAGTGTGGAACAAAGCCTGTACAGGAGTAGGATCTGAAGCTTACTCTACCTTACTGTCAATCGACCTGACATCTGCTATGATGTGGGTGTCTGTGCCAGGTACCAAACAAACCCTAAAGAGAGTCACCTTGCCAGTGTCAAACGCATAATCAGATACATCAGTGGAACAACAAATTATGGACTCTGAAACACCAACGACAGCAGCTCTCATTTAGTCGGATATGGGGATGCCGATTGGGCAGGCAGTGCAGAAGACCTGAAAAGCACCTCCGGTGGATGCTTCTTCCTAGGAAACAACTTAGTTTCATGGTTCAGTAAGAAGCAAAGCAGCATATCGTCATTGACAGCAGAGGCTGAATACATAGCTGCAGGAAGCTGTTGCGCTCAGATGGTCTGGATGCAACAGATGCTGGAAGAGTATGGTCTGAAACAAGGGGAGATGATTCTATTATGTGACAACATGAGTGCTATTAACATTTCCAGAAATCCTGTTCAACATTCCAGAACAAAGCATATAGACATCAAGCATCATTACATCCGCGAGTTAGTTGAACAGAAGGTCATAACACTGAAACACGTATCCTCAGAAAAGCAATTGGCCGATATATTCACTAAAGCACTGAACAACGCTCAGTTTGAAACACTCAGACTTGCCTTGGGTCTGTGTGTTGTCAACAAGTAAATCAGTTTTCAGAATAGCTGGACCAGTTCTTGTTTGTTGTGCAAGAATCCGTTTAACTGGTTACTGAACTCCGGGGGAGAAGTTCTGATTATTATTCAAGTATAATAGACTGTTCAAGAATCTGAGCCAGACAGAGTTTAGTGAAGTTTGTTTTGAAAAGTTTTTAATTTGGAAAGGAAATCAGCAGATTATTTATAATATTCCAGATTTGACAGTTAGGGTTTCTATATTTGAAATCTCCTAAAAACCTCCTACCTGATTTTTCGCAGACTAATCCTTCTATTGCTCTTTAGTCGAAAGCAAAATTCAGAAACCCTCGTAGCAGTCCATCAAGCGAAATCATGGTTGCCTCCAAGAAGATCTCCGTCAGTGCGGCCGACTCCTCATCCTCTCCTGCTCCTGTCAGATCGACGCGAGCCGCTGCATCACAGAGGAAAGGGAAGTCTGCGGCGGGCACACAAGTTCCGGTCCAAAATCCAGCAGTAGAGAGGGGGAAGAAAGAAGGGAGGAGATGAACCCCCGGTGCCAACGTCGTCGGTCATTGAACCCGAATCCGCGATGGAGTGATCACGAAGAAAGGACAAATAAGAGGTCTGAGACAGCCGAGCAACAGAAGGCTGGGCTGGTCGGAAAGTCTCTAGCTGGCTGAATTGATGCTAGCTTGACTCAGACAAAGGGCGTTGTAGGCCCCTCAGAAAAGCAAGGCAGCTCCTTGGCTAAGATGTTCGCTCAGAAGGCAAGGAGGAGAGCTAAGAAATAAGAAGTTGTGGCTGGAACAAGCTCAGCTGATGTGGTTCCAGTAGCGAGAGAGGTTCCAGTAGTTATTGGTTTGCAGAAGGAAAGTGTCCCAGGGGACTTAGAAGAAGAGAACATTCATGAAGAATTTCCAGGGGTGGCAGGAGACTCTGTCCCAGAAGAGATGAGATTGGTGGTCTTCAAACCTCAGATGGAGGTTCCACAAGCTGAAGCTGAATCTATGGGTCCTCCATTAAGCCGTCTGTATCTGAGACAGTGGTGATAGAAGACACTGTGGATTCTGTTGAGACAATGTTTGTGGCAGATGATCTGGAGGAGGTAGTTCATATGTCATCTGTGGCGGAGCGGTTATCTAAGCGGAAGAGAAAGAACAGTGCAGAATTTGTCAGCAAGAAAGAGAAGAAGGGGTCTCAAATAGGGGGCGTAAGCTCCAAAGAGAAAAAGGTTGCTTCAAAAACAGTCAAGAAATCAAAGAAGGTTGATGAAGAGTCTGTGACTGAGGGAGTCACGAAATATGGAGTCTGGTTTTGTGACATTGAAAATGCCAAGAGATGGCAGGTGATTGTGGGATGCAAAACTGTCCAGGAACGCATTTTTGTGGAAAGGAGGTTCGAGGTTCCAGAGGTAGTGTATGCCATTGAAGAAGCAGGTCTGCTGAAGACCATTCAGGTGCCTAAACAGTATGCAGAACAGCTTGCGAGAGACCTTGTGGCTAATCTGACTCAGCAATTCAAGACAGCTTCTAGTGTTGACTTTGGTGTGGTTCAAGTAAGGAGGAGATGTGTGATGATTACTCCGGAATCAATCAATGACTTCTTCGGAATGTGTCCAGATGAAATTGTCCCAGCGTTACCGGATTGGGGAGAAATAGCGTCGGAGATAACAAATGGGAGGATAACTTCGTGGAAAATGAGCTCGGTAGAATCAGGGTAATTGGCAACCAAATTTGCTATTCTTCATGAGATGTGCATCAAAAACTGGATGCCGACGCTGCATCGGACAACTGTTAGCAAGCCAATTGCTGGTTTCATTCTTGAAGTGAAGGTAAATCTTGGTCAAATCATCTTTAATTACCTAAGTCAGCATATTATCTCTAACCTGCCCAATGTCCCTATTGGTTGTCCCTCATGCTTTTCGAGATGATGGTTGCTCAATTCCCTGATATTTGTGATAACTCTTGGAAACTGTCACCTCCTCCAGCTCCGTTCAGCATAGACTATAAGCTCTTCACTGGAAAACACCATGTTGATGTGTCTCTTCCAGACCAGGTTCAGTAGGCTCTGCTCAGGCTCAAGGAACAACAAGGTGGAACAAGTAGTAAAACAGTGTTATTCAAAAAGTCTTCCCAACCAGCATCCAACTCAAAGGTAATTGCACGCCTTGAAAAACATCTACTTATTCTGGAATCTATGTCTTCTTAGATTTCAGCAGCAAGGAGGGAGGTCAAGCTGGTTCTGAGAGACATAAAGTATTCACTAGAAGAGGAAGAATCTGATGCAGCCACTGTTTCAGCAGCATAATCGGATGAATAAAGCTGTGGTCTAGAAAAAAACATGATACTTTGCTGTTTCTGTTATTGACTTTGTCCTATGTTTTCTGACTTTTATGCTCGGTTATCTATTCCTCTCATTTTGTTTACAAAAAGGGGGAGATTATTGCGTTTCCATCCGGGAGCTAGTTTTGTCAAAAAATGCCAAGGGCGAGAATGTTGATCCACGTAGTTCATGGATCGTGAATGACATTCTTTTTGACAAACAAGGCAATGTATTTCGCTGAGACAGAAGGTGAGTTTCCAATCAAGATCTGCAAATGAAGTGTGTCAGTAAGGATATATTTTTCTGATATTCCGAGGATATACTCCACCAGATTCTGTGCCTAGTATATCAGATTTTGCGATCCAAAGATTAGATTCTCTCCGGAAGATGGAAAGTATGATCGAATAATATCTCCTTGCTTAAGAATATGATATTGTAGATCAAATCTATTTATGTGGTGCTGGAAGTATGCGGACTGATTATGCATCCTAAGAAAAAGAAAACAAACGGCAGATTGGCAATTTTCTCAGGCGATTATCATCGGAGCTAGCTGAAAAATAGTAGAGCAAAAGCGTCATCATCGTGTGCTGAAGAACAGAGTTGAACGGCCTGTATTTCAGGTCTGAACATTCTCGGAAAGAGAATTACCGATCTTTGAGAGACAGATCGAGGTGGGAAGAGGAGGATCTCCGTCTGAGAGAGTCAGACGCGCTCACAGTAGTTCATTTGCACAGTGGTAACTAGTGAAGATAAGTTATTTAAAGATGTATTGTACTTAGATTAAATTCTTGTGAGTGATTCCCACTTGGGGTTCCGAGTAACCCCTGAGTAGGCTCGTTGAGCTGAACAGAGTAAACATATCCTGTGTCGTTTACTGTTCTTCGTACTATTTCTGTCTTGAACTAACAAACACCGAAATAAAACCTGTAAAAGCTTTCTGAAACAATTAACAAGTGATCTGGAATTGCCCGAGTTGAACAGACATATAACTTTCAAGCTATATTAACGAGCTAGCTTTGTAACCAATGTCTGAACATATGTGTCTCGTAAATGGAGAGTGTCCTTCCCTAAGTTCAATAAATAATTAGGGTAAGATAGACGATGATATATATGCCCACATGACGTACACATTAGCGGCGTCGGGCTAGGGGACATCATGACTGGACGGCTGGTGGTGCAATAGATTTTTCATCAGGTGGCGGATGGTTATGAAACTGATTACTATTCACAATCTCCATCTCCAAATCTGTCCAGGGGCGAGGTCAGGTAAGGCCTTAAGCTAGGTAGCACGGAAACGGAAATGGGAAACGGGAAACGGAAACGGCAGGAAGCGTGGAATCGCCAAATTTAAAAATTAGAAAAATTGAAAACGGCAGGAAACGCCAATTTAAATTTAAATTTTATATAATTTATAATTGTTAAGATTACTTAATTGAAATAAATGAGTGCAATGTTCTTAACATTGAAAAAAATAAAAAGTCATAATTCGAACATAAACAAAACCACAACATGAGTTAAAGACTCATGCTACTTCTTCATGATTATCTTCAAAAAACACACTCTCCATCTCCGGCTCATCAAGGGAGAGATCAGCAAATTGAAGAGTATCAATATCCTTTAAAGATCCAAATACATCAGCACCACCACCACCAACATTCCACATTTTAGTCTTTTCATCAAGATATTCTAGTTTGTTTCTTGATAAAAGGCGAAGGTTATTATGAATAAACACAAGATCTTCAGCACGCTTTGGATTCAACTTATTCCTCTTCATCGAATGAATGAAAGCATAAGTGCTCCAATTTCTTTCACAACATGACGAAGAAGTAGGTTGTCCAAGTAAGCGAATGGCTAATTTTTGAAGAAAAGGCGTTGCCACTCCAAAACTAGCCCACCAATTTCTTGGATCCATTGTGTACCTAATTTCAATAGCATTTGAATCACCAAAATGCCCTCCTTCAAGAGAAAAACCAGCATATTCGTTCATAACATTGTTGTAATCAGCTTGATTTGGAAAAAGTCTTTTAAAACACTTTCTTCGTTCTATAGAAATCTCATTATCCCTGTGTGGAGGTACTCTAGTAGCATCCTGAACGTGCGTCATTGTACGCGTCAAATTAATCCTTCCTTCTCCACTTAGTATAGCGGCTAAGTCAGGGTCGATCCCACAAGGAGCAAGCAGACTCGTTCTAACTAGCAACCTACAACTTACGAAATTGGGGTTGTGAGTGATTGGGTTGCGCAGATGCGCGAATGAACAGTAGTGAAAGCAGAATTGCACTAGACGTGCGCAGGCAGTAGAGATTAAGTACTATGACTATGAAAAGTATCGGTAAAGACAATCCTCTATGAATGTATTCCTTATCATCGACTCTAAACGTCTATAGTTCGATTTACTGAAGTTAGTATCCGATCAAGGCTTCCTAACATGTGCGCATGTTCCGATCAAAGTTCATGAGCTATTAATTCTTGAAACTAGTCTAAGCAGCTACGAATCCTGTCACAGTAGCAACTGATTATCCTAGCGCGTTACTCCTAGTTGTCACCGTCAAGCTACCAACTAGTTTAACATATAACAACAGGTAGTAAGAGTAAGATTGCGGTTCAAGGCTTCCCCTACTCATACAACTAGCTGTCAACCGTGTGCACAGAATTAATACAAGCAAACAAACTATGCATTAAGCACAAGTCTCAAAGGAAATACTCATAGAATCATGCCCAACTGATACAAAGTGTTTAGCTAGACATGATAGTGGTAAACATCATAGAAATAGTAAATAAAAGCTAAAGTGTCCAAGGAAACAGTAACAAGCAGGTGCGTGCAGGTTGTTGTGTCTCGGTTCGCGCAGTCGGTTGGCGCAGGTCCTCGCAGCAGCTCGTGTGTTTTTCAGTTCTGGCTTCCTCTTGTGTGTTGTTCGTCTGTCAAACCCTAGCCTTCCTCTCTTTATATACTACTTGTGAGGCCCGTGACAATCTTGGCAACTTCCAAATCCTAAGAGATTTCGTAGGGATATGGTGTTCAAGATTTGGAAATACCGCTACTCTGCGCATGGCTCACTGCTCACGTTGGTTCGCGCAGTTGGTTTGCGCACTGCAGTCTGAATCTGCCACTTCCTATCCTGTTTGCGCTGCTAGCTCCGCAGGCTGTGTGTTGCGCTCCTTAAACGCGCTTATTAGCGTGTATCCGACTTAGACCCTTGTTTTGTCCTGGAATACAAAAACACCGAAAACTAGTAATCTTGTACACAAAATAATGCAAACAAGCACAGTGTTAAGATCTAAATAGTGCGTATAAATAGGCTCTATCACATCCTCTACAAGCCATTCATGACTGTAATACCTATACAAAAAATACAAGCAATCTCATTATCAAATAAATGTGTCATGAAAAAGTTAATAACTCTAATATAAATTCTTTACCTGGGATTCAAAGAATGAGCTTAGCAATGAAGGGATGTGTTACTTTTGGCCCATCGAGCGACAAATATATTATATACCATGTCATAGAAAGTGGATACTTCTAACTCATCAATGTGTTCATGCTCATAAATAATCTTCTTGACCTTCTCAATCATAACATCCCACATTCATATACCAAATGGAGACAAGGCTTATCAGTGTCACAAACTCGAATCATATCATATATTGGACCTGTGAAACTAATAATGTAATCCAATTGTTCCCACCAATATTCATTCAATATCTTCTCCCTCACAAATCTTGCCTTAGCTTGATCATCTTCACGATATGACGACCATTGCTCGCACACAACCATGGCTTCCAAAGCATGCTTAACTAATTTAAATCTTTTGAGCATGATAACTATTGAAGCAAAACGTGTTTCAGCAACTGAAAGCAACTTAAGAGGAGCAAAGGACATGTAAATAGACAACCTCATCCCATGATTCATAATGAAGTTCTTAATTTGGACAACATCATTGTGAATTTCAGTGATCCAGTGACATTCAACATATGTTTCTTCATTATTATTCACATTCTTTGCCTCACAAATGTTCTTCAAAGCAAGATTGAGAGTGTGAACAATACAAGGAGTCCAATATATGTGAGGATAAATACCTTCAATGATTTTTCCAGCAGCTTTGCAATTACTAGCATTATCCATGATCACCAGAACAATATTCTGATGGCCAACCTCATCAATTACTTCTTTCAGCAGATTAGCAATGAAGTGTTTATCTTTTACCTCTCCAGCACAATTCACAGCTTTGATGAACATTGGACCACTTTCACAACAAGCCATAAAATTAATTAAAGGTCTCCGTTGTGGATCACTCCAACCATCAGTCACAATAGTCCCTCCTTTTGATACCCAAGTACTTTTAATAGGAACTAATGACATATCGACATGCATCTTCTCTTGTTCGAGCAATGTGGTTCTTAGGCGATTGTACCCCGGAGGTACATAACCACCCAGATTATGATTAGCTGCATAAGTATAATAACTCTGATAGTAAGGATTCCTTGCAAGAGTGAAAGGCAAGCCACCGGTGTAAAACATTCTAGCAATTATACAATCGAGTTCCTTTCGAGTTTGAATGTCGAAAGCTTTAAGAAGACCAGTATCACTTTTTCGCTACTTTGTTGTATCAAAATCAGAACCGCGACTGTATGTGTATGTTGAAGGTCCGGAAGGTAGAGGAACTAATTTAGGCATCATTGAAAGCAAATTACTTTCGTATCCTCCTCTAATTTCGTCATTTCGGTAACTTGTTGCATTGACGCCTTTACGCAAACTGCAATTCCTTTATTTTTTATCCTCAAAAGATGAGCCTTAACTCTTGTATAAGTTCCTTGTTTTTCTTCATGACAAATCTTGCATCTCCATCTCCAATTTCCTCCTCCTCCGGTTTTCCAAATTCTTTCAATAAAACGCCAAAGAGGTTTTCCATCATCTTGTATTGTCGAAGAAACACTTTCGCTACTTCCGATGTCGTTTGAAGACAGTTGTGTCTTATTTTCCATCTGTAAAATTGATGATATTAATTAACCTTTCCACCAAAAAAATAAAAACAAATCAAAAGTTTAATTAACCTCATAATTCACGGCAGAGGGCTGGAGGACCGAAGCTGCTTGCTACGATTGCTGGAGTCTTGCTACTGGGAGAAGATGTGGGTGCAATTGAAGATTGAATGGGGCTGCGATTGAGGTTGAAGTATTGAATGGGGCTGGGGACGGAAGATGCTTGCAGAATGAAGTATTGAATGGGGCTGCGATTGATGGGAGAAGCTGTGGGCGAAGCTGTGAGCGAGCGATTGAATGGTGCTACCGGGTGCGATTGAAGATTGAATGGGCTGCGATTGAATGGGAGCAGCCTGCTAGCGATCTCAATCAATTAGAATAGGGTTTTTGTAATTTAGAATGAAAAAGAAAATTACAAAAGCACCCCAGCCGCTTCCAAGTGCTTCCGAGCGCTTCCGAGTTTCCGAAACGGCAGCTCGGGCTGAGGTGCCGTTTCCATGCTTTGTAGGCCTTAAGTGGCCCTCATCCACCCTGATATTTCAAGTCCCGTTCGATTTTTGAAAAATGTAAGGGATGGAAATTTTTTTGAAAGAAATTAATTATTTTATGTTTGTTTTGTCATGAAAATAAAAATAAAATAAAATAACCTTATATGGGAAAGTCATTTTTCAACTTATTTTTTATTTCGTTAAGTTTTCATTAAATTGTCCAATATCTAAACGGAGCCTAAAAGTTTTCCAAAGGTTTTTCTTTCGCCAAAATGCTCTATGGTATGAGTTTAACCGACTTAAGTTATGGGATTTAATCTATTCCCTGCTACATGATAAACATAGTTATCTTATTCATCTACCAAACTTGGAATAAGAGGGTAATAATTTTGGTGTAGGTTTTTTTTTTCAATCGAACTTGAGCTTTCATATATATGTTGAATTTTGCAAGCTCATACAATCTTCATTCCGACTCAAAAGTCAAAGTTTGTAAATTATGATTTTATAGAAATATATAAGTTTGCATCTGTTTCTTTTAATGGAGAATATATAATAAATTCTTCAAGTGAAAAACGTCCTCCATTTTAGCATGGTGTCACCTAAGCAATCCAAGCAGATAGTATCAATTTATTCCGACGAAGTAAATATCTCTGGTGTGCAAAGGTTCCTCACAATGAAGAAGCGTGGTTTGATTTTCTGAAATAAAATAAGGCTGCTGGTATGAGGCTAGTATTTCACTACATGCAGAGAATGTAGCCTTAAGTTTCAAACATGGATCAGTTAATCAGGGTTGGCTGACAATATGTTCCATTTTACACACACCACAAACGATATAAGGTCATCTAAATCTGAAACTCCGGACATATATAACCCTAAACCCAATAGACTAGCGCACAAGAGTTAAGAAGCTGTCACGTTACAGGTGTGAATCAGTGGAAAATATGCACTCAGGTTGTGGCATAAATCGATTATATTATTCATGAAGGACATCTTTCATGGGCTCAACTAGGGCTAGCTACTCACAAAGCTAACAGACAAGGTCGAGTATGCATTTGATGAGAGCTGTTGATCATCCATTAATATAGCTAAACTCAAGTACTGAGTCGGTAAGTATATTAAAAGAAGATTTGACATCTTCTATATATGTGGACAAAAACTGATCAAGGTTAAAGTTTAGGATAGCACGATGATCACTGCATGCATACGTCCAAAGTGGGGGAGTGAAATCTATTAAATTAGTAATGTCTAATTATCTAAATTAATAGAAGTCTAAAAAGAAAATGATCTAAGAAGAGAAGCCCTGTCCATGGAGAAGATTATTCTAAAGTACGAAGAAGTGTGGAGTAAATGAGAGGATATAGATTTTGGTAGAATATTCTAGATTGATTAGTTGTAGCCATTAGATCTCCAAGCCCTTCATTTGAGAGATCCCTTAGTATAAATAGGGGTGAGTCTTAGGAGGGTTAGGTACTTGAGTAGAATAAGAGTGAGTAATATAGATGTGTGAGTGATTCCTACTTGAGTGAATTTCTGTTCTTGTATAAGTGATCCAATAATAAAATCTTCATTTTGTACGCGGCCATACTCAACAAAATCCACAAAGGACTAGAGACGATGAATGATGCACTACAGCAATTGAGAAAAAAGTAAACTCAAAACGACACTGAAAGACATTGCTTTGCTAAGTCGTGCACTCCCACTAACAACTACCATCCAAACATCATTGCGGTGCCCTACAATCAACTCGTGGCTCTCCTGCCAGCTAAAATCTACAAGGATCGCCCACATTCTCACATGGCAAAATGAAAATCAAATCATATAGCAGTTTTATAATACCATTTGATAAAAATGGAACTGATCATATTTCCCTTATAAATACCCTTTACATACTTCATCTCATAACACACTCACTTAACTCAACTCTTATTTACTCTTTATACAAGAGTTAATTTGTGTTTCTTCATTACTTTCTATGGCATCAAAGAGAAGTAGCACTGCTACACTGGCCCTTTTCCTCACGCTCAACATCCTCCTTTTTACCGTTGTTAGTGCTTGTGGAACTTGCCCAACACCTACACCAAAGCCCAAGCCTAAGCCAAAGCCTACGCCAAAACCCTCCCCACATCCTTCCTCACCAAAGTGCCCACAGGACACTTTAAAGTTGGGTGTCTGTGCTGATGTCCTTGGTCTGGTGAACATTGTGGTAGGTTCTCCTGCAGTTAAGCCTTGCTGCTCCCTTCTTAAGGGCCTTGTCGATGCTGAAGCAGCCGTCTGCCTTTGCACTGCCCTCAAGGCCAATGTCCTTGGAATTAACTTGAACATCCCAGTTTCTCTCGAATTGCTCCTTAACGTGTGCTCCAAAAAGGCCCCAAAAGGGTTTAAGTGCGCTTAAGCATATCATGCTTCTCTGCGTACTTGTGATCTTATGGCATTGTGATCTCCACAATGCCTAACCTTTATATATGTCTGTGGTCTTGCATGTAGTAGTACGTATAGTAGCCACTCCACTGTACTGGTTATATTCACGCTTTGGTTGTTGTATTTGCATCTTGAGAAGTTATATATAATTAAAAAAGAGTGCATCTCATTTTGTGTAAACATATGATTCTTTAACACCTCTTTTCCACAAATTTGAGAGAGAGAGAGACAGATTCTGAAAATACCCGAAAGATACAATCAGTAAACTAATCAAATCAAGGCTAATTCGATGCGGACCTTAAGTTTTATACAACTACAAAAGGTTAGCTAATGATGTGCCAATTAGTCAGTAAACATAAAAATTACTTGTAACTTATTCGCTTAATGGCCGATTTGAGTTTATTCACATGTCATTTTTTCTATCCATGGGAAACCGTAAAACCCATTTCATAAAATGGTGAATTTGTAATAATTCGGTATCCCATGTATATGACTGTAAGGATTTTCAGAGTTAAGGAAATTGGGAAAAAGGACTTGAGCTCACCAGCAATAGGGTTTCACTTGAGAACTATACCAGGTGCAGGGATTATTGTCTGCAGAGTTTAACCAAACAATGACACTGGATAGGGTTTCAGGCAGTATATCTCAATCATTATTTGTAGCTTCATATATATATAGACATACAGTCAAGTTTGACTTGCATGTATACAATCTGTGGTCCAGACAGATTCAGAAATATTGTGATGGTCATACAAGGCTTGCACTGTGGATATTTACACGGTAGTAGGACCTGTAATGACATGACAATAGATGTAACCTCTGGTTTGGCATTTCTTATTTACTCTCTAGCTCTAACATTTTGATTCTTTTATATGTGACATTGTCCATTTGGGTCACCCTACATGAGATATAAATGAGGTAAAGAGCAAGCATAATCCATGTATCAAAACAGGATCAGGTAGCTTTCTTGAGGTGGATGATTGACCACCATGAAAAATGTGTCATTGATTGCTTTATATTCTGTATCCTTGCGCATTTTCTCAACCCGTGACCCTCGCAATTAGTGTTCTCACCACTTTAATCTTTATCTATATCCATGGAGGGACTAACCATGAAGGAAACTCTGTTGATTCATTTCATCATCAGCCTCAAACATTTTGACGCAGATCTATGTGCTACAACTGTCACTGCCTCATATTTTTTAGTCTATCCCCTACCTTTGTGTTACCCTAGTTTAATTGATATATCATCTGATTATTAATCCATGAACTCTAAACTTTTACTACTTAAACTTTTAAATTTATCCGTTGTTTTCTGTAAGCGTACTAAAAAGTTCAATTCCGAGATAGCAAGGATTTTTTTTTTTAACTAATGAACTTTCATGCGCACATTAAAACCTAAAACAAGAGTTTGGATGAACATTTTATGTTCATGTACATTACGCTAAAAAGTACCTGATGCGATGAAGGCAAAACATGTGCGACGTTCCAACATAATTTGAAACCATAAGCGGCAGAGATAGAAATGTGAAATGATAACCATCGCATTTTCTGTCTTAAGGAACATAATTAGGCTAGTCGCTTACGCACAGTCACATAGGAGTATTTACACGACCAAGTTAATATAGTCACTTTATGTCTGTTGCATAGGACCAGCTAAGTGACTGATTAATTAACTCAGCCGGTTAAGTATGCTACTTCTTCAATCTATGTCATATTAGAGATATTTTAGTGTAGTGGTAGTTCATTATGACTTTTCGGTGCTACATGTGCTAGCTCATATACATACAAAAGCTAGGAGATGGACCAACAAATTAAGTACAAGTTCTGATCTGATCCACGCCATCAAGTTCAGCTCGTAGCAGCGTAGATATGGACATGTCTATTAAATCGTTACTGGCAGCAACTTCAATAGTGTATAACTGTATATATCTCTCTAAAAAAACAGCAGCAAACTGACAAACCCTAGCCAAATTTTCACTGGTGAAATATATAGTAATGGCCCATACGCGGTTTCTCTGCTAGGAGAACAACTGCACAATATTTTGGAATGTATGATATTGTTGTTAACTGTAGCCAGCTTGATGGCGCAAATAATACATTTGGGATGTTAAATGAAGTCACGGGCGAGAACTAATTAAAGCGATTAGATTGTATTTAAATCATGAGATGAATAAATCCAACACTGACCCTGCACTTAAGAATCTGTGTCGATAATGAAGTTGACATCCCAGTACACCAATATCTGTTTTTTGGTTATTTATTAATGATCTCTACCCCAAGCACTGCCCTCCATCTTGCTGCTAAGCTTGATTTGTTCCGCCTTGAATTTATCAAATCAGGGAATCATGATCTCGTTTCCCGGAATTTGAGACTGCCAACCTTGCACCCGATTAAGATATGAACTACTAGGCACCCATGCGAGAATGTTCTTGTCTGTACATGTACCATTTTAACCTTTCTTAATGTAATTTAAGGTGAATATATATATATATATATAGGGAAGGGATCAAATACAAACCCTACTCTAAAGTTACAAACTAAAACCGATTCCGTTCATTGATCAATATGATCTAACGACTAGAATATTTCTATGATAAAAGATCAATTTAATTCATTATAAATATGAAAGGGCGGGAAGGTCGTCATTAATTTTAAAAGAACTAGGTCAAACTAACTTCGTTCATTCAACGTCGGTTCCGATCGAGCATTCATACTCGTTGTTCGTTGCCAAAAAATATCTAACCAAAGAGGAAGAGAAAGAATTAATTTGAACAGCGGTATATGAAGTGTCAAAACAGATGTCTTATGTTGTGATATATGATGAATTTCATTTTGTTGTATATTCATCGATATAAAATAGTTGAAAATTTTGCAGGGGTAGAAATGATATTTTTTTGACAAATCCCCTTGGAATATTTTTGTGAATATTCAATAATATGTTGATAACTGCTTGTAATGTTCATCATGGTTATCACATTCACTTGTCCGATGTATTTATTCATCAGTTTGATAACTATGTTCATTTGTTTGGTCATTGATATAAGTAACATATAGTACATATTCATCAGATGGATGAGTCAAAATTTGTCTGGTATGGTTTGAGTTTATTGAACAACCCAAACTTCATTTTATTTATCTAAGTTCATCGAAACATCATTGTTTCATATCCGCGATAGCTACAAAGGATGAATCGACTTACGATGGTGATAGATATATCTTCGATGTGAATTAATCGACAACCATAATTTTAACAAAATATTGGATGAACTTAACATTTTTTTTTGGATGTTCAGTCAACGATGAAGACGGCGATGAAAATGAACTAAGCAATACGATGAAGAAGTTCAATCAAAAAACTCAACGATGAAAGGAGACGACCAACGAGAAACAATGAGCCGGTTAACAAAATTTTCCGATTGTGATTGATTTGTCCTTACATCATCTGTTTCATGTTCACAGGCAATCATTTCAAATTAATTAGTTTGAGTCAATTAGTCACATCACCTGATTTGATCACCCAAGGGCTGTGAGAGGTTCTGAGTTTGCAATGTAGAAGTGATTTGCATCCGACCTTAAATAAAACCCCACAATAAGGTACATCATAAGGTACTTTATGAGCAATTTGATCAATTGATCAAATGGCTCACAATAAGCCACATTTCACTCATTAAATATTACTTTTGAAACAATAAATTGGTCAAAAGAGTAAATTTGACTTTTACCTATGCGGTTTTCTCTCTATAATCCTTCTTTTATCTTTCTTTTTCTAATGATATACATTTCTCTTTCTTAATAATTTTTTTCACTAAATCCACATGTGTCATTTGTTCTACTATGCATAAACTTTTCTCTCTCCAATTCTTTTTTTTAACAAAACACGCAATGCACTTATATGTTGGGGTCCAGTCTGTTGAGTGTTGTACGAGTCGTGCTGGTCGTATGACTCGTATTGGTACGGGCAATATGACCTGTACAGGATTCCTCGAGACCACGGAGGTCATATCGGTCGTATTGGTTGTAGTTGGTCGTATGGGTCGTATTGAGTCAGCCCAAAACCTTAGTTTCTGCTTTATTCTGTGTCAGCAGTCAAAAAGAGGGGGATTTTGAGAGAAAAGAGGGGAGTGCGATTTTCGGACAGTGCTTCACGGCGAACACAGTTTCGGTAGCCAAACGTTGTCCGTTTTTGCTGAGATTTTGAAAGTTTGTCGGGAACATCTCGGGCTTCGTTTTGAGTGGTCTTCAGCGTGATTTGGAGTTCTGGTGCGAAAGTTATTTCTTCTGGACAGAGCTCGTTTTTCTGGTGATTTCTGCCCTCTCTTGGTTGGTCTCTTATGCATGTATGTGTTGGTGGGTAGTTGCTGAACTTTTATAGTCTATTGTGGCTGCTTGTACCCTCAACCTTTATATAATAAGAGCTGAGTAGGTGGACTCCTTACGTCCCGTCGTTTTTACTCTCCACACCGGAGAGGTTTTCCACGTAAAAATAGTGTCACTGCAATTTACTTTCTCTCATTTGGATTGATTGAATAATTTTTTGATTGTCTTGAAGTAGATCCTTATTGGGTGTTGTACGTTGGGTCTTTTAACTGGTATCAGAGTGGAGGTTATTTGAGCTGCTATTATGGAATCTGGTGGTAGCAACTCAATGATGAAGTTGACATCAATCAATTATTGTATTTGGAGGCCGATGATGGAAGACTTGTTATATTGCATAGATTTGTATGATCCTATTGAAGCAAGTGTCCCGGCAGATGATGTTGTCACCAAACCAACAAAGCCCGAAAAGTTAGATGAGAAAGAATGGGTAAAGTTGAAGAGGAAGACTTTGGGAACTATCAGGCAATGGGTTGATATTAGCATCTTCAACCATGTGTCTCAAGAGTCTGATCCATATGAGTTGTGGAAGAAATTGGAGGCGCTTTATGAGAGAAAGACCGCGCACAACAAAGCTTCTTTGATCAAGAGACTTGTCAATTTGAAGTTGAAAGGTGGGAAGTCAGTTTCTGAACATCTCAATGACTTCCAGGAGATTATTAACAAGCTGACCACAATGAAGATTGTTCTTGATGATGAGTTGCAAGTTTTGTTTTTATTGAGTTCGTTGCCAGATAGTTGGGAAACCTTGGTTGTGACCATTAGTAATTCTGCTCCGAATGGTGTTCTATCATTGGATGTGATTAAAAAAAGCATGTTCAATGAAGAGATTAGACGAAAGGAGATGGGAGTTGATAATTCACATGCTCTTATTACCGAGAATAGAGGTAGAAGCAAGAGTAGGGGTCCCAGGGGGCATGATAACTCAAGGGCGAGGTCCAAGTCTAGAGATGACAAAGAGACTAGGACATGTCATTATTGCAACAAGCCTGGCCATATTAAAAAGTTTTGTTACTGGTGGAAGAAAGAACAGGATAATAAGAAAGAGGATTCAAAGAAAGATGAAGATGATAAAAATACTACATCGACCGTCTTTAAAAAAGGATGATCAAGTCACCTTATGTGCATCTGAATGCAACCATGTTGAGAGTTCACATACAGAGTGACTGCTAGATTCAGGAGCCTCATATCACTGCATTCGGGTGAAAGATTTTTTCTTAAACTACCGAACTGGCAATTTTGGTAATGTGAAGATGGGAAATCAGAGTTCAGCAATTGTTGCTGGGTTGGGTGATATTCAAGTGAAGATAGATGTCGGGTGCCCTATTACCTTGAAGGATGTGCGACATGTTCCTGATCTACGTTTATATCTGTTGTCTGCGAGTGTCTTTGACAAAGAAGGATATCATCAGAACATTGGTGATAGTAAGTGGAAACTATCAAAGGGTTCCAGAGAAGCAGAGATGTGGTATTTTTTAAGCGCGAGATGGGAGCAGACCTTTTGACTACGAGGTACAATTCTACTCCAGACTCAAATATTGATACTACTGATGTCTCTATTCCTAGTTCTTCTGATGGCCAGATAGGGAATGAGAATGTTGATTTGACACCTAATGTTTGTAGTGAGGTGCAAGCTGATGTTGATGTGCCTAATGATGGTCATGTTGATGATCTTGTTGAGTCCTCATCCGATGATGATATACATGATGAAGATGCTCGTGGTGGAGAGATTCATGTTATAAGGTCAACTAGAGAGCGAGTACCTTCAACAAAGTATCCAAGCTCAGAGTTCATTCTTCTTACTGATGATGGTGAGCCAGAGAATTATAAAGAAGTGTTGTCTCTTGATGAGAAAAATCTTTGGCTAGATGCTATGCAGGAAGAGATGAATTCCTTGAAAAAGAATGATATTTATGAGCTAGTGAAGCTGCCCAAGGGAAAGAAAGTCTTGAAAAACAGATAGGTTTTCAAGAATAAGAAAGATGGTGAGAAGATAGTGAAGCGGAAAGCGAGATTGGTGGTCAAGGGATGCAATCAGAAAAAAGGCATCAATTTTGATGAGATCTTCTCTCCGATTTTCAAGATGATTTCTATCAGAACTGTGCTTGGTTTAGCTGCTAGTCTGAATCTTAAGTTAGAGCAGCTTGATGTACAAACTGTTTTCTTGCATGGTGACTTAAATGAAGAGATATATATGGAACAACCTGAAGGGTTTATTGAGAAGGGGAAGGAACAGCTTGTCTGCAAATTGATAAAGAGTCTTTATGGGTTGAAAAGAGGCACCGAGGCAGTGGTACCGAAAGTTTGATTCTTTTATGACAAGCAGTGGATACACACGGACTTTAGCTGATTCTTGTGTGTATTTCAGAAAGTTTCCTGATGGTAACTTTATCATTCTTTTCTTATATGTAGATGATATGCTGATAGTTGGACATGATGTTGCTATGATTCAGAGTTTGAAGAAATACTTGTCCAAGTCAATTGACATGAAAGACTTGGGTCCAGCAAAGCAAATCCTTGGCATGGAGATTGCTCGTGATAGAAAGGCAGGGAAATTGTGGCTTTCACAAGAAAAATATATTGACCGGGTGCTTGGAAGGTTCAATATGAAGAATGCTAAGCCTGTGAATACACCACTAGCTACTCATTTCAAGTTGAGTAAGAAAGATTGTGCTACAATAGAGAAAGAGAAAGACTATATGTCGACTATTCCATATTCTTCTGCTGTTGGTTCTTTGATGTATGTTATGATGTGTACTAGGCCAGATATTGTTCATGTTGTGGGATTTGTTACCAGATACTTATCCAATCTGGGTAAGGTTCACTGGGAAGCAGTGAAGTGGATCTTCAGATACTTGCGTGGTACTTCCAAACTTTGTTTGTCTTATGGAAGTGGCAAACCTATTCTTGAATGCTATACAGATGCAGATATGGCAGGTGATCTTGATGTTAGAAAGTCTACCTCAGGTTATGTGGTTACATTTTCAGGGAGAGCCATTTCATGGCAATCCAAATTACAAAAGTGTGTAGCTTTGTCAACCACTGAGGCAGAGTATGTTGCAGCTGTTGAAGCAAGCAAAGAGATGCTTTGGCTTAAGAGATTTCTGCTAGAGTTGGGTTTGAAGCAAGATGAATATGTGGTGTTTTGTGATAATCAGAGTGCTATTGACTTGAGCACGAATGCTATGTATCACTCTCGCACCAAGCATATTGATGTTAGATATCATTGATTGCGAAATGTGATTGAGGAAGGCGAGATGAAACTAAAGAAAGTCCACACCAACAACAATGCTGCTGATGTGTTGACTAAGGTAGTTCCGAGAAGCAAGGTTGTGCTTTATGGCAAACTTGCTGGGATGAAGTTCAAGTGATGATCTTTGTGTTTGTGTCTTCCCCGTTATAGGCTGGAGGGGGAGATTGTTGGGGTCCAGCCTGTTGAGTGTCGTACGGGTGAGTACTGGTCGTATGACTCGTATTGGTACGGGTGATACGACCTTTACGGGATTCCTCGAGACCACGGAGGTCATATCGGTCGTATTGTTTGTAGTTGGTCGTGTGGGTCATATTCACCGTATGGGTCGTATTGAGTCAGCCCAAAACCCTAGTTTCTGCTTTATTCTATGTCAGCAGTCAAAAAGAGGGGGATTTTGAGAGAAAAGAGGGGAGTGCGATTTTCGGACAGTGCTTCACGGCGAAGACAGTTTCGGTAGCCAAACGTTGTTCGTTTTTGCTGAGATTTTGAAAGTTTGTCGGGAACATCTTGGGCTTCGTTTTGAGTGGTCTTCAGCGTGATTTGGAGTTCTGGTGCGAAAGTTATTTCTTCTGGACAGAGCTCGTTTTTCTAGCGATTTCTGCCCTCTCTTGGTTGGTCTCTTATGCATGTATGTGTTGATGGGTAGTTGCTGAACTTTTATAGTCTATTGTGGCTGCTTGTACCCTCAACCTTTATCATAATAAGAGAGGTTGATTCTCTCATTTGGATTGATTGAATAATTTGTTGATTGTCTTGAAGTAGATCCTTATTGGGTGTCGTACGTTGGGTCTTTTAACATTATATATAAGGACAAAAACTCATACATCTATCAATGCACTTTATGTTTTTTGAGCAATTGGACATACATTTAGCAATGCACTTATACTTTTAAAGCTTTTCAACATACTTGTATTAATGCACTTTATGTTTTTTTAAAGCATTTGAGGGTCAATGCACTTTCATATGAGAGTTTTAATGAATAATGTCAATACACTTTATTTATAAGTCAATGATTTTTTTTTAAAAACTCATATTTCCAAGATCAAAATTCTCCCTTTTATTTACCGCCACATGTCAATTTGTGAGCCATTTGATCATAGGAATGTATCTTATTATGACGGGTTCAATTGAGTGCATCCTAGTATATTTATATATGTATCGAGTTGGAGTCTCCAACTAGTTGAGCAATACATAAGCAGCCTGCTGTGTCCAAACTTGTTACGATCACAGCAAAACCACAGGCCACTCCTCAAACCATATTGACATCGGAATAAATATGTGTGTACAGCTTAATTAATGGCCGTCTCGCAAGAATACTAAATGCCTAGCGATAAGATGTAGGTGAGTCGTAATATAGACAAAAGTGACAACCCAATAAGTAAAACTCAATAGAGAGAGAACATGCACAAGGCTCCAAAGCTCAATGATAATTTCCCTCAACCAGCAGCCACGCCAGGCTAGCTAGCTTATCCCCATCGGCCCATTCGCATTGCCAGCTCCATCAGGACACTTATCATGCACACCCATGTGTTCCAAAATGCCCCGTTGATCCAAAATTTGCCCCCACATGGTTTCTCAACCTCCTTTGTTCCAAATCAAGCCCTATTCCCAACTCCAAGACACTATATAAACCTCATTCACCAGCACTTTCATCACCACACAAACAACTTGTATAGCAAGTACTGTTGTTGCTAAGTGTTGGTTTCAATAATTTAGCAACAATGGCTTCCAAGGCTCTAGCAACAACAGCCCTTCTTCTCTCTCTTAACCTCTTATTCCTCACCATGGTCACTTCCACATATGTCCCATGCCCTCCACCACCTTCCAAAGGCCACGAACACCATCATCATCACCCGAAAACCCCAACCAAGCCCAAGCCAGCAACTTGCCCTAAGAACACCCTAAAGCTGGGAGTGTGTGCTGACCTATTGAATGACCTTGTTCACCTTGTTATTGGAACCCCACCAAAGACTCCATGCTGCACTCTTATTGAAGGTCTCGCGGATCTAGAGGCTGCTGCCTGCCTCTGCACTGCCATCAAAGCTAATGTGTTGGGTATTCACCTTAACGTGCCGGTTTCATTGACCTTGTTGCTAAACTATTGTGGCAAGAACGTTCCCTCAGGTTACCAGTGTGCATGAAAAATGAGCATTCGATCTCTATCATTCAAACATTTACATTGTTCTGATTCCTGCTATTTTTCTTTCATTTGAAGTTGCGTGATATGCTAATGCTGCTGTAATAAATCTTTCTTGTTGTTGTTGTGTGTGTGGGTATGCATGTGTTGTAATCTACTCAATTACCACTTGTGTAACTCCATAAAGAAAATTTTCAGTATTGACTTTCTATGATCTCTTCACAGTGTCTCGAAAATGACTTGAACATTTTGTTGCTGAGAAGTGATTATGGCCATGAATCTAATTTTGTTGTTAGCTTGATGGGCTTACAAGCTCAAAGAAAGGACCAAACTAGGGGAGAGCTGGGTTTGGTAAACCAAATTTAATTTATCGAATAGAAGGTTTTTGGTTCGGTAAATATTATTTTTCGGTAATCAGAATAATTTTCATATTTGGTAAATTCCGATTTATCGAATTATTATGAATTTGTCAACTTTTATGAAATATATTTCACAAATTCTAAAAGTCTTATAATAGATTAATATGTGACTTATTAAATTACATGAGTAGATCAAAGTGATAATAGCAGTAGATATTCTTACACTAGATTTGTTAGATTATTTAAATGAGATAATATTATTTTAAATAAAGAAAAAATACAAAATAAATAATTCGGTAAATTATCAAATTTACCAATTATTTACCGATTGACCTAACTAGTCGGTAAAATGGTAAATTTGATTCGGTAATCGGAGTACAAATCGGTAAATTACCGAATGCTCAACTCTAGACCTAACTCAAAATTTCGAAGTTTCGTCAAAAACTCTTTCAGTCATAGTTAAGTTTTGAATCTGATTTGGAAGTTCATCAAATAAATGAGATTAGAGTAAGAGTATATTTGAATTATTTATGTTTGCGATTAACTCGTTTAAAATCTAATAGACTAGAAACTTATTGATGGCTCCTATGAAATTCGTTTATGAGCTTGATAATATGATATTTTTGAAATTCAAGTAGAATCAATTACACAAAACTTGGCCCTGCTTCCAAGAAAGTTAAATGAGTTAAATTCAAACATGCATATATATCAAAAGCTTGTGAAAACTCGGTTCAAATTCATAAAAAAAATTATGAAATCGAGCTTGCAATGTCTAATAGCCATCTACTCAACTTGAAGTATTAAGTTTAACACTAGCTCAAAATTAATGCTTAGTCTTAACCCAAGTCCAAATAGATGATGGCCCAAGAAGAAGAAACAAATGAAGAGTTCTTTAGTGTGACTAATTGTAGCTATAGGATCAAAATGATCCTAGCCCTTCGTTTGAGAGGAACTTTAGAATAAATAGGGATGTAATGTAAGAGGTGAAGCAATCAAGATTAAGAATGATCATCACCAAAAGAAGAGCGAGTCTAGTGGGATTTTCTTTTTGTAAGAAGCTTTGGTGAATAAGTTTCTCCTTTTGTAACCAAGTTTCTCAACAATTTGATATCAAGAGCTAGGCGGTCCGGAACCGGCAAGGAGCATAGGAGCATCGCTAAAGAAGGATAGGGACAAATACAGTCGAGGATTGTGAGAGTCTTTGGTCATGGACTTTGGAAGTTCGGTTAATTCAATGGAGAAATTAAACGAGAATAACTATCGAGATCGGAGATTATGCATGAAGTCATATTTAAGAGAATATGGTGTATGGAAAATAGGTGTCGGTAGCGAAACCTCACCACCCTCGAAAGAAAGGGAGGACTATAAAAAATAGGATAAGAAAGCCAGTATAGACGCTATTAAGATAATAATAGATAAGAGTCTATTAAAACGCATAGAGAATGCAAAAATAATTGTTGGTCTTAAATCGGAGTACAACGATTTATATCGTTAATACAAGGATGACCTGTTCAACCCACGCTGATCGATCCAAAAAACATTTTGGCCAACCAAGAAGCTTTTCTTAAGCAAATGAGTGAAAGATCAATAAGAAATATGGAAGAGGCATTGTACACCAACAATAGAGGTGGTTACTCACAGAGACAGGCGAAATGGGAGAGGATGTCATCAAAGGGGAGGAGCATCCAAAGAGGGGGAGCTCAACAACATCGTGGGAGAAGTGGAGATCATCAAAGATTTATCCAACAACTTGATGATAAGTGTATAATTTTGGTAGGAGAAGACACTTTGCGTGAGACTATAGAGTAAGTAGAAGACTTGCCATGGAAATGTAGTAACACACTACTATCACATTGATGGTAGTGAAGAGGAATGGGACTTTGAAGCATTAGTTGCAGTCGATGACCTCGCGTCTCAGGATACTAACGCTTGTAATGAAGTATCACAAGATAATACGGAGGCTAAAGAGATGCTCTTGTTGCAACCGGCTTGGATATGATAGATGATGACAACTGGATTATATCACATGACTAATGATAAGAGAAAGCTCATGGGGATATCTAAATATCAAGGATGTAGACATCTGGTGATGGCCAACAATTCAAGACTCCCAATCACATTTGTTGGAGAGACGACCTTCACACCACAATACAACAATATCCAGGTGCAACTAGAGAGAGTTTTTCACGTGCCTGGGATGAAGAAAAATCCAATATCAATCTCACAACTTGCAGCTTCAGGTAATTACATGGTCTTTGGTCCTCATGACGTAAAGGTCTATCGTGACGTGAAAGTATAAGGAACACATGTGTTAGAAAGATGAAAGGTGGAGTCCATTTACCTAATGTCAGCAGAGACTGCATATGTAGACAAGACTCGAAAGAACGAGACTGCAGACATATAGCATGCACGATTACGACATGTGATGAGCTAAAGGCAATGATGATTAAGTTAACACTCAAGGGACTTCCTCAACTTGAAGTTCACGTGGACGGTGTGTGCGCACGTTGTCAATTTAGAAAGGGATATCAACTACCCTACACGAATTTTGAGCATAAAGCTAAATAACCATTAGAGCGTGTACACTCAGACATGTTCGGTAAGGTCACTCAACCTACATGGTCACATTCGTAGATGACTACTCCAGGTACATATGAGTATACTTCATGAAAGAGAAGTCGGAGACACTTGGAAAACCCGAGTATGGGAAATCAAATGCCTACGCACTGGCAACAGAGGTGAGTATATATCTAATGACTTTACAAAGTATCTCCAAGAGAATATGATTTGAAGACAATTGACATGTTCGGGAACTCCATAATAAAATGGTGTGGCGGAAAGAAAAAATCGACTTCTTACGGAGATTTATAGGAATATGCTACATGCTAAGAACGTGTCAGGAAGATTTTGGACCAGAGTGTATGAAGGCGGCATCACACATCATCAACATATTGCCTCAGGAAAAATTAACTTCACCCTACGAGAGGCTATGGCACACCAAACCCGCCATGAGTCACTTTCAAGTTTTTGGGTGTGTGTTATATATTTAGTGCAAGTTCACTTATGCACCAAGTTTGACTAGAAGGAAATTCAATGCATCTTTGTGGGATATGATAACCAAAGGAAAGGATGGAAGTGTTGTGATCCCACAATTGGTCACTGCTACACTTCAAGGAATGTGGTGTTGATGAAGTCTCCTTCTGGTGGTCGTTAGAGAAGAAAGTTTTGTGTGACTCAGAAGGAGCTTGAGGATAAGTTGCAGGAGAGACTAGGGGAGCTAATTGCCGAGACTATGACAAATGAAGCTAAAGATGAGTCATTGAAAACCAATTCGTCAAAGGAGAATATAATGAGTCTATAGAAAATCGGTATTCATCAGCAACGTCTAAGAAAACCAGAAGATGAAGAAGAAAATCAACCACGAAGGACATCTTGAATCCATAAGCCAAACCCGAGGTACGTCAAATGGGTTTACAAGGTGAAGACACATTCTGATGGATCGATTGAGAGATACAAAGGCTCGACTAGTGGCACGAGGCTTTTCTCGGGAGTACAATAAACTATGATGAGACCTTTAGTCTTGTAGTTAAGTTCATTACAGTACATGTCCTATTGGCACTGTCAGCACTGAAGTCATGGAAGTTGTGGCAGATGGATGTGAAGAATGTTTTTCTACACCGAGCATTGGATAGAGAAATATTTATGGAGCAGCCAACAAGGTTCAAAGATAAAGACCATCCTACCTATGTGTGCAAACTATGAAAAGCCCATTATGGCCTAACGCAAGCTCCAAGGTCATGGTATGGGAAGATTACTGAGTTTCTCGTACGAAGTGGTTACAAGGTATCGTTGGCAGACTAAGGTGTCTTTGTGAATATTTGAGGAACTAAGATAGCAGTTGTGCTGGTATATGTTGATGATTTAATACTCACAGAAGATGACACAAAAGAGATTCATATGACTAGAGAGAATCTGTCAAGATCCCAAATGAAGGAGCTCGATGAGCTAAAACACTTTCTTGGTCTTGAAGCGGAGACGACATATGAAGAAATATTCGTTTGTCAGGAGAAGTATGTAAAAGATCTACTCACTAAGTATGGAATGGGTGAAAGCAAACCTATATCTACCCATTTGGAGGCCAATGTGAAGTACCACACAAAAGAACGAAAAGAACTTGAGAACTTGAGACCGAACATTTCGTTTGCAGTAGGAGTGGTTAGCCAATTCATGCAAAATCGAAGGAAACCACATCTTGAAGTAGTACGGAGGAGACTAAGATACATGAAAGGTATTGATAGTTATGACCTCCCATATAAGAAGGAAGTGGGGAGTAAAATAGATGGACATAGTGATGTTGTTATGCCGGAAACCATGATACACAAAGATCCATGAGTGACTATATGTTTCACATGGGCTCAGCGACAATATCATGGTGTAGTAAGAAACAACCAACAGTGTCATTATCCACAACAGAAGCAGAGTATAGAGTGGCAACAATGACACCACAAGAGAGCACATAACTTAAGCGACTCCTAGGAGATTTGAACCAGACATGTGATTATACGTTGAAGCTCCACTATGATAACCTGGAAGCTATACGGCTTGTAGAGAATCTAGTATTTCATGCTCGAAATAAGCATGTAGAAGTTCACTATCACCTCATTCGAGAGAAGGCTCTTAAAGGTGAGATCCAAACGAAGTCAATCAAAACAGGCGAACAAGTTGTTGATATCTTCACTATAAGCCTCAATACCTCGACGTTCCAGAAGTTTAGAGCTTCATTGTGAGCCCACCTCTAGCTGCAAAACATCAACTTGATGGTTTCAAGTTCATCAAAACTTCTTCCGAGAGTAATCAAGTCCACCCGAAAACGCGGCCCATTGTAGATAATTTGATCAACTCGCAAATAAAAATTAATAATCTTGTGAGAGTAAAGACTACCCAAGTGTCAGAAGGTCGACTCACGACCTGCATGCAGTCATAATGGAAAAAATATATATATATATAAACTGTCTTTATTGAAGCTCCAGATTTTAGTACGTAGGTGATTGATTATACGGCACCACACATTCCCAGTAAATCTTCAAACCCGATTTTAGCGACAAAAACATCAACTTTAGCGACGGTTAAAGACAGTTGGAAACAGTACCTGAACATCCTGAGCATTGATGGAAACAGTACCTGAACAGTACCTGGACGAATCCAGATTCGTCCCCGACCTGATAACCCGATTCGGAGGCAGCCCGGAGAGCTTCCAAGCGACAAAAGTCATCACATCCACTGGATTCGACACGATCAGCAAAATGGTATCGGCCGAGTATTTCGCTAGCGGAGGAATGATCTTCGAGTAAAGCCCGACGTTCCTCTGCAGAAAATTCAACCTCGACTCGTCGGCTATCTGCCTGGCACCAGCAGTAACGAACACAAGATCCGACCCAGCTGTGATTGCAGAGTCGACAGACGCATTGATCTTCGTGCGAGGGAGGAAAGCCGCGGCGTGCTGGAGATCGAGCATTTCGCCACGGAGCTTGTCGGGGTTGACGTCTACGAGGGCCAGCTCGTCGGTGAGGCCCTGAGTGAGGATGGTTTGAGCTATGGCCATGCCGACGTTGCCGACTCCGATGACGGAGATTTTGGTGTTGGGTTTGGTCGAGGACGGTGACATGGCGTGGTGATGGGTTTGAAGAAGGCCTGGGTGAGGTGGAGACCTCCTGGACCGAGAGAGGAAGATGATGAACTGGGCTTCATGGCTCTTTCGGTTGCTGCTCTTTAGTTTCGATTTTTGAGTTGCAGCAGGGTTTCAGAAACTTGTACAGAAATGGAAAGTCAAAGTCAAAGCGTATTTTCGATGGCGGGGCTTTAAATTCTAAATTATGGGCTCGGGATGGTTCTGAGAGAATATGACACGTGGAGGAATGCCTTGATGGTCACTCCAACGTAATGGGGTGTGTAATGGGGACTTGTTTTATGTGTTCGAATGTTCTATACAAATTATAAATCTTTCAATCTAAAAAAAGAAAAGTTGATTCAAAAAGTTCTAGTTAATTTAAGAAATAAAAGAAAAGTAGCTTGTAAAGATACTTTTCAAATTTATTGTGGATTGAATGGAGGAGTTATTAGTAGGAGAATAGTATGTACGTTGATTATGGTGCCTAAGATTGCTTTAGGTATTAGTGTTGACCTATCATTCTTGGAGTATATGTATAATGAATTGAACTCTTATATGTTCATGGTGTGATCGAACTGTCGAGGTGATTATTGAATTTTTTCCGACCCAACTCAATTTTGCTACTTTATTAACCTAATTGGGATTGTGACCGGCTCAAATCGTAACTCAATATAACACACATAGGCGATTGGATAATTAAGATGCATTAAACGAGACTTAAGGATTGAGATTTTGATCCATGTGATCAGCTCAACTGACAAATTAAATGCGACAGTGAAGAGTAGTTCAACGTCTTCTATTTCTACATCCTAATTCCTGAGCCCATGATGCGCGGTCGTTACGGTAGGAAATGACCATAGATTTTCATTTGGCGTGACACATCGGCAAAAAAAGAAAAGATAAGACTAAACTAAAATTACTGAACAAACCGAATCGAAACGGAAATGTGTGTCAATCAGTTCGGTTTAGTAATTTTGGCTTCTTCCGTGCATAAAATGGGAAAAAAAAAATTGAGTTTTGCTCTAATGTAGTGGCTGACTTAGGAATTAGTTTAAAATAAAATAATATTCAGATGCAAAATTAACAAGAAGTTCTCATTGTCTATGGTTATGGAAACTGCTGTCTTGGGTTGTTTAGGACCATCCTTCTTACTTATTTTTTTCAATTTTAGCCAGGCGCTGGACATAACCATTTTAGCTTTCATTGGGCTAATGAACATGTTAGAAGAAACTCAAATGTGTGGGCAGTTGTTATTTGCTGCTTCTCTTACTTTATTAGATATGAAGATGGAAGGGCCTTATCGCCTATAGTTTGATCAGACTAGCTAGAGCTTTTTAATGAATTTTTTCTTACCTGTTGATTCTAGCATGAACTCTGACTGAAGATACTACTGCCTCCACCATCCTTTATATATGTAACAAACTAATTATTTACCCAGCATGTAACTTTGTGTTACTTGTTAATTTTAAGGATAGTACTGCAGGGTAAATGTGTCAAAAAATAAGTGAAATGAATTCTGATGTTTTTTTTATTTATTATTTTGTATTACATCAATCATACAGAAATAGCTCTCTTTTTTAATCCTAACTCTTTCCTTTGAATCTGTTTTCGGCCTGAAATCGATAATGGTGGACGCTGGAGATACTAAATTCACATTGATTGAATGATTCATCGTTCAAACCCCTCTTTCCATTGTGTCAATTGCTCACCTAGATTACCTGTTATGGCATTACGGTTTTATCTTCTTGGCTCCAGCTTCCTCCATTTTACTCTGTTTCACGTGATTGGGAGATGGATCAGCTCATATTTGATACTGTTTGTAACTGGAAATACTGGTTGATTTCATGCACCAACATTGCAGTTTTCTCCAAGACATTGTACCGCTTAAGTCACTAATTTTAAACAAACATTAAAAACACTTTCCAGTGCATTCCTCCGCACCTGATGTCAGGAGACAGAACTTCTTGGGAGGTTTCATTGCTTAGGAAGGATAGTATGCTTTCCTTGCTTGATTAGGCAGATATTTGATGCTGGCTGGAAATGAACATGAGTGTGTTCATTGAGTTATTATGTGACATGTGTGATCAGACTGACTTCACATCAAATAGCATCCTGCCATAGACTGAGTTGATATTTGACAGAGTAAGTTGCTATTGCAGTTTTGGAGTTAGAGTTTAATGAGGGTCCAATGTTATGTGGTTGAATGGTATACATGGTGGCCTTTATACTCTTAACTTGGTTCTTATGGAAATGATATCTGACTTCACAATTGGAACTCTCATTGGGGTTTGGAATCTTAAGAATAGACCGTGAAATTAAGCAAATTGTGATTCACTTTGATTGAATATGGACTTGTGATCCCCAAAGGGTTTGTAATTAAGCTGGAAAATGGTGGTCCAAGATTGTAAGGTTATTTCGCAATATAAGAGATTCTGACTAATAAATGCTCTTGAATTGAGAGCCTTAGTTTTCAAGGAAAAACTTTTGAACATAAGGAAGGTTATATTTCAGATGATCATCCATTAAAAATGAAATAGTAGATTATACAAATGAGAAAGAGAGAGCTCAATCTCTTATGACCACAAGAAATATTATTACACAAGAAATATTCTAGGAACGCCTGCAATTCGGGCTGTTGAATATGTGTCATAATACCAGACCCTACAATAAAGATGACATGAACACATATGTTAGATTCTATGCCATCGCACTTATGATAACTTATATACTTGATTCAATTTTGTAATTGAAGTGTTTGACGTGTCTGGGTCAATCAAGCTGCCACAACAGCTGATTGTAACGATTGTAGAATAATGTAGCTAAGAAAAAAACTTAAAGCACACTCGCACTTTGGTCACCCAGTTCGGCTACAGCCTACATCTTGGGGGACTTCTCTTCTGTTATCAAAGATTCCACTATTATTGATTAAAGTACATGAATACCAGTTCTCAGCATTTGCTAGAACAAACTCTACTTCTAAACTAGCTAGTATCTTTCCTCAGTCTGATCACACAAGCTAGCCTACTCTGTCAACAACTCAACTCAGTGTATGTCAGGATGCTATAGCAACTTACTCAGTTAAGCTGCTCTTCCGTAGCATGGGTCTCACCTCTCTAAGCTCTTCCAGATGCTTAGTTTGACTTTCACGTGTTCACTCAACTCAGGTGACGCTCCTCCTTAATCGCCGGCCTCCTGTCAGTTTACGGGAACATTATTCAGCACCTTGATAGTCTGTGTTCAGCTCAACAACGACAATTGTTCAAAGAGCATGTACTTGATTTCAATAAGACTTCTCTCCAATTGAACACAATGATCAAACTTCGATCACTCGTCCAATCTTGATCTTTCTTAGTCTTCCTCTCTTTTTTCTCTTTATTCGTTCTCATTCGTAGGTTGTTTTGTAATTCGGTTGCAACAACACTTTTCTAAATAAGTTTGCTCTACCTGCTTGCTTCACCACTTGCTGTAGGAATTGCACGGGTTTTTGTCAAGGATGCCACAATCCTTAACAATCTCCTCCTTGACATTTTTGACAAAATCCAAGGACTCTGATAAAAGTCTTCAGGCTCCATTTCTAGAAATTGTCGTAGCTCTTCTGATCTCAAGTTATCCTTAGCTTGTCTTCAACCTCTTTCTCTGGCGAAGACTTCCGCATTCCTTTGCAGTAGTGGTAGCTGCAACAAGCAACATATTAAAGAGTGAAGCATTCGTACAATTGCTAGAACAAGTGGTGAAGCAAGCTGGAAGAGCAAAAGTGAAGTCATCAATAACTAGCCGAAGCTTCCTAAACTTATTTAGGAAAGGGTTGTTGCAACCGAATTATAAAATAACCTACGAAGATCCATGAGAAGATTCGGATTACTAAAGGATTTAGGATTAGGACTTTTATTGACATAGGGCTTTAGCGAAGACTTTCAAAGAAAATTTAGATCGTGTCTGATCGTCGAGAAAGTCGGGTTTCTCGAAGCGAAACGGCGCCCCGGATTGGAATCACCAGCTTCGCTCGTGACGGATGGTGCTTTTCGGCCATTCGAAGTTATTTCGGGGACTAAATCTCAGTTTTTCTATTCTCAGGAGATTTACCGATTTGGCAACAATTATCTTTTATTTTTTTTTCTATTTTTTGGTAATTTTCTCTTTTTAGCATTATCTTAGATTACCAAATTTAACTTTTGTTTCCATATAAATATGATTCTCATGTATTAGAGATGTATTCTTTAATCAGTAGATTTTCAGAGACTTCTCTAAATTTCTTATGGATTTCAGTATTCTATTTTGTGAATTTATCGCTTGCGAATTCACGAGCTTCTGTTACGTCAATTGGTAATCAAAGCAGGCCTTTTCCTGTTGTCTTCTCACTGATTTCTATCCCATGGCAAATCAACCAGCTCCCGCTGTTGATTTGAACGCATTGGCCGAGACGGTGGCCAGATTGGCTGATCAAGTGGCAGCTCTAACCAACACTGTGAACAACCAGAAAATGCAGAGAAGGATTGAACAACAACCTTTTGCAATTTTCGCGCGGTAGCAGGAAGGACGTCAACGGATTGAAGTACGACGTGGGCCACCAAGGAGGGTTGATTCTTCTTCAGAAGATGAGCGAGAGGTTGAGAGTTTGACCAGGAGGATAGATACAATCATCACGATTACCGGGTCAAAGCAGATATTCAGTTATTCGCTGGGACGATGGGAAATGAAGAGTACCTGAATTGGCAGGTCAAGGATGTTAGGTTTTTCGAAGTAATGGAGGTCTTAGAAAGAAAACAAGTGAAGATGGTGGCTATCCGATTAAAGAACACTGCGGCCGTGTGGTGGGACAGACTTGTGGGCCAGCGACGGCTACAACGTAGGGGTCCGGTTCGTACCTGAAGGCACATGAAATAATTGATGATGGAGAGTTTCTTGCCAGAAGACTACAAGAATATCCTAAACAAGATGTACATTAAGTGAAACCAAGGGAGGAAGAGTGTCACAGAATACACCACGAAGTTCCTGAGGCTTTCTGAAGGCAATGAGCTGAAGGAGACTGAAGGTCAGAAAGTGGGGCGTTACACTAGTGGCCTGAAGGGTTCACTGCAGGAGAAGATGGGATTACAGACAGTGAGGACTGTGGCAGAAGCATTTAACTTAGCACTGAAGGCAGAACTAATGGAGAAGTCATCGCGAAACTTCCAGACTTTCCAGAGGTTTCAACCACGAGATGTGACAGAGGCTGGTATAGACAAAGGAAAGATGATGGAGCTAACCCCAACACAGAAACCAACCAGTGGTCCAAACGGGTCAGGCGGAGAGGGGCCAATCCGTAAGCTAAACCAACCGGGGACAAGTGATATAGTTGCGGCGGAGCAGAACATAGGTCAAATGTCTTCCCTTCCAGGAGAACTGCTGCTCTTCTCCATGTTGAAACTGTCACCGAGAGTAATGAGGATGGACAAGAGGAAAGTGATGAATATGCCGGAGTAGAACTCGTTGAAGAGGAATCAGAAGAAAAGGTGAATATCGTCTTATAGAGGATCCTACTATCTACCAAAAATGAGGGGCGGCACAAAAATCTGTTCAAGACACATTGCTCTGTGAAGAATAGGATGTGCAATCTGATAGTAGATAATGGGAGCACAGAAAACTTGGTATCCAGGAAGTTGGTTGAATACTTGCAGTTACCTACGGAACCCCACGAGAAGCCTTGTTCGCTATGATGGGTGAGTAAATGTCCTCAAGTACAATATATTTAGTATGTAGTTGATGGAGCGTATTTATACGATCCATCAAGTTGTTTAGTCCCAGTGTTTAATTACATTTTGTGTGTGAAAGATTACTTCTTTGTAGTGTTTCGCATTGCAGGTGTATCAAGATCGCTTTCGAAATTTATGGCATTTTTGGAGAATCGATGTGCATCTCAGTGAGTATGGCGCCAGCAGCACACTTTAGCAGCGCTTAATGTCTTCTTCCGGCGCGCGGCTAATGTCTTCATCGGGCGCAATTCCTAATGTCTTCTACTGGAGCGGGAAACATATGATGACGTCAGCATTGGGCTCAAAACCCAAAATCAGATTTAGAAGCTTACATGATTTGGAAGCCCGATTGACCTATAAATATAACCTTGCCACACCAAAGAGAAGAACAATTTTGGAGAGCAAGTTTTGAGGCGGCAGAGGCAGCACAGAAATCGAGGCAGGAGTACTATTCATCGTCGGAATTACTATTCACGGTAGGAGTTACTATTCATCGTAGATTACTATTCATAGTTTCAGTAGTATTTTTAATCTCATTGTATTCTCATTGTTTTAGATGACTCGTAGCAGCTAAACCTTTCGTTCAATTTGGGAATTTTGTGTTGCAACTTACGGTTTGAGATATTTATGTTTCGTAGTTCAATTTAGTAATATTCTTCGTTTGAATTGCATGCTCTGATTATCAAGTTAGCATAGCCTAGCGGTGAAACTGAATTGATATCTATTGCGTGATATTGGATTGACTTCCCTATTAGCTAAGCCTAGCGGTATAACCTAATCGGTGTCGTTGATTGAGTAATCGTTAACCTATTCGACAACTTAGCGGTTGAGAGTAGGTAGAACACTAGAGTCGACATTACCCTAGCAGGATTGTTAGACTAGAATAGTTTTTTACTAGTTGATGCATGTTACACTCGATGATTACCAGTTGCAATACATATCCCTGAACTGACTTTTCTCTGAATTTGATAAACAACAAACATTCTTCCTGCAACCCCTTTTAGTGTGACAGTTATTCATAAAACTTTATCGTTGATGGCTCTATCGTGGGTTCGACCCTGCTTACCGCTTGGTAAGTATTAACAGGAGATAATAAATATAAATTTGGCGCACACAACGTCGTGCTGTCAGTCGTGTGCTTATTTCCATAGGGAAGCATTATTGAGAGGAGGTGTGACGCGATATTCTCAACATGGATGTCTGTCATGTGCTACTTGGCCGTCCCTCGCAGTACGACAACGATATGACATACCGAGGAAGGGACAGTATATTGTTGTTCACCTGGGGTACACAAAAGGTTGCTATGGCACCAGTCTTGAAGTGCGAGGGACGGCCAGTCTTGGGGTACACAAAAGGTTGCTATGGCACCAGCAGAGAGTAAGAAGTCTAATTTATTGGTGATGACGCAAAGTGAGAAGGAGTTGGATGATGACGTGAAGAGATCAACGTGTTTCCGCCTGGTAGTGATCAAAGGATTATTCAGTGCAATAAATGAGGGAAGCACAATTCCAGCCAAAGTGGAGGAGATACTTGGAGATTTTGGCGAGTTGATTGCAGACGAATTTCTAAATGACCTACCTCCGTTGCCAAATATTCAACATCATATTGACTTGATCCCAGGAGCAAGCTTCCCTGACCTTTCGCATTATCGTCTCAGCCCTAAAGAGAATGAAATTGTGAGAGCGCAAATTGAGGACTTGTTGAAGAAGGGCTTCATTAGGGAAAGCATGAGTCCTTGTGCAGTTCCTGTTCTGCTCATCCCTAAGAAAGGAAATCAGTGCTAGATGTGCGTGGATGGTAGGGCTATTTACAAGAGAACCTTCAAATACCGATTTCCTATGCCTCGCTTAGAAGACATGTTGGATGAGTTGTCCGGTTCCAGAGTCTTTTCAAAGATAGATTTACGAAGCGGTTATCATCAGATTCGAATCGGGCTTGGTGACGAGTGGAAGACGGCATTTAAAAGCAAAGATGGTCTGTATGAGTGGCCAGTCATGCCTTTCGCATTGTCCAACGTGCCCAGCACATTCATGCAGCTGATGAATCAGGTTCTGCGTCTTTTTATTGGTTCTTTATTCGTGTCTATTTTGATGATATCCTGATTTATAGCAAGGCTGGGGAGGAACATTTGGAGCAGTTAAGGCAAGTCTTGCAGGTTCTTCGAGATAATCAGTTATATATCAATTTGAACAAATGCATATTTTACACCGACAAGTTGTTGTTCTTGGGTTTTATCGTTGGGAAGGACGGAATTCAGGTGGATGAAGAAAAGGTGAGTGCCATTCGGGATTAGTCTGCACCGAGATCAGTTACGGATGTGCGAAGTTTTCACGGCTTGGCTGCCTTCTATAGACGTTTTGTGCGCGACTTCAGTACTATCACTGCGTGATACGGAGAGACTGGCACTTCAGTATGCGGAGAAACGGGATCATCCCAAGGTGCACGTTAGCAAGAGGGAGCTCCTCAGGGTCCGATTGGGTCGTATAATACCTCGTTTTGAAGAGAATGACTACGCGATTCGAAGTCATTAGCTTCGCTCGTGATGCGTGGGCTTCTGGCCCATCCGAAGTGTTTTTTTATTTTATTTTTAATGTTTTAAATAGGTTTCCTTATTTTGAATTTTAGATTCTGTTAGATAGATATTCTGTTTCGTAATTTATAGGTTATGTTTACCACTTAAAAAGAGCCAAGGAAGTAGGGAAGACAGTCTATTGAAAATTAATAAAATTTAGAGTTTCTCTCTATCAAGTTTGCAATTCGTGCCTAGGGTTTCGAATTCAAGCTTCATCATTCCTTTGCCCACACGCGATGCATCAGAGTGGTATCAGTTTCCAGTCGTTCCTGCGCAGATGGTTCCTGAACATAGGCGTGGAGTCTTCGAAGAGGCATCCCTTGAAGAGGAGAATCGGAGGAGCAACGCAATCAATGACGACCTGGTGCGAGAAAACGCTGAGTTGCGTCGGCAGTTGGATTTGGTGACTCATAGGATGGACGACCTCCTTGCTAGATGTCCCAATGGCGGCTGGTATTGGTGAGGAGACCAACCCGTTCGGAGTTGTTCGGCATAACCGTCGTTGGGAGTCCGGTTTTAAGGTTGACATTCCAAAGTTTGATGGCAGCCTTAAAGCGGAGGAGTTCATCGATTGGCTTGCTAAGGGTGAGGAGATTTTGGACTTCAAGGAAGTTCCGGAGGACCGTCGTGTTTCACTCGTTGCTATCAGATTGCGGGGTTGCACACAAGCTTGGTGGCAGCAGTTGAAGAAGACTCGTGCGTTTTATGATATGGAGTTTTATGCTGTTGTTCAGGCGGTTAAGCATTGACGTCACTATTTATTTCAGCGTGAGTTCGTATTGTATACGAACCATGATTCTTTAAGGCATCTTGGCAGCCAGGACAAGGTTTCGCATAGGCATGCGTCGTGGCTTTCCTACCTGCATTAGTTTACCTTCGTGATAAAACACAAGACAGGGGTGTCCAATCGAGTGGCTGATGCGTTGAGTCGACGACATAGTTTGCTTGCTGAATTGAGAGTCGACGACATAGTTTTCTTTTCTATTACTCTAACCCAAGAAGTGATGGGGTTTGAGATGTTGAAGAATTTATATGAGAAGGATCCATATATCAAACACTTGTAGGCTAAATGCAAATTTCAGCACCCATGCGTAGATTTTCACATTCGAGATGGTTACTTCTTTAAAAGAGATCACTTGTGTATCCCTTGTTCCTTATTGCGCGAGAAACTGATACGTGACTTACATGGAGGGAGACTCAGTGGTCATTTGGGATGGGACAAGACAATCACTAGCCTAGAAGAGCGATATTACTGGCCTCACTTGCGACGAGACGTTGCTGCCATTGTGAAGAAGTGCTATCTATGTCAAGTGTCAAAGGGTCAGTTTTAAAATACTGGTCTTTATATGCCTCTACCTATCCCTAATGATATTTGGCAGGATCTCTCTATGGATTTTGTTTTGGGCTTACCTCGGACGCAACAAGGGCGTCAATTCTGTATTTGTCATGGTGGACAGATTCTTGAAGATGACACATTTTATCGCCTATAAGAAGACATCAGATGCTTCCAAGATTGCAAAATTATTCTTCAAAGAAATTGTGCGCCTACATGGAGTACCGAGATCTATCACTTCAGATCGAAACACCAAGTTTTTATCTCATTTCTGGATCACGTTATGCAGGATATTCGGGAAAGCACTAAACTAGAGTTCAATGACACATCCACAAACAGATGGGCAGACTAAAGTGACAAACAGAACCCTGGGAAACATGATTCGAAGTGTGCGGTGACAAGCCTAAACTATGGGATTTGGCTTTACCTCAAATTGAGTTTGCATATAACGGCGCAATGCATTCCGCCACCAAACGGTCACCATTCTCTATCGTTTATATATCTCCAAACCATGTTGTTAACCTGGTGAAGTTGTCCAAAAGTCCTGGGGTAAGTGTCGCGGCAGAAAAGATGGCCAATGAGATACAAACTGTGAAGGAATAAGTGAAGATCAGGCTCAAAGCTACAGGCTAGAAGAATAAGGTTGCTGCTGACAGGAAGTGTAGGGTGAAGTTATTTAGTGTTGAGGATGAGGTGATGGGGTTTCTAAGCAAGGAAAGGTTCTCAGTGGGTATTTACAAGAAGTTGCAGCCTAGGAAGTATGGACCATTCAAGGTTATCAGGAAGATCAATGACATGTGGTAGCCCTACCAGAGTTGATGAACATCTTCAATACATTAATGTGGTTGATATTTATGAATACCATGCAGATTAAGCTATTTATTCTGACCTGAACTCGGGATCGAGTTCTTTGGAAGTGGAGGAGAATGACAAAGGGGCTTTAGCGACAGCTTTCGAAGAAAATTTGGATCGTGTCCGATCGTTGTGAAAGTTAGGTTTCTCGAAGCGAAACAGCATCCCGGACAAGAATCACCAGCTTCGCTCATGACGGATGGTGCTTTTCGGCCATTCGGTTAATTTCAGGGTCCAAATCTCAGTTTTTCTATTCTCATGAGATTTACCCGATTTGGCAACAATTATCTTTTATTTTATTTTCTCTTTTTTTGTAGTTTTCTCTTTTTAGCATTATCTTAGATTACCATATTTAATTTTTATTTCCATATAAATACGGTTTTTATGTATTAGAGACGTATCTTTTAATTAATAAATTTTCAGAGTCTTCTCTAAATTTCTGGTGGATTCTAGAACTCAATTTTAAGAATTTGTTGCTTTCCAATTCACGGGCTTCCGCCACGTCATCTATAACCTGCCCAAGTCTATCATATATATCGAAGAAAAGAAGCACAGAAGAATGAGAGAAGAGAAAGGGTGATAAGCAATACCGAAGAGCGAGAGTGCGATCACTGAAGAAGCTTGAGAGAGATCATGACTTGGTGAGTGTGATCGATGCTTGATCACATGATGGGAGCAATGGAAGTGGAAAGCTGCGGAAGGATGAAATTTTTTTACAATATGCCACACTTTGAAGTTTGATTTTACAATCTGCCACATCTAAAAGATTTCTTGCGATATGACACTATTTTTCGAAACCCGCTTTTAGCAAGAGCAGTTTTTCAAAAAATTCAGCGCTTAGCTAGCTCTGAGATGGCAATTTTCTGAAAGCCGCTCTCCCAAACGCGGCTCTCACTGAAAACCGCCTTTGGAAAGAGAGCGGCTTTCAAAAAATTACAACGTAGTGGGTTCTGAGTTTTTTGGGCCTTTATTCAAATAAAGCAGCTTTTGTTTGCACACAAATCTCGGTCAAGTTTTCTTCTTCTTCTCTCCCTCTGCTCCTTTTCTTCTCTCCTCTTCCTTGCCTAAAGCTGCCATGCCGCCCTCCTCCGTCTAACCAGCTAGCTTGAGAGCCTTTCTTCAAAGGCACGATAAGCGGCTTTTGTTGAAATATAACTCAGAGCTCACTAAGTTGGAATTTTCAGAAAGTTGCTCTTCCTAAAGGCAGTTTTAACTAATAACTGCTTTTGGGATAGTGGGTTTAAGAAAATTGCCACTTCAGAGTCATCTAAGCGCTGTCTGTATGAAGCAATCAAATTTTCTTGAAAACCGCTTTTGCGAAAAGCGATTTTCGGAAAAAAGTGGCATATCGTTAAGAAATCTTCGAGTTGCGGCTTGTAAAATCAAATTTCAAATTGTGGCACATTGTAAAAATTTTCCGAAGGAAGAGGTATGCATTCGTCTGTGTTGATGATTATACTCGTTTCTCATGGATAGACTTCGTAAGGAAGAAGTCAGAGACTGTCAAAATAGTAGTTGTTTTAGGAATCCGGCTAAAACAAGAGAAGGGTTTAAGAGTGGTAGCTATAAGGAGTGACTACGGAAAGGAGTTTGAGAATGATGCACTAGATTAGTTCTGCAGTAACCATGGCCTTACCCATCAGTTCTCTTCCTCTATTACTCCATAATATAATGAAGTGGTTGAGCGTAAGAACATGACAATTCAAGAGATAACTCGAGTGATGATAATGCCTGTTGAGCCATCTGACGCCGTTTACTTTCCGTTTCGTTTTTCTATTTAAGAACAGCCTACATCGCATTGTACGATAATTGAATTATATTGAATAAAAATTGCAGGTTCCTTCCTTCAGTTTCTATCAATTCTTGGCATTTTGTGGAATCAACGAGTCTGACTATTTATCCCATTACGCACGCTGGATCATATTGGTATCAGTATCCAGAGATCTTGTGATAAGTCGCCTCAAAGACAAAGGATACCAGACGCTAAGCCTGCCATGGACGACGCTGAGTTGCGACAAGATAATGCTGACCTGCGGCGACAAGTCGATTATCTGACCAGGCGACTGGAGGTGCTCGCAACGTCACATGTTGGTGTTGATGCCGTGGATGACAATCCATTTAGATCTGATAGGATTGCGCCCAGAGAGGATCGATGTTGGGAATGCGGCTTTAGAGTTCGACAGTAGCATTCCGGCTGATGAGTTTCTTGACTGGCTTTCTCAGGTTGAGGATATCTTGGACTTCAAGGAGGTTCCGGATGATCGCTGCGTGCCATTAGTAGTGATTCGTTTATATGGTCGTGCGCAAGCTTGGTGGAAGTAGTCGAAGCAGACTCTAACCCGTACTGGTAAGGAAAAGATTTCCAATTGGGATAAATTCCAGAAACATATTCGTGCTATGTTTTTGCCATATAACTTTGAGCGTGAATTGTATCAATGGTTTCAGAACCTCCGACAGGGTTCTCGTACAGTGGTTGAGTACACCACTAACTTCTACCAGTTACTTGCTCGTACTAACCTTAATGAGTCACCTATTCAGTGAGTTTCTCGCTATATTGGTGGTTTGCGTCTGCAATTACAAGATGTTCTGAATATGTTCGACTCACCAACAATTGCATAAGCGCATCAGCGGGCTTTCTAAGCAGAGAAGCAATTGGCAAGAAGTGCTAACGCGGTGTCCCGACCACCGTCCAGTTTAGAACCTCGTACAGGCAGACCCTCTGAATCCCCTCCACTAGGCCGTTCTCCGCAGGTCCTTCTCAGGGACGTGGCAGTGGCGGTATGCGTTGTTTTAGTGGCGGTGAGATGGGTCATGGACAAACAGATTGTCACAAAGCTCCATCAGATTCCCGCGGACTCCTTACGAATGATATGTCTTGTTCCCAGTGAGGAAGGTCCTCCTATTTTTGACGATTACGATGATGAAGCAGAAGTGACAGAGGGTTTGTGATGGGTGACAATGGACCTGTTTTGATGCTACGATGCACATTCCTGACCCCTAGCGCACCAGAACCGACTGATAGGCTACGTAATAACTTGTTCCAATCTACGTTCACCATTGACGAGAAGGTTTGCACGTTTATTATCGATATTGGGATAGTGGTTTCAGATGTGGTAGTTTTAAAATTGGGGCTCCCTACTGAGACTCACTCCAAACCATACAAGCTTGCCTGGCTTAGCAAAGGTACTGACGTTACGGTTTCTAAGCGCGTAATGCAAAGGTACTGACGTTAAACATATTTATTGTGTGGTTCTTATGGATGCGTGTCACCTACTGCTTGGCCGACCTTGGCAATATGATCGATCTGTTACCCATGATGGTCGTTCCAATACATATTCGTTCCTGTTCCTTGGAAATAACTCGTCCCGACTAAGCCTCGTGTACCCTCTTCGGTTACTGGTTCCCCACAGGCAACCCTATTGTCTCGTGTCCCGCTTCAGGCCGCTATGCAGGAATTAGGTGTAGTATTTATTTTACTATTTGATCCAGTTAATGTTGCTACCTTTGTTGATTCAGCCATTGCTGAAGGAATTTGCTGATGTGTTTCCCGAGTCCTTGCCCTCATATTTACCTCCTTTTCGAGATATTCAACATCACATTGATTTGTTCCCGGGCGCTGCCTTACCCAGTCGGCCCCATTATCGTATGAGTTCAAAGGAACATGAGGAATTGCGCAGATAAGTGGAGGATTTATTGACTAAGGGCCACATTCATGAGAGTCTCAGCCTTTGCGCCGTTCCTGCCCTCTTTACTCCAAAAATGGATGGTACATGACGTATATGTGTGGATAGTCGCGCTATCAACAAGATTATGATGCGCTTTCATTTTAGGATTTTTCTTTCCGTTTCGTTTATCTATTGTACGGTAGTTGAATTATATTGAATAAAAATCGAGGGTTCCTTCCTTCAATTTTTGTCAATTCTCTGCATTCTACGAAATCAACGAGTTTGACTATCTATCTCATTACGCACGCATCATCAAATAAGCAACTCTTGTTTTCTATCAAGCATTGAACTTAAAAATATCAAAGAGGCCCTATAGGATGAGTACTGGATAGTTGTCATGCAAGAGGAGCTTGGTGAGTTTGAAAGAAATGATGTGTTAGATCTAGTACCTCGACCAAAAGGGGTCAACATCATTGGAACAAAATGGATCTTCAAGAAAAAGTTTGATGAGAAAGGAAATATCACGAGGAACAAAGCTCGACCTGTTGCTCAAGGATATCATATTGAAGACTTCGATGAGACATTTTCTCCAATAGCTAGACTAGAGGCTATCAGACTGCTTCTAGCTCTGGCATGTCATCTAAAGTTCAAGCTATATCAGATAAATGTCAAGAGTGCTTTTCTAAATGGAATTCTATCTGAAGAATTATATGTGGCGCAGCCAAAAGGATTTGAGGATCCTCACCATGCTGATCATGTTTACAAGCTGAAGAAGGCCCTGTACGGTCTAAAATAAGCACATAGAGCTTGGTATGAGCGGCTGACAGTTTTCCTAATGGAGCATGGCTATGATCGAGGGGGGTATATAAGATCCTCTTTGTTAAAAGAATCCGGTCTAATTTTATTATTGCTCAGATATATGTGGATGACAAAATTTTTGGCTCCAGCTGGCAGAGGTTGGTAGAGCAATTTGTTGCACAGATGCAAAAAGAGTTCAAGATGAGCATGGTCGGTAAACTATCTTACTTCCTTGGACTACAAGTCACTCAAAAAAAAATGGTATTTTTATTTCTCAAAGCAAGCATGGAAAGAATTTGGTGAAAAAGTTTGACATGGACAAGTCAAGTCATAAAAGGACGCCTGCAGCAACAAAGGTGATCAAGGATGAAGCCTGTCTATTAGAGCATGATAGGGAGCCTGTTGTATCTGACTGCTAGCCGGCCTGACAAAAGTACATCTGGAGTATGCTTCTTCCTGGGCAACAACCAGGAGTACTTCTAGCCGGCTTGTCTATAGGAGATGATAGGAAGTACAGAAGATAAGAATAGCACATCTGAAGTATGCTTCTTCCTGGGCAACAACCTAGTTTTCAGGTTTAGTAAGAAGCAGAACAACGTCTCATTGTCAACAGCAGAGGCAGAGTACATCGCAGCTGGGAGTTGTTGAGCTTAGATGATCTGGATGAAGCAAATGTTGGCAGGGTATGGAGTGTAATAGAATGTTATGATATTCTACTGTGACAACATGAGTGCCATCAATATCTCCAAGAATCCAGTTCAGATTCAAGGACCAAGCATATTGACATAAGGAACCATTTCAATCGAGACCTAGTGGAGAAGAAGATCATTGTATTGAACCATGTAGCAACCGAGAGGCAGTTGGCTAACATCTTCTCAAAGCCTTTGGATGGAGTGCACTGCGAAGCACTTAGATCCGTGTTGGGTCTTTGTGTGATTCTCCATTAGGTTGCTATAGCAACCCGTGTCAGCCCATTTAGTGAAAGACAATGCGTTAATTCTCAAGTGGAGTAATGATGGTTTTCTGAATTAATCATTAATTATTGATATTTGGGATGCTGAAGAAGTGACATTTGTGGCTCAGATAAAAGAAACGGGCGATTGATTTGAAAATTTAATCAACTAAGATTGTTTAAGGTTTGCACAACGTCATCATTACTCTCTCATAATCAGAAGCTCTTCACAAACCTGGATCTCCTCCCACTCAAGATCGACAATGGTGAACACCAGAGGAAAAAATGTTGCCTAGGCCGTCTCCCAAAACCCTCCGACAAAGCCGTCGGGAGGAGGAAGATTAGAGAGCCCAAGTTTGCCCCTCCGATGAAATCTTCTTTGGATTCGCGAAAGGAAGTTACTGCATCACCCTCCGCTCAAATCGAGGCAAGGGAACAGTTGTTGGACAACTGACAGTGCCAAGGGAAGAAGGACCGATGGGCGGTAAGATGAAAGTCAAGAGATCTACGGTGAAGCAGCCCCATGTTGTACGAAAGAGGAAAGTACCCAAAGTGAGTATCTGGATGATATGGAAGGTGACAATGATGTTGAAGATCACCAGATAGGTGATGGAGAGGAGGTAGCATCCAAGTTTCTCGAAGGGGTAGAGCATCATGTAGATGCAAGCCCCGCAGAAAATCAAAAAGCAGATGTTGAAAAAGATCCAGATGAAGAATGGGAAGAAGAAACAGAAGAAATAGTGCTCCTAGCGAAGCCCAACAGAGGTTCTGATGGAGCGTATTTATACGATCCATCGAGTTGTTTATTCCCATTATTTGATTGCATTTTGCTTGTGATATATTACTTCTTTGTAGTGTTTTGCGTCGCAGGTGTATCAAGACCACTTTTGAGATTTATAGCATTTTTAGAAAATCGATGCGGAGATTGACGTTGAAGGAAGTTAAGTGTGCATCTCAGTGAGAACAACGCCGGAAGAACACTTTCGTGTGCCTTAATGTCTTCTTCGCGCTGCTAATTTCTTCTTCCGGAGCGGACAACATTTGATGACATGAGCATTGAGCCCACGGCCCAAGATAAAATTTAAAAGTCTGCACGATTGACCTAAAAAAACAGACCTGCTGCTCCGAAAAAAATAACAATTTTTAGCAAGAGAAAGAAGAGGCAGCGGTAGCAACTGTTCATCGCCGAAGTACTATTCATCGTTGAGTTACAATTCACAGTTTTAGTATTATTTCTAAACTCATTTTATTTTCATTATTACTTTATAAGGATCATAGTAGCTAAACCCAACTTTCAGTTTGCGGATTTTGTATTGCATGCGCTGATTATCAAGTTAGCATAGCCTAGCGGTGAAACTGAGTTGATATATATTGCATGATATTGGATTAACTTCACTATTAGCTAAGCCTAGCAGTATAACCTAATATGTGTTGTTAATCGAGTAATTGTTAAATCTATTCGAGAACTTAGCGTTTGAGAGTAGGTAAAACACTAGAGTCGACATTATCTTAGCAGGATTGTTAGACTAGGAATAGTAGTTTACTAGTTGACGCATGTTTCAATCGATGATTACCAGTAGCAATGCATATCCCTGAACTAACTTTTCTTTGAATTTGATAAACAACAAACATTCATCCTGCAACCCCCTTTTAGTGTGACAGTTATTAGTAGAACTTTATCACTGATTGCTCTTTCGTGGGTTCGACCCTGTTTATCGATTGCTAAGTGTTAACAGGAGATTATAAATATAAATTTGGTGCACACAACGACGTTCCCGTCAAATTTTGGCGCCGTTGCCGGGGAGAGCAACAACTGAGATAGAGTTCGAAGAAGGTAGTTTTGTGTTTCATTGAATAGTGTCGTCGGCGCAGGAGTAAACAGTGTTATCGGAGTCCGATCGGTGATCAAGTGACCTTTTTCTGGGCGGAACGGGCCAGCGGTCCCAAGTCATCATTTCACCATGAGTCGAGTGTTTTTTAGTCATCCGAGATCGTTTACTATTTTATGTTGAATTGTTTAGGTTTAAATTTTGCATTTGTTTTTGGTTTTGCTTTGCACTTGTTTGCATTTTACTTGCCTGCCCAGTATGTCTAATGCAGGAAGTTTCCACGAAAGTGTCCAGGGCGACCATGCACCTAACCAAATCAATGAGGAAGTTCCCCCACAGGTAATACCACCATTCTATGACGAGCCGGAATGAGTATTTAATCAAAAGCAAAGAGCAGCTCATCAGAGGATAGAGTTCTAGGGAGGACACAACGGTAGAGGTGGAAGGATGGATGAGTTTGATGATTATGCTCCACCTCAACCATATGCACGTCAACAACATGGGCAGCTACCACTTCAATAATTATATAGGCAACTAGCCCGTCATGAGCCGATTATGAGGGAGCTTTCAGTCCTACATTCCAGAATCAGCCGTGGTGCATCACCACTAACCCGGAATAAGATAATTTTGAGATCAAAACCGCGGTGGTGCACCATTTGCCTAAGTTTGGAGGATTACCAGGAGAGGCCGCAACTCGACATTTACAAAAGTTCACCGGAATCTGCCAAACATTGAGATCATATGCAGCTTCGGAGGACAGGTTTAAGCTAAGAGTATTTTCTTTGAGTTTAACTGACTTAGCAAAATCATGATTTTTGTCTTTGCCTTCAGGTAGCATTCGCACATGGGATCAAATTCAAAAAAAAAAATCCTCGACAAATATTACCCTCCGGCTAAAGCGACTCAAGTCAGAAGAGAGCTGTCAATGATCAAATAAGGATCAAGTGAGTCGATGTATGATTACATGGATAGATTTAATGCATTGGAACAAAGTTGCTATAACTTGAGTATTTATTGGATGGATTGAGACCTCTCGAGCATATGTTATTGGATGCCGCAACTGGTGGCACAGTATTGGACTTGACTCCCAGACAAGTGCGAGAGTTGATCAATGAGACCGCTGAGAGTGCTTGGTGCAGGAATGAGACTAGTCGTAGGGATGACACCAGCAGGGCAAGGAACATTTCACAGGTGGATTCCAACACCAATCAGATGGCCAACGAAATTAAGGAGCTCAAGGAAATGATGCGAAGTATGATGATTGGGCAGTACGTCGACAATACGCAGGCCCCAGGCAATTTGGACTTGCTGCCAATGGTTTCAGTTGGAAAAACGAAGGAGGGTTCCAGAATCAAGGGCACCCGCAGCAGAAACAAGGACAGCCCTATCACCCTCCTTTTCAACAACAAGAGAGGTACAACAATCAAAATAATCAGTACCCACGGAAGTACATCAATTAGGCTGGCTCTAGTACTGGTAAGTCATGGGAAGAGTCGCTCAAAGAATTGGAAAGTACAATCCAGAGGAACTAGACCAAAACTGATGGAGCCACAGCCGAGCTCACGAAGCAAATGTCATAGCTAGCTTCCACAGTTTACGAGATGAAGAGTAATGAAGGAAATCGGCCCTCGCAGACAATTCCTAACCCAAAAGGAAATGTTAGTGCAATAAGTGTGGTCAGTGGCAAGAAGCTTGCAAAAGAGGCAACAAATGAAACGGGATCAGCGGATCAAGCGCCCGAGGAGAACATTACTGATGCATTAATGTCTTCTTCGGGAGCGCCCATAATGTCTTCTTCTGGCGTGTCCATAATGTCTTCTACCGGAGCTTTACAATCTGCCTCAGATTTTGGATTTTGTCGTACTGACTCCCCTTTTCCTTTTCCTATGCAGGTATCGAGACCTAATGAGGATCCAGTAGCGTATCAAATTTTATTGGAGTTGTTCACCAGAGTTGGGATCACAATCCCACTCCTTGACGCAATAAACAGGATCCTGAAATATGCTAAGGCCATTAACGAATTGTGCACTAACCGAAGAGGAGAACTGAAACCTGAGCAGGTAAATCAGTGCAAGGTAGCACAAAAATGTAAGGATCCAGGTACATATACAGTTTCATGTGTCATTGGTAAATTTAAAATTTATCATTGTATGCTGGATCTATGTGCGTAGGTTAATGTGTTGCCATACTCTCTCTATCTAGCATTGCGTATTGGTCCTCTGAAACCCACTGACTTGATTATTCAATTAGCAGATAGATCATGTAGTAAGCCAGAGGATATTGTGGTTGATGTTATTAGTGCACATAGGAAAGCTTGTGTTCCTTGTAGATTTTTACGTGATGAAAATGGAGGGTAATGCGATAGACATTTCCCCCGTTCTACTAGAGAGACCCTTCATGGTGACCGCGAAGATGAAGATCGATACATTTATGGGTGATCTCTCCATGGAGGTAGACGGGGAAGTAGTTAACTTTAACATGGATATCTCTGCAGCACCCACCTAACATTGCAGGAACACATGCGTTGGATATCATTGAGAATGCGGCGCGAAAAAGGCATCCAACCTCACAAAAGAGTCATGTCTTTCTTTGAATATGCCAAATTATATCACAAATTTGTTAGATTTTATCGCAGGTTTGTTAAAGACTTTTTGAAGACGGCATTGCCAATGTCTCAACTGCGGCATAAAGATGTCCCGTTTGCAGAGGATATCCCACCGGATAAGGAGTTTGAGCTGGCTGAGTCGGCAAAGGATTAAGGATGAGAGGCACCGTCGAGCCAACGATGTTAAACAAGTGCGCTTTGTGGGAGGCAACCTAATTTTATTTTCATTCTTAGTGTGAAACAGTAACTACGGCACCCTGAGACAACATTAAGGCCGCGCCTGGCTCATACATTGCTTCGGGCACGCGCCTAATGTGTGCTTTGGGCGCAGTTAGGATTTTTTCGTATTTTCTTGTATGTTTCTTATTTGTTTCATTTCTTTTGAATCTTGCATGAGAACCCTTCCTAACATTTAAATTGTACTACGAGGACACGGTTCGTTTCAAAAGTGTGGGGCGGGGGAGTTAGTATTATGTGTCAGCACATTTACCTTTATTAGCATGTATTAGCAGTAGTTAGAGCACGTTTTTTTATTTTTTTTAGTTGTTGCAATGCTGCCGACCTTTGCGATTATATGCTGCTGATTTCATGTGATTAAATGCCGTGACGAAGATGCTGATTTTATGAGATGATGTTTGATGCTATGAGGTTCTGACGTGTATGCTTACATGATTTCTACAATATTGTGATGATAGTGGCTTGATGTTATCTGTTCTTTTGAGTTGAGATATTACAGGATGTGGAGTTGATAGAAAATGTCCTAAACGGACTTGGCAAACTTTCGAAGGTTCGGGATTAGTCGCGTTGCGCGTTGAGTTTGTGGAGGTTGGCATTCCAAGTTATGAGGGGTGAGATTTTAACTCCACCTTTGCAGCGTTTATGCAATGGTGGAAAGGGAAAACAAACCGTCATATCTCTAGTTCTAGTAACCGAGAATGGGTGGGTAACCCCTATAGTACCTCGCGCTGAAAGGATAATGATGAGAAAGAGCGGGACGCGCTCCATATGAAGGCGATGATTAGAACAGTTCAAAGAGCAGAAAGAAAAGGACAATCAATTCACATTGGAGAGCAAAGCTCAAAAAGAAAAATTCAAACAGATGTGAAAGAAAAGAAATCAGAAAAACAATCGAGTTGAGTAAAGTCTTCGGACCAAACAAAACAAAAAAGTTTCAAAAGCTGTCCTTCAAAAGAAAAAAGAATGAAAAAGTTGAGTTCCTCATGACTTGGATTTCTCATGTGCCAGAGAAAGCAAATTCACCATATGCGCGTGACTATAACCTTGAGCTGAAGAATGGAGTTAGGAGTCTAAAAAGGACTATCTCCCAGTCTTCCATTGAATCCATCTCGACATCGCAGGTAACATGTATCATTTCAGTTTCTTGCTGATCATTAATTAAGAATGAATGTTAGTATGTATTGATGAACTGATTAGTGAGGACATCTCAAGTAAATTCAGTGTTTAGTCATTGGCATATTAGAAGTGCTTTGAGTATTGCGAGTCTTGTTTTTGTTCTTTGTTCGGGTCGCACAAGTTTAAGTGTGGGGTAGTTTGATGGAGCATATTTATACGATCCATCGAGTTGTTTATTCTCATTGTTTAATTGCATTTTGCGTGTGATAGATTACTTCTTTGTAGTGTTTCGCGTCTCATGCGTATTAATATCGCTTTTGATATTTATGACATTTTTAGAAAATCGATGCGGAGATTGACGTTAAAGGAAGTTAAGTGTGCATCTCAGTGAGAACCGCACCGGAAAAAATACTTCAGTGTGCCTTAATGTCTTCTTCGGGCGCGCTGCTAATGTCTTCTTCCGGAGCGGACAGCATTTGATGACGTCAACATTAGGCCCGCGGACCAAGATCAAATCTAGAAGTCTGCATGATTTAGTCTGCATGATTTACCTATAAATACAGACCCGCTGTTCCGAAAAGAGTAACAATTTTTAACAAGAGAAAGGAGAGACAGCGGCAGCAACGCGCGGAAATTGAGACGGAGTTACTGTTCATCGCCGGAGTACTATTCATCGTCGAGTTACTCTTCACAGTTTCAGTATTATTTCTAAACTCAGTTTATTTTCATTATTGCTTTAGATGGATCATAGTAGCTAAACCCAACTTTCAATTTGGGGATTTTGTATTGCGACACACGATTTGAGATACTTATATTTCGTAATTCAATTTAGTGAATTTATGTTGTTAGTTTGAATTGCATGCTCTGATTATCAAGTTAGCATAGCCTAGCGATGAAACTAGGTTGATATATATTGCATGATATTGGATTTACTTCCCTATTAGCTAAGCCTAGCGGTAAAACTTAATCGGTATTGTTAATCGAGTAATTGTTAAACCTATTCGAGAACTTAGCGGTTGAGAGTAGGTAGAACACTAGAGTCGACATTACCTTAGCGGGATTGTAAGACTAGGAAAGTAATTTACTAGTTGACGCATGTTTCAATCGATGATTACCAGTTGCAATGCATATTCCTGAACTGACTTTTCTTTGAATTTGATAAACAACAAACATTCATCCTGCAACCCCCTTTTAGTGTGATAGTTATTAGTAGAACTTTATCACTGATTGCTCTCTCGTGGGTTCGACCCTGCATACCGCTTGTTAAGTGTTAACAGGAGATTATAAATATAAATTTGACGAACACAACGACGTGCCCTTCAGGTGCCAGGGAGTATCCTGTGAGGCATATGGTTCACAAACTTGGAGGTATCAAAAGCTTGGGAGCTAGTCTCAAAGCGTGTCATCATTCGAAAAGTTTCTGGAGGTCAGCAAGTTCAAGGTGCCTGATAATCGTCCGTTGAAAGGAGGTAACTCTGCTAAAGTTATTTTTCAGTGTCAAAGAGATATTTTGCTCAGTTAGTCAGGGAGGTTATAAAAAACTTGCCAGATAATTTTGGAGTATTAGGAAATTTAAAATTTGGCGAATGCTTTGTGAGGAGGAAAAAGGTGGTGATCACGGCGGAAGTGATCAATGAATATCTGGGGATAGGATGAGAGGTGTGTCTACTCGCTGGGGCAAACCTTGACGTGGTGGCAGCCACCCTGACTGGAGGGTTGTGCACAGCATGGGTCACATATAATTTAGCGGCAGTAGACCTGACCACCAAATAACCCTTCCTTTACATTTTCGCGATGAAGAATTGGATTTCAGACTCTCACAGAGGCAGGGTGAATAAGGTAATGGGCATGCTGTTGTTTGCTATTAGACAAAGAATTAAAGTTAGCCTAGGACAGGTTATCTTTCTTCTGATCTCAGCTCACGCCGGATCAGCCAAATCAAACCAAGGAATAGTTTTTCCCTCGTTTATATACGAGCTGGTCACAACACATCATCCTGAACTCAAAGTGCTAGCTGAAGGGTTATCTGAAGAACCTCAAGCTTTCTTGGTGGACCACAAGTTATTTAAAGAGAAAGATATTATGAATGTGGAGGAAGCAGACCCAGGTGCTGCAGTATCTTCCATGATTGTGTCTGCAACCAACATCATTGGGTCTACTTTTGCCACATCCACAATATGTTTCCCTTTAAGTAACTTGTGGTCCACCAAGAAAGCCTGGGGTTCTTCGGATAACCCTTCAGACATCACCTTGAGCTCAGGGTGTTGTTTGGTGATCAGCTCGTATATGAGCGAGGGAAAGACTATTCCTTGGTTTGATTTGGCTGATCCGGCATGAGCTGCGATATAAGGAAAGATAGCTTGTCTCAGGTTAAACTTAATCTTCTGTCCAATAGCAAACAACAACATGCTCATTGTCTTATTGACCTTCCCTCTATGGGACTCTTCGCACAAAATTATAAAGGAGGTAGTATTTTGTGGGCAGGTCAGCTGCCGCTAAGTTATGAGTGACCCAGGTTGTGCACAGCCCTCTAGTCAGGGTGCCAGCCACTGCGTCAGGGTTTACTTCAGCGGGTAGACTCAACTCTCCTCCTATCCCTAGATGTTCATTGATCACTATGTGATCACCACCTTTCTTCTCTTCACAAAGCATCCACCAAATTTTAAATTTATTTCTATTCCAAACTCTTGGGTAGGTTTTCTAGAACCTTCCTGAACAACTAAGCACAATATCTTCTTGATACAGTAAGATACTTTAGTAGAGTTTCCTCTCCAACAGATGAATTATCTCCGACACCTTGAACTTGCTGACCTCCAGCACATTTTCATGAATTGAGACAAGCTTCTAAGATTTAGATACCTCCAGATTTCTGAACCATATGCCACACAGGACGACTCCGGGCACCTTAGTTGGGCTTTGCTTGGAGCGCGCCTTGAAAGATTGAGCTGGTCTTTTTTAGGTGTCCGCAGGGGCATTTGTAGGGACTCGGTAGTCAACATCCCAGATTTATCACTCAAGGTCTCCACATTAATTGATCCTATTCTTCTTTGATCTGCAGCTACAACAACTTCTTCTTCTGGGTCTTCTTTCAAATCTACTCCTTAATTTTTTGTGGAGCTTGCATCCACTGGATGTTTTACCCCTTCGAGCAACTTGGTTGCTTCAGTAACCATCTCCTCTTCATCCGTTCTGGTGATCCTCAACATCATTGACACCTTCCATATCCTCCAGATACTCATTCCGGAACACCTTCCTCTTAACTTTCTTCTTAGGACCTATCGGTCTTCCATTCCTTGACACCATCAGATGTTCGGCAACTTATTCACTCCCTACCATGGTTGTTGACAGGCCGAGGATCACGGGGACAACCGATGGACCCGCTTCGATTTGAGCGGAAGGAGATGCAGTAACTTCCCTTTGCCAATTAAGAGAGGGTTTCGTCGGAGGGGCGACATTGAGCGAAGAGGAGCAAAATGAGGAAAAACACAAAGATTCGTACGAATAAAATATTGGGCAGATTGACTTATTCGTCTTCAAAGGCTTGTCGAGCACAAGAACGCTTTCATGCGAGCTTTCCAATATCCATAATTTCCTCACTCATGCAACGGATGTCTGCTTGTGCTTTGTTCTTCTTTCATATTCATCTTAGTTGTCAGCAACACGTTCGGATCCACTCTTTGTGTCGAGTAATCCACTCTGATACCAATTGAAATTGATGTGTTGCTGGTGTTTGGGTCAATTGGGCTACTACAATAACTGATTGTGACCATTGCGGAATAATATAGCTAAGAAAGAAACTTAAAACACACACGCGCTTTGGTCACCCTCGGCTACAGCCTACTACGTCTAGGGGACTTCTCTTCAGTCCCCAAGATTCCACTATTACTGGTTAAAGTACATAGGTACCAGTTCTCAGCATCTGCTAGAACAACCTTTACTTCTAACCTAGCTAGAATCTTTACTCAGTCTGATCACACTGATTAGCCTACCTGTCAGCAACTCAACTCAGTGTATGACAGGATGCGATAGCAACTTACTCAGTCACTGCTCTTCCGTATCATGGGTCTCAGACTCTTTTAGATGTTTAGTATGATCTTTGCGAGTTCACTCAATTCGGTGACGCTCCCCCTTGATCGGCGACCTTCTGTCAGTGTATGAGAATGTTGTTCAGAACCTTGATCGGCCATGTTCAGCTCAACGGTAATGATTCTTCAAAGGGCATGTACTTGATCTTCAACGAGACTCCTCTCCAGTTGAACACAATGATCAAGCTTCGATCAAACTCATCCAGTCGTGATCTCTCTTAGGCTTTTTTCATTGATCGCACTCTCACACTTCGCTTTATGCTCATCACCCTTTATTTTCTCTCTTTCTTCATTCTCCCTTCGTTCTCTTTGGAGACACTGCCCATGTCCATATATGGCAGACTTTAACAGATTATAGAAATCCAAGTCCAACTAGGATTTATCAGATTTAGGACATTTCCTAAATCCTTTTTAGTAATCCGAATTTTTCAAGGATCTTCATAGGTTGCTTTGTAATTCGGTTGAAACAATCATTTCTTAAATCAGTTTAGGAAACTTCGACCAATGTTGATGTCTTCAGTTTTGCTCTACCAGCTTGCTTCACCACTTGTAGGAATTGTCTGAATTTTGTAAGGATGCCACAATCTTTAACACAATCTATTCAGAGTTCCGTTCGAACACTTGATGTCCGTTAATAAGATCATAGACAAAGGATGACATGGACATATAATGTAAGCCGCTTTATTATGTAGTGTAATAACTATTGTTTCATTGGAATTGAAGTATGGATAATGTACATGTAACTCTAGTTTTCTTCATTGTGAATGGGTGGTTTGCGGTGCGGCTGTGCATAATCCATGACCACTGCATCTTCAACAACGTCATTAGAGTCATTTGAATCAATTTCCTGAGCTGCAGCATTTTTCTCTCGTAGTCTTCTTCTCTCCTGAGAATACAAATAGAAAATGATTTTTATAAATCACTGTAACTTTTAACTGAGAAATGCTAAATTTGCGGTACAACATTAAATTGCATAGTCCTGTGTTTTCAGGCTGAAAAAATCCCCTCTGATTGATTATGCCTCAGACTTTTAGTTGCGGCCAAATGATGTAGTACTGCATTATTATTAGCATGGCCACTAATGTATTGATTTAGAGTAACAGTTTCTCTGTATGTTTACCTCAACAGTTGGTGTTCCAGTTTCCGCATTCCCATGACTTCTTCCATATCTTCCTTTTTGCAGTGATATAGGATGTTCTTTTGTAATGGCCGATAAGGTTTTCAGGGATGATGCTGTTTCAGATTCTTGTAGTCTTGATCCCATATTTTCCTGCAGCCCAATCACAGAGTATGTTCCTTAATTGTCAGGAAATAATATACGGATACTGCTATATATGGATTTGAATTTCACTCACCATTACAAATTTGGGACCTAAGCCTTGCTCATGATCCAAATCTTTAGCACGCAGAATGCGAGCAGTGCATGCATGCAGTGATAAAAAGCAACATAAGAGGGAGAAAATAGCTGCACTAGAGGACATGATGGTTTGGTATGATAGATCTTTCTTTGTTGAGACGAAAGTTTAAAGGGGTTGGGGAAGTTCAGTTTCTGAGCAGGTATGTGAATTCTGTCAAGTGATAGTTTGTTATGTTAGGTTTTGCCTATTTGTAATGGCAAAAAAGATAAGAGCATTAAATGCGTGCCCTATTAATTGGTGATGGAATAGGTCCTTAAAGAGAACATGCAGGTGTCTTTCCTGAGCCAACCATACCCCAATTGGAGGATATTGCAGGGCCTCCCCTGTTTCCTCACTTTCATGTCATTTTTAATCAAGTCCTGGGTCCCTTTTGGTCTTTAATTCTTGTCACAACCCTTAGTTTTAAACAAAGATTCGTTTTGAGGCGTCATCGCATTTGATTTACAATTGTTCTTACATTTCAGGTAGTTCAAATGCGAGAACTAGAGAAGTCTGGGATGAGGAACTTGGAGTGGAGAGAAGGGGATGACATTGCATGTTGAAACTGGCAGTCATCATCCCTACCACCATCCTCTTGTTGCGTGCAGCCCACTTGTCATGGTCTTCCATGTGCACAGAAGCTCTGCAACGTCAATAACATTGTTGGTTTTATCAGAAAGTTTTGTTCAGGGTACATTTCTTCTTCTTCTTCTTCAGTGAATGTGTTTCTGGCATTTTGATTGGTCAGATGAGTTTGATGATGAGCCTCTCCCTTGTGTGATGCATTCTTGTGTATTCGTTTTGATCACAAGTTTGCAATTGCACAATGTATGGTCAAAATCTGGACATGAATGTGACAGATACCTGATGGGGTGTTTCCTGCTCCAGCACGCTATTTGGCCAACCGAATTAGTGGCAGTAGTTGACTCGCAAGATATATTAACACATAATAAAAAATGCCAGAAATCTTCACAGATGATTTCAGAGAGAAAACATAAGGCATGGGGTGAATTATTATTTAGTCCCAGAAGGAAATTACATGCAAAGTTCTCCAATATCCAACAGATGAGTTCTAGCCTTCTAGGTAGTTATAAAGGATATACATTTATTATTCTGTACACAATGCCGTCACCCAGATCTATAGATGAGCAGACATGGAACTTCAGGGGGCGAAAATATTGTGAGATACAATCATTCAGCTTGTTTGGTGTAAACACAAGTCCCCAAATGTGTTCTCCCCACTATAGGTGACATATAGGAAGCCGTCTTCATCCTTCTTCTCCACATAAATGGCCGACATAACAGCCCCTGAAGTAATCATCAAAAGTGTCAGGCAATGAATATCGTCAGAACCAAAGAACCACTAGGCCCAAACATAATTGACAACGGGTTATGTATATAGAATTGATATGAAAATACCAGTAGGTGGCAAGACATTGTCCACAAATATAAAAATTGCCTTCTCTGCGCTTAATTTTATCCTTTTGCGAATCACGTAAACAAATTGTCCGACAGTCAAGTCAGCTGGGACAAGATATCTGCATCATATTAGTTGAATCTGGATCATTTCATACTAAAATCATTGCATCATTCATTGCCGCCTGATTTTCAAAAAGTTGAATCTAAAGCATGTTTGATGAAACTAGCAAACAGATGGACAAATATTTCAATTGGAAAGTACGACAATTATAGAAACAAAGCACTTCATCCAACTGGCAAATGAAGTGAAAAAGTCCAGAAGGGAAAATAATTGCTCGATGATTGTTTATAAAATAGCTATAATGTATACAGCATAATGCTGTTAGAAACATCTTCATTGTCAACCTCCACAGGAAATCTCCATTATCTTATAAGATTCGTAAAATCAGTCCAAAATTTTGCTATTTAAGGTGATGGCATGCATAAGACATATGATCACCCGTAAGTCAACGTGTACGTAAAGACACAATCCTGTCATTTTATCAGTATATGTAAATCAGAATATAAAGTAGGTACATATGAATGATGAAGTTGCAATTCTAACCCACTATATATATGCATTTGCTAATGCAACAGAAACTGTTCAAGGCATATTAATAATTTATAGAATTAAAATTGGGAGAATGAATTAATATACCAGATAACAAAAGAGGGTGAGAAAACAAGTCTAAAGTAGAACTTTACTTCTTTTTGTCTATATTAGGAATATCATTTCTTTCGGCCTTTTCCACGATAACCTACAGAAGACGTAGCAAAGACAGTGAGCAAAACACTAACACGTAGTATATTTAAAGCGTGAGTGACAAGTGTCACTCACGGAACAACAAAAAATAACAATGATGCCAACTGATACATTAGTATAGCTTGGACTAGAAAGTTGATGATGCATGTTCTATGCTTCATTATTTTAGTATCATATATCCAGGGAAAAGGAAAAAAACTGAAAAAGTCAAGAACAGCCTAGTGCAGTTATTTGAGCTTCCACGTCCTGTCCATTTTGCTAATACTCAACAACAGCCCAATCATTACTATAAGATATGAAGCCTGGCCAATTGATCCCTTCAGTTAAAGTCAAGAACCATATTTAATTAGTAACTATTTATTTTCTATTCATTACTATAAGATATGAAGCCTGGCCATCTTTGTCCGAATGCTTCTACCACAGTCTTTAAGATAATTCACGAAGGGCACGACTTTTACAACTATGTGGATGCAATGTATTTGATGTCAGTCTAGAAAGAAAAGCTGCAGATTGGCTGGACTTTTATTTATCTTACTCAAACTATTCATCGAGTTACTTTTGTTCAGTAGTTTTCATAGCATGTGTTCTGTAATTGAAGAATATTACTGTAGATGATGCATACTAAAAAATCATCGTAAACTAAATTAATGATAGTAACACATGAATTGCAGCACTCGCCGGGATTCTGTCAGGGTACTTCTCCCTAATCCTTGAAGCCTCGGCACATCTCTTCTCTGAAAAACAACAAAGTAAAAGTCATGTACTTGCTTAACAAAGAGACAGGGAACTGGATTTGATTAATGCAAGATGGGCACGGAATATAAGACCACTTTTTATCTAGCTTGAGCTCTTGTTGCAATACAGAATACCATGATGTTAGTAACTTAAGACCAATCATTTCGAAATCATTTTTCATCTCCTCTGTCTACACATATTAATCTTCTGTTCACCAGAGGAGCCATAAATTGGTTCAGCACAGCTCAAATGTGCAAGAGGTACTCCTAATGTTGCGAAACGAAACTGACTTTCCATTAAAAGATAACAATTGAACAACATTAACCATGCACACATTTGTGAGATGCGTTCATAAGGTAACTAACCAAAATTATTAGATCACTTCCTAATATCTGTAAATACCAGTGCCTAACAGAAATCAGTAGCCTCGCAATCCAACAAGAGCAACATTGCCAAAATAGTACAATCGCAAAACAATCAATCATCACGTTAAGTCACGAATCAGATCATCTCGACTCAAAACTGAAAGCCTACACTCTTAGTTCAAGAAATAAAAATATACAGAACAGTCACATACCAAGATCATACTCTTCCTTGAATGAGGTCTTCGCCATATTTCCTAGCGAATGAATAAATAAACCAATAAATAAAATATAAATCTTCCACTTCAAAACTTTTTAGATCCATATATTTCAATCCTCAGGATCATCCGACAACCAGAAGTCAAGATTTTAACATGGCAAAAACCCTAAAAACAAAAAAGCGTAATATTTTTGAATTAACAAAATTCTTAATGAATTCACCCAGAATCAAAATCATCTGACGCAATATGGCATCAATAAAATTACAAATTGTATAAATCATATGGTCCTGATCGGCGGAGTCATAAATCAGTCATTCAACATGTCACACGAAACGACAACATAAAGAACATCAATCGGTACAGAAACACAAAGAAAATATAGAATTTCTTACCTGCTGAATACCACCTATAGATCGAGTCGGGGCTGGAGAATCCAACGATGAGCACTTCCGACTTCGCTCCGCTCAATCCGCTGCGTATTTTTTAAATTTCACAATTTTGATTTCTAACGATCGTTACACCTCACCAGCATTATCCACAAATAAAATAATACAAAATAAAATACGTATTTGTCGTTTATTCACTATTAACCGCTCAGGTGACGATTCGGCAAGTGGGCTGCTTATTGGGCCACGTCTTGTCATATTGGGGCCCATTTTAGTCCAAAGGCCAAAAATAAGACGAAAAAACAATTTTGTTAATAATAATTAACTAGCCAACGGTTATAACTTATAATACTTCAATCAAAAGTTTCAATTTGATGAGTAAAATAAGAGATTACCGACCCGGCCTGACCCGACCCGATTGGAAGAGCGAAACGTGAACCTGGTCCCCAACGACCACCTCCGTGGCTGGCATCTGTTTCTCCTCCTTCCCGCTGACTTTCTTCTCGATATCTCCGCCCCAAATTTTATAACTTTTTTCGCTACCCGATTTCGTTTCCGCTTTAGGGCTGACCCCTACTTGATTTCTTTATTCGAGATGAATCAGGGGGAGCTGCTCAGCATCGAGCCTCAAGAGCTCAAGTTTCATTGTGAGTCGGGGTGTTGGTGATTTTTAGTAGATCTGTCGGTTTTTCGGTTTCTAGGGGTATTTTTAGTTGTGTTTTTTTTTGATTTTTTAGTTGAGGTGAAGAAGCAGATCTCCACTACCCTGCAGTTGTCCAACAATACCGACCGCTATGTCGCTTTTAAGGTATTTGATGTGTCTTGTTTGAGGGTTTCATGCTTTTTAACTCGTTGGTTGATTGATTGATTAGAGTTGTAAAAAAAAATAGAGCATAATTGGAAGCATGTGTTTGCTGTGGATCTTATGCTTAAACAATTTGCTTTATGTGTTTTATATTTATTTAGTATTTATTGGCTTCTGTTAGGTTTTATTGGAGAGGGTCATCTTCTTTCTGAAGTTGGATTCATAGGGCCTGTCTGTGAATGAGGAGTTTAATTTTCTTAAGGGTTTCTGTTACAAAGTTGTTGATGTGGTTAAGCCACTTATCTATTCTGAGAATGTGGGCTTATCATGCTCAGGTCAAAACAACAAATCCAAAGAAGTATTCTGTTCGTCCAAATGCTGGGATTGTGTTGCCCAGATCAACAAGTGACGTCATAGGTTCTCCTCTTAAGCCTGTTTGATTTTCCTGATGCCCGCTTGACGCTAATTGTTTTTTTAAAACTTGAGGAGCTTGGAAATGACTATTTAAATTATCCGTTGAGTAGTTACTATGCAAGCACAAAAGGAGATGCCTGTAGAGTTGCACTCTAAGGACAAATTTCTCCTTCAGAGTGTTATTGCCCCTACTGGTTCCACGCCTAAGGATATTAATCCAGAGATGGTAAGTTCAGACATCTTATTGTTTTTGCTTGTTGGTCTTATTTGATATTGTATCTTAATGCTTACGTGGGTGTTGTGGGAAATTCCAGTTTAGCAAGGAGGCAGGAAATATTGTCGAGGAGTGCAAACTGAGAGTTGTTTATGTTGTACCTCAACCCAGTTCGCCTATACCTGAAGGATCTGATGAGGGTTCATCACCTAAGGCCTCGGACAATGGAAATTCAAATGGGCTTGCTAGCGTGAGTTTATTGGTGCTATTTCCAATAACTCTAATATGATTCTATCTGATTCATCTGACATCTTAACCGTATCAATGCTTCTGACTAAACCAGTTAACTAGAGCATATGCCGAGTCTCAAGAGAAGTCGTATGAGGTATTGTTATTTGACTATTTAACTGCCAAATTGTACTTGTTTTTGTTCTTATACATGTGCTTATAAAATTGGATATGGTTGTGTTCGTGGTAGCTTTAACAGCACAACATGGGAGAAGATTTTATTTTATCAAATATCTTGTGATTTATGGATTCCAATATGCTTTCAACTGGCAAAAGCAGTATAACTTGCCATGTATTACTGAGTGTGTAATAATGGTCAAGATAGATTTTGTATAGTTATTTCATCCTGGTACCACTTAAATTCGCCTTTCTTTTTTGAGTTGGCACTCATCTTACCCGATAAATAGATTGGGCAAAGGCATCAAGAGTCATTTCGTATGCTCGCTATGCACTTTCCATTATCGGATTGAAGAAATTGGATCCTGCATGGTCAAAATATGAGAACATGTTTAAATTGTAATTTCATTTAAATTTTATACAGACGGGACATAAACCCCTCTTAGTCAAGGTGTTTTTATAGTTTCAAATTGATACGTTTGGAAAATATTACTATTCAAGTACCGCCATCAGACATATAATTGCTTGCAACTTGTCAGACTGCCATCATTTATGATATATGAACCTGTGATATTTAATTAATCAATTTCATTCCACTAATAATCTGTTTTGATATCTCATACCATTTACATTGTTAGTTTCTGCGCCTTTTATTTTACAATGTTGAATCAAACTCATTTTTCGATATATTGATATGATGGGCTTTTATCTGAAGATAAACATCAGCAATTATATGTGGTTTCAGGAGAAAAATCTTGCTGAGGAAGTTGAGAAGGCCCTTCAAGAGAATAGGAGGCTTCGTCAAGAACTGGTAATTGATCTTTTCCACCCTTCCTCATTGTCTGTCCTTTCTCCCCACTTTAATGGTGAGGATCTTCTTCATAAGTTCCTTGTTTTTCGTGGTTAAAAGAAATCATCAAACTCTCATAAATGTCATTTCTAAAAAGTGTTATATGGGGTCCCTTTATCGTTAACCTGCCCTGGTGTTTGCATTGAATCCTTCCAGTATATTGTAATGTAAATGCATCCTATTATCTTTCTTTGATACACAATTGGGCTGATGAAGAAATTAAATTCAAACTTGTTTCTTTAAGCTCGTTATGTGTGCTTATCTGGTTCACAGTGATTTGTTATCTGAATGCTGCATTCAGTTTCCCCTTCTTCACATGAATGGCTGCGCTGTTAGCACAATAATTAAGCTGCTTATGTTGCACACTGTGACTCCTATGTACTGCAGGAGCAGCTGAGGGTCACAGCCAGCAAAAAATCAGGTGGCATCTCATTCACAGTCGTGATCCTGGTGGCCATTTTAAGCATCCTTTTGGGCTATCTGTTAAACAGATAACAGGAAAGGATTCGACAATTGCAGCCTCAAGCCATTTAACTCTTATCGAACAAGAATGGAGGAAACTATGTTACCATGCACTTATATACTCTGTCAAGGTTATGGATTGTTAATGCCTCTGTTCAGATGGCCAGTCCCTTATTTTTGTTACAAGTTGCATTCTTTGGCAGCTTACAAATTCTATCAGTTATTGATGTCATGAGTACCTAAAACTACTAGAATTTGTTTATCACTGGCTACGGTTTGAAGGTGAAATATAGTGTTAAGCATGTAAAATAAAAAAGTGATTTTTATTATTCTTTGGCTCAAATTGAATTTATAGATTTTGTGAATGAATACCGTAGATGTAACTAAAATGGAAATCATTTATTAATATTAGTTGAGCTCAAAAGTAATACATTTAGTCAATTTAAGTTGGATTTCGGCATTTTTTGGTTCATTATTATTCGTAATTATTTAAAATAAGAAGTAAAAATGTAATATTGCTGTTGGGCCAGAAATAAGGATCAATAACCCAACTTCTATTACTTGGTAGGCCCAAATCGCTCCAGTTGCGAACAGAGCCCTAGCCGACTGTCGAGTGAGCCCTCATATTCGTCAGCGTCCGTCCGAGATCGGAGTTCGTCCCTCTGTCAGGTAAACCGATCATCAACATCAACGGTTTCCATCTCCTTCTTTTCTGAACTCTTTTTACTGCTTTTGTTTCTTGTAAATTACTATCACAGTTCCCGATCGATCGGAAATGGCTCTGAGGCACACGATGACCGCCGCCGCATCACCATCAGTTTCTCGCCTCACCGGATTGCACCGCCTTCCTGTAATTGCATCTCCGGAAAGCGTCGTCTCTCCTCGATCTTTCAGCAACGCAAGTGGCGAAATGGAGTTCAACCGCGACGGTGTCTCGGGGCAGATCGGAATGCCTGTGTCACGCTCTTTATACACCGTGTTGAGATCGCCTCATGTTGATAAGAAGTCTAGGGAACAGTTTAAGACAGAGGTGAAGCGGGAGTTTGTGGTCATGAAAGTTGAGAGCGAGCGCTTGGCTAAGAAGCTGTTTTGGCTCAAACGACGCAAAGATTTTGGGACAATGGAGATCAAGATTAATGTCAAAACGCGGTTTCCGCAGGATAGGAAGGACCTGTTCCAAAGTGGATTGGCATCAAAACGCGGATGAGGATGCAAGGAATTTATTCATAAAATTGAAGATGATGGCAGGGAGAATTTCACTGGGTTAGACATTTACAGTGCCAATATCTTTGCTTTGGTTTCCTCTAAGAAGAAGCAGTTTGAAACTCTCTTTTTGAATGTGTGTTTGTTGTGGTTGAGTTTTGTTCAGCCTCTGAAATGAGTATGGCTATGTTTATGCACATTTATGCTAATAAGTCCAGCTAGTGCAAGTTAATAATATGCCTCGACGTACATATTCATGAAACGTTGATGGTTTTGAAGTATCTACTTGTTGAGCCATCGTGGTCATATGATCAAAGGTCTGTATTTTCTTTTGTTTTGTTTACAGTCATTATATTCTGTTGAAGTGAAGTGAGGTGCAGCCCAATGTTTAAGTTGGTCACTAAGTTATTGAATTGAAAATTCAGATGCTATCTTGCATTATTTGTGTATAGTGATAGCTCATTCCAGGATTCAGATTTTTTGCTGGTCAACATTAATAGATTGTTGACATTTTACTCATGTATAATATGAAGCTTTCATTTTGATTCAAAAACTAGGAAAGCATTGCTGTAATCTGAATGGAGGGTTTGTTTCTGGGGAGTAGCATTTTTACCGTATTTTCCTCTCATATTTGATCTCTTTGTTCTTTTGGAGATTTTCTGTAGTTTATGACTGGCAATGTTACTGCAACTCGAGGACGAGGATCTCGTTCCTAGCGGCAAGTGTGACCAATTTGTTACGCCAACAAGTATATCTATGTGGACAGGGTATGATGAAGGTACTATTTGCTTGCTATTGGTAAAGCAGACAGAATTATAGTTCAGCAAGGATTCGGGCAATGTTGTGTTAGACACACGGGGGTATTTACCCAATTGATAAAGCCTGGATGGAGGAACTTCAAGTGGCTCTGTTGTAATCAATGTGAGTATTCTGTTATTAAAGTAGCAGAGTTGCTACTCAACTCTATAATCTACTTACACCTTACCTTACTGATCATCTACTAAAACCCAGCAGCGGCTGTGGATGCTGTCCTGTAATATTCAAAGTTTTCCATTTTGGTGGGTGCGCCTACAACAAAAAATCTAAATTGCCAAACTGAGTTTTAATCGCTAAAAGAAGAGAAGACTCAGGACGCACATACCATGAATGATTAGTGCGAAAAGCATTGACTGCCTTTTATGTCTTCAGAATCTAGAAAAATAAATTACAGTTTGCTTTGCATTTTTATTACTAAATTCTATCAAAATTTAAAGTAAAAAAATGGATAATAAAACAATTTCTGTAGGTTCATGTTGATGTAACTCATTGGTTACACGACACGATACCATCCAGCATTACAAAATTGCAGGAGACTGGCTAGGTTTAATGGAGTTGATGAATAACATGTCATATTCTGTGCTCTTCATTGGGTAGTCGCAATGCCCCGTAATCATCTACATCCACCTGTTACCACAAGATGCATGCTAGTGAGTGTATGCTCTAATAAAGCCTTTTTCATTCATAGGGAGGGACACACGGTAAAAGATTCGCAAAGGGTGCAGTGGCATATAAAAGATTTTGATTCCATTGGAATGGAACTTTGATACCTCATAACTGTTACCACCATAGGTGTACTCTATATGCAACGACTTAGGTTCTCCGGGGCAGGGATCACAGAATCCCATTATACCGGACTTCTTTACTCCCTCATGAAGCTGTAGCAAACATATGAGAATGATAAGACAGAATCCCAACTCACACTAATAGCATAATCCAAAATGACGGGTTAGGCTTAGCTAAACTGTCAATGTGACTAGACAAACATGGGCCTAAGAAAATCAGATCATATATCCCCGAAACGATAATGTCTGCCCTCAGGGAAAGCGATGCAAGTTTAATTGAGGCCTCAAGTGTTACAACAAGGATATGGTGGAGGGACTGGAAAGCAAGGGAGAGAAACATACCTTTAGTTCCCCTGAATCGCTAACGAGGAAATTTAATGGCAGCGTAACGTCTTGAACTTGTGAAGCTACATCATCATTTCTCTCTCTCATTCCATCTCTCTTTAGAACTTTTGAATTTCCATATAGTCCTTTTGTAATCACTAGCCCACCAGTCTCTGCTTGCTTCTTCCTCTTTCTGATGGCTACGTTTTCTAGTAAATGCTGAGCTCTTTGGGCTGCTGCTCTTGCTTCCTTAACCTGCCAGCATAATAAATATTATTCAACTGAAAACCGCCGTGACTTTTCAATTAATTGTGAACATATGAGCAGTGTTTATGTTCCCACAACAGTTTGACATTGCAATTAATTGTTCAGAGTCAATATCAGCATCAACCAAACAATATCAATTTATCCATAATCTCAGAAGTGAAATCACAACCAACAACATGTGATCAAGTGAGAGTTAATGTTCAAGTAGCAAATAAGCTGAAGAAAGCTTTCCAAGATTGTATCAGAAAAAATCCATTGTTGTCCCTTCCAACATTCTTTGCATGTACATGATACAAAAACAATAAAGCATTGAAAACCAACCTACGTTGAGTGATGTGCTTTTCCTCTACACCAAAATAATGTAACTGTTACTATCTGAGCATAATTATATGAATGTGATGAAGTGCATACAAAGTCAAGCATGGACATCAGCATCGAGATTACAACAAGTTGCAGTGGACATAGAATACATCACTGAAGTAAGAAGCGAACAGACTCTCTACACAAACAATCATAAGCATACCTGTGCCGCTGTTTTTTCCATGTTTTCTCGTGCCTCTTTCTGCTCTTGCTTTAGATAATATGGTTTAGCAACAAAATTCTGAGTCAAAAAAAGGTTTTCCCTATTAGATTGTATTGATGGGATAATGTACAGAAGTTCTTTCAATAATTAGTTAACCTTTCTCTAAACAATGAAGCCTTTCCAATATTTAATAACTATGATGTAATAAAGCTTTATGCACAAACTGGATTCTTTTTTATTCAACTAGCTAACCTTCTGAAAAAAAAGTAACTGACCTTCAGAAAAAAGTAAAGGGATATTGGAATCACAAATGCTCCGGTAGCAAAAATCGGACTGAATTGGGTAGAAAGCAAAATCTATAAAATAGACATCATAGAAAATTATTCACTAAAGGATATCATGTGAAGAGAAAATTGAGATGGACAGAAAATGTTTATTTACTCGAGCCATAATTTATAAGCATTCGCATTTACATTACAAAGCATCTCCAAATTGGTAAGTTGGACAAAAAAACACCCTTATGAGTATTAAATGATGGAAATGAAATGATAAATTACTTAGAGAAATCAATATGAAAGCATAATCTCCGAAAAAGATAATATGAAGGATAATCGCTGAAGAGAAAAGATATATTGTGAGGAATGACGAAGATATATCTAATATAGCACACCTCAAAAATGAAAAAAAAAAAACAAAGAAAAAAAACAAAGTACAACGAAATCATAGAGGTAGAGAGAGCATTTATCAAATTAACATGCCTCACATTGATTACTTGAGGTATCACTTCCCCAGAATACAAAAACAGAAACTAACCTATACTATTACGAATAACAGAATCTGTTGATTCATTTAAAACAACATTGCAGCATTCATTTTATAAACGAGGCTTATAAAAGAATGCAGCAGAAGATTTTACCGGAACTATCAACTTTTGCCCGCCGCGATGAAGTTCAAATTTCCACAAGATACCCTATAAACATGATAAGAAGACATAATCATGGTAACGAACAATATTTTTACTAACCAAGAAGGAAAACAAACATATGATAAAGAACACCACTTTTAACATAAAGGAATAGCATGTCACGTACACGAGCTAAAAGAATAAAGGAATTAAGTATATTACTTTAATAGAGAATAATATCCTAATGTAATTAGCAGCACGCTGCATTACCTGAATCCCTACAGAATATAGCATGCGGAGAGTGCTAAATTCAGATACTTTCCTTCCGCCTCCAATTTCGATTTCAAGAGCACGACTGTAGGACACATGTATATTTATCAAAATCCAACTGAATATAAACAGCTAAATAATTATAATCATGCCTCAAACTGTTGTAGCTCACTGGGAAATAGATCTACTCCCTTACCCAAATTATTCAACTTTCCATGATGCAATACCATAATACCACGAGCTCTTTGCTCCAATGTTACCAAATTATAAAAATAATTACTAACTTGTCAAAATATAATTCATGATTGATCTACGTGTCAAGCCATAAATTTCACTTCAGTTTTTTTTTTCTTTTGTAAGATGTACATATTAACCTGTGGTTGAGGAGCATATATAGGATTCATCATAAGATTCAGATTCACTACTCATAAAATTGAGATTGCGTCTTCTTTGCATATCTAGAACTACCTTCCAACTTTTCCAGCAATGCGACCATGGGACTTAGAGGAAAAGCGTCGAGTGTAATGAACAGATGCTCCAAAAGAACTGGTACCAAACTGCATGTGAAGCAAAAGGTATCTGATGACACTCAATACAAAATATTTATCCACTTAATTAAATATTGAAAACAGCTGCTTCAAACAAAACAAGGACTTCAAACAAAATATGTGTCTGCTCACTCACATAAGAGAGGGAGATATATATGGAGACACACAGAGAGAGAGAGAGAGCGAGAGAGATGGAGACAGAGACGAAGAGGGAAAGATGATTTAGCATATCATGCTTAAAAAGTGATTCACCTTAACTTCTCCAGCAGCTGATACTTTTGCATCCTTTTTCTGCCACCCCACGGCTATTGATGGTTCTGCTCCTAGTAATAAACGAATCTGAAGAAAACAGGAGACAACGAAATGTAACAGCCACCAGTACAGTTATAAGTGTTGCGGTATCATAACATGTCAGTACTCTGAATCTCTGATAAGTTATTTCTACTTATCGATAAAAAATTGTATCCCCATAAATACAGTAATGTGGTATTGACATGTACCGTTGATAATGTAACATCTTACCCTAGTGAATATTCGCATGTAGCATCATAGTTTGGGGCAGTTTCATGCGTTGACAATATTGGATCAATGATGTACGGACAAATATTTTCCTTTTACTTCTTATTTGTTCCGTTATTTTGTAAAGTCGTTTGATGTTTTCTTTGTCCATTTCAAATTAAATATGTATATTACACGATATGAAGTGGTCCCAAAAATTTCAAGTGAATTCCAGTTGATCGAGGGCAAAAACGAGCAAGAATCGAGCAAAAGGAAAAGCCCAAGCCCTTGCACGAATCAAAAGTGATTCGACCAACCCTAGTCGAATCAACTCAAGCTGCCCGAATCAACTTGAATCGAGGAGATTTAGTCTGTTGACCAGCTTTGACCGAATCAAAATGAAGGACAGGGCGAATCATTGATTCGCCCAAATAGAATTGATTCGACAAGCTCCATAACGCATTGAGGCTTTGATTAACAACTTCTGAGCACCCCGAATCAAAAGTGATTCGGGCACGATGGGTGAACCAGTAATATATCAAAGGGTATAAATAGAAAGAGATGAAGAAAATTAAAGTGTGCCACTCCTGAAAAAGAACCCCTAGACCAGATAACATCGCAGACATAGAGAATTGTCGAGATTTCGAATAAGATACCTACAATTGAAGATTCCACAACATCCTTCTACTCAATATCTACTACTTTACTTTTAATTGTTGAACAATTTCCTTTACAAACCATGTCTTGTATCAAACTCACCATGAGTGAGTAGTCGCATAGTAGTTAGGTTAGAGTATAACGCAAAACATGCATGTTATTTATATGAATGATGTTTGATTGAAAATTCGCATGCTTTACCTTCATGTTAATTTTATGCGCACCAAGTGTTAGACGAAACGCATGAATGTGTATGAATTAATAAAACACCTAAGGGTGAATGAGAATTGAACTTAGGATATTTAGAAGATCGAATATGTATTATCTTAGATAGCGCGAGAGTGACACTCGCACTCTATTAGGCTAAGCATAGAACGGACTTGAGTTACCAATCAATAGATCGAGAGGGTGAGATTAAGGGACTAATGTTCTACACGGTTCAACAGAGCGAGGGTTTGAGAACTGTGTCCCTTTAGTATCATCCCCACTCTAGAGAAGGAACGACAGTTGGATCTAGAGTGCATGATACTTTAGCTTTAGAATTATCAATCAAATTAATTTATGCATGTATTACTATTTTGTGTTGCTAATCGCATGACCTAGGGGTGAAATAAGATTCCGGCTACACTTTTTAATTGCTTTATTTCAAACCAAACTCAAACCTGTCTTTAGTACTTATTAGAGATACCTCACTTAGAGGACAAAATCCTAATTTTTCTTTCGTAGACTTGCATTAAGTATTGCTAACTAACTTTAAACTAATATTGGGTTCGACCCGATGTCACTCGGAACAAAAATATATTATTTGCGTAGCGTGATTGGATTAGCAAATTTAATACCACCATTTCGCCAACGTCAAAATGGAGCCGTTGTCGGGGATTAGCCATTAGACTAGTTTGCTTTTTAGGTATTGCTTTAGTTAGCTTACTTCATTTTTTTTCTTTTATTTTGTTGATTGTGATTGCGTGTTAATTTTGTTTACTTTGATTTAAGTTCGCACTTATTGCCGCTTTCTCTGATTGCTTGGTAGGTGATTGCATGCAAACCAGGGCACGCACGAAAAAGGTGCAAGAACAAGCCTCCACATCAACGTCAGATCAGAATTTTGCCAGATTTTGATACTCCTTAAATTCGCATTGATCAACCACCAATCAACGAGCCATAGTCATATGTAATATATATGAAATAGTATAAAATACGGATAAACAGCCATACATTTCCACTGGATGTTTCAGAAAGTTGCCGTGTCCAAACATTGGTGAGATTGACTGAGCCATCTCGTAAAGACATTGCAAGGCCCATAGTCGCAGTACAATGAGCTGTCAATTGGCTGCAAAAGTAAGGGAGACAAGGTATAAAAACAAAGTGATAATGCAATAGTGATAAAACTGCGGAGTGGAAACAGAAAGAAAAAAAAACATAATTCACCAACCGGGATGTTCGTACTTCAAGGAGTGCTTGTAATCCAACTGCACCTATAAACTCAATAGAAGAAAATGGAGATAGTTGATGCTTGAATACTGCCGTAGCCCCGCCTCCACCGACATTGCCATTGACAGCCATGTTCCCTTCAATAGCTAATACATTGCTTTTAGATAACTGTGACTGAAGTTCACTTGACATCCCCATTCTGAAATTATTGTATGCATTAACATGGGATATAAAATAATGATAAACACAGTGTCTAATGAAACCTTGAGAAATCCATGAATGAAACAGACTACAACAGAGGTGATGAATAAGTAATAGCTAGAAAGTCAAATCATCTGCAACAGTTACACAAAGTTTCTGCAACTCAAATTACATATGAAGCATTTGATGCATCGAATTGAAAAGAAGTCTCCTTGACATATGATGTATCATTTTGATCATATGTTTAATTAGCTTTAACAGGCCCACTATAAGCCAATTCTAATAAATCGCGTAATTCTGAAAGAGAAAACCAGAAGAACAATGACAAACAAACAAGACCATTCGGAAGTCAAGTGGCACATCATGTGTGAGTCAAAGAAGATTTTTATTTAAGATCCTCCTGATCTCAAGAGCACAGCCCACATGTTACTGAATTGTTCCCTAGCATTAAGTATCTAAGTTTAACCAATTTGCACGTCTAACTAATCTTAACCTTATATATATATATATATATAACAGAACACTTTCAAGCACAGAAATAATTTAAATGGGATGAGCTTACCCTTTTAAAAGACTTTCACCTTCTAGGAAATCAGGCAAAGATAGATTTGCCAGGATTGTGCCAGAGGGCCTGAAATGAGCCGCTAACTTTTCTTCTTTCTTCCTGCGCAGCAATCTTTCAATTTCCTCTTTAATCTCATCAGCCTTACTGAGTTTAGGACCCAACTCCAAACCTGACATTAACCCCTCCATTCCATAAATGTCATAAATTTGCCTCTTATGTTCATCGGATAGTATTTCATACGCTTCACATATCCTCTGAAAATTTTGGGTAGCAACTTCCTTCATCTGAAGCAAAGGATCAAAGTGGTTCACTTCATAATCAATTCATTTAAAAGAAACAGAATCTCAGACAAAAAAATTTATAAAAGTAAAAAAAAAATTAATATCTAGTCAGCTGTGGGAAACAACAAGTTGATTTTACAAATGATGGTAACCTTAGAGATAAACTGTTACTTGAAACATTTGAGTTTCAGTGCGCTCAAAAATGATCATCGCCGATCGAAACAAGTTTTAAGCCATTAAAAATTTCTTCATATTTATATGTGACAGTTAAAGATGGAGTATAAGGCGTGCTACTTGAAATATTAATAATTCTTAAAATACTCAATAGATGGACAGACTGATGAAGAGCTCATGGATTGTCAGGAAGAGAGTTTGTAAAAGATATACCTTAACACTTGACCACTTTACAAAGCTAACTAGAGAATGCTGTGTGCAGATATAACATAATCAAATTCTAGTTTTGCCTCCAATAGACTCCAAGTCCAACAAACCAGCAGACATTTTCCCTCCTAGGTTAATAATTTTCCCAAACCCCATAACTTATCCAACAAAAGTCCACACCAGCTAATCAGAAATGAACACAATCTTGAAATGACTGACACCGAAGCATGTACAAACAGTGTGAACATAATTGAGGGCGAATACATAACGGAAACTGAAAAACTTTGAGGTACAAGCAAAGTCCATCAAAAGATTCCATTAAACTAAGAAACATTCACTATTTCAGTTCGGAGCTGTTCAAACCTACTGCAAGAACGCAAGAGCAGGGCTTACCTGGGGGGATTGATACTTATCGGGATGATAGATTTGGGCCCATTGGCGATAAGCCCTTCTGATTTCTTCATCAGTGGCATCCGGCGACAGGTGGAGAAGCGCGTAAAGCTCCCTGTTGGGAGGTCCTTCGTCGGATTCTTTCATTGTGCAGACTGCTATTCAGGGCTAGGGCTAAGGGTTTGGAAACATGAGAGGCTGTTCTTACTGTGGTGGGTTTGGATTGATGTCCAAGTCGAGATTTTTCGAGGTTTTAAGGGTTTATGCTTGCTCAGAATCTCAAGAACGGTTTCTATTCCAATGTTTTGTGGTGCGACTGCTCTCGTCATCTCTCGCCCTAATTTCTTCTCTCTTTTTTATTTGGGATTTTTGGAGATCAATTTTTGATATTATATAATTAATTATATATATATATATTTGTCAACATTACTCAAAAAGCTAGACCAAAAACTTTCAAAAATTGAGAAACGAAAATAAGTTATGACTTCTGAGATGATATTATCTATGACCAAGAACTTGATATGATTAAATTTAAGGAACACTTTATGTCTATTTTAGAGAAATGCTAGAGAAATGTTGGACTTTGCAGCCATTGTTGATGAGAATATTCTCATAATAGCTCTTGGATTTATGCATCCTGGCATTGAAGAATTCTTCGTCCAAATATTTCGACATAAGACACCATGGCTCATCTAGCCATCTAGTATCCTTATCATCAAAAAAATTATAACCTTATGGTCATCACGTAAGAGGGTTACAAGATTCATTCTCCTCGTTGCCTGTAATCGAGGTATAAAAGGGAGTATTTTGCTCAAGAGGCGCTTGACCTGAGGAAGAAGATTCTTCTTGCTATTTTTTAAAAGCCAAAAATTCCTGAAACTCCTAGTCATGGGACAAGTCTACAACTATCAGCTTTTGCTTGCGATGTTGAGCCAGAATATCTGGCTGTCTTCCTCTACCTCTTCTTCCTAATGAGGAAGAATATCTTCCTCCTCCTCCATAAGAAGAGGGAAAATATTCATGTCGGGACATTTCTGAGTGGAATCCAACAAGATATTCTTATTTCGTATCAGGATTAACCTGTTTCAAAATACCTCTGTAACCAATATTAGAAGCATCAGTCTCAATAGTTTTTTCCCAATGTGGGTTCGAAAGAATCAGGCAAGGTTTTAACTTTGTTTTTAATCTTTTTAACAGCCTTAGTATGACGGTCTGTCCTAAGAATCCAACAAGATATTCTTGTTTCGTATCAGGATTAACCTGTTTCAAAATACCTCCGTAACCAATATTAGAAGCATCAGTCTCAATAGTTTTTTCCCAATGTGGGTTCGCAAGAATCAGGCAAGGTTTTAACTTTGTTTTTAATCTTTTTAACAGCCTTAGTATGACGGTCTGTCCTAAGGCTAGGATTCTTCTTAAGTCTATCATACATGATTGCCGAATCTTTCGCAACATCTTTTGTAATAGGCTGAAATATAATTCAGACTCCCTAAAAATCTTTGTAGTTGAGTTTTATCTGTTATTACATCAGGAAATTTATTTAAAAATTTAATGCTTCGGTTAATCGGTTTAATTTCTCCTTTGTCAATATTATGCCCAAGAAATCTGACAGAAGTTTGGAATAGGGAATCTTTTGGTTTGGATATAACTAAATCATTTCTCCTGATAACATCTTTAAATGTTTGAAATGTGTTTCAATATCTTTAGAAAAAACTAAGAATCATCAATATAAACAATAATAAGTCATTAAAAGGGATGAATATATCATTCGTAATTTTCTGAAATTCAGAAGGGGCATTTTTAAACCAAAGGGCAAAACGTTTCATTCATACTATCCAAATTGGATATAAAAAGCAGTCTTATAAACATCTTTCTTGTCAATTTGAATTTGCAAGAATCCTGATTTCCAGTCAAATTTAGAAAAAATAATTGTCTCGTATAACCTATCCAGAAGATCATTCTTGTTAGGGATCGGATATATGATCCACTTAAAAGCCTTATTAATAGGTTTGTAGTTGTGACCAATCTCGGATACCTCACTATGTTTATTAACATAAAAGGCAGTGCAAGACCACGGTGATTTAGAATGAATAAGTTTTTTTCTAATTAAGGCATCAATCTCTTTTTTACAAATATCAAGATTTTCTTTATTCATTTGACAAGGCCTTTCCTTGGTTGGGAGTTTATCTTCGCTAGAGTTTTCTTCATAGGGGAGAGAAACAATAGCTTTCTTCCTTTCCCAGAAGGCACTAGGGAGATCGTTGCAAACTTCTGCAATAATTTCATTAGTCAAGAGTTTAATTTTGTTCTTTAATTTAGGATTCTGGAGTTTCTCACTAATGGTGAGGATGTGACAAGTTGAATTTTTAACCTCTTCGTATGTCAAGTTTGAGGATCAATGTAGTCACAGAATATATATATATAAGGCAAGCCCAAGTCGAGTCTCAAGGAAGCAAGATAAGCACGTGTACTGAGTAAGTCGATGTTTTGATTTAGCTATTCTAATTCGAACAATAAAGTGTGTAACCTAAAAACTAATGTGATCCGAAAATTTATATCATGTTGTTACCAATTCAAGATAATATTCCAAGGTCACAACTTCACCTACATGCACCACTCAAGTAGATAACGAAAGAAGCATATGCAATGTCTAATAAGAGATGGGAATAGATCGTGTATGTATCCGAGTAAATACCAATTGTCGTTGCACCTCTACCCTTCAAACATACACCTTAAATATGAGTCCCCTCTGTCAAGGCGTATACTCGATTATTTCTAGCTCGTTTAATCACCAACTATCGTTGCTCGATTAACCGAGATAGAGATCAAAAAGTCCTAGTCTTTCAAGCTAAAATGCCAACTTCCCCAATAAGATTATATGTCACCGTCGTGGTCACTACTATTTAAGGTTGATTCAATTGTTAGTCGAGTTTTCTACCTCACCCTGTCAGTTTTTTGGTATTAAACTTATAAATGCTTTGAGACGTTTCATCAAACACATTGAATGCATAAACTAAGATATGTAATCATATTGAATCAAATCTTCAAATTGACATCAAACATGTATATTCATAGCATAATCACGAGTTGAGTAGAAGTAGAACCCTCGAACAAGGGTTTCTACTCACACATCAAGCTATTGGACATAACATACTGATGGAGCGTATTTCTATGATCCACCGTGTTGTTTATTCTCATTGTTTAGTTGCATTTTCCGTGTTCTTGATTACTTCTTTGTAGTGTTTCACATCGCAGGTGTATCAAGACCGTTTTGGAGCTTTATTGCCTATTTTGAGCATTCTAGGCCTCACTCGATCACTCGGGAATGCAAAGAGCGAAGACTCGATCGCGAGAGCATTAATTCGGGCCAGAGGCCCACAGGCCCAAAAATCGAGGCCCACCCAAATCAGACAATGATCATGCGCTCGGAAAGCCTCTTGAAGACGAATAGATTAATCTGCTCAGATTTGGTCTGTATTCGTCTGAATCCTTGTGTTTTGCCGTAGTTTGTTCCAAAAGAACTACAAAGCTTTAACTTAATAGAATTCGACCTAAACAAGAGTAACATGGTAAAATGACAGTAAAAGTCCGGGGAAACGAACAAAATTCCAGTATTAATTAGATGAATAATCGGTTGATAATTCAACCGATCAGGATGCTAAGCTCCTGTTTAAGGTAGTTAAGTTGATTCTTCTTATTGGAGATTGAGTTATAAATCTCATGAAGGGCTTTGGTAAGAGGTTCTGCCCTGAACTTAAGGAAAATATCCTTCTCTTCGAAAGTTCATGTGATACCATCGATATCAACTCTTTTAATGGGATAGATCTTTGTAAGAAATGGGGTTCTAAGAATGACTTGGTTAGTAATATCCTTGGCTAAAAGGAAACTTGTCTGCATACAGACTTCATCCATGCAAACTTTTACTCTGGGTAGCTTAAAATTAATATCAAGTTTATTTCCTCCCGCATGAGAGAGGGTATGAGTGATTTTTTGAAAATACTTAGTACGTATAAGACCTTCCTGGATAACATTAAGGTCAGCTTCACTATCATCAAATGCAATGAATTCTTTAGAATAGTAATTTTAAGTTTAAGATTCTTAAACTGCTCTACTAGGAAGTCTTCAAGCTCTCTTATGGGTCTTAGTTGGAATCATGTTATGTGAGGAGGAGGCTGGATGTTTGGAGTGGCAATAGAAGTAGCAGAAACTATTTCTTTAAATACATGACTCTCTTCCTGTTTTTCTATAAGGGTATTATAAATTTGGTCAATTCCATTCTGTAATGACAAAATTTACTCTCCAATAACATTCAGATACATGTTTGAATAATTATTATGTTCAATGAGCTTATTAATTGGTTCGCATGTAACATTCAATGTTTCGTCTTCAAGAAGTCTTGAGAAAGCAAGCAAATTATGAATCTTATAATTCTTTTCAATTTGAAAAGGGTGTTGAGGCGGGAAAACCATAGAGATGATTCTTCCAGTAGAAAGCTTATAATTTCTTTCTAGAGTAGAAACTTATTGTTCCACATATGTGGTAACAAACCAGGGAACAAACAACATCAATGAGAACTGAATCAGACTTCAATCGGATAAAATATTGATATGTGAGATGCCAATTTAATGTTTCACCCAACTATTCATGTAGTCAATTTTTTTATATAAAAATAATGTATTTCGTCTAGTGCTAGTTTATCAGAGATTAATGTTAGAATAGGTGCTGTCTCGGCCTATTAACATCTTATATCCAGTAAGAGATTAAAAAATATTTATTTAAATCATCTTACATCGACAATAATAGAAAGAATGATGAAATGTGTAATTGAATCTTGCGCGAGGAATGTTACTCTCCAACTCTTATTATCTGGTCGCATTTTAACCATTAGCCCATATCATGCGGATGAGGGGAAACATGTGGATGATGTAGCCTCCTAAAAGAGTGATTCTCCGGAGCTTTCAAGCTCAAAACTCAATCTTCAGTGTTGTTTGTTAAAATGTGACAAATCCATTTAAACCCCAAAGGTGAAAAATTGATAAGTCTGCTGCCAAATATATAAAATTCCAACCAGAGAAAACATACACATTTCCCCCGCTCAATTGTAACAAGTTTGTTCAAACTCCATGTCACCTATATACAAAGCCAAATACATTTACATGTCTAGGATTTCTAAGGAAATGTTTCTAGGGTTTTACATAAGACGACCTTTTAAGTGACTTGAATTGGGGTTGTATATTTTGATCCCGTCTTACTAGTCATTTTTATTAGGGTTTTAGTCATAATACTATATATAGACTTGTAACCCTGCTGTAAAAAATAAACTCTCATCACTGAATAAATATGTCTTTTACTGTCTGTGGAGGTAGCCAACAGACTTTAAATTTTCGTGTATGTCTATTCCTCTACTATTTATTCTTCAAATGTCGATTATATTGCATCCGTCACAACAAACTGATATCAGAGCTGGACCGTTAGGGTTCTGCAACTTCGACAAAGAAGATGTCTGCTATAAGCATGAAGCTTGACATGTCACTGAGAAAAATAGTTTCAGTTTACAGCAGATCAAGATGCGAAACTTGATAAAGTAACATGGTCTGCACGCTTTTTGGAAAGAAGAAAGCGGACGCTGATGATGATCAATTGAATAACCTGGAGGAGAAGGCTCATTCAATAATCATGTTGTGTTTAGTTGATGACGTCATTATAAAGGTTGCTTATGAAGGAACTACCGCCGGTCTGTGTTTAAAGCTAGGAATTTTTTACAGGATGTAGTCTTTAGTCAATAAATTACTTTTGAAGCAACGTCTGTTCAGTCTGCTTATGCAGGAAGGTACGCATCTTAGAGATCATTTAGACCAGTTAAATATAATATTATTGAATCCGAGTAATAATGATGTAATGGTTAATAATGAGAATACTTCCTTGATTTTGTTGGTATCTTTGCCCCGGTCATACGACAATTTTATGGACTCATTTATTGTTGAAAAAGATAGTTTTTCTGTAAAGAAGTCAGATCACCTCTTCATACTAGGAAAATATGCCACAAAGCATATAGTTTCAATACAGAAAATCAGTCAGTCCGATTAGTTGTTACCGGGAGTAAGAGACATAGAAGTCTGGTAACAAGTTCAACTCCAAATGTTATAAGGCTAACAATGTCTGCAATTACTATAAGAAGAAAGTGTGTTGGAAAAATGAATGTCCTATAAGGCAAAAGTCACATGAAGGCTATGCTGATGTGGCAAAACATGACCTCAATTCTAAATAAGAATCACCATGGAGCTGTGTATCACTTTAGGCCAAAGGGGATCACAACACAAATATGTAATGGATCATTACGTCGGCCTCCAAGGAGGTATAATTTTAAGGATATGGTGGGTTATGCACAACATGTTTTTGAAGACAGTACAAAGAAGTTGTTGATGGCCTCTAGGGGCATCCTGTGGCAGGAAAAAAAATGTTCTGATTACATCTATTTCTGGTACTTCGTTGATGCATCTGGTACATCTATTTTCCGTGCGAGATTCAAATCAAGATAGAGATTTGTTAAGATGACTTGAATTAGGATTGCATATTTTGAGCCTATTTCACTAGCTCATTCTGATTGAGGTTTTAGTCGTAATATTATATATACATTTGTAACTCTGCTGTAAAAAACAAGCTATCCTCATTGAATAAATTTCTTTCTATCCGTGAAGGCAGCCAACAGACAATTAATTAACCACGTTAAATTTTCATGTCTGTCGATCCCTCTTCTATTTATTTTATCTTCATCACATTACAATCCTAAATCCCTTGTCCTTTACTTGACTAAGAAATTGCCTTGAAGGTTCCTCAAGGCCCCCACAACTCTCTAAAATGCACTCATTTCAACCCTTTTGCTTGCTTCCATTCCAAGTGGCTTGGGTGGATTAAGCTTTCCAGCAATGGGGTTGCACTACATGATGCTTCTAGCAAAGTGGCATCTCATTTCAACATCCCACAGCAGCTTGAGTCCCTTGGTCGGGACGTTGGTGTGGGCTTATCTACTTAAGTTGTCATTCGGCTGGACGATTATCCGGCGAGCTTACATGGATGCTGTCCACTCGACCAGACTGTTTGTGTTTCAGATGAGCCAGATTGCTTTTGGAGAGGAGCTGGGTATTCATGGGGATGATGGGAGTAGGAGATTGAGAAGGGCGGTGAGGTTGGTGTATGATAGGTTTGTTGCTGCTGTTAGAAGGGCGCCTGGTGCAATGCTGTTGGAGTCTGAAGAAGAGAGCTTGCACTTACTCTCCATGGTGGCTCTTTGATCGAGCTTAGATGCGTCAGACTTTCTACAAACTCGATTCAAATTCTGAGAGTGTTGAACTGTTTGTTATTAAGGTTTAGCACAAGTCCCCTTGGCAAAATATTTTAGACCGAGGTGGGATTCAAATCCGGCATAGTTAGAATTGTCATAGGTGAGAGAAGCGAGGCAAATATATGAATGTTTTTTTTTATTGAAGGTTAACTCATTTTCTTATTAATCTTTAAGATCACTTGTTTCCTATCAAATGCGAGATGCTTTGGCTGGTTGACTTGAAGTCCACGGTTTGTTTGTGCCATTTAGAGGATGAAAATTGATATGGGTAAATTTTAAGAAAAATTTTCAACACTATCATCTTTCGATAATAGCGGCTTTCCAAAAAAAATTAATTTGATTTATACAGTCAGTTTCTAATCCACTATAAATCTCGTGTGTCAATTTCGTTTCTGTAATTTTTCATCGTTTATTTCGTGTTCTTGATTTGTAATTGTTAGCACGATCCTAACATGATAGGGAGTGGAATTGGGTCGACCCGAATCTCATATTTCATCCCGACTTCACCCGTCTTCTGTAACATTATTACGATATGACCCGGTAGCTACTTCTAGCCAGGGTTTGACCCATTTCGAAAACGAACAGGTCGGGTCAACCCGGATCTCCTATTTCAAGCCCATTTCCCGACTTGACCCATTTCCCGACAAAACCAAGTAAGTTTGCAAATGCAAGTGCTGAGTCTAAAACTACCACTTGCATATTTTTTTCAATTTATTCGAATCAATGTTATTAGTCTACACAGGGTACTGAGCACAGTCTTTCAGATCGTGTTTGTCTGGATACTTAAATGAATGATTCTTCATATCTTTTTTTTGTACGCCATGTATCTTCTGGATATCCATCTGCCTAAATTTGTTTCCTGTTGCTGCTTTGCTGTTTAATGATTAATGATATGAAGAATACATAAAACCTTGATCCCTAAATAGATTTAGTTCTAAAAGTTTCATTGAGCCATGGTGTGTTGGGACTTCAGAACAATCATAGTCAAAGGTATTACATGAGATGTTTCTACATACATGAATTGATGGTATGCTAGCACTATTCACATTATGATTTCTGTTTGATGACCTGAGCATATGCATTGGTTTCCTAAAGTGACTGTGGTCCATCTAGGTTTTAATAATGGAGTATTACGTCTTCATACGCTTCTTTAGATATTGTAGAATTCACATGTGTTTATGATCAGAGACATTCTAATTTACATTTTCAGAGGTGACAGCGATGGTCGTACTGGTCGTACAGGTCGTAGTGCCCGTACTGATAAGGGCAGTACGACCAGTACGGGACTGGAATTTCCCCACGGAGTTCATATCGGTCGCGTCGAGTGGATAAAGTCGTATGGACCGTATTGCGTCGGGCCCGAAAACCTAATTTTTGTTTATACGGTGTGTGGCCGTCATAGGGTTTTGAAATCAGAATAGTAGAGCGAGTGCGTGAGGCGATTCTGAGTGTGTAACGATCTTCCGGCGACTTGATTATAGTGGATTGAGCCTGCAAGCGGCGAGTGGACGTACCTCCTACACTGGGAGGGAACCACTATAAATCTCGTGTGTCAATTTCGTTTCTGCAATTTTTCATCGTTTATTTCGTGTTCTTGATTCGTAATGTTAGCGCGATCCTAACATGATAGGGAGTGGAATTGGGTCGACCCGGATCTCATATTTCATCCCCACTTCACCCGTCTTTTGTGACATTATTATGATATGACCCGGTAGCTACTTGTAGCCAGGGTTTGACCCATTTCGAAAACGAACAGGTCGGGTCAACCCGGATCTCCTATTTCAAGCCCATTTCCCGACTTGACTCGCATCCGCGAGCTCCGTTTTTTTGTAACTTTTTACGATATGACCCCGTAGCTATAAGCAAATACACTCCAGCATCCTTCTCTCTCTCAGTTCGAAATCGGAACAAGCTTCTTGCACTCGGAAACCAATTTGCGCAGGTCACTCTCCCCAGCATTTAGGCTTTTGGTTCAATTCTATAATCTTTGGTCGTTTCTTGGATCGATTGTTTGAAATTTTTGTTCGCAATGGGCTCTTGCGTGTGATCGCTCCTCCGAGCCACATCTTCGGGCCGGAGTTTGAGTTTCGATTTTGCAAGTAACTATTTCACAGTGCGGATTGTGTTATCTTCGTTGGATCACAAAAAAAAAAAAAATTAGGGTTTCATACATCGATTTTCGGCAGTATTATTGAGGAAAATTATGGGGAAAAGGAGGGAAATAAATTTTCAAATTGAATCCACTTAATTTTCTTGTTATGGAAAATGGCATGAAAACTTTGCAGCCGGAGAAGCCTGATATCTTTCACATTCTTGTTTTTGGTCTTGACATGGCTTTGTGGTGGATAAAGATTCGACCAAAGTTTTTATCTTGTTTTTCCTACAGACTTTCTAGTTTTGGGTATGGCAGAAAGTGGAGCAGGGAGTTCTACTCCTGAGGAAACTGAACATAACACATTGATTCCTGGACTTCCGGATCACTTGTCATTATGCTGCATAGCTAGAGTTCCTAGGAGGTTCCACGACCATCTTGTCCATGTTTCAAAAGGATGGAGAGACTTTGTACGCAGCGAGGAGTGGTTAGAGTACCGCAAGAAGCATGGCCTACAAGAGACTTGGCTTTACGCTTATGCATAAGCAATTTCCGGAAGGTCTTTATGTTACATCCATCCGCTGAGAACATGCGTAGGAAGCCGATTTGGTTAGATTTAAATAGAATGGTAACCCCAGGGGGATTTGAGGCGCTGGGAAAAATGCTTTACATTATATTCTAAATTGGGCCGACTGTTGGGCCGGTTAAGGCAGCCCAATAAGCATACACAACCCTGCACATCGACCTCTCGTTGCACCTCTGTTCGTCGCCAGAGAGCTCCCACTTTGACGCTCGTTTCTCACTCCAGCTGAGTACCAGCTCTCCGTCGTCTCGGCTCTCAAGGTTGGCGTTGCTTAACAATAAATTTTATTGATTTGTTTGATATGTTTTTGTTTTAGAGTTTCGAATTGGGAGACAGATTAGGTTTCAGGCTTGAGAAGTTATGTTGAACGACCCGAAAAGGGTGTTCGTATAGGTTCCTTGGATGTAGATTGTGCTCAGATTGTGTTTATTTATGGAGCAATGGTGTTCAATGGAATAAAGGTGGTAACTTTATGCATAAGGTTTGTTAAGTAGTTTAGGGTTTGGTATTGCGTTGTATTTAGAGATCAGGTTTTTAGGATTTTTGGTGTTGATTGATTTATGGCAAAACCAGCTTATGTGAGCTTCAAAGAGCAAATAATCTTTCTTTAATTTTAATAAAAGTATGTCAAACTATTTGGGCAGGGCTCAGCCATACAAAATAAAGTGGTCGGGCCCGGCCCAAATAGGATCTAGGTCACATATGTTCGCGATTGACAGAATCAGAGAAGAATCTTTTCTTAATTAAAAATTAAAATCCAAATAAACCCTACCTACGCCTTCATCCTCATCTTCACCTCCCCTTCATCCCTTCTAAACTCCCTCCATCTTCCTTAGCCCCGCGCACGTTCAGAAGCCCCCTGACCCCATTCCTAATCTACGATTTCAGAACCCACATCGCCTCCTCCGGCTTCGGATCCCCGATAGTAATTTGGAGCTTGTGGTGTTCCATAACCCGTTCCGTGAGGATCCTGGCAGCGCTGAGGGATTGAGAACAAGAAGGTAAGTTTAACTGGTTAATGTTTTAGGTTGGATATTCTAGGGTTAATGGGTTGCTGTATTATTTGCAGTTGGATATTCATCGATGTTTTTGTAGTGTTTATAATGTGAGAGCTTTAATATGCGAACGTAATGGTTTTCTTGTATATATCATATCCCATTATTCACATATGAGGACTTGAAGGTGTGACTCTTGATGCAACATAATGCTACGATTAGGAGTATCAAGTGGTATAAATGATGTAGGCAGAAGAAAGTGAAAGTGGTAGTATTGACTATTTGAGAATTATTTTAAAATATTTGGGATATACCCACTGATTTAGTAGGCTTGAAATGGCCGTAGGTAAAATTGCTTTAAATTAAGCGCATTCAAGAGTCAAGGATGTTCTTTTAGATGTCATATATTTTGTATAATTTTACAGGATTTTGGTTTTTGTCTTACAATATATTTTGAATGAATGAAACAGTCATTGGATGAGCCTTCCATTTTGTTTGTAAAAAAATAGCCCTACATGATTTGAAATCCTGGCTCCGGCCCTGAATCGAGTCCCAATAAATTCTTCTTAACGGAGATCGGAAGGGAATCCGACGGGATCGGAGCATCTGCAGAGGGTTGAGAAGCTGAAAATCGCTTTCTTTCCTCTTAATGCCATTGAAAACACGAGCGCAATTGTGTGTGTTCTGATCGGTATTTTCTGTGGTAAAGTTAGCGTGCGGGTATTAGCGAATCTAATTCACGGAGTCTGTGGAGGAAGCATGGATGGTAATATGACGCAGCTGCAGCGGACTATGATGGAGGTCGAAGTTGAAGCTGAGCAATTCCTCTTAGCGCGACACCAGGTAATTTAATTGACGAAGTTCTGTCTATGAGTTTGAAAATCCCAAAATTTGAGCTTCGGAAAGAGTAAGAAGTGATGCTAGAGTGATATTTTATCTATCGATTAACAATACGTTTGTGTTAATGTGGAAATTTATTATATGGAAGGCATGTGGGAAGAAAAGATGCTACTTTGATCATGTGACTCATAGTTATAAGTTTTTTTATTTCTGGTGGATGCTTGAAGGTACATTATAGGTCATATATGTGTAGAAACAACTAACAAATGTAGAGTAAGTGACGCCTAAAGTAATCGGAAGCACTATTGCTCCATGTTTTATGCTGAATTTTGGAAAGGGGTTGTAGGGGTTTTAACTGGTTTTATTGATACGCAGCTGGTTGAGAATGACAGACTGCGGAATGGGAATCAGAATGCTCAAAGAGCTCTGAGAAAGAGAGCCGGGACAACAAGGACCAGCGTGACATCACCTTATGGTTCTATAATGAAAGATGTCAGGGGTCCTGGATCAAAGCCGTTGGTGAAAGAAGTTTGTGAAATTTGTGGCAATCATGATTCCAAGGAGAAGACATGGATGATGTTCCCAGGAACTGATATCTTTGTGAAAATGCCATTTGACGCAGCTCATACTATATTGGAAAAAGGTTCGTCTTTTTTACTTATCCTCGATGTGATGGGTTCTGCTAACACTCACATGCATGGTGAAACTAATTATGAGGTCAAATAGTGCGCAATTGCAGACCAGAGTATTACTCTTGAAAAGTCATTAGCTTAAAAAGAAATTAAAGGAGTTATTAGCTATTGCCTAACTGGTTTAGTCAATCCCGGCCATCTTGAACAGTTTGGCTATTATAATGGAGCAGTCTCACATTAGTAACAGCCAAAGCAGTGTATATTGCTTGGATTAATACCATATGCAAATGATTATGTTTTTGGATGTATTTCACCTATTAATGGCTCGTCACTTTCATGGTTTAAACTTAGTGCGTAGTACAGGTCTTATGTATGTTTCCTGTCCATAGTTTCAGTCATCAAAAAAGAGAGTAAAGTCTGACAGGGGTGTTCAATGGATATGTGCTAATCAGAATCTAATGGAACTCAAATGTATTTGAAATATAAACATTAATTTCCCCCATCTGTCATTGAGCAAAGAGAAGATGAACCATAGAAGCACTTGCATTGTTGATTAGCGTACCGTTGCCATCATATTTGGTAGCTGATAGTGATGCATCAGATGGGATCAGTGTCTTATTGCAGATACAACCGCATATACACACATATATATATATGCCAAGCATCTTTTTTTTCCCTCAACTATTTACCTGACCCATGCTTACATTTGACTGATGATTGTTTTTTGTACGCCATTACATGATAAAATCTGGACTACATAGACCTCAGCTTTCAGTTTTGTTTTTATTTTTTGGGTCGTGTTGGAGCCCACATCGTATAAGAGTGGGATGGTTCTATGCTTTAAAGGTAGTTGGGCTCTCTCACTCATTGTCAATTGGTTTTGTGTGTGGATCTAACCACTATAGGTCGCTCTGAATGATAGAAATCATTTATTAGATTTTCACCAATGATACACACTCTGGAATACTCCCCCTCACTCAGTGATCACCTGTCACTAGCGAGAACCACAGCGTAGACACTCGACCGAGCCACACACTCGTCAGTTCTTCCGCGGCTGCCCTTGATCCACCAACAAGCACCAAGCTCTGAATTGGCTTCCAGATCAAGCTCGAATCAGACTCTGCAAGTCCTGATTCCCTTCTGCTTCTATCACCACAGCTCTGCGCTCACGCTCTGCTCTCGGGTGATGATCGAAGAATTCGTCCGTCGCACACCAAGAATGCTCTCTCTGAATTCTGTGTATGCACTCGTGTATCCCTCAGCTTCGATCAACCGTGCTGCTCTAAACCCCTTCTTATTAAATAGCAACACCAGCTTTAAGTAATGTCCAGGTTTAGGCAATGTCCCAAAAAGAACAATTATCTCCTAAAATCTAGGAGATTAGATTTGATTTTTATCTTCAATACAAATCTCCTTCTCTCACTAGGAAACCTCACTGGAAAATTCTCCACAGCATTTTAGAAATTCTTCAGATGATCTCCGTAGAGTTCCCAGCCCTTCTAGACAAGCCCAGGACGCTGCTGCTTCTCGGACAGATGATGCAGCCACTTGAACAAGCTCCTGCTATAGCATCCCCTGCTGTAGCTGCTCCTTGTTCACTTGTGCTGGAGTTGTTTGCTGCTGCTGGAATTTCCTAAATGCATTAGGAAACAATCCCACCAATTTTAAGGAAGATCCTCCAAGATCTCTACAAGATCATATCTCCTAATTTATAGGAGTTTTGATTTTCCAATCAAATCTTCACTCAACAAATCTGCCCTTGTTCTTGAGAGACACTCCAGAAATATTCTCCTGAATATTCAGCTCTTTCCGGAAGCCCTTCGGTCCACTGATTTGTTGTTTGATTGAATTTCTGCTACAGCATTTTAGCTCCAGCATCTGCTGTAGCACATGCTGTCTGAAGGTGTGCGATACTTCTGCTGCAGAACTTCTGCTCCAGAGATTGCTATAGCACTTGCTTACTCCATTGCTTGAGTACTGAGATAGTCACTCTGCCCAGATTCCACAAGCTGATGTCTTCATGATCTCTTCCAGATTTCTGAGCGCCCCAAGGCAACATTAGGTGGCGCGCCTGGTGAAGACATTAAGCTCAGGCGCCACTTAATGTCTTCATCTGGTGCGTGACTTACTGAGTTTGCTCACTCTGGAATGCTCTTCATCAGCTGTTTTCTTTCCATACTTGCTATAGCAGGGTCTAGTGCACTTTGTAGGAGTTTGTCAATGATGCCACATACCTTAACAATCTCCCCCTTGGCATTTTGACAAAATCCAAGAACCCTTCTAATCTTAGGCAATCCTCCTCTCATCTTTGAACTCCTTTTGCAGCTTCCTCAGCTTCAATCTTCAGGGGATGTTGTAGCAACTTCTTGCGCTTGTTTTGTCAATGATGCCATTACCTTAACACTCTCCCCCTTGGCATTTTTGACAAAACCTGAGCATCATTTAAAAGAGCACCTCTTCTCTTCTTCTCCCCTTCTCCTCTTCTCCTCTTCTCCCCCTTTTTTGTCACAAATGATAGAGGGGGATACCAGCTAAACTCAGTGAGTATGCCAACGCCTCTTCTCCATCCACAGGAGAGGGCATTCCAATGTGTCAACATGTGCTTCTTTGGTTGGCTTTGGGGGAATATCAGGTGGCTGCTTCTCCACACATACTTGTACTGGTTTTCGAACATGCTGCTTCCGAGTTTTGTTGTGACCAGCAACTCTTTCTTTCCTTCCGGCAGTGTTTCGGTGTCTCATTCTCTCTGTGCCAGCATCCTTCTCGATCCTTATACTCCAGCTCGTTGTCCCTCCAGTGCACCTGCGATTTCTATGCTCAATCGGACAGTGTTGTACCTTCATCGGATTTGATGAGCTGAGGGTGCAACGTCTAATCCTTGGGTTCATCCGACGCTGTCCATCCGTGGGAGGTCTTTGAGGTCTCCAATACTTGTTCAGGATCGGGCATCTTCTCTGAATGTGTCCCTCTCGATCACAGAAATAACATCTGCGACTTTTGCACCTGGGTTTCTTTTCTGCTACAGGTGGTTGATACAACGGTTGATGTAGCAGCCTCTTGTTCACTCTTCTAGGCACCTTCTTCTGAACTGGTTTTTGGGACATGACCGTTTTCTCCACTGCAATCTCAGCATCTTCTAGCTTCGTAGCTTTGATGAATACAGTACTTTCAGCACCTTTTTCTCCAGTGTATCCAAGACCAGAGTAGCCTCCTTCATATCTTTGGCGAGCTAGAATATCTTCAAGAGTGCTTGTTCCACTGTTAAGCATCTTTGTAGTCTTCCGGTAGAGGTTGAGCTCTTCCTTCTCTGCAGCAAACTTCTCTTCTTGCTGGGCAGCCTGATCCGTAAGAGAAGTGATCGTCTTCAGCAGCTCTTCTTGTTTTTCTTCCAGCTCTGAAACTTTGGTTGTCAATCCTTTGTTGTTCTCGATGACTTGCAGCCACTCTTCATACAACAGGGCAAAGTTTCTTGCAGTGGACTCCTCAGTGATTTCCTCATCATCACTACTGTCTGACTCATCAACACTATCAACAATTTCTGGCTTTGTTAAAACTATGCTCTTCATATTAGTTTCAATCATCAAAGCAACATTGCTAATTTGGTCAGATTTTTCTTCACTATCTTCGTCTCTCCAATTTGCAGCAACGTTCTTGTTCCTTTCATGAGCCATCTGAAGAATCTCCCATGCTTGCTTGGCAACTTCACAGTCAGAGATCAGCCTGAAATTATTTGCGTCAACAGCGGCAAATATCGCGTTCAAGGCTCTTGAGTTACTGGTTGCTACAGCTTCCTCTTCAGCTGTCCATGTCTCCTCTGGTTTCTCCAGTGCAACTCCTTTGTCGTCGATGATCAGAGGGTGTGACCATCCAGACACTACTGCTCTCCAAGTCTTCTCATCCATCATCTTTAGGAAGACCTTCATTCCCGCCTTCCAACATCCATAGTTGCTTTCTTCCAAAAATGGAGGTCTGCTTGTGCTCTGTCCTTCCTTCATTGTCGTGGCTACTTCAGAGACACTGTAGGATCTTTTACTCTGTGTGTCGAGCTCCCGCTCTGATACCAATTGAAATTTCACAGTGTCTCAATTAGGCAGACTTGTGAACAAGCAGTTCCTACAGCACACTCTTGTTCACTCGGAAATTGTCTCAGCAAACAATGAACAAGACAAAAGTTTGTTCACCCAGTTCGGCCAACTGCCTACGTCTGGGGAGGACTATTCTCCAGTCCTCAATCCACTAACCACGAAGGTCTCCAAGTACACTCGGTTACAACTCCACGCAACCTATGCTACTCAACCTTTGTGTGGATCACTTGACACAATCAGAACAAGCTCCGACTTGTGTCTGCACACCCTCTACAAATGTCAATCTAGAATAGCTACAGACTTCTCAAGACTCAGCCTATTCTAAACTACACTCAACTCAGCAGGGTTGCTGTAGCAACTGCTGTAACACACAGCTGAAGCACAATTTGTCCGCGTCGCTCCAAAGCCTTCTGCCGAGCCGTTCGAACAATTCCACGAGCGCTACTGATAGAGCCTATTTATACACATTATTTAGATCCTAACCCTATGCTTGTTTGCATTATTTTATGTACAAGATTACTGGTTTCCAGTGTTTTTGTATTTCAGGGCAAAACGAGGGCCTAAGTCGGATACGCGCTAACAGGCAGCGTTTAGGACGCGCATCACACAGCCTGCGGAGCTAGCGGCGCAAACAGAAGAATTGGCAGAGTCGACCACGGTGCGCTAACCGATCGCGCTAAGCAGTATGCGTGCGCCATGCGCAGATAGTGGTATTTCCAAATCCTGACACCACCAGATTTGGAAGTTGCCAAGTTGGGCCTCTTGAGCAGTATATAAAGAAGAGGAAGTCTAGGGTTTCATAATAATGATATCATCATTCAGAGAGGACCACAGCACACGGGAGAGCGACAGGATCAAAAACACACGAGCTTGCTGAGAGGACCTACGCTAGCCGACTGCGCCAGCCAAGAACTGCAACCTGCACGCACTATTTGCTATTGTTTTCTTGGACACTTTAGATTTTATTTACTGTTTCTATGATGTTTACTACTAGCATGTCTAGCTAAACGCTTAGTATCGGTTGGGCATGACTCTATGAGTATTTCCTTTGAGACTTGCGCTTAATGCATAGCTTGTTTGCTTATATTAATTCTGTGCAAATTGTTGGCAGCTAGTTGCATGAGTAGGGGAAGCCTTGAACCGCAATCTTACTCTTGTTACTTGTTATTGTATGTTAAACTAGTTGAATAGCGTGACGGTGCCAACTAGGAGTAACGCGCTAGGATAAGCAATTACTACCTTGATCGGATTCGTAGTTGTTTAGTCTAATTCAAGAATTAATAGCTCATGAACTTTGATCAAAACATGCGCACATGTTAGGAAGCCTTGATCGGACACTAACATTAGCAAACCAAACTATAGACATTTAGAGTCGATGATAAGGAATACACTCATAGAGGATTGTCTGCGCCGATACTTCTCATAGTCATAGTACTTAGTCTCTACTGCCTGCGCACGTCTAGTGCAATTCCTGCGTTTACTACTGTTTACTCGCGCATCGCTCAACCCCAATAACTCACACCCCCAGTTTTCGTAAGTGCAGGATACTAGTTAAAGCTAATCTACTGCTTCCTTGTGGATTCGACCCCGACTTAACCGCTGTACTAAGTGGAAGAGGAAGGAATTAATTTGACGCGCACAACGACGCGTGCATCAGCTACACACTCTGGAATACTCCCCCTCACTCAGTGACCACCTGCCACTAGCGAGAACCACAGCTTAGACACTCGACTGAGCCACACACTCGTCAGTTCTTCCGCGGCTGCCCTTGATCCACCAACAAGCACCAAGCTCTGAATTGGCTTCCAGATCAAGCTCGAATCAGACTCTGCAAGTCCTGATTCCCTTCTGCTTCTATCACCACAGCTCTGCGCTCACGCTCTGCTCTCGGGTGATGATCGAAGAATTCGTCCGTCGCACACCAAGAATGCTCTCTCTGAATTCTGTGTATGCACTCGTGTATCTCTCAGCTTCGATCAACCGTGCTGCTCTAAACCCCTTCTTCTTAAATAGCAACACCAGCTTTAAGCAATGTCCAGGTTTAGGCAATGTCCCAAAAAGAACAATTATCTCCTAAAATCTAGGAGATTAGATTTGATTTTTATCTTCAATACAAATCTCCTTCTCTCACTAGGAAACCTCACTGGAAAATTCTCCACAGCATTTTAGAAATTCTTCAGATGATCTCCGTAGAGTTCCCAGCCCTTCTAGACAAGCCCAGGACGCTGCTGCTTCTCGGACAGATGATGCAGCCACTTGAACAAGCTCCTGCTATAGCATCCCCTGCTGTAGCTGCTCCTTGTTCACTTGTGTTGGAGTTGTTTGCTGCTGCTGGAATTTCCTAAATGCATTAGGAAACAATCCCACCAATTTTAAGGAAGATCCTCCAAGATCTCTACAAGATCATATCTCCTAATTTATAGGAGTTTTGATTTTCCAATCAAATCTTCACTCAACAAATCTACCCTTGTTCTTGAGAGACACTCCAGAAATATTCTCCTGAATATTCAGCTCTTTCCGGAAGCCCTTCGGTCCACTGATTTGTTGTTTGATTGAATTTCTGCTACAGCATTTTAGCTCCAGCATCTGCTGTAGCACATGCTGTCTGAAGGTGTGCGATACTTCTGCTGCAGAACTTCTGCTCCAGAGATTGCTATAGCACTTGCTTACTCCATTGCTTGAGTCCATTGCTATAGCACTTGCTTACTCCACAAGGAAACAGTAGATTAGCTTTAACTAGTATCCTGCACTTACGAAAACTGGGGGTGTGAGTGATTGGGGTTGCGCGATGCGCGAGTAAACAGTAGTAAACGCAGGAATTGCACTAGACGTGCGCAGGCAGTAGAGACTAAGTACTATGACTATGAGAAGTATCGGCGCAGACAATCCTCTATGAGTGTATTCCTTATCATCGACTCTAAATGTCTATAGTTTGGTTTGCTAATGTTAGTGTCCGATCAAGGCTTCCTAACATGTGCGCATGTTCCGATCAAAGTTCATGAGCTATTAATTCTTGAACTAGACTAAACAACTACGAATCCGATCAAGGTAGTAATTGCTTATCCTAACGCGTTACTCCTAGTTGGCACCGTCAGGCTATTCAACTAGTTTAACATACAACAACAAGTAACAAGAGTAAGATTGCGGTTCAAGGCTTCCCCTACTCATGCAACTAGCTGCCAACAATTTGCACAGAATTAATATAAGCAAACAAGCTATGCATTAAGCGCAAATCTCAAAGGAAATACTCATAGATTCATGCCCAACCGATACTAAGCGTTTAGCTAGACATGCTAGTAGTAAACATCATAGAAACAGTAAATAAAATTTAAAGTGTCCAAGAAAACAATAGCAAACAGTGCGTGCAGGTTGCAGTTCTTGGCTGGAGCAGTCGGCTAGCGCAGGTCCTCTCAGCAAGCTCGTGTGTTTTTGATCCTGTCGCTCTCCCGTGTGCTGTGGTCCTCTCTGAATGATATTATTATTATGAAACCCTAGACTTCCACTTCTTTATATACTGCTCAAGAGGCCCAACCTTGGCAACTTCCAAATCTGGTGGTGTCAGGATTTGGAAATACCACTATCTGCGCATGGCGCACGCATACTGCTTAGCGCGATCAGTTAGCACACCGTGGTCGACTCTGCCAATTCTTCTGTTTGCGCCGCTAACTCCGCAAGCTGTGTGATGCGCGTCCTAAACGCTGCCTGTTAGCGCGTATCCGACTTAGGCCCTCGTTTTGCCCTGAAATATAAAAATACTGGAAACCAATAATCTTGTACATAAAATAATGCAAACAAACATAGGGTTAGGATCTAAATAATGTGTATAAATAGGCTCTATCATTCTGGCATCAGGAACAGTAAGACAACTCAGATTCTCTTTTCCATTTATTGTTGCGCTAGATTAGATCTTCTTTCACCAAGCATTATTACTTAACCCTGTTTCCGGAAACATTGAGTGCTTGCTGAGAAGTATAACTTATAGATATTTAAATCTCATCATCAATAGTCGGCCGTTGCTGCCGCCTTTGAATCCAACTTCATTGCTCCTTCCAGTGAATATGTGGGATTGAATTGGATTGATTGTGTTGTAATGTTCTTTTCCTAGACCAATTATTTCTCAATCACGGTCCATGTTAATATTTTAATATGTTGTCATTTTGCTATTTTTCCCTGAATTGCAGAGATCTACTTGCGAATCTCAAGCGTCAAAAGGGAGAGGATTCTCTGAAGGGTCAAGCTGTCAAGAATCAAAAGGCAAGTCCTTACTCTCACAGAGCTGTTGCATCTCGTTTTTATTATCTCTTATATGCTTAAATTTACGATTGATTCAGTTAATGAAAGCTTGTTGTCTTCCTTGTCCTTTTATAGACGTTGTGGAACAAGTCACTGGAGCTTAGATTCCTGTTGCAGAAACCTTTTTCAAGCTCAAATAGATTACCCCAGGTAACTGTTGCATGATATAGCTTCATGGGGTAACCATGTATCCGCCCGACATTGTCTAAATGGATATTAATTGTTTGCAGGAACCGGCGAGGTCTTTATTCGTTGAATCAGACGAGGGAGTCAGCGAAGCATACACAGAGTTGATAAAATCATCTGAAAAGACCATCGATTCGTTATTGGAACTTCAAAATGTATGAATGTGCGGCTCTTTTGACTTTTCTGTTATCATTTTTATATATACGTTTAACGTCATTGTTTCATTTTATTGATAGGCTTTACTCGAGAATAATCCATTTATACCACAAGCAACTGATGGTAAAACATACCATGTAATTAATGTAGTGATGAGTATAAGTTGTCTTTATGTCCTCTGACGTGTTTCTTTTATCCTCAGGTAATTCTCATTCATCAAAGAAACCAGATCATGATGATATGAACTCAAAAACGGATGATAAATGGAAACTTATTTCTGAAATGCAGTCAAGGTAAAAACGTATTTCTGATGTAGCGTTCTTTCATTAGTTGAGGAACGAAGAGAATTAAAAAATATCTTTGTTCCCAGAATGGTGATCTTTAGGGACAGATCGATAGACAAGTGGCTGAGGAAAACACAAGTAACAACTGGGGTTGCTTCGATCAAGGGAAGATATCAAGCATTTAACCAGGTTTGTGGCTGGGGCAATTCAAAGAATGTACCTGTCATTTTTTTTTCATGTACTAATGTGCTCGCTGTTTTCCATACAGAATATTAGTCAACAGGTTTCTGCTTACATGAGAGACCCTAGTAGGATGATTAAGCAAATACAGGCGAGGAGGTCAACCGTTAGCGTATTTGGGGCCGTAAGTCTATCTCAAACACCATAGAAATTCATTTCGATGAGCTTGCTTTACTGGGTTATTGATACCGATACATTGAACTTCAATGGGCAGGTTCCCGAGGAGATTGGTAATGTCAAGGAAGAGGTAAACTATTCTAGCCCGGCCCAAGTATAATCAATATGAAAGGGTGAACCTGATAGGTGAGAAATTAACTTGTGTATAATGAGAGGTTTAGAATAGTGATTGATGTGAATAACAGCGCAAATATTTTGTATTCATTTGTAGGACGCAGATGGTGATCCCGATCTCTTAGATGATGGTGAACTATATCAGCAGCTCCTAAAAGAGTTTTTTGAGACATTTGATCCATCGGCAACCGGTGTGGTTCTCATGCTATATGATTTTTTTCTTAAATAATTTTATTTCGTACATGGTTGAAGTTTAAACCATTGTGGCCTTTGCAGAAGCTGCTTTATATAACTTAAAGAGATCTCAAGCCAAAAAGAGAAAGATTGTTGACCGCCGTGCCTCCAAGAGTCGCAAGATCAGGTAACCACGCACAACAATCTGATGCATTCGTCTACTGCTTTTCGACCGGACTCTCTCATTTTCACTCTGGCTTGCTTCCTCTCAGGTACACCGTTCATGAAAAGATTGTCAACTTCATGGCCCCCGAGCCTGCTAATATCCCTCCCATGGCCCCAAAACTTTTCGAAAACTTGTTCGGCATCAAGTCAAGAATCCCGGCATCTAACTAACTACTGCTCTAGAAGCTAAGTTGCTGATTAAATTTTCCATGATTTGTCGGCCAGGAATCCCACCTTACACACCTTGCTGTATCGAGCTATGTCTTTTTTGTATCAGGCAAGATATTTACGTATTAAAGTGAGGTCGTTTTTGAATATTAAAATTGAAAACTTTAATATTGTTTTGAATGCAAATTTTAAAAAGAGTTATTTGTAAGCCTTGAAGGTTGTATCTTGGTGAAATTTGGAAGCTGAGAAAACCCTAATTGGACGATTCAACACCAAAACCCTCTCCGTCCAGAAGATCGAGCAGACGAAATTTGAATCCCTACGAGTGGTTGTTCCAATGTCTTCCCCGTTTTCTACAGTCGCAAGCTCATCTTCATACACGCCGTCCTTCTCCTTCGGCACATCCCCGTCACTCTTCGGCTCGGTATCTTCCGCTCCTGCAGCGTCCAACTCCCTCTTCAGTTTCGCATCCACTCCCGGTACTGGGTTAGGAATGTCGGGTTCATCTTCCTCCGCTCCCTCGTTTGGATTTGGAATTTCGAGTTCGTCTTCTGCGCCAGGCTCGGGAGTCTCGCTCGGGTCCGGAACTGCTGCGACAACGCAAGGGAGTTCGTTGTTCGGGTCGTCGAATTTGTTTGGATCGAGTGGTGCTGCGAGTTCTTTGTTTGGGGCCACGGCGCCGGCGTCTGCGGCAACTACGCCGTTGTTTGGAGGTTCTTTAGGGTTAGGTTCTGGTACTAATTTGTTTGGATCATCCACTGGCGTAGGTTCATCAGGCGGTGCTGCTACGTCGAGTCCGTTTGGAGCTTCTTCTGCGACGCCAGCTGCGTCCAGCCCGTTTGTATTAGCTTCTGGAACAGGATCAGGCTTTTTGACCTCAGGAGTGTCCCTTTTCAGCAATGCTTCTGCAGCAGTTCCTTCTCAGTCGACCAGTTCATCTGGATTTTCGTTTGGAAATGCTGCATTTGGATTCGGGGGTGGAGCTTCGTCCAGTTCTACTCCTGCTTCAGCAAAATCGACTAATTTGAGCTTTGGTTCTACTTCAGTTACTTCCTCAACACCTGCATTTCCTTCTTTCAATTTGAATGCTGCTTCAGCCACAACAGCAGCTTCCTCAACTACTGTCCCAGTGACTTCAACTCAAGCTTCGTTTACAGGGTTTAGTATATCTAGTGTCAGTGCTGCTTCATCTTCAGGCACAACAGTCGGTGCCTTTTCTGGTTTTGGTGCAGCTAGTAGCATGCCTGCGACATCCACCAATGTAGCAACTGGCCCCTTCTCAGGTTTCGGTGCTGCCAGTAGCAGTGCCCCTACTAGTTCCATCACCACCACCCCACCCAGCCCTTTCCTAGGCTTCGGTGCTGCCAGTAGCAGTGCCCCTACTAGTTCCACCACCACCACCCCAACCAGCCCTTTCCTAGGCTTCGGTGCTGCCAGTAGCAGCGCCACCACCGCCTCCACCACCACTCCACCCAGCTCATTTTCAGCCTTTGGTGCTGCCAGTGGTGCCCCTGCGACCTCCTCTAGCACAACTACGAGCCCCTTTTCAGCTTTTGGTGTTGCGGGCAGCGGCCCTGCATCCTCTAGCGCCACAACCACTAAATTCACTGGGTTCAGTGTTGCCAGTAGCACACCTGCTTCCTCCAGTACAACTACAACAACCACTCAGTTTACTGGTTTTGGTGCTTCCAGTAGTGCTGCTACTTCATCTGGTGCACCCACAGCTTCTGTAACTGGTTTCGGTTCCACTACCCCTGCTTCCTCAGCTAGTACATCGAGCACTGCCTTCACAGGGTTTGGTGTTCCTGGTAGCAGTTCTGCTTTATCCACATCCACAACCAGTTCCATTCCCACATTTTCTCTATCCTCCAAGACAGCTGCTACTCCATCTGCGCTGTCTTTTCCTGCAACGACTAGTGCTTCCCTTACATTTGGTTAGTGTTTCTATTTCAGTATATTTCGTCCCTGCAGTTCGTTTTTTATTTTATTTGAACTTACACTTGCATATGAATGGCGGCTTCTTGAGATGTCGAGCTGTGAAGACCAGTAGGAGTGGTCAAATATTTGATTAATGTAAATTTAGATAGCTCATTCTCCATAAATAAGTAAATCTGAGTTGGATGCACGAAGTGATAAGCTTATGTAGAAATATACAATTTAAATGATGATATTTGAAGTATCAATCAGCTTTAATATATCTGTGAATGGGGCACATAACGAGGTCCATTCAAGTAGATTCATTAGCATAAACCAAAATCCAATACATTAAATTGTTTTTGTTTTATCGTTGTTTATGGCTTCAAGATGGTCTGTCACGAGGAGTCGAGGACCCATCAAGCGTAAAAATATAATTTCCTTTAAATTAAGCGCATTCAAGAGTCAAGGATGTTCTTTTAGATGTCATATATTTTGTATAATTTTACAGGATTTTGTTTTTGTCTTACAATATATTTTGAATGAATGAAACAGTCATTGGATGAGTCTTCCATTTTGTTTGTAAAAAAAAATAGCCCTACATGATTTGAAATCCTGGCTCCGGCCCTGAATCGAGTCCCAATAAATTCTTCTTAACGGAGATCGGAAGGGAATCGACGGGATCGGAGCATCTGCAGAGGGTTGAGAAGCTAAAAATCGCTTTCTTTCCTCTTAATGTCATTGAAAACACGAGCGCAATTGTGTGTGTTCTGATCGGTATTTTCTGTGGTAAAGTTAGCGTGCGGGTATTAGCGAATCTAATTCACGGAGTCTATGGAGGAAGCATGGATGCTAATATGACGCAGCTGCAGCGGACTATGATGGAGGTCGAAGTTGAAGCTGAGCAATTCCTCTTAGCGCGACACCAGGTAATTTAATTGACGAAGTTCTGTCTGTGACTTTGAAAATCCCAAAATTTGAGCTTCGGAAAGAGTAAGAAGTGATGCTAGAGTGATATTTTATCTATCGATTAACAATACGTCTGTGTTAATGTGGAAATTTATTATATGGAAGGCATGTGGGAAGAAAAGATGCTACTTTGATCATGTGACTCATAGTTATAAGTTTTTTTTATTTCTGGTGGATGCTTGAAGGTACATTATAGGTCATATATGTGTAGAAACAACTAACAAATGTAGAGTAAGTGACGCGTAAAGGAATCGGAAGTACTATTGCTCCATGTTTTATGCTGAATTTTGGAAAGGGGTTGTAGGGGTTTTAATTGGTTTTATTGATACGCAGCTGATTGAGAATGACAGACTGCGGAATGGGAACCAGAATGCTCAAAGAGCTCTGAGAAAGAGAGCCGGGACAACAAGGACCAGCGTGACATCACCTTATGGATCTATAATGAAAGATGTCAGGGGTCCTGGATCAAAGCCGTTGGTGAAAGAAGTTTGTGAAATTTGTGGCAATCATGATTCCAAGGAGAAGACATGGATGATGTTCCCAGGAACTGATATCTTTGTGAAAATGCCATTTCACGCAGCTCATACTATATTGGAAAAAGGTTCGTCTTTTTTACTTATCCTCGATGTGATGGGTTCTGCTAACACTCACATGCATGGTGAAACTACGTTATGAGGTCAAATAGTGCGCAATTGCAGACCAGAGTATTACTCTTGAAAAGTCATTAGCTTAAAAAGAAATTAAAGGAGTTATTAGCTATTGCCTAACTGGTTTAGTCAATCCCGGCCATCTTGAACAGGTTGGCTGATTATAATGGAGCAGTCTCACATTAGTAACAGCCAAAGCAGTGTATATTGCTTGGATTAATACCATATGCACATGATTAAGTTTTTGGATGTATTTCACCTATTAATGGCTCGTCACTTTCATGGTTTAAACTTAGTGCGTAGTACAGGTCTTATGTATGTTTCCTGTCCATAGTTTCAGTCATCAAAAAAGAGAGTAAAGTCTGACAGGGGTGTTCAATGGATATTTGTGCTAATCAGAATCTAATGGAACTCAAATGTATTTGAAATATAAACATTAATTTTCCCCATCTGTCATTGAGCAAAGAGAAGATGAACCATAGAAGCACTTGCATTGTTGATTAGCGTACCGTTGCCATCATATTTGGTAGCTGACAGTGATGCATCAGATGGGATCAGTGTCTTATTGCAGATACAACATCATATACACACACACATATATATATATATATATATGCCAGGCATCTTTTTTTTCCCTCAACTATTTACCTGATCCATGCTTACATTTGACTGATGATTTTTTTTTATACGCCATTACATGATAAAATCTGGACTACATAGACCTCAGCTTTCAGTTTTGTTTTTGTTTTTTGGGTCGTGTTGGAGCCCACGTCGTATAAGAGTGGGATGGTTCTATGCTTTAAAGGTAGTTGGGCTCTCGCACTCATTGTCAGTTGGTTTTGTGTGTGGATCTAACCACTATAGGTCGCTCTGAATGATAGAAATCATTTATTAGATTTTCACCAATGAGTGAAACATTGGTAGTATTTTGGTACTACCGACACATGAGTGGTATAGAAGTGTTGGGCTGTTAAGTCACCCTTAGTTTTCTATAGATCAGTTAGCTTTGTGCCTTATTAGTCTCATTTTAATCCACCATATTGCTAGCTCATGTCTATCCGTTTATGGGATCTTGCAGATCAATCATGTCTTGATTATGAGGCAGAAAAACTACACAGCTACACAAAGGAAAAAGCCTTGATAATATCTGAAAAAGGTGCTCTTGCCGACAAATTTGGTCCTGGAGTTCTCAAATCACTAGTTACTTTGACAAACAAAACCAAGTAAGTTTGCAAATGCAAGTGCTGAGTCTAAAACTACCACTTGCATAATTTTTTCAATTTATTCGAATCAATGTTATAGTCTACACAGGGTACTGAGCACAGTCTTTCAGATCGTGTTTGTCTGGATACTTAAATGAATGATTCTTCATATCTTTTTTTGTACGCCATGTATCTTCTGGATATCCATCTGCCTAAATTTGTTTCCTGTTGTTGCTTTGCTGTTTAATGATTAATGATATGAAGAATACATAAAACCTTGATCCCTAAATAGATTTAGTTCTAAAAGTTTCATTGAGCCATGGAGTGTTGGGACTTCAGAACAATCATGGTCAAAGGTATTACATGAGATGTTTCTACATACATGAATTGATGGTATGCTAGCACTATTCACATTATGATTTCTGTTTGATGACCTGAGCATATGCACTGGTTTCCACAAGTGACTGTGGTCCATCTAGGTTTTAATAATGGAGTATTACGTCTTCATACGCTTCTTTAGATATTGTAGAACTCACATGTGTTTATGATCAGAGAAATTCTAATTTACATTTTCAGAGGTGACAGCGATGGTCGTACTGATCGTACGGGTCGTATTGCCCGTACTGATACGGGCAGTACGACCAGTACGGGACTGAAATTTCCCCATGGAGGTCGTATCGGTCGTGTCGAGGGATAAAGTCGTATGGACCGTATCGACCGTATGGGTCGTATTGCGTCGGGCCCGAAAATCTAATTTTTGTTTATACGGTGTGTGGCCGTCATAGGGTTTTGAAATCAGAATAGTAGAGCGAGTGCGTGAGGCGATTCTGAGTGTGTAACGATCTTCCGGCGACTTGATTATAGTGGATTGAGCCTGCAAGCGGCGAGTGGACGTACCTCCTACACTGGGAGGGAACCACTATAAATCTCGTGTATCAATTTCGTTTTTGCAATTTTTCATCGTTTATTTCGTGTTCTTGATTCGTAATTGTTAGCGCGATCCTAACATGATAGGGAGTGGAATTGGGTCGACCCGAAATATTTCATCCCCACTTCACCCGTCTTTTGTAACATTATTACGATATGACCCGGTAGCTACTTGTAGCTAGGGTTTGACCCATTTCGAAAACGAACAGGTCGGGTCAACCCGGATCTCCTATTTCAAGCCCATTTCCCGACTTGCCCGCATCCGCGAGCTCCATTTTTTTGTAACTTTTTACGATATGACCCCGTAGCTATAAGCAAATACACTCCAACATCCTTCTCTCTCTCAGTTCGAAATCGGAACAAGCTTCTTGCACTCGGAAACCAATTTGCGCAGGTCAGTCTCCCCAACATTTAGGCTTTTGGTTCAATTCTATAATCTTTGGTCGTTTCTTGGATCGATTGTTTGAAATTTTTGTTCGCAATGGCCTCTTGCGTGTGATCGCTCCTCCGAGCCACATCTTCGGGCCGGAGTTTGAGTTTCGATTTTGCAAGTAACTATTTCACTGTGCAGATTGTGTTATCTTCGTTGGATCAAAAAAAAAAAATTAGGGTTTCATACATCGATTTTCGGCAGTATTATTGAGGAAAATTATGGGGAAAAGGAGGGAAATAAATTTTCAAATTGAATCCACTTAATTTTCTTGTTATGGAAAATGGCGTGAAAACTTTGCAGCCGGAGAAGCTTGATATCTTTCACATTCTTGTTTTTGGTCTGGACATGGCTTTGTGGTGGATAAAGATTTGACCAAACTTTTTATTTTGTTTTTCCTACAGACTTTCTAGTTTTGGGTATGGCAGAAAGTGGAGCAGGGAGTTCTACTCCTGAGGAAACTGAACATAACCCATTGATTCCTGGACTTCCGGATCACTTGTCATTATGCTACATAGCTAGAGTTCTTAGGAGGTTCCACGACCATCTTGTCCATGTTTCAAAAAGATGGAGAGACCTTGGACGCAGCGAGGAGCGTTAGAGTACCGCAAGAAGCATGGCCTATAAGAGACTTGGCTTTACGGTTATGCATAAGCAATTTCTGGAAGGTCTTTATGTTACAACCATCCGTTGAGAACATGCGTAGGAAGCCGATTTGGTTAGATTTAAATAGAATGGTAACCCCAGGGGGATTTGAGGCGCTGGGAAAAATGCTTTACATTATATTCTAAATTGGGCTGACTGTTGGGCCGGTTAAGGCAGCCCAATAAGCATACACAACCCTGCACATCGACCTCTCGTTGCACCTCTGTTCGTCGCCAGAGAGCTCCCACTTTGACGCTCGTTTCTCACTCCAGCCGAGTACCAGCTCTCCGTTGTCTCGGCTCTCAAGGTTGGCGTTGCTTAATAATAAGTTTTATTGATTTGTTTGATACGTTTTTGTTTTAGAGTTTCGAATTGGGAGACAGATTAGGTTTCAGGCTTGAGAAGTTATGTTGAACGACCCGAAAAGGGTGTTCGTATAGGTTCTTTGGATGTAGATTGTGCTCAGATTGTGTTTATTTATGGAGCAATGGTGTTCAATGGAATAAAGGTGGTAACTTTATGCATAAGGTTTGTAAGTAGTTTAGGGTTTGGTATTGCGTTGTATTTGGAGATCAGGTTTTTAAGATTTTTGTTGTTGATTGATTTATGGCAAAACCAGCTTATGTGAGCTTCAAAGAGCAAATAATCTTTGTTTAATTTTAATAAAAATATGTCAAACTATTTGGGCAGGACTCAGCCATACAAAATAGAGTCGTTGGGCCCGGCCCAAATAGAATCTAGATCACATATGTTCGCGATTGACATAATCATAGAAGAATCTTTTCTTAATTAAAAATTAAAATCCAAATAAACCCTACCTACGCCTTCATCCTCATCTTCACCTCCCCTTCATCCCTTCTAAACTCCCTCCATCTTCCTTAGCTCCGTGCACGTTCAGAAGCCCCCTGACCCCATTCTTAATCTACGATTTCAGAACCCACATCGCCTCCTCCGGCTTCGGATCCCCGATAGTAATTTGGAGCTGGTGGTGTTCCATAACCCGTTCCGTGAGGATCCTGGCAGCGCTGACGGATTGAGAACAGGAAGGTAAGTTTAACTGGTTAATGTTTTAGGTTGGATATTCTAGGGTTGATGGGGTTGCTGTATTATTTGCAGTTGGATATTCATCGATGTTTTTGTAGTGTTTATAATGTGAGAGCTTTAATATGCGAACGTAATGGTTTTCTTGTATATATACCATAACACATTATTCACATATGAGGACTTGAAGGTGTGACTCTTGATGCAACATAATGCTACGATTAGGAGTATCAAGTGGTATAAATGATGTAGGCAGAAGAAAGCGAAAGTGGTAGTATTGACTATTTGAGAATTATTTTAAAATATTTGGGATATACCCACTGATTTAGTAGGCTTGAAATGGTCGTAGGTAAAATTGCTTTAAATTAAGCGCGTTCAAGAGTCAAGGATGTTCTTTTAGATGTCATATATTTTATATAATTTTACAGGATTTTGGTTTTTGTCTTACAATATATTTTGAATGAATGAAACAGTCATTGGATGAGCCTTCCATTTTGTTTGTAAAAAAATAGCCCTACATGATTTGAAATCCTGGCTCCGGCCCTGAATCGAGTCCCAATAAATTCTTCTTAACGGAGATCGGAAGGGAATCGACGGGATCGGAGCATCTGCAGAGGGTTGAGAAGCTGAAAATCGCTTTCTTTCCTCTTAATGTCATTCAAAACACGAGCGCAATTGTGTGTGTTCTGATCGGTATTTTCTGTGGTAAAGTTAGCGTGCGGGTATTAGCGAATCTAATTCACGGAGTCTGTGGAGGAAGCATGGATGCTAATATGACGCAGCTGCAGCGGACTATGTTGGAGGTCGAAGTTGAAGCTGAGCTATTCCTCTTAGCGCGACACCAGGTAATTTAATTGACGAAGTTCTGTCTTTGAGTTTGAAAATCCCAAAATTTAAGCTTCGGAAAGAGTAAGAAGTGATGCTAGAGTGATATTTTATCTATCGATTAACAATACGTCTGTGTTAATGTGGAAATTTATTATATGGAAGGCACGTGGGAAGAAAAGATGCTACTTTGATCATGTGACTCATAGTTATAAGTTTTTTTATTTTTGGTGGATGCTTGAAGGTACATTATAGGTCATATATGTGTAGAAACAACTAACAAATGTAGAGTAAGTGACGCGTAAAGGAATCGGAAGTACTATTGCTCCATGTTTTATAATGAATTTTGGAAAGGGGTTGTAGGGGTTTTAACTGGTTTTATTGATACGCAGCTGGTTGAGAATGACAGACTGCGGAATGGGAACCAGAATGCTCAAAGAGCTCTGAGAAAGAGAGCTGGGACAACAAGGACCAGCGTGACATCACCTTATGGATCTATAATGAAAGATGTAAGAGGTCCTGGATCAAAGCCGTTGGTGAAAGAAGTTTGTGAAATTTGTGGCAATCATGATTCCAAGGAGAAGACATGGATGATGTTCCCAGGAACTGATATCTTTGTTAAAATGCCATTTCACGCAGCTCATACTATATTGGAAAAAGGTTCGTCTTTTTTACTTATCCTCGATGTGATGGGTTCTGCTAACGCTCACATGCATGGTGAAACTAAGTTATGAGGTCAAATAGTGCGCAATTGCAGACCAGAGTATTACTCTTGAAAAGTCATTAGCTTAAAAAGAAATTAAAGGAGTTATTAGCTATTGCCTAACTGGTTTAGTCAATCCCGGCCATCTTGAACAGTTTGGCTGATTATAATGGAGCAGTTTCACATTAGTAACAGCCAAAGCAGTGTATATTGCTTGGATTAATACCATATGCAAATGATTATGTTTTTGGATGTATTTCACCTATTAATGGCTCGTCACTTTCATGGTTTAAACTTAGTGCGTAGTACAGGTCTTATGTATGTTTCCTGTCCATAGTTTTAGTCATCAAAAAAGAGAGTAAAGTCTGACAGGGGTGTTCAATGGATATTTGTCCTAATCAAAATCTAATGGAACTCAAATGTATGTGAAATGTAAACATTAATTTCCACCATCTGTCATTGAGCAAAGAGAAGATGAACATAGAAGCACTTGCATTGTTGATTAGCGTACCGTTGCCATCATATTTGGTAGCTGATAGTGATGCATCAGATGAGATCAGTGTCTTATTGCAGATACAACCGCATATACACGTATATATATATATATATGCCAGGCATCTTTTTTTTCCCTCAACTATTTACCTGACCCATGCTTACATTTGACTGATGATTGTTTTTTGTACGCCATTACATGACAAAATCTGGACTACATAGACCTCAGCTTTCAGTTTTGTTTTTGTTTTTTGGGTCGTGTTGGAGCCCACGTCGTATAAGAGTGGGATGGTTCTATGCTTTAAAGGTAGTTGGGCTCTCTCACTCATTGTCAATTGGTTTTGTGTGTGGATCTAACCACTATAGGTCGCTCTGAATGATAGAAATCATTTATTAGATTTTCACCAATGAGTGAAACATTGGTAGTATTTTGGTACTACCGACACATGAGTGGTGTAGAAGTGTTGGGCTGTTAAGTCACCCTTAGTTTTCTATAGATCAGTTAGCTTTGTGCCTTATTAGTCTCATTTTAATCCACCATATTGCTAGCTCATGTCTATCCTTTTATGGGATCTTGCAGATCAATCATGTCTTGATTATGAGGCAGAAAAACTACACAGCTACACAAAGGAAAAGGCCTTGATAATATCTGAAAAAGGTGCTCTTGTCGACAAATTTGGTCCTGGAGTTCTCAAATCACTAGTTACTTTGACAGACAAAACCAAGTAAGTTTGCAAATGCAAGTGTTGAGTCTAAAACTACCACTTGCATATTTTTTTCAATTTATTCGAATCAATGTTATTAGTCTACACAGGGTACTGAGCACAGTCTTTCAGATCGTGTTTGTCTGGATACTTGATGGGGAGTATTTATACGACTCGCTAAACCATTTAAACCCAACTATTTCGACATGTTTTGTTGTGAACAGTTACCTCTTAGTGTTGTTTGCATTTCAGGTGTTCGAAATATATGAGAAGAGACTTGCGGCTCAAAATGGTGTTTTTAGGGTAGAAATCGGCGTTGACGGAAATGGGTGTGCATTGCAGTGAGTCGCGCTAGCAGGCAACATTAGAGTCGCGCACCGAACGTTAATGTATTCTCCGAGCGCGCGACATAATGTCTTCATGGGGCGCGCTAGGCTTATGATGACGTCAGCAATCGGGCCCGCGGCCCGAAATCAATTTTTGAACCCGATCTCAATTAGGGTTTCGGAAGTTTGGGACGGAGTTTTCGACGACACAGAAGAGTTTTGGGACGACGGAGGTTTGACGGAGGACGTATGGAATTTTGGAGATTGCGTGAACAGTGATTCCGGCGTGAACAGTACTTTCCGGCAGTGACCACGCATTTGATTAGAATCGTATCTTTAGAAGTCGATGACAACAGTCACTATTGAATTCCCTGAGCTGAATATTTCTCTCGATTGACTTTCACACTTTTATTACATTCGTTCTTGCGACCACTCACTCAAAACTCCCTTTAGTTCAGTATTTACAGGAAACCGCTTTACAGTCAGCTCTCTTGGGTTCGACCCTTGCTTGCCGCTACACTAGCTAGAGCTTGGAATTATAAATACAAGTTTGGCGCGCACAACGACGCGCGTCAAATTTTGGCGCCGTTGCCGGGGAGCTGCTACGATGAAGAGTTTCTTTTCTTTTTATATTTAGTTTTTAATTATTTCTTTGTGTTTTTTTGTTGCGGTAAATTGCTCTTTCCAGCATGTCGCACGCAGGTAGTGTTAACGGTGATGGCCGCCAAAACAATGAACAAAATCAGGTCAACAACAACAACCGTCCTTTACCACCACCAGGAAATCCGGATGTGCAGGTTCCACCATTTTATGAAGAGCCGGAGCGAGTATTTAGAGCGCGCCAGAAGGAACTTCACGAAAGAGAATTTTTGGCTAGGGATGCAGGGGCACGAGCAGAAGACTTCAATGAGCCTAATCCACCGCCTCAGCAATATGTGCAGCAGCAGCCTTATGGGCATCAGCCATACAGGCGTGCCCACAGACCGGAACCAACGATGAGAGAGCTGTCTGCACCAAACTTCAATGAGCAACCATGGTGCATCAATGCTGGCGCAGAAGAGGATGATTTCGAGATAAAGACTGCTGTGGTGCATCACTTACCCAAATTTGGAGGATTACCGGGAGAGGTCGCGACGAGGCATTTACAAGAGTTCACCGGAATCTGCCAAACATTGAGACCATACGCAGCTTCGGAGGACAGGTTTAAGCTTCGAGTATTTCCTTTGAGTTTAACTGACTTAGCAAAATCGTGGTTTTTGCCTCTTCCTTCAGGTAGTATTCGCACATGGGATCAAATGCAGCGGAAGTTTCTAGAGAAATACTACCCGCCAGCAAAGGCCACACAAGTGCGCAGAGAACTTTCTAACATCAAACAAGGATCCGGTGAGCCAATGTACGATTATTTGGAGCGTTTTAATTCATTGGAACAGAGTTGCTGCAATCTTGGGGTGCCAGATAGGATGGTAGTGGAATACTTGCTGGATGGACTCAGACCTTTAGAGAGGATGGTGTTGGATGCCGCAGCTGGTGGCACAGTACTGAACTTGACACCATCTGAGGTACGTATTTTGATTAATGAGACCGCTGAGAGTGCTCGTTTCAAGGAGGAGACCAGTCGAAAGGATGACACCAGCAGGGCAAGGAGCGTTTCACAGGTGGATTTCAACACCAATCAGATGGCCAATGAAATCAAGGAGCTCAAGGAAATGATGCAGAAGATGATGGTGGGACAAGCTAATGTGGTGAAGCCTTGTGAATTTTGTGGTGCTGTTGGCCACAAGACTGATTCGTGTCCATCCTTGTACGAAGACAGTTCAGCAGAGGTGAACGCTTTAGGAGGATATCAGAATTTCAACAACAGACCGCCTCAGAGGAAGTTCGGATTAGCTGCGAATGGATTTAGTTGGAAGAACGAGGGTGGATTTCCTAAGGAGCAAGCCGCGCCTCAACAGCAGGCCCAATTTTATCGGCCACCATTTCTTCGTCAGCAACAAGAGGGTTACAACAATGCTGATCAGCATCAACAAAGGAGAAACTATAATCAGCCAGGTCAGACTAACCCACTAACCGTTAATGATATTGTAGTGAATCTTCAACAATACCAAGCGAAGACGGATGGTGCTATTGCGGAGTTATCAAAGCAAGTGTCGCAGTTAATCACGGTCGTCAATGAGTTAAAGAATGACTAGGGCAAATTACCATCTCAAACGGTCCCCAACCCGAAGGAAAATGTTAGCGCTATGACTTTGAGGCGAGGGAAGGTGCTCAAGGGCCCAGAAGAGGGAGATAGGGGAACGGAAACAGTGAGTTCCGCGCCGGATGACAACATTATCCAGACGCGCGAATCGGTAATGTCTTCTCCCGAAGCGCAAATAACGTATGAAGAAGACGCGGTCAACACAAAGACCGCGCTCGAGGACAACAATAATAGAGCGCCTGATGAGAACATTAACAACCAACGCGCCAATATAAAGTCTACTACTGGCGCGGTACCCACTGACGAATATTTCAAACTTCGCCGTACTGACCCCCATTTGCCATTCCCAATGCAGGTTAAGGCCCCTAAGAAGCAAGTGATCGATAAAGAAGTGTGGGATCTCTTCAAAAAGGTTGAAATCAATATTATTCTACTTGAGGCGATTAAGCAGATTCCACGCTACGCTAAATTTCTCAAGGAGTTGTGTACTAATCGCCGCCGTTCGACTCAACCTGAGCAGGTAATGTTTAACGCTAACGTTTCTGCAGTTATTCAAAGAAAGATACCTCCTAAATGCGGAGACCCAGGTATGTTTACCATCCCTTGTGTTATACCGACATTAGAGTCGAAAATTGCATGCTTGATCTCGGTGCGTCTATAAATGTTTTGCCTTACTCTTTGTATTCGAGATTATGCATTGGACCTTTGAAGCCACCTGGACTAATGATTCAATTGGCAGATAGATCTTGTAAGCGACCTGAAGGTATCATAGAAGATGTTTTAGTGCAGGTTGGTGACTTGATCTTTCCAGCTGACTTCTACGTGCTCAGAATGGATAGTAGTGATCCGGCTGATCATCCACCTATCCTACTTGGTCGCCCCTTCTTGAAAACGTCAAAGATGAAGGTTGATTGCGACTCAGGGGTGCTGACCATGGAGGTGGAAGACGAGACAATAAAATTTGATTTATTCAAGGCTATGCAACACCCACCTGAGCACGCGACGGTAAATGCATTGGATGCGTTGGACGATGTGGTACATAAAATACAAGGCACCAGCGGCGAAGACCTATTGAGGATAGCACTGGAGAGCGCCATTTTTACACAGGAGGATTCTTACGCTCTCTACGAGGACATACGTGCCATACTCGCACAGCTCGACATTTCTCGTCCTCTGACGCCCAGGTATGAGGTTAATCAAATTCAGCTATTTAAAACTAATTCTTCGTTGCCTTCTTCTGTGCAGACACCGGTTGTAGAATTGAAACCTCTCCCTGAACATTTAGATTAAAAGACTCAATCAACATATTGTCATGTGTTCATTACTATTCTCACTATTAATTGGACTTTCAATTTGAAATGAACTAGAAAAGGCATGTGAATCTTTAATCATGCATATTTTTCCAACCATATGTAACTATTCACATTTCCCTTTCTTTGTCTTCTCTCTTCTATCATGTGTCTCACTATTCACAATATTATCAATCAAATTAAAATTTATTTTAACACAAGACAATTATTAATAGCAATACACACCACGATTTTAGAGGGGGTTTGTGCATAGTATTTGGGCAATGCACTTTTGGTACTATGTTGCAATTTACTAATTTATTTGAGCATCTATGTAACAATACACTTTAGGATTTTGGAGAATCACATAATATGTATCAATGCATTTTGCTACTATGTTGTAACACTTATTAACTCTACGTAGGATATTAAAGTTTTGAGGTACCTGAAGTCTTCACCAGCAAAGGGTCTCTTCTATCCATGCAATCAGCCCTTATCCTTGACAGCATATTGTGACTCCGACTGGGCCTCTTGTCCCCTCACACGACGCTCTGTCACTGGATATGCTGTGCTTCTTGGTGCTTCCTTAATTTCTTGGAAAACCAAGAAACAACAAGTCATTTCGAAATCTTCTGCAGAGGCTGAATATAGAGCTATGGCACATACTTGCTCTGAACTGACTTGGCTTACCAGACTACTTCAGGATTTACGGGTCTTCAATTCCAGTCTCATACCCCTTCACTGCGACAACAAATCTGCAATCCACATCGCCAGAAACCCGGTCTTCCATGAACGCACCAAGCATGTAGAGATCGACTGTCACTTCGTCCGACAGTCCCTCACTAATGGTCTCATTTCGCCGTGTTTTGTTCCTACTTTGGACCAGCCGGCAGACCTTTTCACAAAACCCTTGGCTGCGGATCCTCTATCCGAGCTCAGCTCCAAGCTCAACTGCTCCGATGTCCTCCACATCTGAGCTTGCGGGGGGGGGGGGGGGGGGGGGGGGGGGGGGGTTGTTGCGGATCCTCTACCGAGCTCCGCTTCTTCTCAGCAGATGCCAAAAGACGACCGAGGATAGCGGCCAGATCCAGTTTTCATTGATAGGGTTTGGGGCTGTAAACTTATTTTTGCACAGGGTCAATTTGTATTTTACAATAGTCTGAGGGTTAAACTGTAAATTGTACAAAATGGGAAATCTTTTAAAAACGAGATTTCCCTCCCTTTTTGACAATCAATGAAAAATACTGAAAACCCTAAAACTCTCGTTCTTGATTTCTCTCTCGACCAAAGCTCTGGCAATCTTCCGCTCTGCTTCTGATCAGCTCTTTCTTCAGACTGTATATTTTCATAAAATACCAAGTGAAAAAAAATGTTCAGGTGTTTATAATGGTTACAGAGTGTGCGACTACAGCAAGATTGGTATTTGCTTTCTTCTTTGGTGAAATAACATCTTGGCACACTCCAAATAAATAACATTTTTTAAAATAAATCTGTTTCTGGTCCATGTTGTGTGTAGAATCCATCACAACATTTTATCCTTACTTATTGTGACAGTAGTACGAGTTGGAGCAGTCCAAGTCCTGTCGCAAGCAGTGAACATATAGACTATGAACGCAGACTAACTTACAGTGATTGCCCTCAAGAAAAAGGAAACCAGTCAATACGCACGATAGGGAGTTCATACCCATTAGAATCTCAATCAAACAGCACCGTCTCCGTGCGACCGTGCCATGGGATGGATTCTACTATGGCATGACGCCTAAGCTCACAACATCAATGGAGAATGTTGATTTTTCAATTGATAACCAGTGTAGGTCGAATTATTTGGATACTTCTTCATGCAGCAGTGATTCTTTCGGAAAAATAAGTTACAAAACTGTGGATGTGTCACCCTTGGAGGTAATTTACTCCAATCCAATGTTTTCTTGTAGTTCCTCATTTTCAGCACCCATAGCAAGTATTATAGATACCGTTATTCTGTATGGTATGCTTTTTCATCTTTATAGTGATCGGTGATTTTTCATAGCTATTTTGTTAGCCAATTGTCTGAATTTCTTATGTTTATACTGAAGCTATATAAATGCATTGTTTGATGTGTTTTGATAGAATGAAATGGAGACTGAGATGAGAAAGATGAAGTTAGCCCTGAAGCAGACAAAGGAAAAGTACGAGTCGGCTTGTGAGGAGGCGGCCATAATTTCTCAGGCTGTTGTAAGTAGCTTGCGTGACATGTAGGTTTGCTGAAGTTATTTTTCACTGACAAAATTTTTATTTTTCATCTTAACACTTCCAGCCTATAAACCCATGTCAAAAGAAAAAAGTTGAAGATTCTGTATTAGCATTAGATGAGCCGGCTGCAGAAAAAATAGCAGCACTAGCAAAATTAGAGGTGGAAAGGCAGCTACGTGAGATTGCTGGCGAAAAAGAAAGAAAAGCACAATGCCTGGAACGATATGTAGTCAGTGAAAAAACTATTAAAGTTAATAACACATATCAGAAAAAAATTTAGAACCACGGCAAAAGCTAAATCAGTTTTAGCTTTTGCCGTGGTTGCATGATTCATTTCAATTCTACCGTGTTTTTTAGGCGGCCGGCCTTTGTAAACCCGGCCAGTTGGGTTTTCTAACTGGCCGGTCTAGCTAAAACCGGCCAGTTGGGTTTTCTAACTGGCCGGTTTCAGCTAAACCGGCCAGTTGGAAATGTTATCGAACCGAAAACCGGGTGACCGGGTATTATTTTTAGGTGGCCGGTTTTACGTGAACCGGCCATGTGGTGTGGCCGTTTTTATGAAGACCGGCCACACATTGTTTACAAACCCCTCGCGGCCGCGCTCTCCTCCTTCTCCCTTCTCCCTTCCCCCGCGGCCGATTCCCGACTCCGAGCAACAGAAGTCCTCTACCTCCCAGCGCGACCCCCGCGACCCCCTCTAGCTCCTTGCGCGACCTCCTCTACTTCAGGTAAGTTGTACGAAAACATTTTGGCAGGTTAGGGTTAGGGTTGGTGTTAGGGTTAGGGTTAGGGTTATGGTTTGATTGATTGTTTGGAATTGTGTTGATAAAGTTGTATTGTGTTGATTAGTATTTTTGGAATTGTGTTGATTAGTATTTGGAATTGTGTTGGATTGCATTTTTGGAATTGTGTTGGAATTGTGGTGGATTGTGATGATTAGTTTTTGGAATTGTGTTGGATTGTTTGTATTTGGAATTGTGTTGGAATTTTTGGAATTGTATTTTTGTATTGTGTTGGATTGTGTTGATTAGTATTTTTGGAATTGTGTTGATTAGTATTTGGAATTTTATGATGATTGTTTGTATTGATTGTATGATTGTGGTGGAATTGTTTGATTGTTATTGGTTTGTATTTGAAATTGTTTGATTGTGGTGGATTGTTTGTATTTGGAATTGTTTGATTAGTATTTTTGGAATTGTGGTGGATTGTGATGATTAGTATTTGGAATTGTGTTGGATTGTTTGTATTTGGAATTGTGTTGGAATTGTGTTGGAATTTTTGGAATTAGTATTTTTGGAATTGTGGTGGATTGTGGAGGATTGTTTGTATTTGGAATTGTTTGTATTGATTGTGGTGAATTGTTTGTATTTGGAATTGTTTGTATTGATTGTATGATTGTGGAGGATTGTGGTAGGTTGAAATGTGGGAGAAATATGATTGTGAAATGTAATTGGATTGTGAAATGTGAAATTTTTATATAATTTTATCTTTGTGACTGCCATTGGATTGTGAAATGTTTATATAATTTTGTCTTTGTTATATTGTGTAGATGGATATTGATCGGATTGATGAGCCTGGGCCCATTGACGACTCACTATTGAGCCAGCAGCAAACACATCGGTCGCAACAAGTGTGGAATGATCCGGTTAGTAAATATTGAATCAGTATTTTTAAATTATTATACCGTATATTAATTTCGTTATCTCACATTCTCTAATGTTGTATTGCAGGATGATGTGCAAGTTCTGAAGGTGGTCCACCGTCGGATGTGGGACATCGACGATCGGATCCTTCCATATATTGTTCGGGCTGGCTTTTATCCGTGGACCCAACTCCAAAATACAGAAGTGGATTGGGCTTTGATGACAGCTTTAGTTGAGCGTTGGAGGCCAGAGACGCACACTTTCGATCTGAGGACCGGGGAGGCCACTATCACTTTACAAGATGTGGGCCTTCTTACCGGTTTACCCACAGAGGGTGCTGTCGTAACCAGTAAGGAGGAGGAGGAGTGGGTCACGACATGCACCAGAATTGAATAACCAACAAACGCGGCCATTGAAGAACCAACAAACGCGGTTCTGATTCAGTCGATGTGTACTCAACCCGGTTCAGAATTGAATACTTTTGTACGGCGTAAATGGCTTCTGCCTTGCTGCTGAATGTCGATCCCACGGCAAGTGTAGAAACCCGTCTACTGCTACCATCGAAATATTCTTGGACAGGATTATTCACCTCCCACGCCGACACATCATGGAATGCAGGAATATCCCATACACGTTCGGGTTCTGGAACACGGAATTCACCTTCATCTTCTAATTCCTCGATCCATTCCATTTCCTCTCTATCGTAGTCATCCATCACCGACATCTCAAGTGTGTCGAATGTCGACATAATCATAGGGTCAGATTCACTATTATCCATTGCTTGATGTATTCCCTGACAAAAAACATCCACATATAAGTTCAATTCTCCAAAAACAATGAGAAATACAAAAAAAAATATCATACAAAAAGTAAATCAAATACACAACTATACAATTACCACTTCAATCTTCTCCAAAACGATCAAGTCAACCAGAACGGGGGAGGGGATGGGGGTTAGAGAAGAGAAGAGGGGATGGATTGTTGAGAGATGATGAAAAACATGAGAAATGAAGTTGTTTATAAAGGAGATATGGCCGGTCCAGCAGAAGCCGGCCACAAGGTGATGGCCGGTTTTTGCAAGACCGGCCATAGCACCGGTACAACTACCAACTGCCAACTACAAAAATGTAGTTGCAGCTACCCTAATACATAATTGTGGTAGGTAAAACGTGTGGCCGGCTTTGGCAAAGCCGGCCACAATCGACCTACAACCACCGAACCAACCGGTTGCAGCATAAAATATAGAGATGGCCGCCTATGCTAAAACCGGCCAGTTGGGTTTTCTAACTGGCCGGTTTTAGCAAGACCGTCCAGACAATGAGGCCGGGTTTACAAAGGCCGGCCGCCTAAAAAACACGGTAGAATTGAAATGAATCATGCAACCACGGCAAAAGCTAAAACTGATTTAGCTTTTGCCGTGGTTCTAAATTTTTTTCCACATATGACGGGCTGGAACGGAAAACCATTATGGATTCAAATCTGAATAACCTGGTGGGATGTAAAAGATACAGCATTGATGAGATTGAAGTTGCAAGACTGACAATTTGGTCCAATAAAAAGATTCCTTTTAGTTTTAAAAGCCAGTGCTCCTCGACTATTGGCTTTCTCTACATCTACTTTAGGTATTCTGAAAGCCCTAAAATAATTTATTCTAACTAATAGCGTTGCTCATGAATTGTTTCGGAGTATTATGTCGGATTCGTCGGCTCACCCAGAGTATGTTACTAGGGATGGTTCAATTCTTTTTAGAAACCGTATATTCGTTCCTCCTGGATTAGCCCTGCAATAACTCATCCTACATGAGTTTCATGACACACCCATTGGTGGTCATGCTGGTACCCAGAGAATTTTGGCTCGACTTATTACAAATTTTTATTGACCGACGCTTCGTAAAGACGTATCTACATACGTGTCTAATTGCTCTACTTGTCAGTAAGCTAAATACATGACATCCAAGCCTCAAGGGTTACTTCAGCCGCTGCCGATTCCGTATGATTTCATTACACACCTTCCTCCTTCCGGAGGCAAATCAGTTGTATGGGTAGTCAGTGACAGGCTCACTAAATACAGACATTTCATCGCCCTACCTTCCAACTGCACGGCTATCAGTCTTGCTGCTATTTTTGTCCAAGAGATTCATCGTCTTCATGGCCTGCCAAAAGTCATTGTCTTGGATAGAGACAGTATATTCATGTCTGAATTTTGGCAATAATTTTTTTCGCATATAGGGTACCCACTTGGCTACTAGCACAGCCTATCATCCACAAACGGAAGTCCTTAATCGATGCTTGGAAGACTACTTGCGTTGTTTTGTATCTGAGTCTGCCACTGATTGGTTATAATTTCTTCCTTGGGCCGAGTATAATTACAACATATCATGGCACTCAGCCATACAAATGACTCCATTTGAGGCAATCTATGGACGCGCCCCTCCCACCATACTGGACTATGCTCCTCACTCATCAGCAATTGCTACAATGGATACTCAGCTGGCTACTCGATCTGACCTGCTAAAGCTCCTCAAAAGAAACATACAACGGGCTCAACTCAGGATGAAGCAGCAAGTTGACCGCCATAGAGTGGACCGTCAATTTAATCCATTAGATTGGGTTTACTTAAAGTTGCAGCCATATAGACAGCGATTTGTTCATGGTCGAGCAGGTTATAAACTCTCCAAACGATTTTTATGGGCCTTTCCAGTCATTGAAAGAGTGGGTCAGGTGGCTTACCGCCTCCAACTCCCTCCTGGGTGCAAGATACATGATGTTTTTCATGTTTCTCTTCTCAAATCATGCAAAGGTGACCCCAAGTCCAGTTCTAACCCGCTTCCGAATATGTTTCATCAAGGACAACCCTTTCATCTACCTGAGAAGGTTTTGGGATTCTCATTCGTAACAAGCTTACCCCACAACTTCTCATTCAATGGCAACATTAATCGATAGCTGATGCTTCATGGGAAGATGCTGAATTTTTTTTATCAAGGCTTACCCAAACTTCCATCTTGAGGACAATGTGCTTTTCGATGACCGGGGTAATGTTACGGGAATTCAAGAGTTAGAAGAAACAACGGACACAAGCATCAAGGCTACCAAAAGAATTAGGAAATGTCCAAGTAAATTTACAGACTTTGTTACATGAAATGTTCTAGAATATGCTAGGTGGGTATTGCCAAATAAGTTTGTTATATGTCGATCCTAGAATTTCTGTATAAAGGAATCAGAGTGAAAGAAATAGCAACAAAACAACCTTTCAGTCTGATCCTTCATCATCCCCTTCTCCTCACCTCCTCCTCTCTCCCTCAGCCCTTTCTAAAACCTAACGCACACCCCGCCCAGAAAGACCTTCTTCCTCCCTTGACATCAACTAAGTAGTCAAGATCAGTGATGCAGGATTATTGTTGCTGATAATTCATCAGACGACGGATGTTGCTGGAACATTTGGTAGAAATCCTCGGCCAACAATGATTGGTCAGTCGGCCACAGGCTCTGGACGCTGCAATTAATTGATGCCTAAACAACAACAACTACATTGTGTCAACCAATAAAGAACAATGTGTTGTTTTTTTAGTCTTCATGGTAAGATTAATGTAAAGACCAGAAATAAGTTTTCCAATAATCAGCTGTGGATGTATCTATATGTGCAGCAAATGTTTTCACTATATACACCGAGATTCGATAACAAAAATATTTGTGTGGCAGTATCACATTATGTATAGCAAAAACTCTATTTGACTAATGCCTTCAATTCAATTTGTTGCGATGCACTACCTGGAACGACATCAGTGTCTTCTATGAGCCGAAATCTAATAATCTTATGTAAGCTCGAGACTGCTCTGACTTGCTTTGTTGTAGGTTGATTACAATCTATTATGCAAGCACCGGAAAAAAGACATGTTTCCGATGGCCCTGTTTCTTCATGAACCACATGGGCAGCATCTGCTAATCCACACATTCAAGGTAAAGGTTAATAAAAAATAAATATCAAATCAGAATAAAGAAATGAATATAGACATGAAAGAAAGAAAAAATGCCTAAAGCTAGAAACATTTATTAATAAAGTAAATGTCTGAAGATTCAAGACTGACAATTTGGTCCAATAAACAGATTCCTTTTAGTTTTAAAAGTATTTGATCCATAAACAAATAGCTTACCCTGCTCAGTGAAGACATAGCATGTCCCGATTGTTTCGTCATATTCTCCCATCTGTAATAAAGTGAGTGCTTCATTGAAAGTACATAATGAATGTATGAAAATAGTCTAATTGTTGAAACAATCTACCATAAAATTGTATACTCACTTGTACACGACTCGCTCACAAAAACAACACACAAATAAATTCGAACGAATTACCAGCTTCAGTTTATTGTCTATAATCATTATTGGGTTCAACGTATCCAGACCCTGCACAACATATTCAAAAGTGACATGTTCAAATAAGCCAACAAAATAACTAAACGAACCAGTTCATAAGACAGAATGTGAACAATGTTGGTTGCAGCTTCATCAAGGTATTTTCTCAATCTGAGTCTCTTTCTATCAGCCTCATTATCTTAATTTTTCCAGTTTCTGAATTGCTGGCTATGCACATGTCAATGCTAGGATGTATCTCTATCATTTTTCTGAAGAATATGTATATTTTATCTCAAAAAGAAAGCGGACTGGCAAAGAACTTTTCCTCAGTCCGGGAAGCAATACAAAATTGATTGGGAGAATGAAAACTATGAAACCTATATGAGATTTTTAAACTGTGAATGGTGAATGCAGCTCATGGAAATGGTGTCAAAGAACCTACCCCAACCAATATCCTAAAAACGAAAAACTTCCATCCACATACAAGAATGTCACAGATTATAAAAGAACTCATCAAGCACCTTAACTTACCGATAAAACATATGGCGCGTTTGGTGGGATGCTGACTTTCTCAACCACTTCATCAAGATTAAGCAACACATACTCTTGTTCTTCTTTTTCACACTCAATACCACAATTCTCCTCAGTATTCTCCATGACCGTGCAAACAAGCGCCGAAAGCTTCAGTTGCAGTAACATTAAGTTAAATATCATAGAATTATAAACCAAATAATTCCAAAAAAAACTAGTGAACACAACCATTCAAATCCAATAAAATAGGATCTGTTTTAATATCAATAACCACAGAATCAACTAGTAGCTCTAAATCTATTATATAAATTGTGGTGTTGTCGTGTGGTCAGTTAAGCATACGTATGGAAGTAAGCGTAATTACTTTAATGGATATTTGCGTATTATAATTATAATTAGACTTAATTACTTTTGGTTATTTCTTCAACTTGACATGTCCCAGATTCCATAAATAGCATTTTGGCTCAGTATCACTTAAAATTTCAATAAATAACTTAAGCTTCAGTAAGCTTTAGTATTAAATTTTTCAGTAACTGATTTCAGTGATAAAGAACAGGCCCTTAGTATCATTTATGGAGGTAAAGGCTAAAGCTCTCAATTCTTTCCCTGGATAGAGCTCTAAATCCAGATAAGAATGTAAGAGCAGGGAGAACATTATTATCTGGCCTCCCAAGAATTGGGTTTTGTCATCTCGTTCTCTTACTAGAAGCTCAAAGGTTTTATGCACCATCGTCAACCGAGTATAGTTTCAAACATGGTGTGGGCCTAATTAACTAAAGGTATCACAAGCGTTTGTTAATTTTACAATATTCAATTTCGTAAATAAGTAATGTCAAAACTACTTGAACGGCATGATGACCATGTACTCAAATAACTTACACATACTAATAGCAAATTACACACACCAACATCACTAACTATTGAAGAAAACAATCGATCAAACTTCAGAAAGCCCATACTTAGAGAAACTTTCTCTAGCAGCTAACTCGAATCTACAAGAACTTCTCTTTCTTTCCATTTTTTTTTTCTTTTGTTCTGATAAAATTAACTTATCAAGATGCATATTGATCCCAAAAGAACTGTGCAGCGAACAACTACTTAGTTTCAGCCCCGGACCTATAGATTTGTAAGTGATGGGCGAAAATAAAATTGTGCCCTTACAAAAAGCAGTCAATATTATTATTACAAATTATGCTAATAAATAAAATAATTAACTATTTTGACAATCGGCGGCCTTGTTTATTGAAACCTAAAAAGATATTAAAACACATAAAAGTAAAAGTTTAAGTGTGTAATGAGCCCATAGATATGAAAAAACAAATAATGTAATGAAAATAGGGAAATGGAGATATGACAAGGAAGAACTGGGAATGTGAGATATCCAACAGAAAGAGCTATGAAGTATGTAAAGATATTTAATTTGAAAGTAATATAGCATTTAACTATGAAAGAAACAGCAAAATAAACACAAAACATGGAATGAATTATGAATTTGGTTGTTGCACGTCTCGAAACAATTACCTGAGGTGTGGTTTTTATGATTTCAAATTAAGAATGGAGCAGCATCAAAAGACATCAAGCACCAAAAAGAGGTCCTGAAATTGAAATTGTACTAGAACTAGGAACCAAACAAACCTCATTATACAAGTTAATGGGAACATGATTTTATCCAATGGAAATTTAAGGAACACTTCTCATTGTTTTCAATTTTTTTGTTTAATTTCTGTTTTTTATAGTCAACCAAACTGGCAATTGCATTCTTCCAAATTTTCTTTACATCCCTTAAACTTTGGAAGATTAAAATCAGCAGGTACAAAAATCAGACAAATACTAAAATCAAGCAACCAAATTCATAAACCCTAATTATCCCCCAAGACAACTTTACCACAAATCTAACTCTTCCCAGCAATAACTAAACCATATTATCCCAACACGATCATCAAACCTTGAAATCCATCAACTCAGAAACCAATCGAAAGCCTGACCACCACCCACTTCATACACATCTATCTACACAGCTCCCCTCCCAAATCTCGTCATCCACCTCACAATCGTAACCAAACGAAACAATCCAGGAACCAAAATCGAAGCTGAAATCGATTATGTACACGAACAAGGTTAGATTGAACAACAGAGACTCCTTACCTTGACGAATTCGCACACCAGACCAGAAACGCTAACGCAAGCTCGCCGCTGCTGCAGGAGCTTCAACCCAAAGCCAAATGCTCGTTCATTGTATTGGGCCGAAAATAAGTACCAATCAGGCCCAAATAACGCCCATTGTATACTGGGCCTATTTAAGGCCCAAAAGACATTAATTTCCAAGTCAGCATTTCCGTATTGCCACAAAATACAATTTGCTTATTAATATCACAAGAAACACATTATTCCTAGTATTAGAAAAGTCCATTTGTTCACGATCTAAAATAGCGATTTGGCCCAACTGCCTATCAAAATCCAGAAGCCGCATTATACAAGTTGCGCCAGCGTTCCACACAGCCCCGATCCTATTCAATTGTAGGTTCTGGACAAAAAAAATTTTTGGGCCCTATTTATGAATAAAAAAAATTTTGAACCCTATTTATAAATAAAATTTTAAATTTATTGATATTAATAAAACGAAGAAAAAATTTTATTCTAAAGGCTTAAGCTAATGGACCCTCCCCAATGGGCTTTAAGTTGTCATTTTTAATAAAAAATAAAAAAATAAAAAAAATTTACACATATAAGTGGGCCCTTCCTGGGGGTGGGCCCTGGGCTGGGGCCCCGGTCGCCCACCCCCAGGGCCGGGCCTGGTTCCACTTCCACAGTTGCAGCTTATTTATCTGAGTTTAAAAATCTATCCAGTGAATGGCTGGATTTTACTCATGAAAATATGACATTTCTGTGGTGATTGTGAAACGTAGGTATACAATAACAGAACATGACCATTAAACCAACTGTGGCATTGAGAGCCATGTTAGTGGGAGGCATAGCTGTATTTGCTAAAGCAGCTGGTGTAATGAAAGCTGCAGGTGGTGTCAAGCTTGGTGCTGCAGCTGCTGCAATGACAGCAGCAGCCACGGCTGCCATGGCAGGTTCAAAGCAGGATAAAAACGATGATCAGAATCCCCGTCAGAAGTAATACTCTTTTCTTGTTGATCTAGAGCCAATAATGAATGCCAAACTAGTTCGCTCCCCTTAGAATATCACAGTTACTTGCTGACAAATGCACCTCTTTGATCCAAATCAAAGTCAACTACAGTGTTTTTTAACTTGTTCTTCATTTTGTCCAAGATTTTTCTGTCTCTTGACTGCCCTCATCTATTATTGAGTTTCCTTTGTTAACGCTGTGTTAGCTTAGATTTTCCAGTTTACAGGCTATGAAGTTCTACTGCCCAGGTTTTCTAATTTACCCAAGCATTTATTGAATCTGCATGTAAAAAAAACAGTTGGGAAATTTTGAATAAGGGCAATGAGCTTTTAGCCTTGTGCTGTGGTATTATACCCTAAAACTCCATGCCCTTTCTGTAATGTGATGCGGAGCAAATTGCGCTATCCTAATTGGGCTGGCGGTGCAGATTAGCGGCTTTCGAGCTATCGGAATCACATGACCCTTTATAAAATGTTTTTTAAAACGGAATGGGCCTGTGGATGCTATTCACAGTTAATTTTATGTTTTTAGGGTTTCAGTTTCCTTATTCTTATAGGATTGTAGTTTCATTTTCTGTCTTCATCCGTATCAATTTTCCGAGATCCCTCTCCATCCCTCCGGGAATGCACACACCAAGCTTTTCACCTAAAGATGATGTTACTTACTTGGTACACAAAATAAGCCTTTAAATTCGGATCTTGGATTTTATTTTTAGGAATAGAGGGATGTGTATGATGAATTATGGAAGAAAGATTGGAGATATTGTTTTGAAGGGGACTTTGGTGGTTGATTGTGAATTGAGGTTAATATGCCAGAAGGAAATTATTAACCATGGGGCAACGGCGCCACCGCAGGGATGATCAATCATTTATCTTATGAAAACATGTTATTTGCCTGCTACAAACTGCTGTTCACTGATTCAAGTGGGCAATATGAAATTGATAAAACATAGATTATGTAGTGGGGATGGCTCTGTGATCCATCTTAGGGAATCTAATTGTTCTTTATGCATCACCTTATATTGCCCCTTCCTACATAGTTATTCGATCTAACCTTGGTTATAGTATTTCGGGGATACCAGTTTTCATCCTCCTCATTAATTCCTTCTGACTTAGCTTTGTACTAAAATTTTCAATGAATAAGTTAAGTGCAATTGAGTTCAGTTAAGTACATTAATTATTATTTTTTATTGTGGTGGTGGTAGTGTTGTTGTGGCGGTGATGGTGGTAGTAGTTAGAAATGGAGGATGAATAGTAATTTAAGTACTTAAGTTAAGATAAGTGAAAATTATTCAATTAAGTTAAATAATTTAATAAATAAGGTCAGTTAAAAAACAAACCTTTATTTATCAATCTAAAAAAATAATAATAATAATAATAATGGATGTCAAATTTGATTTAAACGCATGTGAACTACGTCTCCCCATGTTTATCATTATCTATGTACGGTGTTATATGCATATCTTTGTCCTGTTGCTTAGTGATTTCAAAGAAGAAAGCATTTATCTGGTCTACTTTCTGTGCCTTCATGATAACCTAATCAGCCGTGAATACTATATATACCTGTGGACAACTGTGCCTCTTTCTCTAGCTCTGAGTCAATATGTTTATGACCCATACCTATTCACCCTCTTTTCCCTTTTTCCATTAGGAATATCTCATGACAAATGTCAGAGATTTGGGGTTGAATTCAAAGCTTATTTAGACGGCATCTCTTCTCTGGTGCTTTCTACTGTTTCAAACTACACAGAACATCTCTGCTGCTGCTAGCTTTGGATGAAAACGTTTCAAACCTAAACCATCTTACAGTATCCAATGTCTCTTCAGACAATTTTATTTAGCTTTGGTTTCTGTTGTGTGCTTCTTAGGATAAATAATACTGAGAAATGATATGCAGGAACTCTTTAATTCTCTAGAGGTCTCTCACCCTGCCACATCTCTTGATGATTAGGACTCTGTTGTAGTGGTGATTGTGAGGCAGCAGCAGCAGTGTTATTGATGCAATCACCAGCAATGCTGAGGATGTCACTATGTGACAAAGCTTTCAGCCCCAAGAAATCTCTAGTCAAGCCATGTTCTCCATCTCTTTTAGTAATTCCATGTTCATCATCTGCAATGGCTGATCTTGTGCTAAGCAGATCATTTTCATTCAAGGTCCCTCCAAATGCATCTTCAAATGAATTTGATGAAGAGTTTGTTGGCAGCCCATGATGATGATGATGAGGTTGATCAAACTCGTACTACTGTCACAATAAATAAGGATAAAATGTTGTGATTGATTCTACACACAACATGGACCAGAAACAGATTTATTTTAAAAAATGTTATTTATTTGGAGTGTGCCAAGATGTTATTTCACCAAAGAAAAAAGCAAATACCAATCTTGCTGTAGTCGCACATTAGAAACCATTATAAACACCTGAACATTTTTTTTCACTTGGCATTTTATGAAAATATACAATCAGATATTGATTAGGACTCTCCTTAAAAAGCACCCACTATATATTTATTTCCATATATTTTTCTTGACTTACTTGTCCACATTGTAACTTTGAGGATTGTCGGGTTGAGATTGTTGCAATGGGATAACAGCATTGGTTGGTGATCTTAATTGATTTGCTGGTTGTCGTGACCGAACCTTTCCTTTATCTATAATGTGAACTGTGCATGATGCCGGGATATTTGTGGCTAACCTAGTTGCGACGCTGGCATTCCTAAATTTTCTGCATGAAGAAAAAACTAATAGCATGATCATAAAGATGTGAAAATTATTTAATGGTGATGAAGATCCAGTCATATTCATAATCAGAAAAGTTGAAGGCACAAACTGTGCATCATGCATAATTAAGACTAAAAAGGAGCTTGGGATGCTATCCAGACCTGAACACATAGTCAATCTGTAACTGACTACAACAACCGATGATATTTTTGTGCCAAGCTTGATCGGTGTTTGAATAGGAAGAGCACTTTTAAAAGTCCATAGTGAATATAGATCAAAGGAAAGTGGGTAGATGATAAAAAATGTGGAAATATTTTGATAATCTATTACAGCCTTACAGGAATCATAGAGAGACTTACCTTGTGATTGCATATCTTGTTGAAGCTCCCACAGCCACGTTACTTACAGCATTGGTGCTAATGTAATCCAGGAGTGCACTCGCGACCTGAATGCCCTCCAAAACTACTTCTTCTGGTTTAATTTGCCAGAATGCTATCGGTTACAAAAATGACTCCCATATTATTTTTTTAGTTTCAGCCCGCTCGTTTCATAAGTCTAAATTCCCAGAATGGGTTAAATCATTATTTGTCTCCTATCTATCAGCTTTGTGAATAAGAAACAGGGACATATGAAGCTTTTTTATTTGAGCAAGTGAATGGTTGATATCCAAAAAAAGTAAAGCCCCAAAAACTCACATAGGAAAGATGCAACAGAAGACATGATAAATAACACTACGATACACGAACACGGGCAAAATATCCCTTCTTATCAAAATTGTAATACTTATCATTTAGAATCCCTTTTTTTATCACTTAAATTTTTAGAAATAAGTTAATTTAAGTTAAATAAATTTAAGTTTTTGCTCATTTTTTTAGGATTGATGAAAGTGAATATGATAACGTTAAATTAAATACTTTATGTTAAATTAAAGTATGTAAGTAAACTTTTGATGATACTCATTTATATTCTATTCTTGTTTATCTCGCCTTTTTATATGTTCCTATGTGCATGATCTTTATTGTCATTTTATCTTCCATTGTCTCGCCGTCGTGAATGGCCATGCCTTTCACTGGAATGTATCGCCTACACTACACCACTTACTCAAATTTTAATTATCAACATATCCACGTCAAAAAAGAGGGTTGGGTCCATGAATGCGTTATATTCCAACTTCATAAGGACCACTATGAAACTTTTGAAATAATGTGTTTTAAATTTGAAAATAATGGTGATGCGAACTCATTTTGTGAGCTAAATTTGAGTGTGGAGTACACCTTGGATTGAGATGAATTAATCGTAATTAAATACCTTGAGATGAGAAGTACGAGACGTGGTCCAATGGATGCACCCGCAACATACAGGACGTGAATGATAGACCGATTTAGTCGCATGTGGATAGCCTCTTTTGCACTTTTTTCTACTTAAACTTTTAATTTTGAGCATATTAGTTGAGGCTACTCCTCAACGTAATTTGGAAGCGACTCTTGAAAGTTCAGGCATTGCCTGAGATTTGGGGTTAGGACTAGGCGACGCTTGAGTGACCATTAATTACATTTAATGACATTTAAGGTTTCCGGCGTCGCCTAGGCTCTATGTTGAAGCAACGCCTGAGTGGATTAAATGGCTTTTAAGAGCATTACTGAACACTTAGATGAAGCCTGACACCAAGTGAGCCGTCCCCTCACTTTACTACTGAAAGCCTATAAACAGAAAAACTTTTTCTTCATTTGGGTAGATGACTCAAAAATCACAACACAAACAACTCCAGCAATTGTCCATGTAGTTATAAGGTCAACTACTTTTTGATTCTGAGATTTGTTCAGAGTCTTTTGTCATGATGATAGCCAAAGGCACAAGAAAGTTCAACGAGCAATTCTTTGGTGAAAGAAGAAAGCTCGCTGAGTCGTTGTATCGTAAGAAGCGGTTGACCAAGGATCCCAAAATCCAAGAGAGGCCAATAATGCTTTAAGAAGATCATCTAACGAGCCTCGACTGTTTACTATGGTTTATTTTGTTTATTTAATTTTTTTATTAATCGCATAAATTGCTGCAATTTTCCAACAACAATCGTAAAGCATTATTGTGTGATAGAAAAATTGTATTGAAGTTACTAACTGTTTGGTTTTCCTATGGTAATGTAAATCGGAAACCAGAGCATGAACATTAGTGACTCCAGGAGGGCAGCCAAAACCTAGTGTTGTGCATGGAGATATCCCATATGGTTACGACCAATGAACATGCTGGTTCATTTCCAAATGTGAGTGTGACACTTGTGTCCCCCGTAGTTAGGCCAGCCAAAAGGCCTAAGAAATTTGTTGGGAATATTTTCAAGACTTGGCAACAAAAATGTTATTCTACTTGACCACCTAAAGGTTGGTCCAATTTTTAATAGAGGGCCCCTTATCGGGGCAATTCTTACTTATTTCTGTCAAAAGTATTTCATGAACTACCTTGCAAGCGTAAGGAGATGAGTCTTGAAAACCAGGTGACTGTCTCAGAACGTTTAAAACCCAGTTAGATAGAGCTAACATGGTTGAGTACGATGGAAGCTCGAAGCTGAAGGTACCCTCCAAGAAGGTTGCACCTAAGGGAAAATCATTCAAGAAGAAGCAATAACCCAAGTTTCTGGGTAAATGCTTCAAAATTGTGGCAAGGAGGGTCACAAGGCGGCTGATTAAAAAAGCCTCAAAAGAAGAAGAGGGAAGCCAATGCAGCCGGGGTGGATGCAGACTTCCCTGTGGCGGCAGTCTTTGAACTCAACCTGGTGGATTCAAATCACAAGAAGTGGTGTCTGGATGCTAAAGCAACATGTCATATTTCTCATACTAAAAGGCATTCTCCAAGCTAGTGCTTAATGAAGTTGGAGAAAGATTTATGTGGGCAAAGCTGCCACCTCTAAAATCAAGGGGAAGGGGACGGTGGTTCTGAAGCTTACCTCGGGAAAGGAGTTAAAGCTGACAGAGGGTTTGTACGTGAACATACAAAAGAACTTGATTTCTTAGATGCTTCTAGATAACCATGGATTCAGTATGATATTCGAGCCCCAGAAAATTATTCTTATTAAGAATGTAGTGTATGTGGGTAGAGGGTATATGTAAAGTGACATGTAGAAGATGAATGTAATGGTCGTCATACCCAAGAATATCAATTAAGATAATTCTGTTGTTTCTTTGCTTGAGTCCTCTAAAATATGACATAACAGATTAAGTCACATAAATTATGACATAATAAGGAAACTTATGTATTCTGAGTGAATACCCAAATCTCAATAGATTCTACACACAAGTATGAATCTTATGTTAAATAATAAATGACAAGTACCTCCTTTCTAAGTGTTGAAAGAAAAATAGAAAACCTTGAATTTATCTATAGTTATCTATGTGACTTAAAATTGATGCCAACGAGAGGCGGCAACAAGTACTTTGTGACTTTTATAGATGATAGTACAAATTATTGGTATGTGTATTTGCTTAAAAGCAAAGATGAGACAGTTAAAAAGTTTATAGTGTACAAACTAGAAGTTGAAAATCAACTCAACTAAAAGATAACGAGATTGAGAAGTGATCAAGGAGGTGAATATGTAGAACCGTTTGGTGTTTTTTGTGTCCAACACATAATTATTCATGAAGAAACTCACCGTACTCCCCTCAATCTAACGGCATTGCGGAATGAAAGAATCACACTCTCAAGGAGATGATGAGTGTGATGTTGTTAATCTCTAGGTTAGCCCAATGAATGTTGGGGAAAGCCATCTTATCAACGAATCATCTTTTAAATAAGGTATCTCGTAAGAAGGAGGAAAAGTCTTCTTATGAATTTTTAAGGGGCCTAAGCCTTCATATAAATACTTGTGACTGGTTGGGTGCTTAGCAAAAGTAATAACCACTGGTCCTAAATGAATGAGGAAAGGACACAAAATAATTTATTGTGTATTCATTGTAATGCGCATAATAGTAATGCGTATAGACTCCTTGTGGCATGAAAAAACCCACACATACAGAAGAATTCGATAATGGCCTAAAAAAATTGCCAAAGCAGTGATATGAAAATTTTGACATCTTTATGATGTCAAATGGTTTCAAAATCAATGAGAGTGGTAAATGTGTATACCATAAGAGCACTGAACACAGTTACGTGATTTTGTATTTATATATTGATGACATGATTATTGTGGGAAGCCATGATCACATGGTTAAGTCTACAAAGCCTTCATTGAACTCTAAGTTTGATATGAAAGATTTAGGACTATCCTGTTGAGGATATGACATCCTTGATAAAACTGCTCAAGAGACTGCTGAAGCACTCCCTGAAGATTGGCGGCTGGAGCATAATCTGAAGATTTTCAAAACTATGACAACAAAGAACTAGAGTCTGCTTCAGCAATCCCTGAAGTTTAAAGCTGAGACACTTTTTGAGGAATGGGTGTGACACACCTATGAATAGACAGAGTCTGCTTTAGTACTTTGTGATGATCTAGAGCTAGAGCAGAATGCCCGTTCAACCTAACGTTGCACGATGAGGCTCCGGAATGGTCCGGCTAGCATTGGGGAGGCTCAGAGATTTATGCAGACGTCATCAAGAGCTCAGCAATCGCCAATACGAGGTCAAAGAAGATTAGATTCCTAAATTCCAAATTAGGCAACAGAATCTTCAACAACCTTCCGAAAATCCTGGGAGAGATTCTGATAATGATGGCAACAGGGTTTCCGTGCCTGGCAACCTGAGAAGCTACAAGAGGGGCGCACATTACAACACGATCAGAGAGCACAGAGCAAACACACGGAGATCAAACACGGTAGCAGGGTTTATGCATTGAGTTGAAGACTGGTGTGGTGTGCAGAAGGAATCAGAACTCGTGGAGTTTGATTCAGTATTGGTCCGGAGTTCAACTGGAGCGCTGCTCGTTGAAGGGACAATCGAAGCTCGGTGATCAGCCGCAGACAGGTAGTGTCGCGGGCTGCGAGGCAGAGATAGAAACTACCCAATAGTGATGGAATTAATCATTGATTGAGAGGGAGATGAGACTGAGTTTGAAGAACTCGGAGTGGCGGGAGAGCTTGGAGTGTCGTCGACTGAAAATACAGCAACTCTGGTGAAGAGTGTGATGAAGCATTTCGTGAGCTACATATTGTATTATAATAGGTTAAGTCTGAGAGTTAGAGTTGTAGCTATTCATTACTAAGAGTGTGTAGGCTGCACGAGGAGAATCTATGAGTTCAGATTGCTAGCTAGTCTAGGAGATTAGACTGAGCATTAGATTTCGGCTAGGTAAGTAGTAGAGATGTGAGTCCTTGTACTTCGAACTGAGATAGTGGAATCTTGAGGATCGGAGCATCCTCTTTAGACGTAGGCAAGTTGCCGAACTGAGTGAACAAGCACTGTGTCTTTCTTATTCTGACAGTAGAGTGATTCCGCAGAAAGATACAGAGAGTGCTTAAGAAGAAGCTATAACTCAGCATCAGCAACACAGCAGAATCTCAATTGGTATCAGAGCCGTTCGCTCAAAATATAAAGTGTGATCCGGGAGAGTGTTGCTCATACGCATGGCCACTATGAAAGAAGGACAAAGCACCAGCCGACCTCCATTGTTCGAGGGAGTTAATTATGGCTATTGGAAGGCTCGAATGAAGGCTTTCATCAAAGCGATTGATGAAAGAGCTTAGAAGACTGTCATATCAAAATAGTCCCCCCAATGCCTGTCGAGAGAACTAGAGTTACCCATAAACAACCTGAAAACAAGTGGACTAAAGACGCATCAGGAAATTCTAAAGCTTTGAATGATATATTAACTGCTGTGGATGCTAACAATTTTAGGTTGATCTCTAACTGTGACACGGCCAAACAAGCAAGGGAGATCCTTGAAACTGCTCATGAGGGAACAGAAAAAGTGAAGGTCTCCAGAATGCAAATGATCACATCAAGATTTGAAAGCTTGAAGATGCTGGAGGATGAGACCATCTCTGTTTTTAATGTCAGACTGTGTGACATATCAAACGAGGCACATACACTTGGAGAACCGATTCAGAAGGAGAAACTGGTAAGAAAGGTTCTCAAATCTCTGACCTCGAAGTTTGATATGAAGGTAACTTCCATCGAGGAATCCCAAGATGTAAAGAACATAAGGGTGGAGGTGCTGATCGGGTCACTGAGGCAGTTCGAAATGAAAGTTACAGAGACTGCTTCACCACTCTCTAGGAAAGACTTTGGGTTGAAAGCTGAGACAAAAAAGAAAGAGAATGTCCCAGACGATGTCAACCAACAACTGTCTCTTCTGGTCAAAAACCTTGGAAAGTTCATGAAGAGAATGAACTAAAAATCTTCATACTCAGGTCAGTCATCCAGGGTGAGAAACTGAAGATGAGAAAATTCTCAAAGAAAGAACAAGAATGCTGACAAAGACAATGATGAAGGAAAAGACAAACAGAAAGGAATTCAGTGTTCGGAGTGCGAGGGATATGGACACAGACAGAGTGAATGTCCAAGTTACCATAAGAAGAACAACAAGTCTCTCACAGCAAACTGGAGTGATGAAGACATTGAAGAGGTGACTGATCACAAAGGAAATCTAACCGTGACTACTGTATTTCGTAATGATGATTTAGATCAAATAAAGACAGAATTTGTTTTTGGGACTGTTGAATCTGACAGCAGTGATGATGAAGAATACTCAGTAGAAGCTATACCTGATTAGTTCAAACTGATACAAGAAAAGTGTCAGGAAGTTATTGAAACAAACATAGAACTATTATCAAAGGTTTTAGGGCTGGAAGAAGAAAGAGACAACCTTCAAAGGATCATTACCTCTCTGTCCAAGAAACAATCAGATGATGCTAAGACAGTTGGTGAGGCATGTGAACAGCGAATCACTCTTGAAGCAAAATGGAGGAGAGTCATCCATGCTGGATGAGATTCTATCTTACCAAATGTATGGAGGTGGGACTGAAGGTCTCCGATTCACTGGTGATGAAGGAACAGGTATAACTACATTTGTCAAAGCCATAGTGATTGATCAAAGTACAAGTGTTCAGAAAGGTTCAATCGCAATTAATCCAGAGAGAGTAACAGAAAAGAAGTACAAGAGAGTGCTGAAGAATTTTGTAGATCAATCACATGCTTGGAAACACAGATCAAAGCAGAAGAGATGCTACGCTTGTGATCAAACTGGACATCTTCAGAGAAAGTGTCCAACACTGACAGTGTACAGGGAGACACGAAGAAGATCAAATGATCGACGAGTCATGAAAAGGAATCCTCTGAGCACGTATGAATACTACGGTACACAGATGCAGGTAAATCGAGGTTATCTTAGTACTGTGCAGGAAACTTGCAGGAGTGCTGAAGAGGCATTCATTCAGAGAAGGAGGCTTAGAAAGAAACGAAACAAATGTCACCCTTCAATAGCAAAAAAAAAAAAAAAAAAAAATCAGAAGTACATCTGAGAAGAACAAGTGTCAAATGCGCTGGGTGGAGGTGAAAAGGAACAAGTGTCAAAAGCGCTGGGTTGAGAAACAGCCGGCAAGTATCCCCTCTGGAGCAGGAACTGGGGAGCGAAAGCTTACAACAAAGGTTATTTTGGTTCCAGAAAAGATAGCTAAACAGAGTGCTGAAGCACTCTCTGGTGACTCGGAGCTGTAACTTTTTGAATGTTGTCTCCATAAAAGAATGGACACTCAGGAGACGACACGTGTCCAGCTGTTTTAAAAACAAAAAAAAGGAAAAAGACTGAGAAAGGAAGAACCCAGAAGTATCTGTTTCTCAACTAGATTTCCAAATCTCCGACGCCTTCAGCAATCAGTATTTCCTGCCTTCATATAATCGTTCGAAATGGTGAAAACAAGGGGACCTAAGGTTTACAAGCGAAGGGGTGAACCCAGCAAGCGAAAGAGCAGTGAGATGCCAGTGAGTGAGCCTGCAGCAGCCAAAAGAAGTTCGTCGCTGCAGATCGACGAACCAACAGATGTTCCACGATTGACTTGGATCTCGACCACTGATCGGTTAATTTCTTACTGATTATTCGTTCATTCGATGATGAATTTTGCTCCTCTCCCAAACTTTTCATTGTGTTTTTACCACTCTACTCTCATTTCATGTCAAGTTATATTAAATTGAGGATTTGTAGTCCGTTTTGAGCAAAATAAGGCAAAACACAAAGATTCAGACGAACACAGACCAAATTTGGGAAGATTGACCTATTCGTCATCAAAAGCTTTCCGAGCACATGATTCTTATCCGATTGAGGCGTGTTATATTCTGTTGGAACTATAACCTAAAGAACTGCAACTCTTTAGTTTACACCAAGACCAAATTCAAAGGTTTAGAAGGTAAAAAATGCGAGAAAATACAGAACCAAAGTGCTGAGTGAGTGATAGAGCCTATTTATACGCGCTATTTAAATCTTAACACTATGCTTGTTTGCATTATTTTGTGTACAAGATTACTGGTTTCCGGTGTTTTTGTATTCCAGGGCAAAGCGAGGGCCTAAGTCGGATACATGCTAATAGGCGCGTTTAAGGAGCGCAACACACAGCCTGCGGAGCTAGCAGCGCAATAGGATAGGAAGTTGCAGAGTCAGACTGCGGTGCGCAGACCGACTGTGCGAACCAGTGTGCGCCGTGCGCCATGCGCAGGATAATGGTGTTTCCAAATCTTGACACCATCAGATTTGGAAGTTGCCAAGACTGTCCTTGGGCCTCATGAGCAGTATATAAAGAGAGGAAGGCTAGGGTTTGAAGCACAATCACAGAGACACACAGAAACGGAGGAGAGAGAGCCAGAACTGAAAAACACACGAGCTGCTGCGAGGACCTGCGCTAGCCGACTGCGCGAGCCGAGACACAGCAACTTGCACGCACCTGCTTGTTACTGCTTTCTTGGATACTTTAGTTTTTATTTACTATTTCTATGATGTTTACTACTAGCATGTCTAGCTAAACGCTTTGTATCGGTTGGGCATGATTCTATGAGTATTTTCTTTGAGACTTGTGCTTAATGCATAGTTTGTTTGGGTGTATTAATTCTGTGCACACGGTTGACAACTAGTTGCATGAGTAGGGGAAGCCTTGAACCGCAATCTTACTCTTACTACTTGTTTGTTATATGTTAAACTAGTTGGTAGCTTGGCGGTGACAACTAGGAGTAACGCGCTATGATAATCAGCTGCTACTGTGACAGGATTCGTAGCTGCTTAGACTAGTTTCAAGAATTAATAGCTCATGAACTTTGATCGGAACATGCGCATATGTTAGGAAGCCTTGATCGGACACTAACTTCAGTAATCGAACTATAGACGTTTAGAGTCAATGATAAGGAATACATTCATAGAGGATTGTCTGCACCGATACTTTTCATAGTCATAGTACTTAATCTCTACTGCCTGCGCACGTCTCGTGCAAATTCTGCTTTCACTACTGTTTATTCGCGCACCTGCGCAACCCAACCACTCACAACCCAATTTTCATAAGTTGTAGGTTACTAGTTAGAACGAGTCTGCTTGCTCCTTGTGGAATCGACCCTGACTTAGCCGCTGTACTAAGTGGAGAAGGAAGGATTAATTTGACGCGTACAACGACGCGCGATCAGTGAGCAGTAGTCCGGTTCATACTTGAACCACCAGTTCAAGGCTGCACCGCCGGTTTACATGTTGAACCACCGGTTTAGTTTTAAACCGGCCGAAAGTGCAAAAATTCGTGACCTACTGAGCCAGCCCGGTTCATGACAGAACCGGCGGTTCATCAATCAAATCGGTGGTTCAATCAAAAAACCGACGGCTTGACACTGAACCGGTCCTGATTTGATTTCTAAAATTGGCCCAATTGATTTTGAAATAAATAAGAACCTAGAACCCATTTAAAAGGATTCTAAACTTGGGCAAAATTTTTGACCTATTTCCTTAAGAGAGGAAAGACGGCTCAAGACTCCAAGAAGATTAAAGACCGAAGACTCGGCTTCGTAGTGAAGGATTCTACTTAAATTTTTTTTTATATATGTATTCTGGTTTTATCACCATGACTAGTGAGTAGTCGTCTCGTTCCGAGATCCTACGGATCACATGCTTGTACTCAAACAATTCATACGATGTTAATAAAACCTTTCAATTATGTTAATGGAGTTCTATAATTCTATTGTTCTTAATTTATCGTTCCTGCATGTCTGACATAGATTGGATGCTTTCTTGTTAGAACGAAATGAGGTTAAGGACCAAAAAGATGATTCAATCTGAGGTAATTAATCGGATTGAGTAGAGTTGATATCGAAACATGGTAGCTATATTGTTAGTACATGAATCGATAGGAAAGTTGACATCTTTTGTTTGGAAACCCTAGGCTTACTAAATCGAAACTGTTGATCATCCGTGATTGGGCGGCGTTCAACAGTGTAGATTAATTCAGGCAATGATCCGTGACTGGGCAGCTTGCCTGATGTTATTAGGGTATTTCCATAATTCTATACTAAAATTTAATTGTTTGGATTATTGCATGATTTGTGTGTTAAGCATGGGTGAAGTTTGATTCTAGAATATTGATTTTATTTGCATAATTTTGTTCTTGCGTCAGAATCATTTAGTTAGGTAATTATAACTTCTCCATTATTAGAATAGTTAAACGAAGACACTATCTTGCATAGTATACACACATATTTTCTCTTTGGATCGACCCTTGGCTTACCAAGGTTTATAAATTGTGTTTGATTGCAACTTGACCCCTAAAATATAAATTGACAACTATAAAGGATTAAAAATACGCTTTTCAACCACCGACCAAGCAGAAGGTGGCCCGTCCATCACAGCAGACAATATGCCCACAGACGAGAGTGGGGCTATGAGGTCTGCAAGTAACAGCCTCAGCCAGAGTGGCGAAGGAACTGGTTTAGCATCTTCTGGGTCCAGCACTGACTCAGATGGCTCATCTCATGAGCCACAAATGAAGAAAGCCCGGAACATATAGGTAGCTGCCGTTCCTACCCCTCCATCTGAACCAGAACAAGTTACCGCCAGTAGTGGAGAGGCAGTGGCCGGGGAGGTGGAGAAGCATCTCCCTAAGGAACCTGGGAGCAAAGAGAAAGAGCCAGTGGTGGTAAGCTCATCAAGTGATGAAGAGACTGCTGAAGCAGAAATCTACAGATGATTTCAGACTTGCTCTAAGACTCCGACCAGTGCCATCCACCAGAAAAGTTGTACTTACTCCAACAATATCACCTTTGACCGGACGAGACCAACAAGGATTATGGTTCATATCCAAAAAGGCTGCGGGTTCCTGGGAAGTAATCAACCGCGGAACTATGGTGGCTGAGAAAGTAGTAGAGGTTTGAAGATTTCGGGTACCAGAAGTGATCTCACTGCTGAGAGGAGTAAAGTTGCTAAACTCCCTAATTTTCGTTAAGCGTTACAATTTGCATGTGGTTAAGGAGTTTTTAGCCAATATACATGGAGATTTTAGAGTGGTAGATAGCTTGTTGTATGGGACAAGTTTTGTTAGAAGGCTGAGGGAGGTGATCACACCAGCTGTGATAAATAAGTTTTTGGGGATTGATGAGAATGCCAGTCCTCCTGCTGAAGTGAGCTCTGATAGGCTGGCAACTGTTCTTATTGGAGGATTGTGCAAAAGCTGGGTATATTAGAATTTAGGAGCTGATGATTTAACAACTAAGTATGGAATCCTTTATGCTCTTGCGGTGAGAAACTGAATGCCCAACTCTCACATGGGAAATGTAAGTCGAGCTATGTTGGGCTGTTATTATTCAGTGTTGGAGAAAGACGGAGGATAAATTTGGGGAAGATCATTTTTGATCAGATTGCTGCACATGCTGATAAGCCGAAATCCAATCTATGCATTGGATTTCCTTCGCTTATTTATGAGTTAATGATCAGCCAGCATAAGGAGCTGGGAGCAGCACATGAGGGTCTGTCAGGAGCTACTCAATTTTCACACTAGACCACAAGGTCTTTAAGGGCCGGCATATTATGGATATCGAAGAGGGCCGGCATATTATGGATATCGAAGAAGGTGAGCCTGACATTGAGCCAGCTTGAGAAATTCCAGAGACTGCTGAAGCAATCTTTGTTGCTCCAGCCCCTACAATGGACACAACTCTAAGGGCCAGGATGATCAGTCTGCTGAAATCAAAACATGCTCATCTGACCGAAGTGATAAAGAAGAGCTCAATACAGAGATCCTAGATTGGCAGTGTCTTATGTGACTTGAAGTACCCAGCAGCCAGCGGAGCCGCCCCTGCTCAGCTCAATAAATGAATGAAGCCCTCGCATTTGTGCTAAAAAGGGGGAGAGAAGGCTCTAATAGTGTTACACTTTCATTAGACTCTAACTCTGACATGACTTGACACTAACTCTTAATCCTGAACTGCTCTTAGAACTATTAGATGTTTAGATTCATTGAGGTACTCTAAACTCAAGTGTAATAGTTAGAGAAATTATCAAGCACAGCTCTAGTTGTTGCCAGAGTGTCTGGATCAGTAGCTTAGCTGTAGTTGTGTTTTTAGTTGTGTGAAAATGCCAAGGGGGGATTGTTGAGGATATGTCATCCTTGACAAAACTGCTAAAAAGACTGTTGAAGCACTCCCTGAAGATTGGCGGCTGGAGCACAATCTGAAGACTATCAAAACAACAACAACAACAAAGAACTAGAGTCTGCTTCAGTAATCACTGGAGATTTAAAGCTGAGACACTTTTTGAAGAATGGGTGAGAGACAGCTATGAAGAGACGGAGTCTGCTTCAGCACTCAGTGATGATCCAGAGCTAGAGCAGAATGCCCATTCAACCTAACGTTGCACGGTGACGCTTCGGCATGGTCCGGCTAGCATCGGGGAACCTCAGAGAGTTATGCAGATGTCACAAAGAGCTCATCAATAGCCAGCACGAGGTCAAAGAAGATTGGGTTTCTAAATTTCAAAATTAGAAAACGGAATCTTCAACAACCTTCCGAAAATCCAGGCGGAGATTCTGATAATGATGGCAACAAGATTTCCGTGCCTGGCAACCTGAGAAGCTACAAGAGGGACGCAGCATACAACACGATTAGAGAGCGCGGAGCGAGAACATAGAGATCAACGATGGTTATAGGGTTTATGCATTGAGTTGAAGACTGGTGTGGTGTGCAGAAGGATTCGAAACTCGTGGAGTTTGATTAGGATTGGTCCAGATTTCAGCTGGAGCGCTGCTCGTTGAAGGGACAATCGGAGCTCGGTGATCAGCCGCGGACAGGTAGTGTCGCGGGCTGCGACGAAGAGATAGAAGCTACCCAATAATGACGGAGTGGGTCATTGATTGAGGGGGAGATGAGACTGAGTTTGAAGAACTCAAAGTGTCCGACTACTTGGCGGGATAGCTTGGAGTGTCGTCAATTAAAGATACAGCAACTCTAGTGATGAGTGTACTGAAGCATTCCGTGAGCTACATATTGTATCAGAATAGGCTAAGTCTGAGAGTCAAAGTTGTACCTATTCATTACTGAGAGTGTGTGGGTTCAGATTGCTAGCTAGTCTAGCAGATTAGACTGAGCATTAGATTTCAGCTAGGCGATAAGTAGAGGTGTGAGTCCTTGTACTTCGAACTGAGATAGTGGATTCTTGAGGATCGGAGCATCCTCCTCAGTTCGGCAATTTGCAGAACTGGGTGAACAAATATTGTGTCTTTCTTATTCTGACAGTAGAGTAATTCCGCAGAAAGATACAGAGGGTTCTTAAGCAGAAGCTGTAACTCAGCATCAGGAACGCAGCAGAATTTCATATCCGATGTACTTTTGTTTATCAAAATTACACGGACGACTGAGGGACTTATCCTAAGTCAGTCACATATGTTTATAAAATCTTAAACAAGTTTGGATAAAATAATTCCGATATACTAGAACTCATTTGATATAAGTTAACAACGTGAAAAAATGGGTTAAACTGCACCATTTTGAAGATTTACTGCAGCTTCTTATCCGGATCTCAACGAGTCAAAACTTGCAGCTGTGGTTTTGTGGATCTTTGGAATCTTTAGGAGAGGCCTCCGTAACATCCATCTGGAGACGGGCCGCACGGACGATCATGAGCTCGGCAACAATATATTTTTTCAGATAATTTTAAAAGATGCTAACCATTCGAAGATTTGGATTATGTTTATAAATTTAAAATTGAATTTGAAATATTTGGAAATTAATTATTCAAATTAGCAACTTGAAAACCATTGCAATTAAATATTTTTATTTTTATTTCCAAAATTTCAATTAAATTAAATTTTTAAAAACTAAACCGTCCCAAATTTGTGGTATTCTAGTTACATTGAATGACAGATTGATGCTCAAAGAGGGGTTTAAAATATTAGAAATTTTAGTCTATTAAGAATAGAACATTCAATCTTGTAGAATAGAATTGTAAGTAATGTGAAAGTATCTTACATTGATTGGAAAGTGAATAGAATGTAAGCTTATATATAAACTCATTCTACCTTTTTGGTAAGATGTTAACCAATGAAGCTCTCCTTATGCGTATGGTTGCAAATCATGAGCCAGTCAGGGTTCGAAACGGGCTTGGGTGCGTCCGCGATTGGTGGACCTATTTAGTCTGATGATGCAGTATGGCAGTTTTTGACAAAACCAGCACAAGTGAACAAGCAGCTGAACAAGGTGCTGCTATAGCAGGAGCTAGTTCTAGGAGCTGTAGCATCTGTCCGTCAACTGTAGCCTGGATCTTTGGAAAAAGGGTTTGACAGTTCATCAAAGAGCATCAGAGGAGTTTCTAAGTATTCAGTAAAGAATATTCCAGTGAAGATTCCCAGTTGGTGGAAAAGATTTGATTGGAGAAGATTAGATTTGCAAATCTAATCTAATCTCCTACAAATTAGGAGATATTGTTGTTTGGAAGAAATTGCTAAAAATGTGAATGATGGAACATCGATGTTTCTGTTTAAAGTAGGTCCTTCAAAGAGTTGAAGATGATCGAATCTAAGAGAGAAAACACGAGAGCATACACAGAATTCCGAGAGGAAAGAATTCAAGTGCAAAGAGCTTCGACCATTACCGAGAGCACCGCAGGCGCGTGGAGCTGTGTGATTGTACTGAGGGTGATCGAGACTTGCAGAGTCTGATCACTGCTTGATCTGGAAGCCAATTCAGAGCAGCGAGTGTTTGTTGGTTGATCAAGGCGACTCGGTCAAGTGTCTGGTCGGCTGTTCTCGCTAGTGACAAGTGGTCACTGAGTGAGGGGGAGTTTTCCAGAGTGTGCAGCGCTCGAAGAAGTGTTCGATCGGCTTAGCGGAAGGCTTAAGAGCGACACGGAGAGATTGTGCATCAGCTGTGTGCTACAGCAGATGCTATAGCAAACCTGCAGTGATTGAGTATTATTTAGAATAGGCTGAGTTTGTGGAGACAGTAGCTATTCTAGATTGATATCAGTGTAGGTTGGGCAGACACAAGTCAGAGCTCGTTCTGATTGTGATCTTGGTTCCACTTGAGGTTGAGTAGCATAGGTTGCGTGGAGATTGTAACCGAGTGTACTTTAAGACCTTCGAGATTAGTGGATTGAAAACTGGAGTACAGTCCTCCCCAAACGTAGGCAATTGGCCGAACTGGGTGAACAAATTAGTATTCCTTGACGTGTCTTATTGCTTCAGAATCTGGTGAAAAAGCGTGTGATGTAGCAACTGCTTGTTCACAATCTGCATTTCAGAGGTGCTGCGAATTTCATAGTCATATGCGGACAAACCTTCTTTTGTACTTTTTTCTAAACTTTAAATTCTGAGCATATTAGTTGAGGCGACGTGGACCGATTTAGTCGTATGCGGACAGACCTTCTCTATTTTTTTTAAATTTAAACTTTTAATTTTGAGCATATAAGTTGAGGCGCCTTTACATAACTTTGAAGCGATGGGACGCCTGAGTGACCACTAATTGTATATATGGTTTGAGGCATCGCTTGGGACTTAATATTGAGGTGATGCCTGAGTGAATTAAATTTCTTTTAGAGCATTAACGAACCCTTAAATTGACGCCTGAGTGAGGCGTCGTCTGGCTTAGAAGTGAGGCTACACCTGGGGCGTCACTACTCAAAGCCTATATAAAAAAAAAAACTTTCTATTCATTTTGATAGATAACTCAAAAACCACACCAGACATACAACTCCATCGATCATCCCTGAAGTTCTAAAGTACCTACTTTTCAATTTTGAGATTTGATTTGAGTGTTTTATCGTGGTGATAGTTAAAAGTATAAGAAAGTTCGATCAGCAGTTTTTTGGTGCAAAAAGAAAGATCGTTGAGTTGTTGTGTCATGGGAAGCGGTTTACCAAAGATCTCATCACCCAAGGGAGGCCAATAACGTTCTAAGAAGATCGTCTAACTCGTCTCATTTCCATACACTGATTTGTTTCAAAGAAATTATTAAACGCAGACAAATTATTGCACTTTTTCAGCAACAAGACTAACGTACTGATTTGTAGAAGAAATCAGTAGTGGCTGCTCATCTTCGTTCTTAGTCCAACATTGGAAAACCCATTCAGCCAATACATATTGCATAGATAAAATAGTATAGTTCAAAATGGTTAAGGGGTGGTCGAGCACACTTAGAGATGGAAGTGGGTCGGTCAGCCCGTGGGCCAGTTCGGGTGGCTCATGGGCTAGCTCGACCCAGCCCTACCCGAACACATCAACCCGTGGGTCGAGTGGGTTCGGTTACAGCTCGCGGGTCGGGCTAGGTCCCTTAAAAAAAATTTCGAGTCAGCCCGGGTTCGACCCGGCCCAGCCCTGACCCAGCTCGCCCGACCCACGGGCTCGACCCACGAGCTCGACCCACGGGCTCGACCCACGGGCTCGACCCACGGGCTAAAATTCAAAAATATAGCCGTTAAGTTCAAAAGTAGGTTCTGATTGTAGTTCATCATCACAACAAGATACAACTAATGTGTCTTTCGTTTGTGAGGAAGATTTTGCATTGTATCAATGGAAAGCATATAAAAGGCAAGCCACAGGTGAGTGTAGTACCTCCTTTCAATCAAACGCGGGTAGTTCAAATTACAATGAGCTTCAATTTTATTTGTCTCGATCCGAGCCTCCAATAGACCCCAAAACTGGATTTGTTGGCGTGGTGGAAGGTAAACGGTCATACTTGGCTTATACTATCTGCTATGGCTAGGGACCTACTAACCGCTCCGATGTCAACTGTGGCGTCCTAAGCTTGTTTTTCTGCAGGTACAAGGGTATTGGATGACAAAAGATCACGGTTGAATGATACTTCAATTGAAATGTGCATTTGCCTAAAAGATTGGCTTGCTGCTGAACGAAGAGAACAAGATAGTAAAACAAATTTGGATTATGAAACTGGAGATGAATTAGAATAATATATCATTGTCTTTTTTAGCATGTTTTATAGTCAATTGGTGTTAGGCTATTGTAAGATTGAACTATTTATAAAGTTCCAGTTTAGATACTTAGAGTTTGTGTAAGGCTTTGGCCATCGGTGTGTACTTTCCTCGAGCCAGGATGTTTGGCTCCCAATTAATAGATCAGCGGGTTTCTAATTAAAATTAAAAGAATAATTTTTTTTCTCACAAGTATTTTACTAATATCTTCTAAATATAATTTAAATAAAAAATATAATGTACAAGTACAAGTTCCCTAAATCCTAAACCTCTGAACCCTATACCTCTAAACCCTATACCCCTAAACCTTAAACCCTAAACCCTATACTCCAAACCCCTAAACTCTTGTACAATAATCCTAAAGTCCTAAACTCATGGGTCCAACCCGTGGGTCCAATTCGTGGGCTCAACTCGTGGGTCCAACTCGTGGGCTCAACCCGTGGGCCAGCTCGACCCAGCTCGTTCGTGGCGAGCTGACTTATAACCCGTGGGTCGGGCTGGGTTCATGTTTTTTTACTGAACCCGGCTCGTGGGGCAGCTCATTTTTTTTTTGAATCCAGCCCGACCCAGCCCAAGCTCGCGTGGGTTATGAAATTTCGACCCAGCTCGACCCGTGGCTCGACCCACTTCCATTTCTAAGCACACTACAAAATGGTACAATTCATTTTACACCATTCCTTTTGGGAGAATTCGATCAAAGTCCAAATAAAATTCTTGCGCTAATTCTATTAACGATCTTCCACTTTGAAGCGTATGCCGCCTCAGATGAATGTTTAGGGTTTAGGGATGCTGAAGTTAATGTTGGAAATATGAAGAAAAAAAATATGGGGAGGCATAAGATACATTTTGATTTGTCAACACAATAAGCATTTCTCTATTTCTTTTTTCTTCATGTCAGAAACAATTTGTAATTTATGATTCTTGATCGAATCTTACAAAACAATGAAATCAAAGAAAGAATAGAAACGATTTTACCCTGGTTCAACTAGCCAAAGCTAGCATACATCCAACTAATTAATAAGGTCGATTTACTACTAATTATGACTCCAACAGACTCCGACGACCCTCTTCATTCACTCAATTGCACTAGAACACTTTTCTACCCTATCCTGACTTTTGTGCACTTCAAGAACCTTAGAACCCAAAATTGTAAAACTCGAAAGGTTTTTTGTTTTCTGCTGAACTAAAGTCTTTTGTACGACACGACTTTGAGGTTATACTAATTAGAAAAATGCCATTTGACCAAGAAAGCACAATTGACCTTAACTAGCCTAGCTCATTTAAAGGTCAATAGACTCAACTCTCTCTTCTCGCACAACTTTCCTTCTCTCCTCTAATCAGTCACCAAGACAAAGCTTTCAGCAGCAACTCCCACAGAATTTGCTGCCAACATCTTCAATTTTCCACTTTGGTGCCAAATCTAGATCTACTTAGCCTCCCCCTACATCGACGTGTATCCAATACTTTTACCAATTCCAAGTACACCTGGAACTTATAACCTGGAATTGCCTTTGTCAACATATCTGCAGGGTTAAACTCAATACCAATTTAACGACCTAAACTGCATCAGCCTCTGTAACATCTTGCACAAAATGAAGTCTTATATCTATATGTTTAGACCTTTCATGAAAAACTTGATGTTTTTCTAGATGAACCGCACCTTGACTATCACAACCAATTTTTAGACAGTTCTGCTCATATCCTAACTCAACCATTAGACCCTTTAACCACAATGTCTCATTCACTGACTCAATCACTGTAATATATTTTACTTCAAGTGTTGATAAGGCAACAATTTTTCATAAACTAGCCTTTCAACTCACAGCAATACCAAAACATGTAAATATCATACATGCTTGTAATTTCCTAGCGTCAGTACTACTAGAATAATCTAAGTCGACAAATCTAAAGACAATATCTCTATCATCGGATACACCTCCATATACTAGGGTCTTATTTAATGTACTTTTCACTTACCTTAGCAGCCACTTCACAGAAAGCCAGTGTTACTTTTCTGGGTTTGCCATGAACCTGCTTACCAAGCTTACCCCATGTGCTAGGTTTGATCTTGTGCATAATTGCGTACATCAAGGATCCTACTACACTAAAGTAAGGCATTGTGCTCATATATTGCTTTTCCTCATCTGTCTGTGGTGATTGGTCTATACGCAACTTAAAATGGTAAGCAAGAGGATTGTTAACTGTTTTTGTCTTAGTCATGTCATATTTAGCAACTACCTTAGATAAATAATCAGACTAGCTCAAAAACAAAGTCTTAGACTTTCTATTTCTTTTAATTTGCATTCCTAGAATTTTTTTGAGTTGGTCCTAGGTTCTTCATATCAAAGTTACTTTTCAACTAATCTTTGAAACTGCTGATAGCATTCATATCATTACTAGCTATTAACATGTCATCCACATATTACAACCAAATAAATCATTGAATCATTTTTAACACAATTACTGTATATGCACCAGTTATAACTTGATATTGTATACTCATATCTCATCATGAACTCATCAAATTGCTATACCATTGTCTAGGTGAGTGTTTGAGTCCATAAAGGGATTTCTTAAGCAATCAGACCTTATTATTTGTATCTCCAACCTAAAATCCTTCAAATTGTTTCACAAAAATATAGTTTCATCCAAATTTTCATGAAGAAATGCAGTTTTTACAGTAAGTTGCTCTAATTCATGATGAAAATGTGCTATATAGCCAAGAAAATCCTAATTAATCTAAGTTTGACGTAGAAGAATAGACTTCATTGTAATTTATCCCTTCTTGTTGCATGAAGTCTTTTGCAACAAGTCTAGCCTTAAATCTAGGCTCTTCTACCCCTGGAATGCCCTCTTTTCTTTTAAAAACCCACCTACAGCCTACAGATTTTTATTTTTAGGTTTGTCTACCAACAACCTGTTAACATTCTTTTCCAGGGACTCAACTTCCTCCTGCATAGCCTTTTTCTACAGATCAGCATGTCTGGAATTTACAGCTTCTAAATATGTTTTAGGCTCATCTGCTGATATGCCACACTTAAAGAAAATGCAATAAGTTCATCAAATCGATAACTAGATGGAGCATTTGATTGTCTTTTTTGTCTGTCTCTAACTAAAATGTATTCAAAATCAGCATTATGAGTTTGAGAGATGCTTTCTTCTGATTGGTTATGAAATTTGGAGCGTTGCTGGTGTCTTGAACCAACAGGTTGTTATAGCAACCTTCTAGTTTACTTTGTAGAATTTACTTGTGAAGGCCGACCCTGCAAGACATAAACACTTTGGTTACCCAGTTCGGCAATTGCCTACGTCTGGGGAGGACTTCTCTTCAGTCATCAAGATTCCACTACGTACTGTTACAGTACAAGGACACCAGAACTCAGCCTACGCTAGTCCAACCTTTACTTCTAAACTAGCTTGAATCTTCGTTCAGTCTGATCGCACTGACTAGCTTACACTGTCAACACAATCCAGTAGTAGAATGCTACAACTTTAATAACTTACAACGTCAAGTTGCTTCCGTAGCCGATGTCCACGACTCTCCAAACTCTCCCAGCTGAGCAGTCGGGCCTCCATGAGTACTCCAGACTCTGGTAGTACTCCCCTTTCAGTGACCTTCCGTCACCTATAGGAAACACTGCTTTGCTCTCCAATCGTCAGTGACCCACTCGTCCGTGCTGATTCGTTAAAGCTTTGTGCTTGATCTTTTAATGAGATTTCGCTCTAGTTGAACTCAGTCGATCAAGCTTAGATCAGACTCTGCTAGTCGTGATATTTCTCTCTGCACTTCAACACTCTCTTCTCGCACAACTTTCCTTCTCTCCTCTAATCAATCACCAAGACAAAGGTTTCAGCAGCAACTCCCACTGATTGCTGCCAACATCTTCATTTTTCCACTTTGGTGCCAAATCTCGATCTACTTAGCCTCCCCCTGCATCGACCTGTATCCAACACTTTTACCAATTCCAAGGACACCTGCAACTTATAACTTGGAACTGTCTTTGTTAACATATCTCCAGGGTTAAACTCAATACCAATTTAACGACTTGAACTGCATCAGCCTCTGTAACATCTTGCACAAAATGAAGTCTTATATCTATATGTTTAGACCTTTCATGCAAAACTTGATGTTTTTCTAGATGAACCGCACCTTGTCTATCACAACCAATTTTTAGACAGTTCTGCTCATATCTTAACTCAACCATTAGACCCTTTAACCACAATGTCTCATTCACTGACTCAATCACTGTAATATATTCTACTTCAATTGTTGATAAGGCAACAATTTTTCACAAACTAGCCTTTCAACTCACAGCAATACACAATATCTCTATCACCGGATACACCTCCATATACTAGGGTCTTATTTAATGTACTTTTCACTTACCTTAGCAGCCACTTCACAGAAAGCCAGTGTTACTTTTCTGGGTTTGCCATGAACCTGCTTACCAAGCTTACCCCATGTGCTAGGTTTGATCTTGTGCATAATTGCGTACATCAAGGATCCTACTACACTAAAGTAAGGCATTGTGCCCATATATTGCTTTTCCTCATCTGTCTGTGGTGATTGGTCTATACGCAACTTAAAATGGTGAGCAAGAGGATTGTTAACTGTTTTTGTCTTAGTCATGTCATATTTAGCAACTACCATAGATAAAAAAAATCAGACTAGCTCAAAAACAAAGTCTTAGACTTTCTATTTCTTTTAATTTGCATTCCTAGAATTTTTTTGAGCTGGTCCTAGGTTCTTCATATCAAAGTTATTTTTCAACTGATCTTTGAAACTGTTGATAGCATTCATATCATTACTAGCTATTAACATGTCATCCACATATAACAACCAAATAAATCATTGAATCATTTTTAACACATTTACTGTATATGCACCGGTTATAACTTGATCTTGTATACTCATATCTCATCATGAACTCATCAGATTTCTATACCATTGTCTAGGTGAGTGTTTGAGTCCATAAAGGGATTTCGTAAGCAATCAGGCCTTATTATTTGTATCTCCAACCTAAAATCCTTCTGGTTGTTTCACAAAACTAGTTTCATCCAAATTTTCATGAAGAAATGCAGTTTTTACAGTAAGTTGCTCTAATTCATGATGTAAATGTGCTATATAGCCAAGACAACCCTAATTAATCTAAGTTTGACGTAGAAGAATAGACTTCATTTTAATTTATCCCTTCTTGTTGCGTGAAGTCTTTTGCAACAAGTCTAGCATTAAATCTAGGCTCTTCTACCTCTGGAATGCCCTCTTTTCTTTTAAAAACCCACCTACAGCCTACAATTTTTTATTTTTAGGTTTGTCTACGAGCAACCTATTAACATTCTTTTCTAGGGACTCAACTTCCTCCTGCATAGCCTTTTTCTACAGATCAGCATGTCTGGAATTTACAGCTTCTAAATATGTCTTAGGCTCATCTGCTGATATGCCACACTTAAAGAAAATGCAATAAGTTCATCAAATCGATATCTAGATGGAGCATTTGATTGTCTTTTCTGTCTGTCTCTAACTAAAATGTATTCAAAATCAGCATTATGAGTTTCAGAGATGCTTTCTTCTGATTGATTATGAAATTTGGAGCGTTGCTGGTGTCTTGAACCAACAGGTTGTTATAGCAACCTTCTAGTTTACTTTGTGGAATTTACTTGTGAAGGCCGACCCTGGAAGACATAAACACTTTGGTTACCCAGTTCGGCAATTGCCTACGTCTGGAGAGGACTTCTCTCCAGTCATCAAGATTCCACTACGTACTGTTACAGTACAAGGACACCTGAACTCAGCCAACGCTAGTCCAACCTTTACTTCTAAACTAGCTTGAATCTTCGCTCAGTCTGATCGCACTGACTAGCTTACACTGTCAACACAATCCAGTAGTAGAATGCTACAGCTCTAATAACTTACAACGTCAAGTTGCTTCCGTAGCCGATGTCCACGACCCTCCAACTCTTCCAGCTGAGCAGTCGGGCCTCCATGAGTACTCCAGACTCTGGTAGTACTCCCTCTTTCAGTGACCTCCCGTCACCTATAGGAAACACTGCTTTGCTCTCCAATCGTCAGTGACCCACTCGTCCGCGCTGATTCGTTAAAGCTTTGTGCTTGATCTTTTAATGAGATTTCGCTCTAGTTGAACTCAGTCGATCAAGCTTAGATCAGACTCTGCTAGTCGTGATATTTCTCTCTGCTCATGCACTCACAACTCTTCGACTATACGATCAAGGGTTGCTCGAATACGTTGGCTCCAGAGTGCGAAGTCTTCCTTTCCATCAAATCGATTCACTTCAATCTTCGGTTGACCATCTTGTGAACTAGTTGGCTCTGATACCAATTGTAAAATTTGTGATTCTTGATTGAAGCTTGACAAAACGAATGAAATCAAAAAAAGAACAGAAACGATTTTACCCTGGATGTAGGCTAATTGTGAGTACAAAGGACGATGATAGACTCCGACGATCCTCTCGGTTCATTCAATTGCATTAGAACACTTCTCTACCCTATCTTAACTTCTCTGCACTTCAAGAACCCTAGAACCCAAATGTGCGAAACTCGATAGCTTTTTTGTTCTATGCTGAGCTAAAGCCTTTTATATGACAAGGCTTTGAGCTAATTACAAAACTGCCATTTGACCAAGAAATCACAATTGACCCCAACTATCCTAGCTCATTACAGGTCAATAGACTCAACTATCTCTTCCTCTACAGCTTTTCTTTTAAGCTCTGATCATTCAGGAAGACAAAGGTTCCAACACCAACTCTCACTGGATTTGGTACCAACATCTTTACAACTCTTCATATAGTCTAAGACATGACTCTTGAACAAATATAATTAAAAGACATCTAATGACCTTAAGTTATGAAGACTATCATAATTTCTTATTTGTGACTCCAAATGACTTGAAACTTTGACCATCATCAAACATATTTAAATACACATCAATAGACTTCTTCTTATTCGCACACAATGACCTTCACTCGCCCTTTCATTTTCACTCATTTAAATAGCCTTCAAATATGTGGACCGTGAAGAATCTAATAAATCCTTCTAATTAAGTTTATATTTTCAGTAGTTAAATTGGCCCAAAATTTTAGGAGCAATTAAAGAGAGTTTGGAAAGCTTATGGACCTCTCTTGTTCACCTAGTCTTGCCAGGTTAATATAGTTTAGGATTTGATTGAATGAAATTCTCGTTCAACTCATAACTAAGAAGTTGAAATTGATAAGTTTTGGCACTTTAATTCTTTACAACATGAGCCAAATACAAATAACATGTAAAGGTTTGTTTGATTGTTACATGAATAATAATAAAGACAACTTCTCTCGGGCGCCACGGCCGCCTTACTTACCGCCCTCTACCTAGCCTGACAGCCTGCGCACCATTCTCTCCGCCGCATTATCTATATCTTAGCTCCTCATTCATATGATTCTCTGCAAGAAGTATAGGACACAACAGGGTCAATCTTGTAGTGGTAAATAATGTCCGAGTTGTCAAAATATGAATAAGTAGTTGGATAAGATGAGACAAATATTGTGTCTCAGTCTTCCTTTTAATGGTCGACATCAAATCCAAGTCATGGACACCTTAACTTGATTTCAAGAGCAAACTAAAGTGTTTATTGGATTTCACAGATTCTGATTTGTAAGACAGAGGTGGTGGCAGGCAAGCGGCCTTGCTTGACTTTCAATTCAACCATGGGCGACTATGCCCACATGAAGTGGACTAGGAGCTGTAGAAATTTACACACGCTTCTTCTTTTTCTTGACTTTTCCCATTCATTCTTCTCATTACTAATTATATAAACTCACACCCAAATATATAATAATTCTCATAAATCAAAGCCGCACCATTATTCACTTGATATTCTCCGGAATAAAATAAAAACTTTATAATGAATTATAACATCAGTACTTCTGACTTCGAACTCTAAAAGTTAAGTTAAGTATATTTATGTTAAAAAGTATACATGTTAAAAAGAAGGTGGTGACAAAACAAACAACTAACATAGACGTACCATTTGACAATTTGTACAACAAAGGTTGATAAATACATAAAATAAAAATTACATGTCATCACCTTCGTCCATAAATTAACTTAACATTTTGATAAACTTGGAAACATCATATTATACATTGGCATCAGCATGTCTCTCGTCGTTCTAACTTGTACCCAACGAAGGTGATCAGACAACATCTTATATCATCTCCCATCTATCTTCATCAGTTGTACAAATCAAAAACAGTTTATCAAGGTGTTTCTCGACCAAATGTCATAGGCACTGCCCAAAGAAATCCAGGGCCATCCTTTTTCACTTGTTCCATATCGGAGAGTATGGAACAATTTTTTTTCATGCATATAAGGGTCGGTCATGTTCAAAATTCGAAATGCCTTATCAAAGTCGGTGACTTTTTTCGACTTCGAAGACGAAGACTCTCCAAACTTTCTTTTCTTTGAGCTGGTTCTTTTTGTAGGAGACCTACTTCAATTAGGGTCATCTGAATAAGCCACCCCTCGACCGAAAATTTGTACATCATCTCTATCTCCTGACCCTTTTTTAATGGGATCCCCCATTCTGTATTCAAACCCAAACCTTTCCCTTTAGATTGAGCTTGGCCAAAGCACGGAAAATACTTTTATTATCGGTGGCACATCTTCCCCAAAAACCGGGCACCAAAGATTCAAATCAGACAGTTTGTTCTTTATAACGTAATTTCCAGCACCAACTGTCATGTGTTTATGAAAAATCAAAAGATGAAAATAACACAAATTATCAACCAGCGTACTAACTGCTGACAAATTTGTGCACATTTTCATGCCCAAAGCTGTCCAAATTTCAACAAAATTTATAATGAATCATCAAATCAACTCCCAAACATGTCTCCAATTACGCTAAATGTGGAACAAAACTATAGAGTGCAGGGAACTGAAAGACAACCGGTATCTAAACTTCAATTTCCAATTCTGCTAAAACAATTTATTGGGAGATTCACGACCTACGATGGCGCTGAATCGGGAGAGACGGACGACGGTGGATCGTCTGTTCTGGCCCCATCAAGAATCGAACCCTAGTCGCTGAGATGTTACGTCTCTTTTTGATTTCCTTCAGAGGCCAATGTTTTGACCTAAAAAAAAATTTGTTCCTTAAATACATATATTAAGAATATTTAATTTCTTATCTTTTCAATTTTAATATTAAATTACATAAAAAAGTCATATAAATTTGTGCAATAATATATAAATATAAAATCACTTAAGTACTTAAGATAAGTTTAATATTAAAATAAATAATTTCATTTCAAAAGAATATATCTTTAATTATAGTGTTGGATTTTAGTAGCCGTGTCAGAAATATATATAACTTAAATATATATAACATCGTGGTTGTGATTTCGCGCCATAAATCAGCACGTATCTTATATGAAGATGTTCATCCTTTAGCTTCGTACGATGAATGATCCCACCACCACATTGGTACAGGTGGCACCGGATGATAAAGGTGTAAAAAACGTTGCACGAAGTGATTGCCAACGTGTCCGATAGCTATTTTCATACGCTCGTTGTAGTTAACCGGAGGGAATCTTAATGGCAAATGGGTAAAACAACTCCAATTAGTTCTACCACCTTTTTTTTACAGAATTTTTAATCACCACTACAATGTCATTTTCTAAACCAACCATCTTCCCCCAATTTAGCATATCTTTTCTATTTTCAAATATCTACACAAATGAAGAACAATTATGATGAAATTTGCTACTTGTATAATTTTTTCTTTGAAAATTAAATACTAAATAAGCATACAATAATGATACTAACCTGGTTTGTGGTAAATTCGGATGTATAATCCTGATTCTTGTTGGATATACTTTCCTCACAGCGAACATCATTCCCGTATGACCAGCTATTTGAAAATGAAACAAAATGAGCATTATCCATGATAGAGAGATATGATAGTCTAAAAGAAGTGTGAGTGAGTAACTTGCTACTCATAAGTTTATCCATTATATAGACTAATTAATATACGTTAAAAAATTTTGTTATCCAAAAAGATAGTGGACAAAAATAGATTTGACAATACAATACGTTTAAAAATTTTGTTATCCAAAAAGTTAGTTGACAAAAATATATTTGACAATACAGTATATTTAAAAATTTTGTTATCCAAAAAGTTAGTGGACAAAAATAGATTTGACAATACAATACATTTAAAAATTTTATTATCCAAAAAGTTAGTGGACAAAAATAGATTTGACAATACAATACGAAACACAAAATAGATTTGACAATACATTACGAAATACAAAATAGATAACTCACTGTAAAATAGATTCATACATAATTTTTAATAAAAGGTAGTAATATTAATTTATGTATTATATATATGTTGAGTATAACTTAGCTTTTGTTTAATCAATAAACAACTGACTGTAAAAAATATGTGTTATATATTTAATTTATAGATTGTTTTGAATTGACGATAATATCTCATTAAAAATAATAGATATCTATTATATTTATGTTAATTTATAAATAGTTTTAAATCAATACTTATTCTTTTATTGTTATGTTTTAAAAATAAAAGAAATGTTTATTATAAAAAAGTTAAAAGAATTATAGGTGAATGAGATATGTATATGAATTTGGGGTAAGTAAATATTGGAAGTATAATGAAAAAGAATTGTGAGACCCACAGAGATGAATGTGAGGTTGGAGGGTGTGAGGAGAAATGGCCTTTCAAAGACAGGACTAAACCAAGGAAAGTTACTGCATTAGCCAACCCTAGAAAAGTAAAACTCTCAAATCAAACCAGGGAAAGCAACAATTGAGCATCAAAAAAGGAGTGGCTAGGAAGATAGAATCCGTACGTGTGTTGGTTTTTGAGGGCTATGCCCGACAATAAAATGGTGTTGTGGTTAACCTGTCCGTGATTATATCTGGCCATATCTTTAGCAATTTAGGAACCTCTGCTTTATGTACATTTACCTAAACTGATTAGAATTGTGTGAGCTGGTTTGAATATGTGCTGTCTGATAACCTTGTTGTTTTCCACAAGTCATTTTCAGTCAAATTTGACGCTTATAATTGATGGAGGGCTATCTAGTTGTTGCCTTCATGAAATGTTGTCAGCTGATTAATTGTGGAACAAAATTTGTGTTTCTATTTTACAAATGATTGGTGGGCGTTAGCTTAACTCGAATAGAAATTTAAAATTTACTGACAGAAACACTACATATCAAACGTTATAGCTTCAATCAAACGACTGAACGTTTTGAGCTATTTACTCAAAATATAGCTTGAGTTACTAACTCTGGCCGGAATTCCATTGTACCCGTCCATCAAGACGTGATCTAGTGATAACATCTCAATAATTAGGATTATTTAAAATCGTTACGGTTATAACCACAAAGGACAGTCCAATAACATTGAATTTTAACATCCTAAATTTAGTTCGAATTTTAAAGTGAAGAGTAACTTGTTTTTGGATGTGGGGTTGCTCTAGCTTACCTTGGTAATTTTCTAATGCCAATGATATTAGTTGCTAAGTCAACACTACGCTAATCTCAAATCACATTCAAAATTTTAGATAAACTCTATAAAGACTTGTTACTATTTATCCAACTTGACATTTGAAATTGTAACTCAATAGTGATCCAAATGAGTGTGACATGAATAAATAAATAATTCGTTATTCAATTTAACAATGTCACAAATAAATCGATACCTCTAGTTTTCATCAACGGCGTGCCCCATTATTAATTGATTTAAATATAATTATCGTGGGATTATTGTATAGATATGGAAGAATGATTGTAATTTTCAGAATAAGTTTCCTCTTAATGAGATTTGACTCATGTTGATAATATAATAATTCGGCTTAGATTAGATACATTAAAATTGATGTAACAAATACATGAATTTACATCCTATTCTTATCTTTTGGAATCTAATACCACGAATCATTTCTTACCCAAAAATTTGATAGACACTTCCATCTGATGGCATCAAAATATCATATATATATATCATGCAAAATAAGGGCACGGCACTGCATATCTTAATTTCGAATACCAATTTTGATTATAAATTTCCATTACAAGCAGATGTAAGCTTAACACATAAGAAACAAATTGCATTTTTGGTTTTCCTAATTTCAATTTTGTCTCTACGATTTTAGATCGTGGGATTTTTAAAATCATGAAAATTAAATTTTATTATTTCAAATCATAATGAACGAATTAGTTATTCAAACAAATCTAAATTATAGAAAAATATCATAAACCGATAATCATATATAAGTTGAAAGGGATAAAATGTGAAACATTATATCCAAATTAAAGCATATGATGTCAGAGTCCATAATGTCTTGACTGTGCAAATGAGATCTGGAGTATCGCAACAAAATTTAATCAATTATAATATGACATCATTTTAAGTTCTGAGCGATTTTTTCTCTTTATATGTAGATTTATTTGGATTGGATGCACCAGATATGAATCCGACTAAGTGAATGGTGGATTCGGATGAGTTTTATGAGCTCCCAAAAGTTATAAATCCTTATTTTTTAGTAAAAAATAAGCTAGAATTGAATAACAAAATAGTAGTTAATAAATATATTCTTCCACTTGAGAACACACTTGCTTTTTATTCAACAAAAAATAAAAATAAGAAAGGGATTATCCCGGATAGGTAGAAGGATCTTTCCGCACAAACCCCTAAAGAAAAATGAGTTGAAAGTCAAAAGAAACCAACAAACCTAATTACAAAACAAGAACATTTCATCTCAAATCGATCCTCTCTCATCTCCACTGTCCAAATAGACCCCATCCAACGGTCATAATTCAATCTTAATAATACACTCCAACTCATCCCACCACTATTTATTCAAACACACCTTACCCAAAACTCCCAAAAAGAAAAACACAAATCTCAAATCTTCAATCCAATTCCGACACCGAATCCCTCCGCCTAACCGAATTCATTCAAACGGAGAAAACCCAGAAAGAAAGTCTCCGCCTTTTCTCCGGCAAGTGCAGATAATGCGGCGATCCGATTGACAGACGACTGACGAGCAACAAGAAAGTACAGAGAAGAGGCTTACCAGAGCAATCAATCGGCTGGTGCAGAGTCTTGAAGCGGTTGATTTGATCTTCGGCGATCTTTTGGGATGGGCTGGACTCGGAGAAACAGAGCCGTGTCGGCGTCGCTGTTGGTTTTGGTGACGGTGCTGTGTTTCAGCAATCAAACGGCGTCGTTCGAGAGCGCTGAGAGGAAAGTGGTGAAGAGAGTCAGCGGCGGCGGGTCGTCCTCTGCGCCGCCCAAGCATCGGAACGCGTACGCGACGATGATGTACATGGGGACGCCGCGCGACTACGAGTTCTACGTAGCGATTCGCGTCATGATTCGGTCGCTGGTCAAGCTCGGCGTGGACGCTGATCTCGTCGTCATTGCCTCCCTCGACGTTCCCCGTCGCTGGGTCCAAGCTCTGTAAGTCCACCGATTCAAAATTATTTAATTTTAGTTTTTTTTTTTTTTTCGATTTTACGTGGTCGGCTGGTTCTGCTTCGGCTGTAAGATTGTCTGTTTCCCAGAAAACCGTCAACTTTCATCTTACCGTGTTGACTGGCTTGAGTTCATTTCAATCTAAGCAAGCCCAGATTGTACACGTGTCCGTCTCTGATTTGGTACTTAGTAGGGCCAGCCACGGTTATTAGATGTCTCCGGCTTATCAGGCTGATGCTTTTCTTGAATGACATGTTCCTGCCCGACGCGTTGTGTTTAGGTTAATGATTTCAATTAAAAAAGAGATTAGCAAAACAAGATTTGAAATTGAATCTCCATCCACCTGGGTTTAAAGGCAAAAGTTGTAGTCATGGATTAGAGTACTATGATGACACAGAGCCAAAGATATCCTTCTTGAGTAGTTTCATGATGGACATGCTTTGTCTTGGTCTTGTTTAATTAATAAGTTTTAGAGTAATGATGAGGAGGAGGGTTAGATGTAATCTCCACGATCTGGGTATCATCAACTTGGTTGTATAGATTTGTCGATTTTCATAAACAATGATTCGCTTGGTTGAGCTGTATGTGGCCAGTTATGAGGTTGGAACATAACTATTGTGAATGGTAGTTAAGACGACTAGTAGTTCACAGGACACCATGTGCTCCTCTACTTGCTTTGTTTTTATATTCTTCAGGTTTTGACCTTTGCTTACACTGTTTTATTCGATAAGATTTGTATCGTTCGATGCGACGAGCAGGACGGATCAATTTTTGTTAGTTTAGTTTACAAGGAATCGGGTTTGGGGTAAAATGTGTGCTGTTTTATGTGTTTTGGCATAAGATATAAATGGCAAGTGGAGTGTTGGGTTCAAATCGGAGGGCGGGTGGACCAATGTGTCCTAGTTTGAAATGCCAAGCCGGGCGCACATTGTGTGGGGCAATAATATGACGTTTTTGCTATTTTTCCTAGTCCAACGTAGCTGACAGGCCAGGTCCGGAGGGAGGACAATACTTTATTTCATGTGATAAATATTTCTGGTTTGCTATCTGTTATGTCGTCCGTGGTTGGGATTGGGAATGGACTAAGACTAACTGAAAGGCTTATGTTGTCTGTTTATTGGAAATTTCAGGGAAGGGGAAGATGGAGCGAGGGTGATCAGAGTGGAGAATTTGAACAATCCATACAAGAACCAAGTTAATTTTGATTCGAGGTTCAAGTTGACTTTGAACAAGCTCTATGCGTGGAGCCTGGTTGAGTATGAGAGAGTAGTGATGCTGGACGCCGACAACTTGTTCCTGCAAAAGACGGATGAGTTGTTCCAGTGCGGACAGTTCTGTGCAGTTTTTATCAATCCTTGTATATTCCACACCGGTCTCTTTGTCCTGCAGGTAAAGCAAATCACGCAGACAGTTAGAAAAAATTATCCTCAAAAACAAGTATTAACATTTCTTTTTCGTTATGTGCTCGCTCGCAGCCATCCATGGAGGTGTTCCAGAACATGTTACACGAGCTTGAGATTGGTAGGGAGAATTCCGATGGTTTGGACCAGGGCTTCCTCTGCAGCTACTTCCCTGACTTGCTTGATAAACCAATGTTCCACCCACCTGGAAACGGCACGAAGCTGGACGGACACTTCAGACTTCCTCTGGGGTACCAAATGGATGCATCTTATTTCTGTGAGTCACCCTTCAGATTGTGATTTTCTGTCTGACTAGTTTTGCATTACACGGCTTCTGATAGTCGTAGGAACTGTGTGTTTGTCCTGTAGATCTGAAGCTTAGGTGGAGCATACCTTGCGGACCAAACAGCGTGGTTACATTCCCGAGTGCGCCCAACTTCAAACCATGGTACTGGTGGTCATATCCTGTCCTCCCGTTAGGTCTGTCCTGGCATGAAAATAGACGAGAAACCCTTGGGTAAGATCAGTGTCCTTGATTCATAGTAGTGATACATATGATTGATGGCTTTGGCTTCTCATCGCGTGCATCTATGTGCAGCTATGCGGATGAATTCCCTTCTCTGTCAATCCTGTCGAGTCTCTACCTAGGAATCATGGCAGTGATATATGTTATGCGGTTCAACATGTCCAAGCTTTTCTACCGTCAAGCAGAAAAAAGCATGTTTTTCACAAAAAGGAACCTCACAGTTATGGTTCTCTGGTCCATACTCTCAGCCTACGCCGTGCCGTTTATCCTCATTCCTAGAACGGCACATCCATTAATGGGATGGACGCTGTACTTGGCCGGAGCCTTCACCCTCTGCTCCATATCCATCAACGTCTTCCTGCTACCGATGCTGCCCGTTCTGACTCCATGGTTAGGCATATTCGGTGTTCTTCTAGTGATGGCCAATCCTCACTACCCTGATGGAGTTGTGAGAGCTCTGGCCATTTTCGCTTATGCATTTTGCTTCGCTCCGGTGTTATGGTCCTCGGTGAACAAGGTCATGTCTGGGCTGCAAGCAGCACTTGAAAGAGAAGGACTGCTGCTGAAATTGCCGGAGGCAAACTCTCCGACGGGGCTGAACAAGCTGTGTTAGTTAGATGATTTGTTCCATTCCATTTTCATGGGGTTTGTAAAGGAATTTTTGATTTTGTTCCATCACAGCCACACCTACTACTTTCTGTAAATCAAGTCCATTAGACTAGCAAATCAAGCGAAACTGAGAGACAGAGAGATTGCGAATGGCTGATAGAGATACAGATACCTTGTAAGCCAGGTTTATGTCTAACCCATGAGATAAACATTTGCAAGCCATGAAATACCTTCTGAGGTATATTTCAGGACTAAAAAATTGGATTAGTTTATGGATTGCATACAGATAAAACTGAACTAGAAGGATCCGTGGACTCAGACTTGTGAACTAGAAGGCATTAGGAAGTCCACCACTGCTTTTTTTTTTTTTTCTTGGAGAGTAAACTGCATTTCAATGGAAATTCCAGCTGCAATCAATTTTCGCTCTCTCATCCACTAAAGTAGAGTATATAGCATCTACTGAAGCATTCAAAGAAGCCACCTGGCTTAAGGAAATTATGTCTGATATCGATGGTAAGGTTTATACACCTATTTTATCAATGGACACTCAAAGTGTGTTATGCATTTCTATCATGAAAGGTCCAAGCACATCGATGTGAGGTTCCACTTCATAAGAGACTTGGTGGAATAAAAGGAAATCGAGATAAATAAAGTTTCAGGCGAGGAGAACCCGGCAGACTTTGGAACTAAGATAGTTCCATCTAGTAAGTTAACTTTTTGCAGAAAAGTTTTGCACACTAGCGAAGTAACTTAATAGAGGTATGTTTGAGTCAATGATAGTGGTTATGTTTAGCTCACATATATTCACTATGATGCTAAGTAGGTTTGTTAATGTTATAGTTTCTATTTGTATTGCTCTGCTCTTAGGCACTGAAATTTGGACAAATCAATTCAGACTTGCATGAAATTTTGTCAGATGTTTGATATATCGTCCAAAATTTCTTGATTTTTGCATAGCTGGTTTATGATATGTGATTTATTATATCTGGTTGTATGTGCAAAGTAGAAAAGAAGTTTATTTTGGCTGGTTTTGGCGCTAGGAGTTGCAAATAAAAGGGGATTTGGAGAGGTGACGCTGTCGTTTTGGTCAAAGGTTTGCGTTTTGTTTTAAAGTAGAAAATTAACGTCGATCAGAGAAAATCAGCGTCGATTGAAATCTTAGAGCGATACTCTAAATTAGAGCTGGTTTTTAGGTCGTTCGAAAGGTTCTTGTTGATCCAGGAAGTTCATGGATCGTGAATGACATCCTTTTTGATAAACAAGACAATGTTCACGGCTGAGATAGAAGGTGAGACAGCTCCTGTTCAGACAGTTACCAGTCAAGATCTGCAAATGAAGTGCATCAGCAAGAGTATATTTCTCAAATATTCCAAATATTCTCTACCAGATTTTGTGCCTAGAATATCCGTATTTACGATCCAAAGATTAGATTCTCTCCAGAAGATGGAAATGATAATCGAAGAATATTTCCTTACTTAAAGATACGAGATTGTGATCAAATCTATTTATGTGGTGCTGGATGTATACGAACGTGTGATGCATTCTAAGTAAAAGAAAAACGGCAGATCAGCATAACTTACTTCGACAATCATCATCAGAACTAGTCGGAAAACGGTAGAGCTAAAGGGTCTTCGTCGTGCGCTGAAAAACAGAGTTGAACGACCTGTGTTTCACGTAGAACATTCTCGGGAAGGGAATTACCGATATGTGGGAGACAGATCGAGGTGGGTAGAGGAGTAGCTTCGTCTGAGGAGTCAGACGCGCTCACATTATATCATTTACACAGTGATAACTAGTGAAAATAAGTTACGTAATGTTCTGTTGTACTTGATTAATTTCTTGTGAGTGATTCCCACTTGGGATTCTGAGTAACCCCTCCTGAGTAGGCTTGTTGAGCTGAACAGGATAAACACATCATGTATCGTTTACTAATCTTCGTACTGTTACTGTCTCGAACTAACAAACACCGAAACAAAATCTGTTATAGCTTTCTGAAACAGTTAACAAGGGATCTAGAATAGCCCGAGTCGAACAGACGTATACCTTTCAATTGGTGTCAGAGCAGAACACTCGCTGTACAGAGTGTGATTCAAGGACTGAAACAGAGCTGTTCAAGATGAGTACACGAGAATGCCATAACATTTATCGGCCTCCTCTCCTCGATGGTTCGAACTACTCCTACTAGAAAACACTCATGAGAGCCTTTATCAAATCTATAGATGATCGAGGGTGGAAATCAGTGATCTTCAAGAATGATTCGCCAATAGTTGCAGACAAAGATGGAGCTACCTATCCTAAGCCGGAAAGTCAGTGGACTGCTGATGTAGATAAAGCGGTTGCAACAAATGCTAAAGCTCTCAATGCAATCTTCAACGCAGTCGAACCAGACATTTGCAGACTAATTTCCACCTGTGAAGCAGCAAAAGAAGCATGGGATATATTTGAGACAACCTTTGAAGGGACAGACAAGGTGAAACAGTCTCGATTACAGATGGTAACCACTAGGTTTGAAAATCTGAAAATGAAGGAGGAGGAATCTATTACTAAATTTAATGCGAGATTGATGAATATTGCTAACGAGGCTCATGCACTTGGAGAGCCTATCAGCAATGAAAAGCTCGTCAGAAAAGTTCTAAGGTCGCTGCCACCTAAATATGCAATGAAGGTTACAACTATTGAGGAAGCACAAGACGTAAAGGGAATGAGGCTTGACATCCTAATAGGATCTCTACGGACTTTTGAGATGAAGCTGATATCCGAAGTTCCTGAAAAGAAATCTAGGGTAATAGCTCTCAAAAGTGAAGCATCAAAATCGGATGAAGATGAGGGAGAGATGTCTGAACAGATGGCTTTACTTGCAAAAAACTTTGGCAGATTCATGAGAAAGCTGAACCAGAGACAGTTCAACAAATCTGGAACAGACACCAGAAATTGACTAGATGGGAAGTAATAGAAAAATGAGAACCACTAAAGGACAAAAAGGATAAAAAGGCAAAGGTATTCAATGTCGAGAATATGAAGGGTTTGGTCATATCCAAGCAGAATGTGCTAACAGAAGAGTCTGAAATAGAAACGGGCACTCTTGGCTGGTTGGAGTGATAGTGAAACAGAAGAGTCTGAAACAGAGGAGGAAGAATCAAATTATCTGGCTCTTACAACCGTGACAGATGTTGCCAGCACTGAAGCAGAAAGATCAGAATCAGACAGTTGCAGTGATAGCAGAATCAGACACCAGAAACATGAAGAAGTTTACGTTTCTCAACCTAAAGGATTTGAAGATTCGCATCATCCTGACCATGTTTCTCAACGATTAGTTTCATGGTTCAGTAAGAAGCAAAGCAGCATTGTCAACAACAGAAGCTGAATATATAGCTGCAGGGAGCTGTTGCGCTCAGATGGTCTGGATGAATAGATGCTGGAAGAGTATGGGCTAAAACAGGGAGAAATGATTCTATTCTGTGACAACATGAGCGCTACTAATCTTTCCAGAAATCCGGTTCAACATTCCAGAACAAAGCATATTGACATCAAACATTAAGACATCCGCGAGTTAGTTGAACAGAAGGTCATAACATTGAAACACGTATCCTCAGAAAAGTAGTTGGCCGATATATTCACTAAAGCGTTGAACAAAGCTTAGTTTGAGACACTCAGACTTGCCTTGGGTCTGTGTGTTGTCAACAATTAAATTATTTTTCAGAATATCTAAACCAGTTTCTAATTGCTTTGCAAGAATACTTTGAACTGGTTACTGAATTCAGGAGGAGAAGTTCTGATTATTGTTCGAATATAATAAGTTGTTCGAGAATCCGAGTCAGACAGAGGCGTATTTTGGAAACTTCTTGCTTTGGAAAGGAAATCTGCAGATTATTTCAAATGTCCCAGATTTGACAGTTAGGGTTTCTATATTTGAATTTTGAAATATCCTAAAATACCTCCTACCTGAGTTTTCGCTGACTAATTCATCTTTTGCTCTTGAGTCGAAAGCAAAATTCAGAAACCCTCGCAGCAGTCCGTCAAGTGAAATCATGGTTGCCTCCAAGAAGATCTCCATCAGTGCGGCCGACTCCTCATCCTCTCCTGCTCCTGTCAGATCGACGCGAGCCGCTGCGTCACGAAGGAAAGGGAAGTCTGCGGCGGGCTCACAAGTTCCGGTCTAAAATCCAGCAACAAAGAAGGGAGGGGGAAGAAAGAAGGGAGGAGATGAACCCCCGGTGCCAGCGCCGTCGATCATTGAACCGTCTCCACTACTGAGGTAAGTCCTGAAGTTGGTTTACCTGCAATTACTGAAGTGCTAGAGGGTGATAAGAGTCTGGATGCGATTATGGAAGAAATAATTGAGAATATACCTAGGGTTGTTGATATTGTTGTTGGTGCTAGTGTTCACGAAGAGAGATCAGCTGAGAGGTCTGAGATAGCCCAGCAACAGAAGGCTGGACTGGTCGAGAAGTCTCTAGCTGACCGAATTGGTGATGGGTTGACTCAGTCAAAGGGCGCTGTGGGCCCTTAGAAAAGCAAGGCAGCTCGCTTGACTAAGATGTTCGCATAGAAGGCAAGAAGGAGAGCTAAGAAATCAGAAGGTGTGGCTGGAGCAAGCTCAGCTGATGTGGTTCCAGAATCGAGAGAGGGTCCAGTAGTGGTTGGTTTGCAGGAGGAATGTGTCCCAGAGGACATTAAAGAAAAGAATGTTGAAGAAGAATTTCCAGGGGTGGCAAGAGACACTGTCCCAGAAGAGATGAGAATGGTAGTCTTCAAACCTCAGATGGAGATTTCAGAAGCTGAGGTTGAATCTGTCAGTCCTCCCATTAAGCTGTTTATGGCCAAGACAATGGTGATAGAAGACACCGAGGACTCCATTGAGACAATGTTTGTGGCAGATGTTCTGGAAGAGGCAGCTCATGTGTCGTCAGTGGCTGAGCGACTATCTAAGCGGAAGAGAAAGAACAGTGCAAAATTTGTCAGCAAGAAAGAGAAGAAGGGGTCTCAAATAGGTGGAGCAAGCTCCAAAGAGAAAAGGGTTGCTTCAAAAAGAATCAAGAAATCAAAGAAGGTTGCTGAAGAATCTGTAACTGGCGGCGTCACGAAAACTGGAGTCTGATTTTGTGACACTAAAAATGCCAAGAGATGGCGGGTAATTGTGGGACTCAAAATTGTCTAGGAGCGTATTTTTATGGAAAGGAGGTTTGAAGTTCCAGCGGTAGTGTATGCCATTGAAGAAGCAGGTCTGCTGAAGATAATTCAGGTGCCTAAAAATTATGCAGAACAGCTCGTGAGAGAGCTTGTGGCTAATCTGTCTCAGCAATTCAAGACAGCCTCTAGTGATGACTATGGGGTGGTTCCAGTCGGGGGGAGACGTGCGGTGATTACCCCATAATCTATTAATGATTTCTTCGGAATCTGTCCAGCGGTAACTGTTCCAGCATTACCGGATTGGGGAGAGATTGCTTCGGAGATAACTAATGGGAGGATAACTACGTGGAAAAAGAGCTCGGTAGAATCATGGCAACTGACAACCAAATTTGCTATTCTGCATGGGATGTGCATTAAGAACTGGATGCCGACACTGTATCGGACAACCGTCAGCAAACCAATCGCTGCCCTCATCTTTCAAGTAGCTCGAGGTGTGAAGGTAAATCTTGGTAAACTCATCTTTAATCATCTCACTCAGCATATTGTCTCTGAGCTGCCCAATGTTCCTATTGGTTGTCCCTCAATGCTTTTCGAGATGATGGTTGCTCAATTCCCTGATATCTGTGATAACTCTATGAAACTATCACCTCCTTCGGCTCCGTTCAGCACAGACTATAAGCTCTTCACTTGAAAACACCATGTTGATGTGTGTGTTCCAGACCAGGTTCGGCAGGCTCAAGGAACCTCAAGGTGGAACAAGCAGCAAAACAGTGTTGTTCAAGAAGTCTTCCCAGCCACCTTCCAATTCAAAGGTAATTGCCCGCCTTGAAAAACATTTACTTATGCTTGAATCTATGTTTTCTCAGATTTCAGCAGCAAAGAGGGAGGTCAAGCTGGTGCTGAGGGATATCAAGTATCCACTGGAAGATGAAGAATCTGATGCAGCCACTGTTTCAGCAGCAGAATCGGATGATTAAATCTGTGGTCTAGACAAACATGATACCTTGTTCTCTTTCTATTATTGACTTTGTCCTATGTTTTTCTGACTTTTATGCTCGGATATCTAATCTTGTCACTTTGTTTACAAAAAAGGGGAGATATATTATTATGGCCAATTTCTTTCGGGAGCTAGCTTTGTCAAAAAAATGTCAAGGGGGAGAATGTTGATCCAGGAAGTTCATGGATCGTGAATGGCATCCTCTTTGACAAACAAGGCAATGTTCACGGCTGAGACAGAAGGTGAGACAGCTCCTGTTCAGACAGTTACCAGTCAAGATCTGCAAATGAAGTGCATCAACAAGAGTATATTTCTCAAATATTTCGAAGGTATTCCCTACCAGATTCTGTGCCTAGAATATACGTATTTACGATCCAAAGATTAGATTCTCTTCGGAAGATGGAAATGATAATCGAAGAATATTTCCTTGCTTAAAGATACGAGATTGTGGATCAAATCTAAATATGTGGTGCTGGATGTATACGAACGTGTGATGCATTCTAAGTAAAAGAAAAACGACAGATCAACATACTTACTCCGACGATCATCATAAACTAGCCGGAAAACGGTAGAGCTAAAGGGTCGCCGTCGTGCGCTAAAGAACAGAGTTGAACGACCTATGTTTCAGGTCTGAACATTCTCGGGAAGGGAATTACCGATCTGTGGGAGACAGATCGAGGTGGGAAGAGGAGGAGCTTTGTCTGAGAAAGTCAGACGCGCTCACATTATATCATTTACACAGTGATAACTAGTGAAAATAAATTACGTAATGTTCTGCTATACTTGATTAATTTCTTGTGAGTGATTCCCACTTGGGGTTCCGAGTAACTCCTGAGTAGGCTCGTTGAGCTGAACAAGGTAAACACATCCTATGTCGTTTACTGTTCTTCGTACTGTTACTGTCTCGAACTAACAAACACCGAAACAAAATCTATTATAGCTTTCTGAAACATTTAACAAGAAATCTAGAACAGTCCGAGTCGAACAGATGTATAACTTTCAGTTCCGAATTCACATCTTGACTTTGCGTTATGTTGGACGATGGTGAACGCGGAGAGCATTAGCGTAGTCACGCAGATCCATCCGAGCCGGATTGGACGTGCTTCACTGTTTTGAGGGAGTTTTTCCTTTGTTTGGTGTTCCTATGTTTGCTCAGTTTTTGATTGGTTCTCGTCTGATTAGTTGGTATCAAAATTGCTGTATTTTGGAACCCTAAATTGGTTGAATTACCCGGACCGAGCACTCCCCAAAGATTAGGAAAATTTTGTTTCTTCCGAACCTTATAAAAGTGTTGCTGAGTTCTTTAGTTCCAGTTAGTCAAACTAAGAGTTATTGTGTAGAATTGAACTGGATCAAATTGAAGACTTAACTGAAGTTGTTTAGGTTAGGATTCTAAAGTGAAACCTAAACTGAAGTTGGCAGAGGTTCGGTGGCAATTCAAGGGAATTTGGTGTGGCTAATGTTGCAACTGAAATGAGATGCCGCCGTTGTAAATTGAGGCAACCACAAATTTGCAACAAACCCGCCAACAAAAACTTTTAGCCATCACTTTCACATGGTACCAGCGACTATGTCCCTGTAATTGTAGACGATTTGTTAAATTCCACATCAGCCCACTGTTTCAACAAGAACCAAATCCGCGAATGGCAATAGCTGCAGTAACATAAGACTTCCCTCCGTAGGGTAAAATAATTTGACTTGAATACGGAGCAATAAAAGTAAGAGTCGGGCAGTGGATAAAAATTAACTGTGATTACATCAGGCCCTAATAAACTTGAACCGCAAATTAATAATGCTACAAGATGTTGGAGCTCCTGGGCTTTGTGACAACTTTTTCTTCAAAAAATGTTTTCTTAGAGACCACACAATTTGACTGTATCACCCACCAAGCAACATCACCTTGGACCAGAAAGACCGAGCACTAATGCAATAAGAGCAAAATTTATCAGAAACCACCAATGGAAGTCATCAACACATCACCAAACAATGTTTGCTGGTAATTATCCAAGGGACGTTACAAAAAAGGGGCAACAGGACCAATAAACAGAGCCAGCTTCCAAAATGCATAGGATACATATATAATAAATGAAATGACAGACACAACCGTTTTTACTCTATTTTTAAAGAAAAGTAGACTAAACGATCATTAGGGAAACAAAACTCAATTTACAAAAAATCAGGGGTCAAGAGTTAGCAAACAATAAGGTGGCAACTCATACAAAGGTCGAATACATGGCGCACTTTGGAGGACCAAGAAAAACCAAATACGTTGAATTAAAACATGAATGACTAACTCATTGTGACGCTAGTATGTGTAGTTTAAAACAGAAATTTTGCCTTATTACATTAATGATCAAGGGCTGGCCAATTCTGTAAACCCAAACTCTGTTTTTCTCAACTCTCAGGTAAGGGGAAAGTCATGTGCCTGCATGAACCAAATAGTTTAATCAGACTCTTAAGGTTATCAATTCATTTATGTCGTCATAATGATTACTTCCAGATATCACTCATTGCCTCATTAAGAAAAAAGATAACCCATGACTAACTTATTGGAAGGCATATCTCCGAAAATTATTTTCCTAAAAGGGACACTCATCATTTTTACAGGAAACACTGTTCTAGCTACACAAGCAAATGTTTTTCTAAGCCAACACACCACATTCTAAGATTATGAAACCAGAGCAGGCTTCCTAATCCTAGCTCGAACCTCATCATCTATGTAGTTCTCCAGTTCAAAGGCAAGCTACAGAAACTTCAGTTCAATCATAAAAGTTTCAACAAGAACCAAATCCGCGAATGCAAGCACACAAGCAGAAAGCATAGTATAAAAAAAGTGAATTAAATAGGGAATACGAATCAAATCTATAAAAAAAAAGCCATAATAGTCGAAGCAGTAACTCACAAGGTGAAACACACAACACGATCAATATTAGAGGCCGGGATAGGTGCGGCAGAGCGTACCCTGGGAAAGAGCTGTGCAACTAGTCGACGAGCTGAGGCACGACGTCATCCTCGCCACAGCCACTGCACTGTGCAGAGGCATCAGCGACTGCACACATCCAAGTTCCGACGGCGTTCTACACAATCAAAATGAGTACAACATCAAAACCCACAGATCACAATATAAACATAAATAATAATAACCTAAATTTCGGGATCAAATGTAGACCTGGAAATCGAGAAACGCCGGAGTGGAGACGATGTGGCGGATCTGGTCGGAAGAGCGAAGCTCGGAGATGCTGATGTTGCGGAGGTGCATTTCATGGCGGATTTGAGCGATGAGATTTTGCTTGATGTCGCTCTGGCGAGGAATCTGCTGCAATTGGAAGCCATTTCTGGCTGAATCGGCGGGCACCGAATTTTCACGATTTCGATGTCGTCGACGACGAGTTGCGATGCTTCTGGAATGTTGCAGCGATTAGGGTTTTTCCATTGAGCGTTAGAAGTGACGGCTTCATGACGGGAGGTCCTCCATCTTGGGCTTAACGTGTAACGATCCTGCCCATTTTAAAAAGGCCTGGCCCAACACAAAGTCAAGTATTTTAGCACCAACACAAAGTTAAGTTTCTGTGTCCGTTCGAGGGATGCTCAACTCGGAGCTATTTCTAACGAATTTCCAAATCGGGTATTTGGTGCGGCCGATGCAATATAATTGATAAGTAAAAATAAAAATAGAGAAGAAACAATATAGATATGAACACTCTAATCAGAATAAGTCACTAAGATGTGGCCAAAAATTATAACCTTAAATTCAAGACATGGAAACACTTTCAATTGCTTATGAATAAGAATTATTTCTTATAATTCACTGTAAGATAATTACAAATGGGAGGTCGCCAAATAGGTAATATATCTCAATTCTTACGCAAAAGCTAAATGTAATCATTTCTTAATAAGAAACCGTTCGCCAAAGCTTTCTGCGTGACAAATGACAACTTCTGTCTCAAGATAAAGAGAGTTGCTGGTGGCTCCATATCCTTGGCCTCAGCTCATCGCCGCCACAATCCTGATCAGTTGATTTGCTCTCACTCTAAAATCTCTTAACGATTTCCTGATAAAAGATATAAACGTAAGCCCATTGGCTGAACAACCATCATTGTACTTAGATATCTTCCTCTCTTATGTCCCCCCATAAAGGGGGAGACAATAGACACATTGACACAAAGACAATAGACATATCGATACATCAGAAGTGTGCAATCCTTTACTGGAAAGCTCACATTGATTCCTCGGTGAGAAATACAAACAGCAAGCCTTTTTATTTTACGTTAGTGCTCCGCAATTACTTATCAGTCTCAAATATCAGGTTTATCTACCTTTCTGCCTTTTATGGTGTAACTGATCGAAAACCATGGCTGAAGGATAAAATTTGTAGAATCTTTTGTGCCAATCTGTAGTGAAGTGCGCGTCGAGGTCCTGGAGACACTTGATTATTTTGATAATTTGAATAGAGGAGAAAGGTTTACGGAACAAGCTAATGCTATAACCTTCGACGGGGAGGTACATTACACGTTTTTAATTGTTCTGATCAGTTGGGCATTTTAGTTTCCTTGATTCTAAAATCGTATGGCCTTCGTTGATATTATTCATTTTTATGATTCACTACAGATTGATCGAGCTTATCTAAACTCCCCAACAAAAATCGTCGTGATAGACCACGAGAAGAAGAGAACCATCGTCCTAAGTAAAGAAGGAATGCCAGACAGAGGTCTCAAATTTTGAGGTTCATGGATGTAGGTGCAAGGAACTGAAACACTAGAACAAGTAAATAATGGAACAAGTAAATAAGTAAATATTTTTATTTAATGAATAGTTCAAAGAGTTGCTAAATTTCTGAATTGGTGCATAAACTGTATATGAAGGAGGATGCCGAGAAGGTGGTATGAGTGCATATGCTCTAAAGGCCATCAAGGAATTATAGCATACAAAGCCGGCTAGATGAGCTTTGGTCTGTCCTTTTCATTGCTTCCATTATCAACCACTACTAATTTTTTTCAGCCTTTCATTACCACACGTTAGAAAACTCTATACATTTTGAACTTTTCTTAGGCCTCTCTAGACCCTATAATCTATAACTTATCTAAACAGGAGATCAGGTACGAAACTAAACCGTTTAAAGCTAAATAGGGGAAATCATCATTTTCATAATTAAATGTATAAAACTACGTAGTTTTTGACGTCTGATTTATTAAAACTAAACAATGATTGCACTGGTGGCTATCACCATCATCATCTCATAAATGACGTCGCATCTCCAAAGACCTATGAAATGTCAAACTCTTCCATCATTCTGATCCTAAATAGTTGAATGAATATGCTGTGATTTTCAGCATTTGTATGATGAAATCATCAATCATCCTACACGCAAAATTACACAGAAAATCAAATCTACAAACACATCACTATCCTATGATAATCAGCAGCATCATCAGCAGTATCGAATGGTTAAGATAATTTGAGGTTGTCGTGAAAATGGATGCTTCACCGGAGTACACGTCAGACTCGTACAAGGAGCTGATCTTGAAGTTCGGATTTGACCCATACAAAGCTTGAACACCCTCCACGTCATCAATCCTCAGATCCACCTTCTTACTCCGCGGACTCAAACTAGGGTACATGATCGCTTCCTTGACCGAGGAGTGAGCCAGCCCCAAGACATGCCCGATTTCATGGGTCGCCACGGACTCTAAATCCACGGCTGTCTTGGTCTTCTCCGTCGTGAAGTCCACCGCCCACCTCTCGGCCGCGTCTAGATGAAACCGCCCGTTTTCGGGGGAGAAAGCGTGGCCTAGGACGCCCAATACCCCGTCGAAGGGCTCCCCGTCGCCGTGATCGCCTCTGAGGAAGCCTATGGTAATGTCAGCGGAGTTGTAGTTGTTTGTGAGATGAAATGAGACTGGAATCACCGCTGCCCATCTTGCGAAAGCTGCGGCAAACGCGGTTTGCAGTTGCTTGGATGTCAAGTAATCGATGGTGTGATCGGAGAAGGCGTAGGAGAGGTTCATAGGTGAGCGGCGGGTCCACCTCGGCTTCCCGTAAAAGAATGAGAAATGTTTAGTGGAGTGGAGATTGGTTGTCCCCGGGGCGGCATCCGGCATGCCGCATCTTGGGGACATGATGGTCTCAATGGTGTCTTTGTCCAGCTTCCCAGTAGCTTGCAACCCAAGCTTCTTCTGATACTCGAACACAGCCAATTCTAACTCCTCGTCAAACTCATCAGAAAACAGAAACGTCGTCGTGTTTGATCCTTTCGGTAAGTACCCGAATCGTTGAAAGTAGAGCTTGAGGTCCGACATGCCGGGGAGATGGCTGCCCTTGCCGGCATCTAGGAACTTGGAGAAATTATGCCATGTCGCGTTTGTCAGGGAGTCAAATGGAGTCGGTCTGGCGGCCCAAGTCTTGGAAAATAAGAAGAGGAAGGAGAAGAAGAAGAAGATCGAGGTGGTGGCTGTGACCGGTACATAACTGAAAAATCGAACCATTTGCCGAGTTGGCCCCCTAGTTTAGTTTAGTCTTCCTATTTGCAAGGATGTTTGGAACTTTAGAAAGAAAGAGAAAGACTTGAGTGAAAATTTACGGCTAGAAAGGTTGAACAATTAAGTACCTTGTGCAATTATTGTAAATAAAATTTGATGGGGTTGGGAGATGTAGTGTAGATATATTGGATAGAATTAGATGAAGGTTGTTGAAGAGGGAAGTTTGGGTAGATGAGGACACAAAGTTTAAGACCTGATCCTTTCTTGCAAGACTCTCTTTTGGAGATTCTATCTCTAAAAGTTGAATCAATTTGTAGATGAAACCAATGGGTTTAAAGAATGCTCTGAATTGCAGTTCATCTTGCTTTCTAGCTAGCTAAACATGACTTATTCAGTATAATCGTGATCCAACGGTTGAGTGTTGCAAGATTTTCCTATATCAAAAGTTTGAACATTATTCAATTTTAATATGCGGGTCAGCTGGTTGATCCGCATACTTTGATTGATGCATGTGTTTATTTTAATGATGTTTGGATTGGATTATTGTGAGGTTGGAGGATATGTTTGGTTTGGTTGTGAGATGAGTTACATTACATAGAGGTTGTTTATTGGTGATCTAGGATTGATTAAGCCTCCAGTTGGGTTAACTAAACCACCTAATCTGACTGGATATTAACTAACTATAACTGTCGGATTGAAACTGGGCTAGGTTTGTTGACCAATACGACACTGATTTGCTTCATTCTTTATTGCGAGGTATTACGTGTCAAAACCCTACAGCAAGAAACAACAGAACAAAAACCCCAAGCACAAATTAACCCTAAAACTTGCCTACACAGCTCACGATCACCGCGCCATCTAATTGACTCACACACCTTCCCTCGGATGGCCAACTCAGCTTCTAAACTACGTTGTTTAGGCTAGATGGGGGCCTTTAATCTCCACCTGACGCTCACCACTGATGTACCACCATGGTTCTAGACAAGAAGTGCAAACCAGAAAACCCAGACTTCATAAATCAGAAACCTGCAATCAAATAGGAAGCTCAATTAGTGCTTGAAATTGGCATTAGTAACAATCTTAGTACCAACATGAGCACGGTTATCAACAATATCAAACAGATTTCAAATGTAGTGAAACTTAATATTTACATGCGTAGTGTGTCATGATAAACTGGATTCATAAATAAATGCAATCCACATTGGCTATTAGAAAATCATAGCATTCTTAGTTATCGGGCTTAGCCTCTTTGAGCATTCTCTTCAATCAAACTGCTTCTTTACACGCATCACATATTGCAATATACTTAGACTTAATTATTGACAAAGTAATTGAGATTTCCATGAAAAACAATTTCTACCTAGTGTACAAAAATAAGTTGTTTTAGATTTTCTAATATCCTTATCACTTGCAAAATTAGGATCACCATACCCAATCAAATCAGAAACATGCATATTTCCATATTAATCAATTCTGATATGTCGGAGGGTATTGTACTTTACTTAACACAAAATGCGGTGCAAGAACTGGCTTACAATTAGCACAACCAATAGACACTACTTTTTCAAAATAAGATCTCTGATGTAGCCTCAGAAAGTTCCTACTCATATCTCAAACAATGATCATCCATAATATCTTCCTAGCATGACCTAACCCTTTCATGTCAAATGATGATTTCAAACCAAATTTTAATATAGACTACATGCTTAATATCCAAGTGGCATGCTTCCCGTAAGTTCTTCAATTAGTAACTCAGATGCCAATATCTCTTGACCTTTCTTCACTATCACATCTATATTTCTCTTGACCTTTCTTCACTATCACATCTATATGTATGCAAAGATATTCTTTAGTTAAATTTTGATACACATCAATGAAGTCCTCATAATTTTGATTTTGTGGTGTCTTAAAGTGCTCCATCTCTTCCACTACATCACCATGGTCATTCACATCATTGGGAAATAAGGATGAAAGGGCAAATGCTTCATAAACATGAACTTCTTAATGGCTGGCCACTTCCATCTCGATGTCATTGTCTTATGATTCCTTAGTTGCGCTCGGAGTTCTTGATGAAAAGATCGCTGGATACTTGGGTGTAGGTTGTGGAGGAAGTGTGCACGGCTCCCTTGCTGCTAAGCTTGCTTGTTGGGCAATTTGAGTTACCAGCATACAGTTCTGAATAGCGAGCTGCTCCACTGACTTTGTCAAGTTGGCAAGTTTTGAGTCAATTTCTTGAGAATGCTTGCTCTGCTCTACCAGAAAATCAGCGAGCATGAACTCCACACTTGATGTCTCAATGTTCTGAAGTTTGGTCTGCTGATACTGTGCGTCTTCATAGTAGTGCTCTCTCATCAATGGATGATGGTTTCTTTCTCAATTTTGCTCATATGATTGCGTATTGTAACCATGCTCTACACATTAAGAAATCGATTCATCTACAAAGAGATGTGCTCCAGGATGGAATATATTTAGGTGCTAAAAATTGTTGCTCATCCCATGAGTTTCCTCCACTTGCGTACATGCTTTGTTGTATGTATACATCCTCGCAATTTGAGATAAACAGGTGATTAGTGAAGGATAAAATTTTACAAAATAAAAAAAATATGTAAGGAGAATAGTCTAGACTAGCTCAATCTAAACTAATAACACACTAATTCATTGTTCCCCGGCAATGGCGCCATTTTAGTTGTCAAATGTATGTTTTAGGGGGCAAGTTGTAGTAAAAAATGATTTATAAACATTGGTAAGTCAAGGACCGATCCAAGGAGCAAATGCAAGTGGCTATGCAAGATAGTGCTTTCGTTTAGCTATTCTAATAAAGAAAATTTGTAATTACATAACTAAGTGATTCTGACGCAAGAACAATATTATGCAAATAAAATCAATATTTCAGAGTCAAACTCCTTTCATGCCTAACACACAAATCATGCAATAATCCAAATAATTCAATTATAATATGAAGTTATGGGAATAACCTAATAACATCTGGCAAGCCGCCCAATTACGAATCATTTTCTGAATTAATCTAGACTAATGAATGCCGCCCAATCACGGATTATCAACAATTTTGTTTTATTAAACTTAGGATTTTCAGACAAATAATGTCAACTTCCCTATCGATTCATGTATTAATAGTATAGCTATCATGCTTCGATATCAATTATATTTAATCTGATTAATTACCTCAGACACAGTCATCTTTTTGGTTCTTACCTAATTTCGTTCTAACAAGAAAGCATCCCAATCAATGTCAGACGTGGAAGAACGGCAAATTAAGAGCAATAGAATTAAAGAACTCCATTAACATAATCGAAAGATTTTATTAAGATAGCATGAATTGTTGAGTACAAGAATGATATCCGTAAGATTTCGGAATAAGATGACTATTCACTAATCATGGTGATAAAACCAAAATACATGTATAAAAGAGAACTAAAGAAGAATAAACGGAAAGTAAAGAAGAATCCTTCACTATGAAGCCGAGTCTCTAATCTTTAATCTTCTTAAAGTTTTGAGCCATCTTTCATTTCTTTAAGAATTAGGTTAAATCCTACTCAGTTCCAAAATGCTTTTTCCTTAGTTCTTGGTCCGTATTTATACCAAAATCAGTTGAGCTGATTTTTGAAATCAATTTCGGACCGGTTCAGTGTTAAACTGTCAGTTCAATTGGTGAAGCGCCTATTCTCCTTTGAACCGGACCAGCTCAGAAGGTCACAAAGGTTCATATTTTTTGCCGGTTCATTGTCCAAACCAGCGGTTCGATCTTGAACCGGGCATTGTTCACTATACACGACGATTCTGACTTTGCTTGCTTGTTTGACCCTTTAAACCTTCGAATTTGGTGTTGATGTAAACCAGAGAGTTGTAGCCTTTTGCGTTAGCTTTCCAATAACATATGACATGCCTCAATCGGACTAAGATCATGCACTCGGAAAGCCTTTGAAGACGAATATGTCAATCTGAACAGATTTGGTCTGTATTCCTCTGAATCTTGTTGGAAACCCTCCATATTTGAAGGATGAGAATTATTCAGAGAAATAATAGAACAACACAGAAGAAGAAACAGAAAAGAAGAGAAAACACAGGAAACATGAATGGAAGAAAATCAAGCTACCTCAAACTATAATTAGCTAATGTCCTAGTATAAATACAATGCTTGTATTTGCAGTTTAATCAATTCATTCAATGTAAATCATCAAACAACAATTGTTTGATAAGAAATAGATATCATCTCTTCGAGAGATGATTTGTTAGCCTGTTTTATTACATAAGAAGAGGGAAAATGGTGTATCCCGGCGATACAAATTCCGCTGCGTAGTTAATCATTTCCCATCAACTGGTATCAGAGCTTTGGTTCTTATGATATCTTGTGTGAATAAATGGAGGATATTGGGTCGACATCGTCCGTAAAAATGGTGAAGCTGATTTCTTCAAATTATGCAATTTGGAAGCCGAGAATGGAAGACATTCTCTATTGCAAAGATTTGTTTCAGCCATTGGAAAACGAAAGAGAAAAACCAGATTCCAAATCAGATGTTGAGTGGAATGTGATGAATCGGAAAACTGTCGGTCATATACGACAATGGGTGGACCAAAGTATATTCCATCATGTAGTGCAAGAAACGGTTGCCTACACATTGTGGAAGAAGTTGGAATCTATGTATGAGCGGAAGACAGCTCAAAACAAAGCCTTCGTAATCCGACGGCTAGTGAATCTCAAATATCGAGATACAAGGAGTGTGTCAAAACACTTGAGTGAGTTTTAGGGGTTAGTGAATCAACTCACTAATATGAAGATGGTGCTTGAAGACGAATTACAAGCATTGTTGCTCCTAATTTCCTTGCCTGATAATTGGGACACGCTAGTTGTGTCATTGAGCAACTCAACACCCCAAAGAGTCCTAACATAGAGTAATGTAAAAGATAGCATGTTCAATGAAGAGGCTGGAAGAAAGGAGCAAGGAGTTCCACCAGAATCGGAGGCTCTTGTCAGTGAACATCGTGGAAGAAAAATGCTCGGAAAAACCCACGATAGTGAAAAATTACAGGAGGGGTCAAAACAGAAACCTGGAGAAACATCAAAAAAGGATGTTGAGTGCTACCATTGCGGCAAGAAGGGCCACATGAATAGAGAATGCAGAATTTTCAAACGAGAGCAACAAGGAAATGGTAACCAAAGCAATATATATGCTACTGTTTCACCTAAAGATGAAGTCATTCTTTGTGATGATGAGGATGTGAATTTAACATCACTTGACGCATGCTGGGTGGTCGATTCTAGATCATCGTGCCACGTAACCACAAAAAGAGATTTCTTTACCTCTTATAGGAACGGTGAATATGGTCAAATAAGAATGGGAAATTATGATAGATCGAATATTGTTTGAAGAGGAGATGTTGCCTTGGTGACAAATGTCGGATGTCACCTAACCCTTAAAGATGTGAGACATGTACCTGACATGCGTCTGAATATAATATTCACAGGACTGCTGGATGAGGAAGGATACACTAGTATCATTGAAGACAGAAAGTGGAAGTTGACGCGGAAATCCCTAGTGATGGCCTGAGGTAGTAAAAGAGACAACCTTTATGTGACTGAAGCTAAAGTCAATGATGGATATGTCAATACCATCGGAGAAGAATCCTCGGTCGAGCTATGGCACAAACGGTTCGGACATATGAGTGAGAAGGGACTGCAATTTTTGACCAGGAGAGAGGTACTACCAGGTTTGAAGATGAAAGACTTGTTTCTCAAACCATGTACTGATTGCTAAGCTGAAAAGAAACACAGAGCGTCATTCCATTATAAAGCCAGAGAAAGCCTAACAATCTAGATTTGGTACACTCAAATGTGGGTAGTCCCATGACCACAAATACTCTTGGAGGAGCAAGGTATTTCGTTACATTCATTGACGATCACTCCAGAAAAGTATGAGCGTATTCCATAAAGACTAAATACCAAGTGTTTGAAGTATTCAAATAGTTTCACGCCAGCAGAGAAAGAGAAATTGGCAGAAAGTTGAAGTGTATTCGCACAGAAAACGGAGGAGAATATATAGGAGAGTTTCGTCGGTATTGTCTGAAAAATGGAATCCGACATGAGAGGTATGTTCCAAAGACTCCTCAGCACAACGGGCTGGCTGAGAGAATGAATAGAAACATAGTTGAAAGGGTGTGATCGATGTTATCTCATGCGAAGTTGAAAAAGGGATTTTGGGGAGAAGCTCTAATGACTGCTGTTGATTTGATCTACTTGTCTCCTTCAGGACCGTTAAATGGTGATGTTCCAAAAAAATTTTGGACTGGCAAGGAGGTTTCCACAAGCACTCGAAGGTGTTTGGATGCAGAACGTTCGTTCATATTCCTAAAGACGAGAGGTCAAAGCTAGACTCCAAAGCGAAGGAGTGCATATTTTTGGGATATGGAAATGAAGAGTTCAGATACAGATTATGGGATCCAATAAAGAAAAAGATTATCAGAAGTAGAGATGTGATTTTCTTTAAAGATCAAAACATTGAAGATATTCAAAGAGGGGTGAAACCTGATAGTTCAAAAGAATATCCAATAAACCTGGATCCAGTTATTCCTTCACATATAGGTGGAGAAGATGCAGAAAATGATTCGAAAAACCAGTCTCCTATTCATGGTGATCCAACTGAAGAAGCAGTTGAAGAAAATGACAGTGATACAGAAAGAAGTGATGATGATGAAGAGCAAGATCAGCAACCTGTTTTGAGAAGGTCGGGAAGATTACATATTCCAAGTACTAGGTACTCAAGCAGTGAATATGTGTTACTTACTGATGGGGGAGAACCAGAGACTTATGAAAAAGCTCTGATAAATGACAACAAAAGTGAATGGTTGAAAGCCATGCAAGAAGAAATGCAATCTTTGCATGAGAACCAGACATACAAGTTAGTACCACTACTGAAAGACAGAAGAGCGCTCAAGAACAAATGGGTATATAAACTTAAGTTTGAGGAAGGAAGCTCACGACCTAGATATAAAGCAAGACTAGTCGTGAAAGGATTCAATCAAAGGAAGGGAATAGATTTTGAAGAAATATTCTCACCAGTGGTGAAGATGTCATCTATTCGGGTGATGCTTGGCCTGGCTGAAAGTCTGGATCTCGAAATTGAGCAGTTAGATGTAAAAACTGAATTTCTTCATGATGATCTTGAAGAAGAAATATACATAGAGCAGCCAGAAGGATTTTGAGTAAAAGGCAAAGAGGATTTAATTTTCCGGTTGAAGAAGAGTTTATATGGACTCAAGCAAGCTCCACGACAATGGTACAAAAAGTTTGATTCCTTCATGATTCAACATGACTATCAAAGGACTACTTCAGATCATTGCGTCTTTGTGAAGAGATTCTCAGACGGAGAATTCATCGTACTCCTCTTATATGTTAATGACGTGTTGATCGTTGGGCATAACAGTGAGAAGATAAACCAACTGAAGAAAGAGTTGAAAAAGTCTTTTGCAATGAAAACTTTAGCCCAACAAGACACATTCTTGGGATTACTATCTACTGTGATCGAACAGAAGGGAAGATATGGCTATCTTAAGAAAAGTACATTGAGAAAGTATTTGAGCGATATCATTTGGACAAAGTAAAGCCAGTTTCAACTCCACTTGCGAGTCATTTCAAGCTTAGCAAGATGCATTGTTCTACAAATGACAAAGAAAAAGAGGAAGTGCAGAAGGTGCCATATGACTCAGCTGTTGGAAGCTTAATGTATACAATGGTGTGCACTCGGCCTGATATAACACATGCAGTTAGTGTTGTTAGCAGATTCCTTACTAATCCTGGAAAGGAGCATTGGAATGCAGTACAGTGGATCTTACGCTATCTTAGAGGAACTTCCAAAATGAGTTTAGATTTTGGAAATGGAAAACCTAAGCTTGCTAGCTACATAGATGCAGATATGGCTAGAGATTTAGATTCTAGAAAATTTACTTCAGGTTACTTTATTACATTTTCAGGGGGAGCAGTCCCATGCTAGTCAAAGCTACAGAAGTGTGTTGCTTTGTCAACTACAGAAGCTGAATTCATTGCATCTACAAAAGCATGCAAAGAGATGCTTTGGATGAAGAAGTTCTTGTAAGAGTTAGGACAAGAACAACCAAAATACGTAGTGCATTGTGATAGTCAAAGTGCGATCCATCTAAGCAAGAATTCAAGCTTTCACTTCAAGTCGAAGCATATTGATGTGCGATATCACTGGATTCGTGATATGCTAGAATCAAAGCAACTGCAATTTGAGAAGATCCATACTGATGATAATCTATCAGATATGATGACCAAATCGTTACCAAATGATAAGTTTGGATTCTGTAGAGAATCTGCAGGAGTGATACCCTCCAAATAAGTTGGGTGGGGGAGATTTGTTGGAAATCCTCCATATTTATAGGATGAGAATTATTCATAGAAATAATAGGAAAACAAAGAAGAAGAAACAGAGAAGAAGAGAAAAGACAATGAAACATGAATGGAATAAAATCAAGCTACCTCAAGCTATAATTAGTTAATGTCCTAGTATAAATACATTGATTGTATTTGCAGTTTAATCAATTCATTCAATGTAAATCATCAAACAATAATTGTTTGATAAGAAATAGATATCCTCTCTTCAACAGATGATTTGTTAGCCTGTTTTATTACACAAGAGGAAGGAAAATAGTATATCCTGGCGATACAAATTCCGCTGCGTAGTTAATCTTTTCCTATCAAATCTTTGTATTTTTCATTATTTTGCTCCATATGGGCTACCAAGTTTCAATTTAGTAAACTTAGATGAACAATAGTAGTGTGGTAAAATGACAATAAAAAATTCGGGACACGAATAGAAATCTATTGTAAACGAGTAAATATTTAATCAATAAATCGACCGATCACCTACTAGGGTTCTTTCTTTGATTCAGTAGCCAACTTGGTTGTTGTTGATTGTCTCTGGGGGCTTGTAACCAAGCGTTGGTTCTTAAATGAGAGGAAGTGTGGTGGTGGTGTCCCGCCCAAGCCCTACGCACAGCAGAATAAGAAAGTAGGCTGCTCACGAGAGAGGGTAAACACTAAACGGCTATAACACACACTGATATGAAGTTCTAGTGGACACCGAGCATAGACTCCGACGCTCAAGGTGGATGTAGACTTAGTGTGAGTCGAACCACGGGCTTGTCGTGCTGTGTTTTACATTTCTTGGTTAAGAGGCATGATCTGTTAAAGTAGGCTAAGTTTAGAAGTGAATGCGTAGTTAAAACGGTTAAAGAATTTGGTCCTACGATTATGTTTCGAGGCTAATTGATTTGATTTTCTTTCGATCATTTATTATACCAACAGTTTCAATACAAACTGCGAATAGTATCCGCGGTTTGTTTATCCAATCATTCCAACCAGTCAGGTCTAGTAGGTATAATAAAATGAAAGAGCTGACAATCGAGTTCCCAACCTCTCAAACCTAAAGCAAAAACTATACTGCTAGACAGCTACATAATTTTTAATTAGGCAAAAACAAATGCGGATCAAGATGGCATTATAAAAAGTATATGCCTCAACATCTCTTCTTCCATCGAACTCGGCCTCCACGATGTTTTCACTCTCAAAGTTGAAGGCATCCAAAGTCTTCAATCTCCCTCCTGGCCAGGTCCGCACACACTTGTCTCTATTATATTTCATTCAACTACAACTAACCACGGACCCAAACAGGCCCTTCCCATGGGGTTCGAATTGATATCCAAAGTCTTAGTTTGTCATGTGTGTTCAAATCAATGGTGGATGATGAGAGATGAATTTACGGTAAGACGAATAATTGTAAGTTAGGGCGTCGGACCAACTCCTCCTCCTCATCATCATCATCATATGATTGGTGCATAATTAATAAACTCGGGATGAACACATTAACGTTGTCTCGTGCTCATTATTACCTACAAAGTTTGGTTGTCACGACGTTAATAATGTCAAATAATGAAACATGGCCGGTGGGTTGGCGCCATTTTTATAAGCTATGTTGCTGGGCCATGGTCGGCGCTGGCAAGCTTCATTTGGCCACACATCTCCACATCTTCTTCTCTATAAATGGTCACTCAATTGGGTCATCACTATACTCACTATCACAAGCTCGAATCCCAAGTCTTCTAGCATCTTCCGCAGTCGCCCGTTTGATCAAAGATGGTGAAGTTGGCTCTCGGAAGCTTCGGCGACTCCTTCTCCATTGCCTCGTTGAAATCCTACTTGTCCGAGTTCATCGCCACGCTTCTTTTCGTGTTTGCTGGAGTTGGATCCGCCATTTCGTATGGTTGGTCTCGCATTTAGTATTATGGGTTTTGTAACATTTGTGGAAATAATAATTGATCCATGTCGGACAGGGAAGCTGACATCTGATGCAGCGCTGGACCCGGCCGGGCTGGTGGCCGTTGCTGTGGCTCATGCCTTTGCATTGTTTGTGGGTGTCTCGATCGCCGCCAATATCTCCGGAGGTCACTTGAACCCGGCCGTGACGTTCGGACTCGCGGTGGGAGGCCATATCACTATCCTTACCGGCCTCGTTTACTGGGTCGCTCAGTGTCTCGGCTCCATTGTCGCTTGCTTCCTCCTAGAATTCGTCACCAGCGTCAAGGTAGGAAAAATTGAAGATGAGAATATTGAATTAAGTATTTAAGTCGAGTTAGATGACATTTTGAATATTTGAACTTCAGAGCATTCCTACGCATGGAGTGTCGTCGGGCGTGAGTCCTCTAGGAGGAGTAGTGATGGAAATCATCATAACATTCGGACTCGTCTACACGGTCTACGCCACAGCAGCCGACCCCAAGAAGGGAAACATTGGAATCGTTGCTCCGATTGCCATCGGATTCATCGTGGGTGCTAACATCCTCGCAGCCGGTCCATTCAGCGGTGGCTCAATGAACCCAGCCAGGTCATTCGGCCCGGCTGTTGTCTCCGGAGACTACTCGCAGATATGGATCTATTGGGTGGGACCATTGGTGGGTGGTGGCTTGGCTGGAGTTGTGTACGGTGATATCTTCATTGGGTCTCACTCTCATGTTCCTATCTCCAGCGACTACCCTTGAGAAAAAAAAAGGAATGATCTCAAGTTAAGGTGCTGCTGTACAAATACGTCTTTCTTTCTTGTATGTTTTGGACTTTGGTTGTGTCTCAAACATGAGATTTGAGCTCTCATGTCTCAAATGTTTATGTCAAATTTGGTCTTTTCAATTGATGTGGTTGAGCACTTTTCAATAAAAAAATGATTTATTGAGTCGAAGTTACTAAATGTTTCGTATGCCCAAGAAAGATAAGGAAGTCACGATTTAGTTTTATATTCGGTGTTTGAGTCCATCAGGACGTGGTATAGTGATAAAAAAGACGTCAAATATTTCGATGAATAGGGTTCGATTCCTGACTCCAGATTTGGAGTAGAATAGGAAAAATTTAACATTTTAAAAAAAATATTCGGTGTTTGAAAAACACTATATAATATGGGTTTAAAAAATGGATCGACTTGTTATTAATATACTTAATTTCAGTATTTTCAATTTTAACACCACGGCCACCCACTCACCTTCACATTCACAATTGATTACTATGAGATAAAAAAATTAACTTAAATTTATTTATTCCTATAAGTACAAGAGAACGTAACTTAAGTTACTAGTTAATTTAGGTATCGAAATTCAATAAGATAAGGAGGGATATATTATTATATGGAAAATATCGCCAAAAATTCAGAATGACTACGAAATTGGAGAATATGTTTCAATCATCATACAAATTGATGCCCTAAGTAAGAGGGTATGGTGTCTTTTCGAGGGGCAACCCCAATGAATATTCCAAAACAAAACGACACCCGACCACAGACCTACATTCTTGTCGGGGGCTTTGGCTCAAACCCCCAGTGCATTCCACATCCACCACACCACACCATCCCATTCCCACCCCAGTGCATTCCACCACACCATCCCACCCAACCAGGAACCTGGTTTCTCTCATCTTTCAAACAATTTCATGCTAAGTCCACTTGGTTTCTGTGTTGTCTCCCCAAATTCATGGGACTTCTTTCCAAGCACGACACCTCGATTTGCGTCCGCTTAATCCATCCTGTCTCTTTCTGCTTCTTCCTAAAATCACATATATAAGTGTTCACATAGCTGATAGAAGATAGTAATACTCTGTAACTGCGATGGAGAGGAACCCTTATTTGGGACCTAGGATGAGTTCATGGATGCACGAGTTGGAAAATGATGAAGAGATGATCATAAAGTTACCAGTCATTCCTCAGCCACAAACACCCAATGAGTCCATGGAGTTTCTGGCCAGGTCGTGGACTCCTTCCGCAGCGGATATCACTAGAGCTATTGCTCATAACCATACCCAATTCGGTCTGCAGGCTCAACATCATGAGATCCTTGTTCCGCCCCAAATGGTAAATTTCGCTAGTTCAATTCGAACTTTGTTGAAAGAATTGTAGCATTTGACACTAGAAAGTTTAAATGTAACAGATTGGGAATGTTGGAGGGTATGATTGGAGAAATGTGTCAGTTGGGAAGTGGTTTCAGGCCAAGGAGTCATCGAGCAACGGAGAAGCGGTGAAGAGAAAGGATAAAGTGCGTCTAGAGAATGCGCAAGTACACGCGGCTCTATCTATAGCTAGCTTGGCTGCAGGGCTGGCATCAGTGGCCGCTGCTGACAAGTACAATGGCAGTGGAGGTGCGGGTGACAAGATGAAAGTGGCCATGGCCTCAGCCACCGAGCTCATGGCCTCACATTGCATACATTTAGCAGAACTGACCGGGGCAGGTCAGGACGGATTGGCAAATGCGGTCAGATCGTCAGTTGACATCAGAAGCCCCGGCGATCTGCTGACTCTCACTGCTGCAGCTGCCACTGGTACGAGTCCATATCATTTAAACTTGTCTCATCCGGCTCAATATTTGAACTTGGAACTTGGAACAGCTTTGCGAGCAGAAGCCATCCTTAGGGCAAGGCTGCCTAAAGACGCGAAGAAGAACGCGGCCATTAGCCCATATGACCGAAATATGGCAGAAGATCATAAAGGTGGCAGTTTTCGTAACGAATGGAGAAAGCAGGATATGCTTTGTAAAGGCGAGCTTTTGCAGCAGGCGCACAAAGGTTCGTCCGCAGCAACAGGCTAGGCTACTCCATCCTCCATTTTTATCCGTCCTCATCCCGCATTTTTTAACTCTTGTTGCAGGAGCAATGAGATGGAAACATGTCACTATATACATCAACAAGAAGTCCCAGGTACATGTTATGCTGCTACATGCTCAGTGGCCGTTTTTTTTGCACTGGAAAAGAAAAAGTAAAATTTGAGACAAATCTGTGAGCAGGTGATGATCAAGATAAAGAACAAGCACATTGGAGGGGCTTTTTCCAAGAAGAAGAAATGTGAGCTCTGATCACCAGTTGGGTACTCAAGTTTAATGTTTCGGGTCTGAAAAGATTTGAATATGTTTCGGCAGGCGTTGTGTACGGAGTGTGTGATGAAACTGGAACATGGCCGTTCAGAAAGGAGGAGAAGCAGGAGATGGAGGAGGTCTGGTTGGGGATGAAAACTGGGAAAGGGTTTTTGGAGTTCAAATGCAGGAGCAAGACTCACAAGGAGAAATGGGTGGACGGAATTCGAAACCTCCTCCGGCAAGTCGGTAGCATGGAGCTTACTACTGCTCACTTCTTGGATTCCCTGGAGTTGAAATGATCAGGAACTTCATATATCGGCCGGCATGTATAGCTGTAGCACCTCAGAGTAATGAGCCTGTTTTTGAAGTCAATTATTTGATTAATAAACCGAATTTAACTTAACATTACTACCTTACTATACTTGCATGACACGGCACCCCGGATCACCTTGACAACCGGGGTTAGGGCATATGCATGGGCAAGATTTATTTTGATCGGGCGTAAATTTTTTACGGTATTAAATGATTTATAATTTTTCAGCTTTAGCAGCTGCCTCCATTGGCCACCCCTTCCTGTCGCCATCCCCGGCTGCCGGCCACGCCACATTAATATTATTATTGTTAAGCTAATTTCGTACTCGCTCATCTATTCACCATCAACTATTATGAGAAAATAACTAAACTATATTTAATTTGAATTAATTTAATTAACGTAATTTATTAACTTAAGTCCTGTTTTTTTATTTCTAAATTATTCCTTTTCGTCAAATATAGAAAATATTTTTTGAAAAATCTCCGGGTTGGATGGCGTTCTTTTTTATTGTTAAATTTGTCTGCAAATTTAGAAATTTACGTACCAAATAAAAATTGTTAAATTCTTATTATTTCATTTTTTTTCTCCTCCAGCTGATCTCTCCGATCTCCGCCATTCTCAATCTCGATCAGTTTCTGAATCTGTCGGATTACCTGCGCGCCACTGAATGCCTGTAAGTCGCTCAGCCTGTCGATTAACTCATTTTTCGGATCAGGATCTGGGAACAACCACGATCGAATGAGACTGATTTGGGCCAAATTGAATAATTGAGTATTCCTGATAGGGTTTTGATTTGGTGCAGCTGAGACAGATTTTGGAAGTGGAACCGCCCAGTCCGCTGCGGTACTTGCTCGGAGCAGCTATCATGATGATAGGAGTAGTGTTTCCAGTTGGGTATATGATGTTCAGGAACAAGCGCGTTCCTTCTTCTTCGTCTTACTCCAAACAGACGTAGGTGGTGTGTTCCATTATAGATATAAGAAGAACAAAAATAGAATTTTGCAAAATTCAGTTGGTTGTTTTCAATTTCATGTTTCGTCTGTTGCTATTTTGGAACTCAGAAAGGAGAGATTTTGTGAAGAAGTTCGAGTGTAGGATTCAAACGGTAGGATAAGCTTGGCCAGAAGTTCTTAGACAATCATCATTCTAGCACACAGCCTTTGATTCAAACCCATCTGTAATGAGTACTTTTATCATATTGTGGACAGGCGAGGCTTTTAGTATTATGGATAGGGATGTTATAAAGTGATATGCAGGCTGCTTGCTAGGACCAGAGGTTAAGTAGTGTTGAGGTGCTTGCCATTCTGACGTGCTTAGAACTTTGAGAGTATGCATAAGGAATCAAATGCAATTTACATTGGAAATAAATCTTGGATAGCTTTAGGTTCATGTCTCTAGCAAAGGTTACAGTAAATTGGGTTTGATCCTGAGGAGCTCTTCTATTTTATTTTCTAACAACTCAGTTCTGGGACATGTAATGGTTATGTTTTGCTCTTGTTTAACCGGTGAATATTTTAGCTATAGTGACGGTCTCATCTTTGCAAGACTTGTAAACCTGAAGAAATGTATAACGTAGGATGGATTCTGATGGGCTGTGTTAATTTTGACTACCATTTAGCATAGAACCAAATCTCGGCTCTGCGCTGATAGCTTGATTTCACTTGTAACTTATTACATAAACATTTTGTTCAATCTTTTATTTGTTTTGTATGCATAGCATTTGCAAATTTTCTATACATGTTTTGATGATAAAACACAAACATAAGAAAGTAACAGTTAAGGACTTCAATTGTAAGCACTTATTACTTTTTCTGTATTAACAAATGTGCACTTTTTTTTGATACTTCGAAAGACTGTATACTGATTGCACTTGTTTTGTGGTTCCAGGAACAAAATTTTGATGTAGACACCCCATCCGAGATTTTTGTAGAAGTCGTATCGAGAAATATATGGATACATGTCACAACTGCATACCAACTGTTAGATGTTCAATTCTTGGTGGACTATGCTTGATTTTCAAATCGCTCTCATCTTCACTAAATTTTCGAGGATTGTACTGTGTAATAAATTAGTCCTGTTTTTAATGTGTCCGAACTCTTCAGTCTCAGCTGTCTGTAATGACAAGTTTTGTAAAAGATTTATTCTATTTGTGACCTTTGTTTTACCTGTATAATTATAGTTGGTTGTATCGCTTCTGTCGGTGCTTTGGTCAAGCCAACCAATCAGCATCAAGAACAAGATCCAAATGATAACAATTTCGATTATATTTGTGATGTGAAACCAGAAGGCACAAAAGTATATTTTGCAACTTCCAACCTTTTCACACAGGTTCTATGAGCCTGGTTCTATTTAAGGTAACTGGTCAACATAAGTTACTGATGAAGCAAGGTCTGGCCTAGCCTAACCTTCAGTTAATATCAAGGATGATATAATTGCAACATATGCCAGGAAGAAGAACAAGGCTAACTGAAGCAAGAACTTAGGGTGCTCCCTCATGTTTGGAGATGTGACCGACCTACATTACATATAAAGCCTAAACTTTAGCAAGGAGGAGTTAGTTTGTAGTATGCATAGCTGTAGCTCATTCATGGAAACTCACCTAGCTATACGCTGAGAGAAACGATGGAATGGCAAGCTCTGGATGAAAACTATGCCCGGGCCCGTCAGAACAGCTGTTACTTGATTTTCACCCTGATATATGTCACAGTGCAGTAGTTCAGGTGATATTCGTCAATTACAACTGAGTAAATGTATACACTTGAATGCTATAAAGCTTCAATCAACAGGCATAATAACACCAAAAATGTTCACGCAGTGCACCACATAAAGAGGCAGAAAAAAATATATGGAATGCCACAAAGGAGTCCCTAGAAGTGCCGCTTAAATAAACAGCTAGCCATCAATGTATTCAGAATCTGAAGTCCAGAAGAAGGCAGAAGGAATATCATACCCCGAAAACTGCTCTTCTCATTGGAGCAGTATGTTGGATCTTAACATTAACTGTGGATGAAACAGCAGCGATGCAAGAGACATCCACTGCAAGAACCTCACCCACTTCAAGATTTTTTTGGACAGCTGTTAGAAAGAAAGAAAAAAACAGTGAGTAGCTCCCGCTGTTAGTAAATTAACTTGGTAGTTCCTTACATTCTAAACGTTAACAGGTCAACGAAGCAGTTAGTAAGAGGCTTTAAGCCAACAAGAAGAATGAAGTTTAAACCAAAAAAGTAAAACGTAAATGTTAAGTTCAAGCGTCATTCACCTTTTAGGCCACATGATTAAGGCCCTGTTCTTTTGAACTTAAAATTTCAATAAATAAGTTAAGTTCAGTTAAGTAAATTTATGTTAAGTAAACAGTCTCATAGTGGATTATTGGTGAATCTGAATATGATGACGTTACATGATTAAGGCCCTACTCTTTTGAACTTAAAAAATTTCAGTAAATAAGTTAAATAAACTATCTCATAATGGATTACTGGTGAAAGTGAATATGATGATGTTAAATTAATTATGCAAGTTAAGTACTTATATAAATAAGTTCAGCTAAAAAAGATTATAGGGAAAAGGTGTAGCCTACTTTTTGACTATTATACCAAAATTACGTGCTAGCTGGTTAACTCGCTGTCATCCATATGCAAAGTAGGACAAAATAAGAAAGAAAAGCAATGAGAACAAACAAAACAGTAAGGTAAAAAAGAAAAATTATCAGCAAAACTACTGATGCTGAAGGACCGGAAAAGAAATCGATTTGAAAAAAAGGGTTCTTCTGATACTTCTAACACTCAATGATTGTACAACAAAACTACTAGTATGAAGGCAGTTGCTACTTACCAGATCCACCTGCAACAATGAAAGCAAGACCTCTTCCAGAGAGTTTTTGCCTTAGAAATCCCTGCATATTCAAGCATCGACACGTCAAAAGAGATTTATGACTAACAAGCAGTATCAAACAGTAAGAAAGTAATAGAACTGGAACTGAAAGCCCAAATGATGAAGGAGAGAGCTTGTATCTGACCTGAACACCAGGGGTATTCCTCAGCCTCACCTCTACTCCATCAGGGATGTTCCTTATCCTTTGATTAACAGTGTTACTGACTTTTACATCATCAAGAGAGCAAAGGAATGCATCTGGCTACACATAATCACCAAAAATCCAGCAAAATCAACATACTAAGGATGAAAACTATGAATATTAGGATCTATAATGTACAAGTGCACCTTCATTTTGAAATATTATTGAAAATACAAGTTTGCATCGCAAAATTTTTACAAATAGCATAGCATCCTATTTGACATGTTTCCTTTCCAGATAAAGAAGTTTTTTTTTAAAAAGTATTATCCTAACATACTAATGAAGGATAGGATAAAGATAACTACACCATGGAAAGAAAAACCGCACCCTTACTTTTCTGAATGCAGTTTTTTAGGTAATTCATCACTAAACTAAGAATTATATTCCCATATGTTACACTATTATTTTTATTTATCCAGTATGACAAATCTATTTAATAAATAAATTAGTGATGGATTGATAACACATTTTTGAAAAGAAAAGACTGGAAGCTAACAACCTAAGGAGAAACTGGAGAAGAGTGGTAGAGAAGAATATTCATCCCAAGGAAGATTTTTCATTACCTGACATAAAATATCACCACCTAACATTGCCAAATCAACCTACACACATATTATGTTAAAAGTTAGTTTTGCATGATCCATAAGGTTTAGCACGTTTCGAATTATGCGACGTAATAAAGATGAATAATGCTAGGTGATAATTCCTTAAAGTATCTGGGATTTGGAAAACAGACCGGGAGTATTCTTGCAAGAGATGGTGCAGCTATTCCAACAAATCCGTCATTTTGACCAGAGTTTCTGACAACTACGCTAGCTACATTCTTTCCAAGAATCCATTGGAATATACCAACTTCATTTTCAGGCTGATATACATTTTCCATTTCCATGGAGCCAGACATGTAGCAAACAGATCCTTCAAGTAAGTTCATCAATTAGATGTGCATTATAATTATAAAGAAAATCTAGAATATAAATTTATACAGGACTGATATTAACTTGAACCGTGACTTTTCTGTATAAGTTAACATAAGGAATGCAATTAATAGGCGGCGTAACTTACCAGGTCTAGCGGTAACTTTTTCTTCCGTCTTCAACATAATCTTCCATGCAAGGTAAGAACAAAAGTTAGTTTTTCTTGCACTGTATGATGAAAATTAATGACTATCATAATTAGTCAGTAATCCATTGCATATACCTGAACTATCTGAGCTTCACCACCCAATATTTGAAACGGTATGACAGCATCTTCAGGACTCTACACATCATAAATTATTATTAATTCTAATAGAAAATCCTCAGAAATACAGCCCAAGTCATCTGTAAACATATAGTAAACTACTATCTCATCAGAAATTCAACTTAGATAGGAACAAGAATAGTTCTGTTAGTCAGGAAATTATTCAGTGAGTAACGAACCAAGGCCCATACCACAGAAACAAAGTAACCCTACGCAAAAAACCAAATACAAACACTACAGAACTTTTAAAATGCAAAAAATTCATACAAACCAAACATAATTTAGTACTAGTAGGGTACTGTATTATAAAGAATTTTCCAAACTATTGATCAAAAATCTTAAATGAGTGAAACTCCTAACTATCCACTATCAAAGCCAATCTTTCCCCAAGCTTTCAATTCGATTTCACAATCAATCAAACAAATGAAGAAAAAATGATAAAAAAGAAGTCAAATCCAAGTGGAACAAAATTACGCTGATGCAAATCCCACCAAATCGAAATGGAACAAAATTCTCAAAATTAACCCTAAATAATCAAGCCGGAGTACCTGGTAAACGTAGGGCTGAAAAGGGGTGTTGAAAAATGGAGCTGCCATGGCGAAGCAGCGGCAGGCCTCCGATTACGAGATCGAGAACCCAACCCTTGATAATAAAATATACTAAAAATACCAACTTTGACTTATTGGCCAACGGCAACAATCCCAATTGTACTCCCTCACTGTGGCTTGTCGCCGAAGCAGCGATCGACGATCGCCATTGCAGCTTTCGCTATTTCAATTTCCTCGCTTCGCTGCTTTCCTTCCATATCGAATCTCCGTCTTCTAATTCGTCTAGCCGATGACACGCTGGCGGGGTTGTGCACTTGGCGTATAACTATTGGCTTCAAACTTGCTCAAAACGTGTCGTTGTTTTTCAAACCACGACTTTTTGTAATTACAGTTTAGTCCTTGAGAAAGAGGTAGTTACACTTGTCGTCTCCGTTTTCCAAATTAGGAAAAAAAAAACAGAGAGAGCACGAGAGCAACATTTGCAAGCGATTATGGCGGATGTCGAAGAAAAGTCCAAAAGCTTGATGTCGAAGGATCAAATCCATTCGCTTCATCTACGCGTCTTCATAGCATGTTCGTCTACGTACGACCTCCGAATCGCGTCTTTTTCCGACCATTTAATGCTTTCTCTCCGCTATGATTTAGTATCCCAGATCACGACCGGCCTCAACCATAGTTCACTCCATCCATGATGATTTGGGGTAGTCCGCAGAACTGATTTGCTGGGGAATGCTGGTAACTTTTTTTCCTTGATGCTGTAGTTTTGGGTTATTGTCTCATCTCAGATACTGTGCATGCGCGTTGTAGATTGTATTTTGTAGAGTTATTATTAAACATTACTTTCCTGTGGTTCTCATCTCTATTTTTTAAATTTATATTTGATGTGATTCTTATGGATACTAAAATGGTTTCATACACCAGATTGTAGGGTGCTAATGGCTTGATTATCTGCAGTGAGAGGATACAGCTTTAAAAGTGTGTTTGCTGATGAGGATACAGCTTTAAAAGTGTGGGCTGATGAGGATACCGAATTTTAGATGTGTTATGGAAGGAGGAAAATAGGGATTTTGTGAGATCTTGACTGTGATGAGGAATGGATTAAAAAATTGAGATGTTTGTTTTTTCGGAATAGTTATGCTGCTGGGTCTGTTGTGGGAGGTTTGGAGAAATTGTGATTTGTGACTGAGGTTTTTTGATGAGGAAGACCACTTTCTTATGTTAATGGCATATAAATTTGATTTGGTTGGGGAATTTGCACGGAAAAATTTGATGGGAGAAATTATAAAATTATGTTCTTTTGAGGAGATATGCAAGTTGCACTGAGTTAGGAAGTTGAGATGAGGCACATACTGAGGTTTATAGTTATTATACTGATGAAAAAACTTTTCCGATGGTGTGGGGATTGGAGAAAGCTCATTGTATATGTAGCTATTATGACAACTGCTGGTATCGCACTACAGACAATTGTACTCCCACATCCACTAACCATGTGGTCGATACCTCCACCTCCCACTAATTCTTCAGATTACTCATTGACCAATCCAGCCTTATCGAACAAACCACTTGTGCATATCCCTCTTGTTCCCCTGGTTTTAGTTACGTCCACCGATGTTTCAAATTCTCAGTCCTCAGCTTCATTACGTAAAGCAGAAAAAATTGCTGCTGCAAGGAGGAAGAAGGCCCGAAGAGAAAGAAGACGTCAGCGTGCTATGCCTCCTCCCCCGCCTCCGCCTCTTCCCCCTCCCACTCCATTGCAGGTATAGACATTTCATGCAACCTGATGTTGTTTTTTGTTCAGCTGTTAATGGCTCTCATTTGTTAGTACTTTTCACAGACTACCAACGTATTGTTCTTTTGCTGTACAATTCTAGAAATATCTTTCATCATTGAAACCTACGGAGGCTTATGTCTATGCTCGTAAAGAACTTGAGCATGCTTCAATCGTGACTGATGATCCGGATCTCCATTCTCCTTTATTCTGGAATGTTTCTCTTTTCAAGAGGTATGGAATCTTATATCAATTACAATCTCCACTGTTTATTTTTTCTTATAATTAATAATATAAATTGTTTTGGAGGAGAAGTTTGTCATTCCAAGAATAGCTGAAAAATATAGACAATTCTCTGGTTGACCATAACATTAATTTATTGAAATAGGGAGCCACATTTGCCTTTAACTTATATTCGTCACATCACATATATGCTTACAGGTTTATAATTGAGCATGTCTATAATATTAGCTCTTACATGAGCGGAGGTTTACTCGACTGTATGTATTATCAAACTTATAAAGAAACTCAATGATCTTGCTCAGCAGTGCATGCTATTTTACTATAAGCCCTGATGAATTATACTTAACAAAGAGAGAAAATAGGCCCATGTGAATGATCTGAATTCAGTTTGAGAGCCAGCATTTACATGCCATCCTAAATAAAGTAAACTATACACTAAACCAAGGCACATATTTTATGAGTTCAGGAGTTATGAATTGATGGAGCTCATCCTTAAAGTCTACATTTATCCAGATGGCAGGAAGCCTATTTGCCATGAACCCCATCTCAGTGGGATATATGCATCCGAAGGATGGTTTATGAAATTGATGCATGAGAACCAAAAATTCAGTACAAAGGACCCAGAGAAAGCTCACCTATTCTATTTGCCATATAGCGCACGCCAGCTACAGCAAGCGCTTTATGTGCCTGATTCACACAACCTGAGACCATTGTCAATTTATCTAAGGGACTTTGTAAATTATTTAGCTGGAAAATATCATTTCTGGAATCGCACTCATGGATCAGACCATTTTCTAGTTGCTTGCCACGATTGGGTATGGCGGTATCAATAATATTTGGTTTTATTTTGTTTCTTCTTTCTTTATTTCGAAGATTGCAACATGGACCTGCCTGTTGAACTGTTGAAGGAAAACTGTTTCTTTTGTATGTCTGACTTTATGTGTCACCTTTTTGTAGGGCCCTTATACTGTTAATGAACACAAGGAACTAAGCCGAAATACCATCAAGGCACTGTGCAATGCTGACCTATCTGAAGGAATCTTTGTTTCTGGTAAAGATATTTCCCTGCCTGAAACAACTATAAGGATTCCCAAGAAACCCCTAAAAAATATAGGCGGACTTAGAGTATCCCTTCGTCCAATTCTTGCATTTTTTGCTGGAAATATGCATGGGCGTGTCCGTCCTAAGCTCGTCGAGCATTGGAGTGAAAAAGATCCTGACATGAGAATATATGGACCTTTACCTAATAAGGTAGCAAGAAAGATGTCCTATATTCAACACATGAAATCAAGCAGGTTTTGCATTTGTCCAATGGGATACGAAGTGAATAGTCCAAGGATTGTAGAGGCCATCTATTACGAGTGTGTCCCAGTAATCATTGCAGATAATTTTGTGCTTCCACTTAGTGATGTGCTTGATTGGAGCACATTTTCTTTGGTAGTTGCTGAAAGAGATATTCCCAAGCTGAAAAATATCCTAATGGCCATCCCATTAAGACGATACCTCAAGATGCAAATTAATGTCAAGATGGTTCAAAAGCATTTTCTTTGGAATCATTATCCGATGAAGTATGATCTCTTTCACATGATCTTACATTCACTGTGGCTTAGCTGCTTGAACCATACTCACATCCCAGCACCAGAGTGAAAATTTGGATTTCTCATTTTGGTCTCTGTAACCAAAGCTAGAATTATGGGCTCAACGAAAACTTGGAGCCTAAGTACATTCTGTATTAGAATACTGTGCTGTATAAAAGTCAGCAATCACTATCGAAAAAAATCCTGTCAGATATTATAACCAAGGTTTTAACTGAAGGACCAGAGGTCAGATTTATCATTGTTGTGACAGAAACAAATATTGTGATGACTGCTTGTCAGATAGAAATGCGCATGATTAGATCTGGCCATGCAGAGCAAGTGCCAAGGCGACTGTCAGGGATAAAAGGTGTACACTGATATATCATAAGGTATAATATTACTGCAAAGCGATATGAACACTTTGCATAGGAGGGATTTTGAAATGTGTATAATTTGTGGTCGGTGGACGCCCATGAAGTTATTTTGAAATGTGTGATACTCGTGGGCAATTAGTATTTCAGTAATGTCCAAAATTGTAATTATTGATTGAAAGACCAATCATCGGAGTCCCTTGACATTGCGTTTAACTCCTGCGCATTCAGTATATATGTGGGTATTGATTATATCATTTCGTTGTGCAGGTGGATGTATTTTTTTTTTTTGTTTGAACGAGAATTTCTGTAGTTCTTTATCTCATTGTCTGTTCTCCCTGACAACCTGCCTGCTATCGGCCACCACCTGTTTGAAATAAGAAACAGTAGAATATTTAAATCTGTTGCAACAAAAGACATTATACTCAGAGATTCTGTAGAATTCATCTTAGGTTTTACTTGTGAAAACCTGTTTCCCATTAGCTTGTGAAGTCTTAAATGTTGCCTCTCCTGGTATTAGTTATCAAATAATTCAGCCATCTCAATCAGGAACTCTTCCTGACGTTAGAAAACAAAGTAGGAACAGCGTAGCAAGGGCTTTTTTTTTGTGAAAGAGCATTCTCATTCGGGCAAATTAGAGGAATTGTGTACCAAAAAATTTGGGAAGAGCCAAAGAATGACGCTAGAGGAGGATATAATCAAAACAGAAGTCATCCAAGGTTTAAGGGATTATGAAGGAAGTAAAGCACTTGGTCCTGATGGTTTTAACATTAATTTTGTGAAGAAATTCTGGAATCTACTCAAACCTAAAGTTCTAGATTTATTGACGATTTCTCCAAAAAATGGAAAGTTAACTAGAGGGATAAACAATACCCACATAGCATTGATCCCGAAAATAAAAAAACCTCAATCTTTTGATAAGTTGGTTAGCTCGGTGTACAAGATTATCAAAATGTTTAGCACAAAGACTAAAAGGAAATCTTTCAAAGAAACCAAAGAATATGGCTTTACTTGCGAAATGCTCAGTGTACAAGATACATCATTCATTTCTCTCATTTATTCCTCATACATGCTAAAATTTTCTTCAAAGTTGAAAGGATCCATCTGATTTTTTGAATGAACGAGATGAAAAGGGATGAAATGTGTATATGAGATATCTTGGATAGAATTATAGATCCCTATTTTATAGTCAGGTTTAGATTATGATAGAATCTAAAGGGAAATAATCTAAAAAAGATATGAGATATCTTGGATAGAATTATAGATCCCTATTTTTTTGCGAAATGTTTAGCACACATTCATTTGTCAAAAGTATTATAAAAAAATCTCAAATAATAATTCAACAAATATTTCAAAATTAATATAAATTTAATTTTTAAAGAACGAATAGTAATAGGAGATGTTACGTGTTGAACTATTGTGTAAATAATCTGAATAGCACTTTCTATCATTATGAATAGTGAGAGAAAGTGCTATTCGAGGAGATTCTCAAAACAGAGAATTTCCTCAACGAATGTACATACTCTAATAGAGAAGTGAGAATGACATTTAGCCAAGAACGAAAATTAAATCTGGGCAAAGGAGACGCAATAAAATTCTAGAAAGATCTTTGGATGGAAAAAAAGGCTTAAAGAGAAATTTTAGAAACTATACTCTCTAACACCAAATAGGAATGCAGTAGTGAAGGAAATGGGAGAGTGCCAGTGACATTTTAGAATTTTCATGGGAAGAAGAAGAAAAAGAAAAGTTACTAAGAAGTCTCAACCACATTTAGCGAAAAAATGAGAAGAATGATAGAATTTTTTGGGCATTCAGTTCAGATGGGGAATTCTACACGAAGGCGCTAATGAAAACAACCTTGGAGCTTAAGATGAAGAAACTCAAGTGTGAAAAAGTGACCCATCAAATTGGACAAAGCTAGCACCTCCTTAGGTGGAGATTTTAATATGAAAATAAGTCAAAATAGCCTTCCCTCAAAAATGGAGCTGCAAAAGCGTGGAATTCTTAAGGTAGAAACGAGCCTAATATGCCATTTTTGTAAATATCAAAATGAAACGACTAACCATCTCTTAGTGCACTGCAATTGGGTATGGATTGACATCTTATTTTGGTGGGGAAGTAGTTTGGGTAGTTCCAAAAGCTATAGAGGAGCTACTAGAAAGTTGGTCGATAATGAAGTGCTCAAAAGTGTACAAAAGATTTTAGAGAACATTATGTTATTCCACAATCTAGACAATCTAGGAACAGAGGAATAGAAGATGCTTTAAAAGATAAAAAGATCTAGAGAAGAACTAAAGAACTAAGGGAATTAATAAAGATAAGGGTGGCTTGGTGGATCAGATATAGAAATTCAGAGAGCCCATATTCAATCTCAACCATCATGATATGCATTGATCACTTCTTCGTCAAAAAATAAAAAAGAAAAGAAAAGAAAACAAGGGGATCAGGTCCACGTAAAGAACTTTAAATAGGGAGCAAAATCAGTGGTGAAATGCTTAGGTCAAATCCTAAAAGACGCAATAGGTGTAGGAGGTAAGGAATATCAATTCTCTGTATATTTACGTTAATCGATTTTACTGTATCAAAAAAAAACAAAAACATGTAAATCCAATCTTTAATCTAGGTGCAATGACCTTCCACTTGTCATCACCATGAATTTCTTCATGATATGCAAGCTTGCAGGGTTACTACACAGTCGAAGTTCCACTTATCATCTTCTATTTGCTTCATGATCAACGTTTCTTGGAGCCATCAGTGGATGGTGTGGCTAAAAGTGACTAGTCCTGGTTAGCTAGTATGTCATGGGACCCTATTCTTGCTGAAAACACTACCTTTAGGTACAAGTGTGATGTACATTTGTATTTAGCATGGGTAGCCTTTTGCTTTCCTAGCATTGATAGATATGCTTAGTTTTTTAGTGGCAACACAACCTTCCCACCTACCTGTTTCTACAGTTGAAGTGAGCCTTTGAATGGGAGCAACGTCTTCCTTGATTAGTATGTTTCATAATTATTATTCGGAAAAGATCTGCTGCTGAGGTTTTCCTTTCTAACGTGTTTTATAATTATAACAACTGGATATAAAAATAGACTTGTACAGGTACATATACCTGCCTATTTGTCTCCTTCGCATTAAGTCTATTTCAAGTAGAAATATATTCATCGAGTAAAGGAGATATCTTCATCCACAACTGCAACAAATAATTTTGTTTCAGTGTGCATTTGTTTTGAATATACAGACAGAACTCCTCATCTTCCTACTGGAAAAAGTCGACATATGATTCATACTCTGCCTAAATCTGTTTAGTACTCTAGCATATGAGACTGAACATTTCCATCGCAAATGGAGCCACCGGCAGCTCTCTTTATCATGAGTCAGAAGTTGTCATTTGTCTCGCAGAAGGCTTTGGCGGACAAATTCCAATGATTACATTTAGCTTCTGCGGCACAGTAGATATGCAATAGTTTTTTGGCGATCTTACATTTTGTAATTCTCTCGTACTGAGTTATAAGAAGTAATATATATTTTGAGAACTTATCTGCAGGAACTTGGATGAGCGATATTAGAGATACTGAAAACGCAGTATAAGTATTTTAGGAGAGATAATTGTGTTTATTTAGTATGAATATGAAGTTGCACAAGGAGCTGAAAGCAGCCTTGATTGATAAGTACCTCTCTGTGTTCAGGGCCGTAGGTTTCTAACTGCATGTGCTCAGTTTGAGGCCTCAGACTGAAAGCTACTACACCAACCACCTAATGTGCTCTGTGATACGAGACACATTTCTAAATAAATGAACTTGTGGTGACAAGTCGGAGCTGGTCCCAGACTTTACGGAAAATGATTGCCTGTTTGTAAACAGATCTGAGTAGTGAACTACTAGTTCCAAATAGGAAACTGAAAACACAGTTCCTGAAAGAGAAAAACAGAATAATGATTTGGAAGTAGAGATTCTATGCATCTTGCTCCAATGTCATAGTGAGAATTTTGTTCTTCTTGAGATGAATTCAGGAAGAGGTAATTTTGTTCATTGCTTCCATCATTCTATGTATTCATCATCAGCCAATATTTGAGTACAGATACAATTTTCAGACATTTGCTACTAAAATGTAAACAATTTATCTGACAAAATATTAATATTGGCAGTTTCATATGAATAAATTAAAGCATATATATATGCTGAAAAGGGCGCCCCTTATGCTAGAAACCATTCATCTGACACATATGCGGAATCTTTTTGCAGACAACAGCTGGACTGGTAAATATCTATCTGACTGCTGAGGTTGTCAAATAGATCAGGCAATGAGTGGAAGAATGCATCATCCCCATCACAAGAAACTGACTCAGAGTTTCTGCCTTGAGAATCTGTTTCTTGACTTGAGGTGGAAGAAATAGGAGGAGCATCATTGCTCACAACAGATGAGTTGTCAATGGAGCTACTCACTGCTGCAGCAGCTGCTGTTCCACAAGTGCTGAGTTTGTAAGTTGCTGCTTTGGCAGCTGCAGCTTGGATATCCTTAGGCTCGGCTGTGGCGGCCCGAGGCAGCTCATGAACAAAGTCAGGAAAATTGAACCTGACCTTACCGCCTTTTATTGCAAGAGCCGCTGCATCATGAGCAATTGCTGCCATTTCAGCTGTCTGAAATGTCCCCAGCCAGATTCTTGACTTCTTACGCGGCTCCCTAATTTCAGATACCCATTTTCCCCATGCCCGCTTCCTGACCCCCAAATAGACCGGATGGTGCATACTGCTATTATTTTTCGCCTCTCCTGTCTTCTGAACTTGCTCCATTATTTAAGAGGTTTCTGTTTCCAGAAAAAAAATGTATATAGTACAGGTGAACCTTGTCAATGATTTTTATAAAGGCACCTTCAACCATTATGGACTTGGATGGCACGTTTTTTACACTAAACAACATGTAATAGAAGACATGTTTGGTCTTAGCTCATTGTCACATGAAAAATAACAATAATAGTGTGAGGAATTTAACTCAGTTTGTAGTCGAATAAATCAAAAACTTGACAGCCTTGAGGTCCACACGATTGTTTCTAAAACAAATACTAAATTGTTCTAACAACTAACCTAAGACCTTAAATAGTTCAAACTTTATTTGACGTGAATGATGTTTTTTTAGGCTCTAGCGGATAAATTTTTTCAAGTAGCTGCAAATCCTCCAAGTTCTCCACTAATCTGTTTTGACTTTAGTGCTCTATTTTCCACAAACTCATGTTGCACAACGGTTATATTTATAAGAAAATATAAGACCAAATCTCACTGATTATTTTCGACTAATTTTCGGACTAGACTGCAGTCTGAGAATCTGGCTGCTAATTCCAAAATTCTATGTCCATGGAAGGCTTCCTAGTTCCTTCTTCTGAACAGAATGTTGGCTGCTAAGAATGAGCAAAACATGTGTAACCACAATATTCACTGTTCGTGCCGGTGTCTGCATTTCATGTTTGTTTTCTTTCGTGTCTCATTGTGTATCCTCGTAAGATTGGCATTAGCTCTTTTTTTGTCTTAATCTGTTTGTTTATTCAACATTTATGGATTGGAATTAGGTGAACTGCCGAGGATACTTAATTCAATCCTGAAGACTGACCACCTCATTCACAACTGGGTTTTGAAACTCAGAAGTTGAAGCTGTGAAGAAGCTTCTTGCTCAAGTTGCTGACAAAATATCACCCTGCTTTTTAAATCTTAAAATATCAGAAACATGCGACATTCAAGTGTTGGGATTTATTCTGATTCATCAGGCATGCTGCCTTCGGACTGGATTACAGCTGCATGCTGCACTTTTGGCCAGCTTCGCTCGGCAGCGAGAATTCTTTCTGGTCTCTGGGCTGATGCCCATATGACTGATGAACTCATGGTATGACAGTCTCGTTCAGAGGGTCCTTCCAAGCCATTTCATACAGTTTCGGATACACGTTGCCGTCGTAGCGACCCAGAATAGAGCCAAGGTAATGGTCAGTGTAATTGAATGAATCAACTAGAGAAATAGCATTCGGACGCAGCTGGAAGAAAAAGAAAAAGCATGAGAAAAATCAAGTGCCTATGTAACAGTAGAACAGTATCTTAATTTCAGGTAATGGGACATTCTTACTTACCTTAGCGTATAGAGATCTTAATGCGTCGTTGGCTAGCGCGATCTGCTTTGAAGTGGTAGAAAGAAAATCGCCAGCATGCTTGCGGAGAAGTGAAAGTGAATATATGCTGCAAAGAGTTTCGAGCTGTTCGCTTGACACCCTCTCCAGGGATGTCCCCCTTCAGCTTCTCCATGAACCTGACAATATGGTTTCAGAAGAAAAAACTGGTTTTCATCAAAGCATTGATTGGGAAAAAAACGCTTACTTTGAAACAACAATTAACTGACAGTGAGCTATGGCAGCTTCTACTAAATCCATGGCAAGCTCAGCAAATCCTGAAACATATGTGATTAAACAAGGCTTGAAATTTTAGATATTGAAAATTACAGCATGTTTCCAGCATATGCCGCACTCTGTTGATGTACCTTCCTCGGGGTCTGAAAAATTGCTTAGATTTTTAGCACAGTTGGCCGACATTCTAGCAGCCCTTGCTTCAAACGATTCAAGCACTATAGTCGGCTTCAGCCAGTCTTCCGCTGTCAGCAACAAGTAACAGTCTCTATTTAGTTCATCCGGAGTCAAGAGATCAAAGAAAATCGATGAGACTACACACCGATCATAACACTGGAATTGCACCGCAGCAGATGAGGCATTCGACTCATGTAAGAAGCTGTGCCAACAGGAGGCGTCCCGGATCCTAACTGACTGACAGTCTTCATAAGAAATCTTGCAACCTAGGAAAGTAGGAAATATAGGCAATGAGAAAGTACATATAAATGAAGACATTACGAGAAAAGTGTCTTACTTGTAAGTGCAGTACAACGTTGTCGCCTTCTTATGTACAGGTTGGAACGTAGACTGCAAATAACTCGGGAAGTCCACTGCTACAAAGGTAGCCGTGGCCACCGCATAGCTTCCGACATTCTTCAATTGCATCCTGCTCGCATTTGGCTGTTTTAGCTACAAGGCTTCCAAAGTAGAGTAAATAAATAAGAGTGAGACGTACATACGGCGGTGAAAGTAGTGGTCAAGGACTTCAAGCCTGCAGCGCAAGCATGGGCCTCGGGAAGAGTTGAGAAGTCCTTAGCATCGAGTTTTTTGACCACGTCAAGGTATAACCATTTCAACCATTCTCCTAGAAATCTGAAAGCGAAAGCAGCAGCCAGCAAAGGGCCGAGCTTGTTGAGCTTTGTAATCTATCACCTGCATGCAACATTACCGTCAGAATTTGAAATAGAGCATCCAGTCAGACAGTATGAGACAATTACAACTGAGGGATCGCCAAAAAGCTGGTACCTATCTACTATACCGCAGAAGTTAAATGTAATCAAGACAGTGTATAGAATAATACCTGCGTCTCCAAGCCGTCATTCTGAGATCCAAACTGTCTATGGACAGCGCTGTACCTAGTAGCTATGCAAACTGCTCGAGATAAAGCAGTAGAAGCTTCATAAACATTTGACTGTCGCACGTACACCATTGTTCCATAAGAAAGTTGCCGTGGAACTTGAGACTTGACAATCTTTCCGTCCCTAGTTACCTGTAACACTCTGAATCATACGTAGCAGATTATTTTTTAAGCACACGCAGAATGGTGGAAAGAAGCTAATATGAAGTGGTGGAACAAGTAGTGAAGACCATAAAACTTGCCTCATAAACATTTGATCTCTTGGAATGCGCACATTGTCAAATATCAATAGCCCGTTGTCCATGCTGTTGTAAGCACCATTTCCAAATTTGGGTCCTATATCGCCTACTGTTATACCAGAATGAGGTGAATGATCATCCAAGCTTCTCAACTGGACAATGAATCCTGCAAAAGTGACAAGGGCATGAATTATTATCGAATGGAATGTAGAATTGCCAGATAGTGAAGTACTTGCTAGCTAGTTACCTACCGTGCACTCCATTGTCCTTCCCTCCAACTATGAGGCGAGCGTAAACAACAGCATGTGTAGAAACCTTGCCAAGCCCACCAGGCCACCACTGCTCCAAAGATCAAACATTCATCAGATGCAATTCAAAGGATGTGTATTTTGATGGACTCACTTTAGTAGAAGTCAGTGTAGGAGAGTGGATGATGAACTCATCCGATTTGGGATCAAATGTTGCAGTTGTTTCAAGTCCTTGAACATTTGAGCCGTGACCAAGCTCCGTCTGCGCATAGCAGCATATTATCTGCATTTTTGTCGCCAAGGGCAGCCATTTCTTCTTCTGCTCTTCTGTAGCTTGACCTTTGATAGCTTGTACGAACATTCCCTACATAAAACAATCCAATGATCATTTACCATACAGTGATAATTGGTTCATGCCACTGATGAAAGAAAAAAAAATACCCAATGAAGATCAGTGAATCCCGATTGATCCACATATATTCTCAGTTTAGCCGCCTCCTCCTCTGTAAAAGGATGGGAAAAAAAATCAACTGCAACGCAGCGGGATAAATTATCAGAATGAAGATTACCAGTAAGGCGGAGCTCAATGATCTGCTTCCACGCATGAGCTGCTTTCATCAGAGTGTTTTTGAATAGTTCTTTCCTATTGAGTATTGCCCGGTTGTCCTTCTGAAATACCTGATACACCAATGTAGACCGCATCAAAACCTGTCGAGCATTTCTGCCTTGGGGAAAATCTGAGTGCATAAGGGATGGCATAAAGGATCAAACTATAATCACCGGATCTCTTGCAACTAGACGTGCAATGCGATCATGGATCTCCAGGTCATGGCGGGAGCCAGCCCATACTACTTTCATTGCATCCACGTTGAACTGAGCTTTGCCGCGCTCATGAGCCAAATGATCTTTGTGTTCCATCATCATAATCCGCCAACTTCAAATATCCACAGCCAAAACAAAACAAAGAATCAGAAACAGAAATAATGATCCTTTTTTATTTATATATTTCATATATACAATAACAAAGTCTGATATAATTTATCTCAGCTTCACTGAACAGATGATGCTATAAACGGAAGATCAAGAATGATTCAAGGGGTTGAGAGAGAAACCTGGGAAATACCTGTACCTACGGATCAAACAAGTGACTGATGCTGCCTGTCCTCCTCTCTTCGGATCAGGGTCTCCTCACTATTAATAGGCAGGCTCCATGCTATTCAGGCTTCGGACCTCCATCTCATGACATGTCATGAGATGCCAAGATGTAGGGAGAAACACAAGTTTTATTACGAAACCCTCCACACAAAGTTGTATTGAATAACAATGACATAAGAAACTAAAGACCAAAAACGGATGAAAAAAAAAACTGATGCTAGCTGCACATTTCCAGTCTGCTGACTAGGTGCACTAATCTAAGAGATCAGGGCCAGTTGATGCTGCATTAGAGAGCATGGATAGGATTGCTACTTGGATTCCCTGTGGAGTTTCCAGGAGCTGGATTAGCATGGAATGCTGATTGCCTGCTCGACCCTTCTGATAGCTTCAGTGAGAGAGATGATGATCTTGATGGGCCAGTTTCATTGTTGGCATCCACTTCCAGACTGAGTTTTGACATGCCCAGAAGCTCATCAACATTGATAGGGCTCTTTGGTTGCACCGCTGTTGGTTTTAAAACCACATGTGTCTTTGCTTCAGACGACTCTGCTGCGCTGTTGCTGGGCCAGTATGGAACCGAGAATGGGAAGAAAGGCGAGACGTATGCTGGAACTATTACAGGCACAGTGTAATATGTTGGAGTGTTCTCAAGCCTTGGTAGAGAAAGATCTCCGTCGTTTGAACTGGTGGCAGAGTCCATGGACTCGATTTCTTCTTTTGGGGCAGGAACAGCAGGTATCGGAGCGGGAACAGGAGGTAGCTGGAATGAGCTTTGCGACTCAGCATGCTGTTGAGTATTTTGAAGATTCTCCTCGAGTGTTTCCATTGGCATTTCGCCCGACTGCAACAAAGGTCAAGCAGCACATTACAACAAGACAGAAATAAACAAGCTTACCCTAACTCATTAGTATGGAGAGTTGATTTCATAAAGTTTCCAACCGATTAAATTAAATGCATAGACCCATGCTACAAGGAATCAGAATAAGACCACACACAGATGGCAAGGAGAAGTTGGCGTAAACCAACATATCAATTTTCTAAACTCCATTCTTCACTGAAAACCACCATTTTTCATTTCTAGGTATCAAAGATTCATAACATTGTATATATGATATTCAAATATTAAGAAGTCACGTGCAAAAAATAAATTAAACAAGAAACTGATATTGGACTTCAAAATTCTCAGCAGTAAAACTACGATGCGCATGATCAGTGTAAAATAGTATAGAAAGAGATGCTCACTTCATCAGCTACAATATCAAATAAGCTAGACCGCCTCTTTCTCTTGGACACATTAGACTGCCTGATGAAGTATTTCTGAGCATGGCTTGCAACTTGGGTAGGTGACCTTGAAATAACATATGTCCGAGAAATTCCACGCCAGTCTCCTTTCCCAAGTTTCTGCAAACCCAGTAGAAACATACGATGCTCCTCTTCTGTCCATGGTATGCCTGCTATTAAATCAACAAGAAAATTCACAAAACCTGTTTAGACTTGCATTCATGCGACCCATCATACACCAGAACCGCGATTCCACATCAGGAAATCAACATCATCAGAATGCCATTATATGATGTTCAATGATTTGTACATATTTCGATTCTCTAAAAATGGAAATCGCCAAAAACCAATAATACCGCAAGTATAACATCTACAGTAAGCATTAGCGAGTCAAACTATTTTTGGCTCCTCCCTATCTAAGTAATCCATTCCAACATTTCGACATACAAAACAATAGACATAAATGAATCTTCGGCATCAATCACCAAGAAAAATAACTATGAAATAGCTGCATGCACTAGTGAAACTCCATTCATTTCCATCCATACATACAGAAGCCAATAACTCATTCATCCACATAAAAGCCCTTTGCCCCAAATGTTTCCTAGAACCAGGCAATCATCACAAAGCACCTATTGCTGCTTTGTATGGTTCTTTTCCCATGGACTTAAAAAGCCATAGACAACTTTTGATCCCATTTCCAGAAATAGTTACCAGAAGCATAAATTAAAGCTCAAAATATCAGCACAAGATGAAGACTAAGTACAGCTCTGATTCATCCACATCTCAGTTATCCAATTCAACAGATCAATTTCAATAAACATCATTGCATGCAAACCTTTCTTCTTCTCCGTGGAGCCAGAAGCGAAATCCTCAGACGCGTATCCATCTCCGTGATCCGGCGTGTCTCCAGGCGAGGCAGAACCCACAGCAAGCCCATTCAAATTGGAGCCAGAAGTGGAACCTCCATAGTGGGTGAGGTTACCCATACTGGCACTCTTCCGAATGACTCCATCGGTGAATCGGACTCCAAAGATCTTGACCCCGCGATTGGGACAGGTTCTGGAGTTGTGCCCATTGTGACTGCAATGGGAACACCTCCGCGTCATCCTCCGGAATGAACAAGTTTGAGGATTGAGAAGCAAGATTTGCGGGATAGGGTTGCGGTGAAGATTGAAACCAAAAACTGAAGATTTGATTCTCGTCGTCTAAATTAATTTATTCTTGGAATAAAGTATGAAGAGGAGGATTATCGGTGTGGAGATAGAAAAGAAGTTTCTATTTATTTTTTGGACGGTGGGAAAGCAGATGAAATTCCTCTACTTCTTCTTCTTTTTATAATTCTGGTCTGGTCAAAGATGTATAATTTGTCATTAACTAATTGCCTCCTCATCTTATCATTAAATAAATATATGGTGTGATTCACATATGGATAATAAAGCATAACTATGCTTAGGATGAAGGGAAAAGGGATTCAAACTGAGGCACTCATTCTAGATTAATCGGGAATATATATACCACCAAGTGGATCGATGATGATGTAAATGTTCAAAATTTCTAGTTTTTAATATCCAAAAGCCACCCCTGCCGTGTGTTAAAAAGAATTGATGTATAGTAGATGGGAGGGATTAGATTAAAGGGTTTAGGGCTTTGATGATAATAATAATTGCCAAGGAGGGAAAGAAATATCTAATGTCGGTCTCGTTAGGAGAACGTTTATCCCTCTGTCAGAAACCCACCGCACATAGATAGATAGACTCATCGTACTAACAAATGCAGGCAGGGAGGGGGGTCCGTGCCCCTCAAAACGCAAGCCAGCCCATTTAAAGTTCTCAGGCCCATGAATTTCCAGAAAATACATGGAGCCACAAAGCATTACGAAATCCACTCAAAATTCACAGGTAACTTAGCCAGCCAGAAATTTAAGAGACAGAATGAATATAAGCCATGCAGGTGCGTGCACCACACATAGAAGGAGGTATTATAATCAGCAATTTGAGTTCATTGTCAGCACAATGAGTATACACACCAACTTGTCCGCTTCCTGTGAAGGACACCAGCAACATTTGCCACTTCATATGCACAACTCATTTCTATGTTTTAAGTAAATGCAGTTTCTAACTCCAACCAGGAAGCTGAAACACACAATTTCTTCAACCCTTTTTCAAAAGGAAACATGAAGAAGCAGGAGCATGTAGACATACTGAAACAATTATCCAACAGTTAACCACAACCGACCTTGTTATCATCATCTTCCATAATTTAAACTATCCCACTCGTTGCAATATGCCACGACATATGACCCGGCTACTAATAAGTAAACGTTATACCATTTTCAAAAAATAATTGACCTTTTTACATAATGTGTCCCACTCCTGACCCCTTATACCTGTAAATAAATTTAGACCCCAAAACATAAAAGGGGAGAATCATCCCCCTTTAAATTTACCAGAGAAAAACATCCTTCATTGCAAAATGTGTAACCTTCTTGCCCACTGTTTCTTATGTAAGGAACTTATCATCATCTACTTCTGCAACGACACAATACACAAGTCGTCAGTAAACAATATACAAGCGCGAATAGATCATACATTGATGCTGGGGTGAGAAGTTGAATAGCTGAAGTCAAAGAAAGAGCTGGTCTTTGGTCAAACTCAGCATATTACACATTCAAGATTCAACTCAAACAAAACAAATGCAACTTAACAAATATAGGTAGGAAACTCATGTGCTCTTTTCGGATTAAAATCCACCATCTTTTCAATCAAAAAAATTGGAAGTTCACTGCAGCACGAACTCAAGCTCATTATTCAGGCAGTTTCGTTTCGCAAAAATCTTCTGTGTTTGATTTGCCAGAATTTAATTCTAAAAGAAGTCGTTCTAAATTACTTACACTACTACTAAGACAGTTTCAAAAACAAAATGAACACTTTAAATCTGGAGTCATACACAAATCAAATTCTGGGACTGATGGAGTGGAGGAAGAGAACGACCTTAGGTGGAGAACCTGGGATTTTGAAGGATTCAGCAGTTGCCCCAAGCAGCGCCAACCCAGGAAACACAATCTGCAGATAACACCAAAACACAAACAAATTCACAAATCCCCCAAAAAAGCAGGAGCGAAATAAATCCAAAATCGCACACAGAGAGATTGATACTCACATCAAGCTGCTTCTGCACGGTCTTCGGCCTCCGTTTAGGTCTTCTGGCGGGTCGCGATCCCGTCATGATGAATATGTCTTCCTCAATCTCCTCCTTGGACAGCGAGATCCACAGTTTTGCCTTCTCCTTCTTCTTTTCCACCCCACCATGAGCATCCACCATCCCTCGCAATCGGAGTGATTTCGGCGCGTTGGCGTCGCTTGGCTGTACCGTCACAGTGTCCTGCGACCCGTTATTGTTGACATGAACATCGATATTCTTCGATGAAGCACCGACGCTGCCGCCGGCACTGCTTAGTCCGATCTGATGCCCGTTCCTAGCGGCAGCGGTCTTCCTCGGCCTCAGATTCCAAAGTTTATGCGACTCCTCTCTTTCCTCCGCTTCTTCGTCCATATCCTCATGGACTTCCTCAATCTGGCTCATCTTCTCTTCGACAGACGAATATGAGAAATCAAACCGATTGCGAGCAGTTTGAGACCCGATTAGCGACCTCCGCTCGATTCCGGCTCCGCGATCCTCCTCGGCCGTCAATCTCCTCGTATCAGAATCCAACTCACGCGATTCAACTCCATACGACGCCGGTGATCGCCAACGAGACTGGCGCCGCTCATGCTCGAGCGTCGGCGGATCAGTTGGACGACGGGTGCGGTGGAGGCTGTTGGCGTGACTCTTGTTTCCCCACTTCAGAAACGAGAAGTTGTGCAACGGATTATGCTTCTGCTGGTTCCGATTCTGCTGATGGTGGTTCACCGGCGACGTCGCCATGTACTTCAAAAATCCTTCTTCTTCGAATTATGTATACGAATAGTTGACGTGGGGTTGAGGAAATCTATCAGATCAACATGAAGAGATTCAGATCAAGAAACGAGAGAGAGTAAACGAAACCCTAGATGAGAGAGGTGGTCTGACCAACAAGTATGCCAGAAAGGTTTGCAGCCATGGCTAATGCAACTGTGTCTAATAAAACGCGAGGAGGATGATGGATGACCCATTTCCGACAATCACATCCAGCCCCTCCCACTTTTCTATATTTGCATTTGAGGACAAACCTATTGGGCTTCATTAATGGGCCGAGACGATGTCGAATTACCGGGCTTCCATATTGGGCCAGACAAGAATGATTTTGGGCAGTGGGCCGACAGGATGAGTTTGGTTCGCACGTGGGGATTTTGGTGTTGCGATTGCGGTAACCCATAAAGACAGAGCTAGCTGGTGATGTTGGTGTAGGACCAAATTCACGTGCAGGGGAGGTGGGTGTGATGGAGACCATCTCATCTTGTTATTGGTGTCGGATTAAACTCACATCCGCGTCATGAATAAGGACATGAATCATTGCAAGTGTCCATTTGGAAAGGTTTCATGTATCCACAGGGAACACCACTTGTGCGCGGGGCCATGCAATCATTATTCCAAGACATGAATTCATTCATACCAGCTCCTTATCATTTTGGAACAATCACAATCATCCTACTTTGTAAATCCTCATAGCTAAATCTATCATTTATCTTATATTCATCTAAATAACACCCATTCACAAAGAATATAAATCAATCTTTAAGGGCATATTTGTGTATAAATATTTGTCATTTCTATCCCAAATTTATAGTTTGTCATTCATCGTAAATTAATTAACTTTCATAATGCATACCGATCACTTTTTCAATATAATAAGAATATTTCAGGATTGATGATTTGGAGTTTGCGTCATCTTTAGCAACCCAGTAGCTGTATGATATCTTTTCAGACATGTACAATTAAATAGCATTCCGGTAGTGCTATGCAACATAGACGATAGATATAGCTGGAGAAGTGATAGATATGAATTTGTTTGGGAAATGATGGAAAGAAACATGAAATTTTAGGTGTCGTCTTCCTCTTGATCACATTGTAGGGTAGGGCACTTAAAATACAAGTAGTAGTGCGATGGTACAATTGTCACCTGACATCCTTTTATTCATCTCGATGAAGAGTAGAGGTTGGTAAAGTTATACTTGTATATGGGTGCGTGTGTTCATATCATAATTGGGAATAACCATTTTTGTCATCCATCAATTGCAACAAGTAATGTATAAAGGGGGTGATGTTTGCTCCAAAAAAATGAATGGAGAGATTAAAGTGGAGGGTTTAGTGAAGTATAATATGATATGATAATTGGATTGTGGGGGGTGGGGTGGGGGCAAAAGGACCACGAGTGTCCTAGCAAGCCAGCCAGCCAAATTCCAATCAACAAAATGAAACACAACATGTGTACAAGTCCCACGTGAAGTGGGGGATCACAAATAGTGTTGGAAAAGGAACCCCCCACACCTGATGGGCCTTACCCTCCACGTGAACCCTTCCTTGTCTCCTCATTATCTCAATCCGCCTCATTAAGCACCCTCTTAGATTCAAATAAAGTCAAATGGGAAATGATTAGATCGGGAGCTTGACTTGACTAATTAAGAAAGAAATGGGTGGGCCCATTTTTCCTTCATCCAATCATCCAATTCTTACTTTCACATTATTATTATAATGCATTCATTCATCCATGCAGCAGCAGCACTCTCACAATTATTGTAAAGTCTTGGATTAGTGACCGACTCCACTCCATATGGATGGACAAGCCCCACCCACCTGGGGTCGTGCCGCACGTTGCGTTCATGTGCGCTCTGGTCCCTCCTAATAAATACTTTCTTTTTAAAATATAATAATAATATCGAATTTTACTTCAAATCAAACTGTCCATTTAAATAAAGGAATATTGCTTATCATTTTAACTATTTATAATTATTATTGGAGTCAAGTTTTGACATTCTCCATTTACTCACAAAAAATCTTAATCACTAAAAATGTATATATATCTTTTTTTTAGTTGGATACTTTTCTAATTTACAATTATATGTTATATAATTCGGAATCAGGCATAAAATAAAATATTTTCATACTTTTAGTAATAAATCAAAAAATTATATGAAGACTTTTTGAATTGAAAAAATAAATAACATTGATTTAGTAGTTATGAAAATTGTGATATTCTTTTCTACATTTTTATTTTATTTTTTAAAGTTTACCTGAAACGCATGGTCAAACAAACATTTACACGAGCGCCATCATTTCATCATCATCCACTCTCCTTCTATATAATCCCACCATCTCTCTCGCCATCTCCTCACCGCTCTCCTCTTCTTCTTCTTCCTCGGCCCTCTGTTTTGCTTCTCAGATTCAATGTCAGCAGCAGCAGCAGCACAGAGCAAGATGGTGATGTGTAGCGGTGGCTTTGGTTCGGGCCTTGACCTGAACTTGACCTTGCACTCCACCAATCCCTCACTTTTTCAGGACCAGCAGCCGGAGATCCCACCACTGCTGTCTGAGCCTGGTTCCTTCAATCCAACCCCTCTTGTAAATCTCGCTCCTCCTGCGGTCTCACCTGGTACGTTTTGATCCATTTCTGAACACGAATTCTTAAACCCATTTGCTTTAAAAGTCATCAATCCTGAGCATGTGAATGGGTTTCCAGACTTCCCGATCTGATTTGTGTTGCTCTGTTTTCTGAGTTTTTTTTTTTTCTTTTTTCTGATGGTTTCTTTTTGGGAGCGTTTCAGATCGCAAAGTTGTGGACTTGACCAAAGCACCAACCTCAGGTGAATTTGAGGATGGTGGCTCTCAGAACAGCACCCTGTCAACCCTCACCCGGAAAAGGGCCCTTCCAGAGGAGGAGGAGGAGGCCCATCCGATTCCCGGCAGAGAGGCTTCTCCTCGAGGTGGCAGCGACGAGGAAGATGGCGAAAACTCCAGGAAGAAGTTGCGTCTCTCCAGAGATCAGTCTATTCTTCTGGAAGAGACATTCAAAGACCACAACACTCTCAACCCCGTAAGTTCATAAAAATATACCAAAAAAACTAGATAGAATTCAAGATGAAATCAGAGTCTGAAACTGCCATGTTTTTTATTTTCTTTTCCTGAATTGGCAGAGAAAGAAGCAGGCTTTGGCCAAGCAGCTCGGCCTGAGCGCCAGGCAAGTCGAGGTGTGGTTCCAGAACCGTCGAGCGAGGTAACACTATTTTCCGACACTGGATCTGGGAAAAACATAATCATTCTCGTGATTTGAATCTTACTGGGGTTGTCTCATGTTACAGGACAAAGCTGAAGCAAACCGAGGCGGAGTGCGAGTACATGAAGCGGAACTGCGAGAACCTAATGGACCGCGTCCGACGCCTACAAAAGGAGGTCACTGAGCTACGAGCTCTGAAACTCGCGCCGCAGTTTTACATGCAGATGCCCCCAGCGACAACCCTGACTTTGTGCCCCTCCTGCGAGCGTGTCGGAATCCCGACACCAGCTGCTGGTCTGGTCCACGCGGGCCGGGTCGGATCTGTTTCCGGAAACCCATGGTCTTCTTCTGGTCAGACGAGTCACAGGCCCTTTTAGATACCCGAAACGGGTTCGGTTGAAATAGCTCCACCGCATTTTTGACGGGTCGGGTTTCTTTTTTAGGACGGATTATTGCAATGTATAACCTCTCACCAGTGTATAACACCAAAGGCACAGTTAGCAGATTAGTCAGGTTTTAGGTGCATCAATTTTTCACTCATCTCAACCCTCGCTGTTCTCGTGAAATTAAATAATATGAGCTCAAATTGCATTTCGATTTAGCCATTCATGTGTCACAAACAATTGAGTAATTTGAGGCGTGATCGACTGATTGAAGGGTGTGGAGAAACAAAAGGAAACGAAAACAAAGTACATGGAAGAAGTGTTTCTAACAGCACGAGGATGCTGTGACAAAAGGACTAAGAGGCTGCAGTTGGGTCTCAGGTGACTTTTCTGGCGACTTGGTAAGTCGATCTCTTGATCGATTCGATTCGCTGGAGCCTGATCTGCTCTCTGAATTTGGCAATGAACTCATCCGCCTTCTTGTCGACGTCCGGTCCAAAATCCGGCCTAGCATTGTTGACAGGCTGAGGAGATTCCTCTCTTCTGCAGGAACTCAAACTCTCCCTCACTTCATCTTCACTTTCCGATTCACAGTCTGACTCTACAGCGACAATGTCTTCAGGCACTTCCTTTTCCTCTTTCTCCGGATCGGACATTCTACCGACTGGCACTGCCGGGATGCTCGCCGGTAACTTTCTCCCAACGCGCTCCTTTGGAGCTTCCATCACATCTTTCCATTTGCTCTCATTGCCTGCTTCTTGCACGTCCTTAAGCCCCTTGAGCCCTGCAAGTGAATCGCTACCGGATCTCGCCGTCCGGACAGACTTTCCAACCATCTGAACGTTATCTGAATTAGGCCCGGATCTTCTAGCCATTTCTTCCCTAACACTTTTACTCGAATCCTTCCCTTCGCTTGTCCTGCTTCGCCTTAAATCCTTATCGGAATCCATGCGCGTAAAGTCCTTCTCAGACGCCATTCTCATCCTACTACCACCTCTGCCGGAGCCCGAATACATCAGGGAGGATTTATGATATGTAGGTGGAGGCAGGGGAGGGGCTGGAGGAGGCGGAGACTTGTAAAAGCTCTTCCTCCTTGACTCATCCTCCACATCCTTCGCCTGCAACTCCGGCGAGACAGAATGGGTGTAGCCCGATGGCCTAGGCGACAACAAATCTATTGATGGAGAAGGAGACAAGCTCTTGGGCGTGGAACATGTCGAATCAGATCTAGCAAGTGTTGTTCTCTGCTGGTCCGATCTAACAGGCTTAAATGCATATTCATCAGACAACTTAGGATGATCAAAACCCTCAGCTTCCTCCCTCATTTCCATCCTCCCGGACCTCGATCGCCACGGGATCGGCGAGCGAAGAACCACATTGCTGTCTCCCCCCTCGTTCCGACCTCTGCTCGAATTCCGACCCGAACCCGAATTCGACCTGCGGAACAATCCCTCTCCATGCTCAACAACACCAGAATCCAAAACCCTAGACTTCAAGCTCCGAACAGGCAAAAGCAGAGGCTTGTCCCTAGCATCGCCGGCCTCAGTCCTGATACTCCTACTAACCATCTCTCTGCTCTCATCAGCCGCCACGACCACCACCGGCTCGCCCCTAGAATATTGACTGCTCCAACTCTGAACCCTACTCTCATCATCCCCTGCTAGGGTTTCCACCTCGTCATCAAAAACCGACGGCACTTGCAGAAACCTAGACACATATGTCTGAGCATTCTCAAACTTGGACGACGACGATGACCCAGTTTCCTTCTCATCCCCCTCGTCGTTCCGCCGGCCGAACAGACCGTAACAGACGGCGATTCCAACGAACAGCAGATGCACAAGCTCCCAGCCTCTGGCGAAGAGAGTCCGGTTGATGAACTCGGGAGCCCTCGACGGGAAAAGCGGCACGACGACTATGACAACCACAACGATAAGAGCTTTGTACACGAACTTACTCAGGCTGGGGGCCAGATCGGGGCTGGTTTTCATCTTTGCAGTAGCATCAGATGGGTTGATCTTGAAGTGGGGTTTGTCCGCCATATTTGGAGATCGGAGAGAAGGTTTCTGGGTTATCTGTCGGCGTTGGATTCACAGAGAATGATTGTGGAGGAAGGAGGAGTGAGACTTGGAGGCTAAGGTAAAGATGCGTGGTTGCCCGTTGAGGATTGGGATTAAGGTGCGCTGTTGGATTTGGAGAAAACAGAACATGGAGAGAGAGAGAGAGTGTTGTGCTTTTTGGATGAGATGTTGCGTGAAATGTGCATGCTTTTGGGATTCCTACGCTACTTGTTTTTAATTTCTTAATGGTGGGTGGGTGGGTGGGGTCCATAACGACTCAATAATATTATATTAATGCAACGGAAAGAAAACATGAAGAAGCTATGAGTTTGATACAATCTCACCCTTCACCTCCAAGCATTTCGGCCATGAAGCTCTTGATCTGAGGAGGCCAGTCAAAAGATTCATCCAGTACAGCTTCCAGTTTCTCACCTTGAGCTGCACTTTCTTTTCCGATTCTTCTATCAACTTTTAGCTCAGTTACTGGATGCTGCTCGATCAGGTATGGTATGACGTGCTTCTTCATGTCGTTGGCTGAAATCCCGAGATGATTCCCAGGAACACTGATGAACTTTACCCTTCCAGCCTCATCCAGCGTCTTCAGACCAATCCAGTCTTCCGTGTACAGCTTTGTCTGAACAAGGAAGGAAGAAAGAAAGACTGGCCTTTTAACAACCTCTAGGAGATGGAAAAACTGCAGAATTTACCTCGTGGGGAGACAAGACTGGTTTGAAGGCGCCATCCGGATAATACCCGAACCACGATGTTTCCTTGGGTATCAGCACATTGTCCTGCTCGAACTGTTAAGGCAGAAAGTCACATGACAAACTTAATAACTCATTTTAATTAATGACCTTCTCTTTCGACTCACCATGATGAGGACTAAATTCTGTAAGCTGGTGAAGCGGTCCTTGTACGTGGCGTTCCTCTTATGAGGGAGCTCATTATTGAGCTTTGGAAGATAGCTACATTTTTCCAAATAGCTGGGAATGTCCTGTTGAAATGAGACAGTGTCGGTCATTCAAAAATACTTGTTGAAAACAGCACTTGTTTTTACTCACATTTGGTAACTTGAGATAGCCGCTGGGAGCCAGGTGAGCCTGTCGTCAAACAAACCAAACCAGTTCTTAATCCAAAAAGTGGCGCTGATTTCTATCTGAAAAATACATACCTGTACATACTCGGAGTAGACTGCTGATTTGATTAGGTTGTCTGCTATTGTGCACATAACTCCGGACTGCAGAACCAAAACACAAAATCACCGGCATACAAAGAGTTGAATACTTCCACTGGAAAACCTCCTTTTAGCCCAACTCAACACAATGAAAATCTTTGTTATGGGAAGTTTCTCCAGATACCGTCTCTTCATTTTTGTTATGGAGTCATTATCTTTTCATATCATGGTAATTTCGAGGAAAACTGAGATACAAAAGAGAGCTGTGGTAAGCACTTACTCCGCATAGAGGAACCGAGGCAGTACCGGCATGAGGGCCAGCGAGTGAGATGAAGTTCTTAACCTGTTTTTCATTGACATCAGAAACAAAGTTACGCAATGCTATCAAATTTGGGTTGCTGATGCTGTACTTAAAATTAAAAACACTTAATTCTTACCGGTGGTCCTCCGTCACAGAACTCCAATACTCCTCGCCCGATCAAATTTCCCTGTTAAGACCAAACAACATACAAGATCAGAACCTGAAAAGGCTCCTTTATAGCACTTGACTTTAAATTGAGAATATCAGAATTCAAGTTATAAACCTGAGATGAATATTGATGCAGTCAGTACAAAGTGTAGGACTTATCATTACGTAATCAAAGAATTTTTCTATCTTTATTTATATCGCATTTCATTGTTGTTGTCAATAAGCTAGCTTCAAGTAAAATTATACTAACCTGTGACAGGCCGACGATGTTGTAACCTTGTCTGAGCTGCTTCATTTTCTTCACCTATTAACCAGAAGTTGAACTCCTGAGCTCATTGACCCACACAACTCGTACGCAGAAACCAAAAACTATACAGACATTTTATTTTCACCTTGTTACAAACTTCAGCAGCCTGTTTGTCTAGAGTCATAAACCATGAATCCCATGTCCCATCTCCGACTTCTCTGCAACAAAAGCAGGAGCGAGATCGTAACAAAACTTCATAAAAACAAACAAACACGTTAAGCCCAAGGACTAATCCAATAGGTTGTACTTCAAGAGAGAGCGGCACATTTACAAGCAGGGACTCGGGAGCCAAATAATCTTTCATAGATACATACTATAACTGACTTCAGTAGTTATAACAGCATAATGATCGCACTAGGAATACCAAATTTTACATACTCTAAGAGTCTAAGTAACACAAATCCAGTTATTAACCGGTTTTAGAAAAAGGCTTACACGCAGTATCCTTTGACGTTGGAGAAGTCCCTCAAATTCTGTGTGAAGTTTTTCACTCCATCATGAGAGCACTGATCTGCAATACCTGTAAATAAATACCCTGAAATTCAGCATTCTTAATTAAGTTTCTTAGATCCAAAAGATAACTTTTAAAGCTTTATGACATGTCTAGGAAAAAACCTAATCATTCAACCAACAAACATCAAATCCCTACAAAGATGATATTCATTATCAAACTCAGAAGCGTAGGATTGAAGATTCATAGACACTAAAATCTAACATGAGTAACGAATTTTCAAAAGATTTCAACCAAACAATCCAGTTATAATGGAAATCTGGCAATATGGACTGGGAAGGCAAAAAGGAAGAAACTTTACCATGGAGGAGGACGAAGGGCACGGAATGGGAGATGGGTATGGAGATTAAAGCCAGTACGGTGACGATGGAGAGGCGAAACGGACAATCCATGAGAGAGAAGTGTGTGGTGTTTCTTCCAGTGCCGCTCATGTCTGCAGCCTCAGCAACGCAGTTATAACAGATTATGTGTGAATCATCATCAGTGTGAGTGGGAATCAGTCTGGGTTGCGGGATTTGGAATTAAATGACGACAGTTGATCGGTAGCGTGATGATCAGGAATCGATTGAAAACGAAATTGGGGTCGTCGTATTGTTGCTTGCTGTAACCAATTTAATGAATCATTGACTTGTTTGGGGAAATGGATGGACTGGACTGGTTGGTGGTGTAATAAATTTCTCCCAGAATCCTGCTGATTGTTGCTGACACGGCGGATCAGGAAGATGCAGATGATCTTGGCCGTTGCCTCTCCTTATCCTGCACCAGACTCGTATATGACATATTTTGTGAAACTATTCTAAAACTAAATCACATTTTGGGAAAACCGGACATTTTTGTCAAAAGCAGTTTGTACAAAATGTGTTATTATGTGACCGGAGGCAAATATAACCAAACAGCTTTTCCAAAACAAAAATGGTTTTTTCGAAAGTGGGGAAATTATAATTTGAAGGATGGCATTTGCGAGCAATAAAATTTATATAGGAACATTTAAAAAAATTACATTATGAACTTAAAGTATATCGATATAGGTGGGAATTAGCAGTTTCTGGTTGAAGTGTGATGCTGTCAGATTTTATTTGGAGAAGAAAAATTAGGGTGGTTTTGTGAGATGAAGAAAGCATGAAGAAGATTAAGATGGTGGCACTCATTCGAGCAATTAATTGCAGCAGTGTGAACAACGGTTAATGTAACAGAAACATTCAATTATTGCAACATTCAATCATCGAGTTTTGAACCCGATATCTATTTTTATAAGCTTCTATAATTTTTTAATATTCTTTTACCATTAGACCATGTCTTGGTTGGAAATCTATTTGCAAAGCCAAAGCTGCACGGAAAGGAGCTTAGGCCGATCTGAAGTCTGATTAAAGGAGTCAGAATAGCTAGCTAAGCGCCAAGCAGTTCCAGAGAGTTTTGAAATATATGGCGAAGATACTTGGACTACAAGAAATTAAAGTTATATTTTTTTATAAAAAGGAAAAAAAAAACAAGTACATGACAGAACACTCCCAACACAAACTAAACCTGCTCCAGATTTACAGACAATCAGACTTCGGACGATATGAGGTTTTATTTATTTTGAGATCTCATGAATAAGGAGCAATGCTATTGCTACGTCACAACAGAATTCTGTACAAAGACGGTGATGAAACTATCCGTCTGGCTGATGAGAGACAAAAATGAATGAAGGCAGGCAGGCTCTGATCATTTTCAAACTGTGTAATGTGGTTCACCTCAAAGTCTACTCCCCTCAATTTCGCAAAAGAATTATCCATCCCTGAATGAACAAGAGGAAATGTTAGCAGTGAGCGATAGTTTTGAATACGAATATGAGGAATGTAGGAAGAAGTCTTAATTGTCCATAATAAGATAAATGTCGAACACTAATTCTCACTAATTTTGGTGGAAAACATACTCGTTTATAAACTGAACCGGAAACACTCGTACAAAATAAGCTAGAAAAATAGTTCAAACAGAACTATATCGAAAACACTCAAAATAAGAAAGCTTGTTGTAAGATAGAGAGAAGGCTGATGGGATGATCTTCTTCATTGCGGAGCTCTCCTTTTATAGCCGTTTATAAGTAGAAAGTCTTCAATGCATTAATGGCGAAGTAGCTGAACCGCGAGAAATGGTAGGCTGCAGCTCCAGGAGAAAAGGTAGGCGCAGAGAAAACTTTGCTTCGCATTTATTATGTGGGACCCAGTTGATCATTTATTTCAACACTCCTCCTTGATCAACAATCTTGAGACTCCAAGCATTTATTGAAAGTTTTCAAACTTATCACTTGAGAGAGACCCTTTGTAAAGATGTCTGCAACTTGCTCTTCATTTATGCAGAATTCTAATTCAATTTCTCCATCTTTTACCGACTCTCAAATGTAGTGATATCGGATCCATATATGCTTGCTCCTTCCATGAAATAGTGGATTTTTGGCTAATGCGATAGTCAACTTATTGTCACACATAGTCACTGTAGGGCCTTTCTGCTTATGTTTCAGGTCTTCCAATATCCGTAGAAGCCAAACTGCTTGACAAGCTACGATAGTTACTGCGATGTACTCCACTTTAGATGTAGAAAGAGCAACAACCTGTTGCTTCTTTGAAGACCATGAAATCACTCCATCTCGAAAATAGAAAGCATAACCCGATGTACTCTTCCGAGTTTCAACATCACCGGCCCAGTCGCCGTCTGAATATCCTGTTAGACAAAACTCCTCTGTGTGAGAATACCTAATCCCAAAATCACTTCTACCACTGATATAACGGAGAATACGCTTTGCTGCTAACAAATGTGATTGTTGCGGCTGCTCCATGAATAGACTGATAAGTCCAACTCCGTATAAAATATCTGGTCTAGTTGAAGTCAAGTAGCGAGGACTTCCAACTATGCTTTTGAAATAAGTGGGATTAACAAACTCTCCAGTACCTTCTTTCATTATTTCCATCCTCTCTGCGACAGGTGTTCGAACCGCCTTCATTCCCTCAAATTTGAACTTCTTGAGGATATCTATTGCATATTTCTTTTGAGAAATAAAGACTCCTCCATCAGCTTGCTCAACCTCGATGCCTAGAAAATATGACATCAATCCCATGTCAGTCATCTCAAACTGTCGAGTCATTGCTTCTCGAAACTCGACGAACATTGTCTCAGAACTCCTTGTGAATATTAGATCATCCACATACAAGCACACTATCAACATATCTCCATCAGTATTTATCTTGATGTATAGTGTGTGCTCATACGGACACTTCTGAAACCTATTCTCCAGCATATATGTATCGATCCTCGCGTACTATGCTCGCGGGGCTTGCTTCAGTCCATATAGTGCTTTCTTCAGCTTGTACACAAATTTCTCTCTCCCTCTTTCCACATACCTTGGTGGCTGGTCAACGTACACCTCCTCCTCAAGCACTCCGTTCAAGAATGCTGACTTCACGTCCATCTTGTGTATCTTCCACCTATTCTGTGCTGCAACTGCAATGAACATCCGAATAGTATCCATTCTCGCCACTGGTGCAAATACCTCAAAGTAGTCGATGCCAGGCTTCTGCCTGTATCCTTTCACCACTAGCCTTGCTTTCAAATGGTCCACCTGATCGTTGGGACTGTATTTCATCTTGTACACCCATTTCACACCAATCGCCTTCTTACCAATTGGTAAAGATGTCAGCTCCCATGTGTCATTCTTCTCGATGGAAGCTATCTCCGAATCCATAGCTTGGATCCAACCTTTGTCTTTTGATGCATCCTCAAAAGTTACGGGATCGCAATCTGTAAACAAACAAAAGTTAACCATAGTCTCATCAGCATCATCACTCTCGTCATCTCTGTAGACCACATGATCCTGAAGACGAGCTGGTGGTACTCTTCTACGTGCTCCACGTGTATAGAGTGTGGATCAAATGTCTTCTCTGGTGAAACATCTGGTACATGTCTGCCTTCTACAGACTCCTCCTCAATACTGACGCTAGGCTGTGTTGTATCCTTCGGAGACCAATCCCAAGCCTCATCTTCGGTAAACTGCACATCAAGGCTGATAATCACCTCTCTAGTGTTAGAGTCGTACAGCTTGTAACCCTTCGTATCATCATTATATCCAATGAAGATACATCGCCTGCTCTTGTCGTCCAACTTTCTTCTCTGCTGCTCGGGTATATGGTGATATGCTATGCATCCAAATACTCGTAGACAAGATACATCTGGCTTCACACCGCTCCAAGCTTCGTGTGGTGTCTTCCCTTGAACTTCCTTCGTCGGGCATCTGTTCAGTAGGAATACAACACAAGCAACAGCTTCTGCCCAAAGTGGCTTCGGTAGCTGCTTAGCTTTCAACATGCTCCTTGCCATCTCGAAGATCGTCCGGTTCTTCCTCTCAGCTATGCCATTCTGCTGAGGTGTGTAACTTCCAGTCAACTGCCGTCTGATTCCTGCGGCTCTGCAATTGTCAAAGAATTCATTAGAAGTGAATTCTCCTCCTCGATCTGATCTAAGCGTCTTCAGAGTATATCCACTTTGCTTTTCAATAAAAGCTCTAAACTCCTTGAACGTCCGGAACGCCTCTGACTTTTTCTTCAAGAAATAGACCCATGTCTTTCTCGAAATAATCGTCCACCAACGCCATCATGTATCTCTTTCCGCCAAGAGATTCCACCTCTATAGGACCAGAGAGATCAGTGTGAACTAACTCCAATGGTTGGTTCGCTCGTCTCGCCTTTACGACTGGAAATGGCTGTCTGTGCTGCTTTCCTAGCAAGCAAGCCTCACATGGTTAACTAGGAACTTGGATCGTCGGTAGTCCTGTCACCATTCTTTTAGTAGCCAATAATTTCAATCCTTGAAAATTTCAATGGCCAAACCTGAGATGCCACAGCCAACTGCTGTCTCTCAAAATCGTCTGAAAGTTCATCTCAACCCCCTTTTGAAGAATCCACGGGAACATCCGGTTCTTTGTCATCGGGATTTTGACAATGATTCTCCGATCTTTGCCTTTAATAGTGCAAACTCCGTTTCAAATGGAAATGAAATGCTCTGTTTCCGAAAGTTGCCCCATGCTGAGTAAGTTCCAGCACAATCCTGGTACATAGTACACATCAGCAATAGTTGCATATGTACCTGCATTCGTCCGAATTCGGATATCGCCCTTTCCCATCACTTGTATCTGTGATTTGTTTCCGAAACTGACTTCGCCACGAGCAGATTCGTCCAAGCGAGAGAATAATTCCTTTCTCCCACTCATATGGTTGCTGCATCTGGAGTCAATGTACCACACGTCTGTGTATTCTCCGCAAGTGTCTTTTGTCTTGCATGCTAGAACCATATCTTGGTGTGCCTCGGAAGCGTAAACTGACCCCACTCGTTCCTTCTTAATATTTGCTCGGCACTCGGATTTGTAGTGACCGTACTTCTTGCATCCGTAACATTGAATCTTGTACTTGTCACGTCCTCCAGCATGTCCGCCTCGGGCTCTCTGAAATGTACTACTACTGGCTTCACCTCGTCCAGCGGTATAATTTCGGCCTCCACCTCTGCCTTGTCCACGGCCTTGGCTTCCACGATAACTTCCAAGATTCTTTATTTCGACTCGGCTTTGCAACGCCTGCTATTGGCTTGAGCCGTTCGCTTTCTGGTTCATCCTTTGCTCGTGTGAACACAACGAACTCATGAGTTGTTCCATCGACATTTCTGATATGTTGCGTCCCTCTTCAATGGCTGCCACAACATATTCAAATTTAGCGGGTAACGAGCGCAATACCTTTTCAATGACTCGTTGTTCTTCCAGTGTCTCCCCGTTAACTCTCATGTTGTTAACGACTGTCTGGACCCGGTCACAATATGTCGATACATTTTCCGAGTCAGTCATTCGTAATGACTCGAAATCCCCCCTCAGTGTCTGTAGGCGCATCCGCATAACTCGCTCATCGCCTTTGTACGCCTTTTCCAGTATAGTCCACGCGTCGTGTGATGTTTCCGCCTCTGATATTTTTTCAAATATCGATTCCTCCATAGCTTGAAAGATCGCAAATAATGCTTTCTGATCTTTCTTACGGGTTTCCATCAATAAATCTTTTTCTTCCTTTTTTAGCTCGTCAAAAGCTCCGTCGGCTACTTCAGTGTAGCCCGTCTCGACTAAGCTCCACAAATCTTGGGAACGGAAGAACGGCTTTAATTGGATAGACCAATTTTAGAAATTTTGTCCGTTGAATTTCGGTATCTGCAGTGGAATTGGGTCAGACATGATTTATCCGAAATACAAAAAATATCGCTCCTGATATTTTGTGTATAACGCTAGCTCTGATACCAAATGTAGGAAGAAGCCTTAATTGTCCAGGATAAGATAAATCTCACTAATTTTGGTGGGGCTTGGTGGAAGAAAACACACTCGTTTATAAACTGAATCGAAAACACTCGTACAAAATAAGCTAGAAAAATAGTTCAAAATGAACTATATCGAAAACACTCAAAATAAGAAAGCTGGTTGCAAGTTAGAGAGAAGGCTGAGGGGATGATCTTCTTCATTGCGGAGCTCTCCTTTTATAACCGTTTATAAGTGGAAAGTCTTCAATGCATTAATGGCGAAGTAGCTGAACCGTGAGAAATGGTAGGCTGCAGCTCCGGGAGAAAAGGTAGGCGCGGAGAAAACTTTGCTTCGCATTTATTGTGTGGGACCCAGTTGAGCATTTATTTCAACAAGGAATACTAACCTGCCAATTTCTGCTCTCCTTTTGCCTTCTTCAGCCATTATGACGATCAAAAAGAGACTTCTGGTCAGTGGATTGAAGGCCATGAAGAGTTCGCTGCCCAAGCAGCTTCTCGTTTTTCCTTTCCCAAGTCTTTTTTTTCTTCATCTTAGAACCAAAAACCACTAAAAGAGAAGATTACCAGACCATTGGTAGTCAAATGAGAGATTAACCAGAACAATGGGATTACTGAGTAATTGCAACTGACCACAATACGTAATGTGATGGAGACTGCATACACCTGTAAAGGGAGATGGAGACGGTTAACAGTTTGCACATGCACATTCATACATGAATAATTTACTGACCAGCAAAAACAGTTTTCACAAGACTAAATTCACCCTGTAGTTCTTCATCCTCTGGAAGATTGCTCCAATGGTGAAGCCAGAATTTGTTTTGACCAGGGGCAAATTTTTTTCTCAAAATAATTATAATAATATAAATACGTTACAATTGTTCCTTGCGAGCTTTCATTTTCATGAAACGCTCAATCACATCATCGTTATGAATGGTACGAAAAATATACTTTTTCAATATAACAGATAAGTGACTCGCTCAAAAAAGAATCTCCCATACGGTTGCGCAAATCTATCTTCACGATCTTCATTGCTGAAAAACATCTCTCAAAGGTTGCAGTGGCGACTAGCAATGTCAAAGCTAGCCTCAAAAGTCGATATATTATTGGAAATGCAAGGTGTTTTTTAGTGTCAACCATCAATCTACTCAAAACACCAAGATCCTTCAAGTTAGAAAATCTCACATCTTCTTGAACATTGTCTATATAAATGCGCAACTGATGCTCAAGAGTCATTCGATCTCCAAAATCAAAGTCATTCGGATAAAGTGTGGCCAGTCTCATCAACTTCGAATGATCAAAATAACGAAATGATTCCGTTGGACTCAGTGAAGCCATACAAATAAGAAGTTCAGAATTAACCTCATTAAAGCGATCATTGAACTTTTGCATCACACAATCTACCACTGTATAGAAATAATTCACTTGAAGATGTTGAAGGTTAGTGATCTTAGATTTTTGTCTAGGCCGGCGTGGATCAACCAACTCATCCTCCATATTTAAACTTAGAAGGTCATGGTCCTTGCAAAATGATGATACCTTCAACAGAAGAGAATTCCATTCCACATCTCTAATTGATTGTAATTGTTGTTTCGTTGATGTTACCATCGACATGGCATTCAAAATGTCTTGATCTTTTCTTTAAAGGACCTCTGATAAAGATTCTGTGAGGCCCAAGATAAGAAGCATGAGTTGCAAATAAAATGCAAAATTAAATGATTGCAAATGTTTGAGAAGACCATATGCCTGGCGCCTTTTCCCGCCATCTGACCCTTGTTCCTCAATATACTCGAGCACTTTCAGAATCACAGGAAATAACTCCATCAAACGCAAAAGAGTCCGGTAATGAGAACCCCAACGTGTATTTCCCGGCCTCGACAAAGTGATTTCTTGATTTAATCCAGTTCTTGTTCTGATTTCATGATTACATATGGCTTTTTTCACTTGTTCTCTATTGAATTCTGCATAGTATCCTTTCTTTTGCATGATGCCCCAACCACATTCACCAATAGAGATACTTGTTCAAAAAAGTCACCAACTTCAAAATGTTTCTTCGAAATTGCTACAACAACGAGTTGCAGCTGATGAGCAAAGCAATGCACGTAATAAGCTGAGCTATTTTCTTGTGAAATCAAAGCTCTTAATCCATTAAACTCACCCCTCATATTACTTGCTCCATCATAACCCTGTCCTCTAATACTTTGCAAACTAAGTCCAAGTTCACTGAATAGTGAATCAGTCACACTTTTGAGGCTTGCTTCTGATGTATCTTTTACATGAATAACACCAATGAATCTCTCTTTAATAATTTCAAATTCGTCAACAAATCGCAAAATCACCGCCATTTGCTCCTTATAAGAAACATCACTGGACTCATCCACTAACAAAGCGAATAAACCATCGTCAATTTCTTTAAGTATAGAAGAAAGTACCTCTTGAGAAAAGCAGTGAACAATGTCCTTCTGAATATCTGGAGACCTCATTTGGTTATTCCCAGGAGCATTCTTCAAGACAACTTTGTTAATGCTTTCATTTTGTGTAGCGGTATACTTTATCAATTCTATAAAATTTCCTGGATTCTTTGACTTCTCAAACTTATCATGTCCACGAAATGCCAATCCTTGATGCAATAAAAATCTAGAAGCATCAGTGGAAGCATTTAACCGAATACGATGTTCAGCCTTCATAATATCATCTTGTTTAAGAAGGGCAACTGCAATCGACTGATCATGTCGCATCAAATCATCACATTTTTTCAATGCTTTATTATGGGAGCTATTGACATCCCCCACGTGCAAAGAAAATCTTTCAGTCTTGTTCCAACAATCAAAACCTTCTGTCACAAACGTATCATTACCGGGCTCCCTGAATAAATAGCAACACAAGCAATACGCTTTATCCTTCTTCATGCTATACTCTATCCATTTACCATACTGAATAAACCAATCAGGATTAAATCGCCTCAACGAATTTCCTATCTTTCTTTTGTGAAACTTATGAGCATGAGGTTGGCAAGGTCCTCTCACCAAATATCTCCGTCGCACTTCATCTCTTTGATTTGGATGATAGTCAGTTATCTTTTTTCTATCGGCAGGATCATAAGGAAGATCATCCATATCAATGTGCTCCGGACCGGCATAAGTATCTGCAGGAATTGATTTTGATGCATTTGTATTTGAGCTGCTACCACCGCCATCTATATTTGGATTCTTTGGTTTCAAGAGGAAGTCTATCTTTGATTCTGTCAATATAGAAATTCATAACTAAAAATGAATTGCATATATAAATCAACATGTCCATAATTATAGACACAAAATAAAAGATAGACACAAAATAAAAATTTGTATACAAACTTACGGAGCATGTTGAGTTCTATAAGCAGTTCGTTTAAATGAACTTGAGAAATATTGCCGTCTCATGAACGTTCCTGTAAAATAAAATTTAAACTAATTTGAACTTGAGAAACATTTTGAGCTTAATTTTAATAGTTCCCAACTAATCACAAAGACACAAACTGTATAAAACAGCAAAAATCCCCTTCTCCGAACATGCACTGCAAGTCTGCAACTCCCACATCACAATTCGTAACCAATCCAGAAATAATCAATCCAACTAGCTATCAAAGTTTATAATCCGAGAACTTCAAATGACACTATAACTTCAAATCAAAGCCAAGAAACTAAATTATCCAATATATGATTTAAAAATTCGAATCCTTACTAGGCTGACAACCTAATCCTTCATATTCAAATTTCAACTACAAAATACTAATATCCAGTTATCGACAGACCACAATCACCTATTCACCTACTATGGGGGCCTAATCACACCTGAATTGAAGATTAGAAGACCCGGAAGAGTAGATGACGATCGAAGACCTGCAACCAGGGGCGGAGGCTGCTGAGTGCTACTTTATTTGCTGTGGATGAGGGCGCTGAAAGCTTCCCTATTTGCTGTGGATGAGACCCAAAAGAGTAGATGACGAGCGGAACTTGGAGGCTGGACCGGGTGTGGAGGCTCGATGTGGATGAGGGCGCTGGAGGTTGACAGGCTGCAGCGGATGTCGGAGTGTCGGATGAACAAATACTTGTTTTAGGTTTTTTTTACTATTTTTATTTTGAATTAAAAAAACCTGCCCTGATGCTTGCCCGGGCTGCCCGGGGTCATTTTTATATACATATTTGAACTAATTATACTAAGTCATTGTTTATTTGCATTTAAAATTATCGGGGGCGATTTGTTATAAACCTCAAAAAATTCAAGTTAATCATACGAATATATAGTAACATTTTGAAACTGACCGGGGGCGGCTGCCCCCCCTCCCAACCACATGGCTTCGCCCCTGGCTACTTCCATGACCCATGACAAGGGATTCCACATGAAACCAAGGAATTTGAGAATCTTGTTTTCCTGAATAAGCAATAGTGAAGTTACAATCTCATTCTTTTATAGTGGGAACTAAACCTACTTTTCTTCAAGCTTGTTGTACCCAAAAACATCCAATTGCATCTGAACCTCATCAGAGCTGAGACCCTCATGTGTACAATTAAGTGATGCAAATAATAGAGATAATAATAGTAATTGGACTAGTTTCGTAATTTTACTTTGTTATTTTTTTCTATATATTCTTGTTTTCTGTATTATGTAAAATATTTCGTTTGCATCTATTGAAATCCTAGTTTCGTTTCGTTCTTCCAGTCTTTGTATTCTACATGGTATCAGAGACACTGTCAATTAGGACGGAAACACTGTTCATTGCAGGGAACACTGTTCATCGCCGAAATTACTGTTCACCCCGGAAAATACTATCCATCACTGAATCTCGCATCTGGATTCGCTTCATCAGGAATATTGTTCATCGTCGGTATTACTGTTCATCCCGGAAGCACTGTTCATCACTGAATTTCGCATCTGGATTCCTTGGATTTTTTCGTCATGGTTACATTGACACAGCAGTTTCAGAAGTTCATTGTCGTGTAATCACGTGCTACGTCTGTTACTTCTTCTTCAGGTTTGCATTTTGATAACATATCAGGTAACTCTTCTGCTACATGGATTCTTGACTCTAGAGCTTCGCGTCATATGTCTCATAATTCTAACTCATTTTTGTCCATTCAACCTTCTTCTTCAGAACCAATCATGACTGTTGATGGTACTTCCATGCCAGTAGCATGGATTGGATCTATTTTCACTTCTATTATGTTCCAAGGCTAAATTTAAATTTTGCTTCTGTTAGAGCATTACTAGTTTTCTTCTCTCTCTTCTTGTTATGTGCAGGATCCCCATTCGAAGAAGCTGATTGGGACAGGCCGTAGGCAAGGGGGCCTTTACGTCTTGGATGAGTTGAAAGTACTTGAGGTTGCAGCATCTGGTGTTGACTTGTCTTCTTTTCGAGGGTCATTCCTCTTCTACCTTTTATTGGTCATGTTTCTGGCTCCCGTTTGAATATTTAGCTTCCGCAGGAAAATTAGGATAATTACAGAGTCATGATATTACCGATTGTCACGGGTGTAAGTTAGCTAAATTCTCAGCATTACCTTTTCATAAAAGTTCTTCCATTTTTCTATCACCATTTGACTTGATACATTCAGATGTCTGGGGACCTTCACCTAATCCTACAAAAGGCGGATCCCGATACTATGTCTCTTTCATTGATGATTGTACTCGCTACTGTTGGGTATATTTCATTGCCTCGCAATCACGTGCTACGTCGGTTACCTCTTCTTCAGGTGTACTCCTTCTGGTCGTACATTACTTTCTTTGTATGTTGATGATATGATTATCACAGGAGATGATGTTGGCGGAATTTCGGAGCTAAAACAACATTTGGCTCGGGAATTCAAAATGAAAGATTTGGGATCTCTACAATACTTTCTGGGCATAGAAGTTGCATACTCTCCACGAGGCTATCATTTATCTCAGTCTAAGTATATTGCTGATATTCTTGATCAGGCTCGTCTTTCTGACACTCGCACTGCCGATACACCCATTGAGGCTAATGCACGGTATTCTTCCACTGATGGTGTTGTCTTGTCAGACCCACTCTTTATCGCACTATAGTTGGTTGCTTAGTGTATCTGACTAACACCAGACCATATATTGCATATGCGGTGCATATTCTTAGTCAGTTTGTTCTTCCCCTACTACAATACATTGGGCAGTTGTATTTCGCATTCTTCGATATCTACATGGGACACAATTCCAGAATCTTCTATTTCCTTCTACTTTTTCATTGGAATTGCAGGCTTATTCTGACGCATATTGGGCTAGTGATCCTTCAGATCGCAAATCAGTCACTGGATTCTGTATATTTCTTGGCGACTCTCTTATTTCTTGGAGGAGCAAAAAGCAAACAGTTGTCTCTCGTTCGTCTACTGACGCGTGTCGTTGTGCGAGCCAAACTTGTAATTTATATCTCCAAGCTCTAGCTAGTGTAGCGACAAGCAAGGGTCGAACCCAAGAGAGCTGACTGTGAAGCGGTTTCCTGTAAATACTGAACTAAAGGGGGTTTGAGTAAATGGTTGCAAGAACAGATGTAAGGAGAGTGTGAATGTCAATCGAGAGAAATATTCAGCTCAGGGAATTCAATAGTGACTGTTATCATCGACTTCTAAATATACGATTCTAATCAAATGCGTGGTCACTCCGACAAGGGTAATGACCTAAAGTATCCCGACAAAGGTGATACTAAGCCTAGATTCTACTACTTGTTTCCACGACAAAGCTTCGACAAGAGTTAATAATCAGAATTGATGAGCGGATAGTTTCACGACAAAGTATACGTTAACCGTGTAATACAATTCAGGCAAATTAAGATTCAGAACTTACGAATGAATAGAAATATGCATTAAATCCAAGTCTCAAACATGAATGCCACTAATTGGAAACCCTAAATTGAAATAGAAGTTTAGCTACTCATATTCATAACTGCAAAATACATTAAACTGAAAAACCATAAAAAGTACTGTTCACGATCACTGTTCACGCCGGAGACACTGTTCACGCCAGAGACACTGTTCACCCAAAATTTCGTCCGTTGTCTCTGTCAAACCTCCGGCGTCCCAAAACTTTTCTGTGTCGTCAAAACTGCCGTCCCAAACTTCTGAAACCCTAATTGAGATCGGGCTCTAAAATTGATTTCGAGCCGCGGGCCCGATTGCTGACGTCATCATAAACCTAGCGCGTCCCATGAAGACATTATGTCGCGCGCTCGGAGAATACATTAACGTTAGGCGCGCGACACTAATGTTTACTTCTGGCGCACGACTCACTGCACTGCACACCCATTTCCATCAACGCCGATTTCCTCCCTAAAAACACCGTTTTGAGCCGCAAGTCTCATCTCATGTATTCCGAACACCTGAAATGCAAACAACACTAAGAGGTAACTGTTCACATCAAAACATGTCGAAATAGTTGGGTTTAAATGGTTTAGCGAGTCGTATAAATACTCTCCATCATCTACAGAAGCTGAATATCGTGCTATGACATCTACTACTGCTGAGATAGTGTGGATACGTTGGTTATTGGCTGATATGGGTGCTGATCTTTCAGGACCAATTCCTATGTATTGTGACAATGCTAATGCTATTCAGATTATTCGAAACTCTGTGTATCATGAGCGTACAAAGCATATAAAGATGATTGTCACTTTACTCGTCATCACTATCAGATTGGGACTATCACGTTGCCGTTTGTTACTTCCGCTATGCAGATTGTAGACTTGTTTACTAAGGCCCTTTCCGCTCCATATTCTCGGTTCTTGATTGGCAAACTCTCGGTGCTTCATGTCAGTGCATCGTGAGTTTGAGAGGGGATATTAGAGATAATAATAGTAATAGGGCTAGTTTCATAATTTTGGTTTGTCATTGTTTCCTATATATTCTTGCTTTCTCTATTATGTAGAACATTCTGTTTGCATCTATTGAAACCCTAGTTTCATTTTGTTCTTCCATTCTTTGTATTCTAGAGCAAAAACTTCTTCAATGGAAACGTTCTCCTATAACAAGCAACAGACATTAGCATTGTTCTGAGTTCATAGATTAATTTGTTCTTTTCAACTTAAATTGGGAGGAACTAAATTGAATTAGACTGATCTTAAATGTTTTGTGACACAAATGGGGTAGTAAAATTAACTGAATTGAATAAAATATTACTAATTAATCCGCGAAGAACAGTCCCTATCAAGAGATTCGTAATACGAATGAGAAAATTTAATTCTATGAATGAGCTTCGTTCATCACCATGCACAAATTAGAGACACAAGATTTTTTTATATATAATGATTAACCGTAAACTGGAGAGGATAAGAGTAAGAAATAATAAAATTGCAATCAGCTATATTTGCACGTCTTATATCATATACCAGATCTACAGCTTCTTTGCTAATAGCTTCAAGAGCTAAACTGGTGTCCATCGTTGAACTCCTTCAACCAGCAAGCAGAAATGCGAATGAGCAGAATCTGACATATTGATTAAATTTTCATCAGAGATGCAAGTGTGCAATATTAAATCCCAATAGACATCGATAATGACCAAACAAGTATTATTCAAGTTCCACTCATCAAGAACTCAAAGCACAAACATACAATAAAATCGACATAATTATTGATTGATCGATCCCCAGACGGCCCCAGAAAAATTCAATAAATATATCACGTACTCTCAGCTCCCATAAGCATTTTGACAAACACCTCAAAACACATAGTAACCATCATCTAAAACGAACATGGTCAGATCAGTAACCAGCTACATGAACATGATAACCCAAACCAAAAACGAAACAACACCCTAAACCAAAAACCAACACAGAATAACTCGTTGATCCAATCTACCATGCTCAATCCGGTTTATCAAAACCAGCCTTCAAATGCGTGGATGAGTACTCAATCAAAATGCAGGCATTCGTATATATATATATATATACAATAGAAATCTTAAACAGGCGGTTGCATCTTATGTAAAGTTGAATTATACGAATATGTAAATGAATGAGATGAATACAAAGAATCAAGTAATGTTTAAATGTTGCTACACGCAACTCTTTATGCTTATAAAACCAGAAACTGAGAATAACCAAAAGCTGGATGAGGAGATAACGGAGACATCAACGGGCCGTCAAAAATCCTGTTTGATTTCGAATTCCCGTTATCGTCAAAATCCCAAAACGCCTTCCAACTTAACGGCGTCAACGGGTTCAGACCCGTCCAACTTGACGGTGTCAACGGGTTCAGACCCGTCCAACTTGACGATGTCAACGGGTTTACTTTCACCTCCTCGACTGCTTCTTCCTTCTTCACCTTCTTCGCCTCCGCCGCTGACTGCTCCACGGCTTCGTTTCTCCGCTTCTTGATTCCGACAACCGACACATTCTCCGAAGACTGCTGGGCCAGCTCAAGCGGGAAATTGAGTATCGCCTTGCACCCGCGGAGCTCGAACGCGGCCCTGTCGTACGCTCTAGCGGCTTCGATGGCGGTGTCGTATGTCCCGAGCCAAACCCTAGTTCCCCGTCGCTTAGGGTCGCGGATTTCAGCAGCGAATTTTCCCCACGGCCTTTGTCGGACACCCCTGTAATGCCTCTGGTCAGAAAAATCGAACCTTTTCTTTACCGGTTTCGACGCTGCAACTAGGGCTTGTGGCTGCTGCGGTTGCTCAACGAACTCGATCCATTCGGTTTTTCTGGGGAGCGAGATGTTCAGTGCCGGCTTGCGATTCGAAATCGGGGGTTTGGCCGTTACTAGGTCAACGACTTCAGTTCGTGTCCTGAACTCGAATATCCTATCAGGGGTCTGCCAATCGAACGCGAAATCGGATGATCCCAATGCGGCTGAAACGCCGTCGAATTCGGGCTCTCTAATCTGGGTTTTGGATAGGGTAGGGCCTGGTTTGACGAGAGGGGATGCAAGGCCGTCGAAGAGATGGTGCTTGATGAGCTGCAGAGCTGAGAATTCTCCGGCAGTGGCCATGAAAGTAGCACCAGCTAGAAGATGCGAGCGTTGGCTGGTGAGTTTGATTTGGTTGAATGAATCGGAGATAAGTGAGATGATGATGCGTATGTATTTATATATGCGTAACGTGTGGTTGAAAATGTTGAATTTCAGAGAAAAGGAGAGGTTCTGGGATGGAAGCATGAAGCTTCCTATGTTCATGCTATTGAAATCTGATGAATTTGTCATACATATTATTTTAATGGGGTGTCAGAATTTGTGTGAGTTTTTTTTTCCATTTGAATTTTCAAATATACTTTTTTTGGTCATACAGAGAGTATTTGGCTAATGGGTATGCCAAAAATCTAGGAAATCAAGCTTTGCTGAAAGTTTGGGCAGTGTCGGTTTTTCACGCTGTGAGCAGGTCCAGGATGTCTGCCAATCCTCAATGATCTCACCCAACTCGCCATTGTGGCGAAGCAATTGGAGGCTGCGGATCCGGTGCAAGCCAAGAAAGCTACCGTGCCTGGGGCGGCTGCTCAGGCTAAGATGCCCACCAAGCCTCTCCCTCCTTCCCAAGTTAGTATGATTTCTATTTGTCTTTTACCTTTTTGTGAATCTGTTTTTGGAATCAGGAATAGGCTGCTATCGGAAGCTTTTTTGTTGGATGCTCATTATTTTTGGGCATTGAGAAGCTTCTATTTTAGTCATATTCTGATTCGATAGTCTTATATGGATAAGGTGTAAAATTTTAGTCATATTCTGATATGATATGACAAATTTTCTATTTTGCTTTTGGTGATTTCTTATGTATAGAAATGAGATTTGATCGTGAAGGAAGGAAGCTCCCGGAATCCTAAATCTCCCTCTTCCACAAGGAAGCTCATGAATTCTGAAGCTAGATCCAGTTGCCTGAACTTAAAAGGCCCATCATGCAGGTCTTTATATACACTCAGATTGATTTATTTAATTTAATTATTCTTGACACTTGAGCTTCCACCTTCAAACTTGAACATGTCATAAAAAACTGATAACTTGTTGCTGGGAGAAACAGTTGATTCCCCCAGCGTCTCTTTCCATCTTGAAAAAATCTGACAGAATGTAATTTAAGGTAATAGATGTTTGCTCCTGGCTGAAAGAATGTGTTTACCAATCCAAAAGAGAAATTAATCAGAAGTCGAATTTGTTGCTTTCAATAGAAAGCTGGACATGATGGATTTTACAACCAACTAAAAACACAGATGACAAATTAACCCAGCTTCTTCAAGAAGAGCAGCAGCCGGATTTTTGGTTAACTGGTTGTCCGCGGATCTGGACCGTCGGAGGCCTAGCATTGTTCATGGCTGGCTGGCTTGCCATCCTGTAGGTAATAACCAACCAGGTTTAGTTTACTCACTTTTATGAAGGAGATGAACAAATTCCGATTCACAAAGTTGATATGTCAAGAGAGACAGAATGAGCATGTTGTTTGTTACCTGTTCTTTATATCACCCGTCATGGCCATGAAAGCCTTTTCCACATTTGTTGAATCTTTGGCGCTTGTTTCCATGAAAGGGATGCCTATCTCATCAGCAAAGGCCTAAAAAATAACTGAGGGTCAGTGCTTGTTCCAAGAAATAACCAATGTACAAGTCACATAGTGCTAAATGCTAATTCAGCCCGAGGAGCAATACCTTAGCTGTCTCGTAAGAAACTGCTCTTTTATCAGCCAAATCACATTTGTTTCCAACAAGAAGCTTGTTAACATTGTCACTAGCATATCGATCGATTTCACTCAACCATTGCTTCACATTGTTGAAGCTCTCTTGGTCGGTGACATCATAAACCACCTGTTGAAGGCATCGTCTTAGAGCACCACACAAAAAGAGTGGAAATTTACCGTAATTTAGTAGGGGCGTGGGAGGAATGATAGTTATTTACAATTATTCCATGTGCCCCTCGGTAGTAGCTGCTAGTGATGGTCCTGAAACGTTCCTGCCCAGCCGTATCCCACTGCAAGTCCATACGAGCATTAATTTATTGAATGACGCATGGATTAAAAGGACGAGTGCCTGGTATAAAAAAGTTCAACACTGAGTTTGAGAACTTACAATCTGAAGTTTGATGGTTTTGCTATCTTGTTCAACAGTGCGGATTTTCTACACATCAGAGGGATAGGGTAAGACTTTGAACTAACTGACAGACTTTCAATTAATACTAGGAAGCAGCGAGAAGATCATTTAAATGACTTACAAAGTCAACTCCAATGGTGCTTATGTAACTATCCAGGTACGAGTCGTCCTGAATCAAATAAGAAAAAACAATTACTAGATATGTTATGAAATTGTGTTCTTTTCACAGCAGAAAAGATGACAAAGCTAAAAACACTAATTTTTCTATACATAAGAAGGATCTTGCCGCAACAATATTTTATGCAAGTTAACAGATGCATAGATAAGTGAGATGATAAAGCAAGGAAAAAGAGTAACACTCACAGCAAATCTCAGGAGCAGGCATGATTTACCAACACCGGAATCTCCAATGAGTAGAAGCTTGAACAGATAGTCACTGGAAAAGAAAAAGACACAATCTGATGTCAGTAACTAAAAATAAGATGTTCGTACAAGCCAGGAACCAACCATTCAAACATCATATGTAATCGTACTTGCACCTCGCATCTTCACAAATGTATTTTAGAATACATGTATAAACGCATACACCGCTTGCAGATCTACATCTGTTAATATTCCATTCTAAGAATTACCTACTGCCCAGACTTGCATACACAGAAAATAGAATTTGATCTTTTCCTCTTATTGTATTTCGTAGTCAATCAAAATAAAACAAGTTCAACTCCATACAAAATGAATTGAAGATGGAGATGCACTCGTACGCCTTACCAGCACTTTCGGACACAGAAAAAGCTTACAGCTTAACCATGTACTATAACCAAATGTGCATCCTGCACTGGTTAGGTTGCAATCTCAGATTATGCGAAACACAGCTAATATATAACTACTCCATGGAACTTTTTTTTTTTTTTTAATCTATAAGTGTTCTCAGGACCGAGGCTTGAATTATCCTCCATTCATCCTAGGAACATCAAGTGCTGATTGTATCAAAACACATGAGGCAGCCTGGTCATCCCAGAGGGTATTGCTAACTTATAGTCCAAATAACTAGAAACTGTCTGTATACAAACACAACATGAATTAAAGAACAATCACACATCCGCAGGAACACATTTTCATATTAACAGATACACGCAGTCATCAAATCCAAAACCACAAGACACACAAACAAACAACTTTATGTTCCACAATCCCTTATCCCCAATCACAACACCTCCTCCGACCTCACAAAAATTCCCAGATCTACCTCATCGCCATGCATATCCACATCAAACAGCCAGCAAACCTCAATCGACCCACCTCAAAACCGACAACAAGCCACAGATTTCCAAACCTAGATCTCACATCCAGATACTCCGACACGCATAATCCAACCAAACCCAAAAAGAAAACATAATCCAGATCAATCAGACACGTAAGAAAACTCACTATTCGGGCGTCATGGCTTTGTGGGTATTGATCGACAAGCGCTCAAATTCCAGAACCAACAGGTGAAAATTCCAGATGAGGAGAGAAGAAATCGGAGAAAGATGCAAACTTTATTACTCTACGTGTTCGAGTTTTGTTATTTTATACGTATTTGTTGTGCAAAGCAATGGATGACCAACTGGCGTAATGCGATGGTTTTCGAGAGCAAGGAAGCATTTGAGGGGCTGCTGCGTGGCGACGTCGTCGTTGAATATTCAATGGCGAAAACGGAACGCGTACACCGCACGTGTCTCTTCTCTCATGCCCTGTTGCCGACAGCCGATGCATCTATTATGAATTTATAATTTAATTTAATTTTTAAAATATAAAATTATATTACGCAAAGTCATTTTTGTGTTATCAATTTTTCAGATAGTTTTAGTTATTGTTTTACTTTCACAAACTTGATTCGGATCAAAATTGTATTATTATGTAAATATAATTTTGATTAGATTGAAAATTAAAAATAAATCTTAAAAAGTAATAAATTTTTAATCTTAGTATTAATAATTATGTTGAGTATTTTACATACGGGAGGGTATTTTCGGGAATTGGTAGGTACAAAGCTTCTATAAATTGAGCGAAACCCTAATGGGAGTAATCAACTACTTGATCTTATCAGAGCAGAATGAGGCGGAGGTGACGGCGACGTTCTGAGAGTTGCCCATTCGTTGCTGGCGGCTCTCTGATCGCTCGTCGTGTCCACACTCCTTCTCCTTCTGCGGTGACGACTGCCCGCGGTCAGAGCCTCGTCCTACACCAATGTGGGTGACATTTTTAAGGCAGTGATGGCTTTGCGGGCTCACCAAAATTCATTATCGAAGTTTGTTTTCAGTCTTGTTTTTTATCTGCAGCGTTTTAAGTACGTGTTATGGATTTGATGTTGAATTTGGTGCTTTAGGGTTTGAAGGTGTTTCTGATTGTGCCTGCAAGATTAATGTCAGAGCTTGGTTGAAATGAAATTAACTTAGCCTGATACAGTAGTTTGTCAGTGAGTGATTCTTGTGCTGATATGGATTTGAATTGGCTTTGGTTGCCTGTAAATATCCCATGTTGAAAAGCTTGGTTCGTTGCGGGAAATTTTTTTTAGATTTGCCTCGTTTAGAAACTGAATTTCCCAAATAGGTTCATTTTAAAAATATTTTTCTAAATGTCCCGTTTCATTTTGAATTCGGGCACTAAGCCCGAAATTCCAAAAAATGATTAATTTCGATCTTAGAAAATCCGAAATCATGGTTTTGACTGTTTGATTTCGGGTCTTTGTATGCTAGGGTTCCGAATGATTTCGGGTTTTCTAAGACCGAATTCACGGAAATTATTAAAGTTAGTTCGAATTCGAATGATTTCGGAATCAAGCAGCTTTTGGAATTTCGGGCTTAGTAAGCCCGAATTCAAAATGAAACCAAATCTAAAAATATTTCTTGTTGCGGATAGCTATTTCTACAGATTGCTGTATTACAGCTTCAAGAATGAATAATTTTAGGGCGAGAACAATGATCAATTTGCATCCGTTGGTTGTCTGTATATGCCATTTTCTCACCTGTGTATACATCTAAAATGTTTGAAATGCGTAGAGATATTCATTGTCCACTCAGTATTTAAGATATATTTGTCCTCAGAATATGTCCATTGCAGGGTAGACTTGCTAGTTGTGATCACTTGGAGATTTTTTATTGTATTGCTGGAAGCCACTTATTGAACTTTCTCGTTGCCTTTCAAAAGAGGAGCTTTGAGGCACGCCCATCAACTTGTGCTTCTCCTCTAGCGTCAACCTGTGGGAGATGCAAAGTGATGATATGAATTACATGCGACTATGCAATTTGCCTTGGTCCCTAAATTGGGTATTCTGTTGTGTTGCCAAGTTAAATGAAGTTTGAAGATGTAGAAGTCATTAAGATCTCATGCTTGGCGAGGATGCCCAGCACATTCTTAGTTGACCATATGTGGTGCCCAGATTGTGGCTTTGAAGGAGACATGTACATTATAGTGCATTCCTTGATAGCACGCGAGTAGTACTAATTGACCTAGTATTCAGTTGGAATGCTGATTTCCAGAATATATTGGTGCAGTTCTTACAAATTTAAACAAAGAGGATCCCATATTTGTTGGTATTCTTTTTATGAGTGACCCGCTGAATTTGTGCTGATGGAGCTGGTGCTCTACTCAGGTTATCTATCTCAAAATTACCGTTCCAACAATTTTATGCAGATCTTTTCCAGCTGGGTGGCTTCTGAAGCCATTGGGGGATTCTGAAAGGATATGGAAACTCAAATATGGACTTTAAATTACTATGGAAAACACTTTGCACGTGTCAGAGTATGAAACTGTGAGATTTTGACATATGTGCTTTTGCTAAACTGATGTCAATAGTGCAGAATTCTACCTTGATTGCCATGCTCTGTCCTCAATTTACACAGCTGGCTGGTTCTATGTCACAATGGCTTGTGGAACCAAAGAACTTCTGGGGCACCCATGTGAAGGATTCTTGAGGAAAGCGTTTGATTCTTTCCTTAGCACTGTTGTGTGACTTTCTGGAAAGCACCCTATCCTTATAGCCATTGCTGTTCAAGTCAAAAGAAAATTGTACAGAAACCCAGCAAATTATCAGAGTTTGGGTTGTATAGGCAAGGACTCGCCCTTCGGCTTAAGGCTTTTATCTTTCATGTTAGTGTGTGTCTAAGGATGTTCAGCCCTTGGCGCTTGGTGATTATAATACAAGAGAGTATTTGAGCACAAACATTATTTATCAGTCATAGAAATGATGACCACCATCCTCGTTGCACATTCTAATGCCAGTGCACAACCACATTGAGAATCTGTGCTTTAGTTCTCCCACTTTCATCTCAGGCCTGTGCTGGTGGTGCCAATAATGCAAGAGCATCATCTACAATCAAAGCAAAACTCCAACACCAAACGTCTCAGAATTTTTTCAAAAAGCTCCTTTTTGCAATTGGGACTTTCTGGTTATTGCTGGGTTTAGCCGAGGATACCGAGGCACCATCATACATCAACAATTGCTGTAATCTGTCATCTAGGGCGGAGAAGTCATGCAGGGCTTGATCAGATGGTTGAGTGATCTCCAAGGTTGAAGAAGGTCGAGTGTGCGAGTAAAAATAGATGGAGAAGAGATCATCACAGTGGGCTCTGCGAGGTAGCTGACCATGTGCTGATTGCTCAACTGATGATCAACCTCTGTACCTCATCGGCTCAAAAGCCACCCATCAACATTTGGTTCCTAAGCTTTGAGGCCCCAACCAGCTGGCTCTTTTTCACCTTTTATCCCCTCATCCATCCTAGCCTACTCCTTTTTCGATTCTTTACCCCTTTATTCCTCCCATGTCTCCGATTTTCGCATCCGGTCCAGATACTACAATGGTGATGAATGCCAAGAAGGGAGGTGGAAGGGAAAACATTGTTGCGGAGGAGTAACATGACATTTTTATTAAGGGATGAAGTCGACATGTTACAGGGACGATCATATGATGTTTCAGAACAGAAGCAGGACAATAAATCAAATGAAGAAAAGTAGGAGAAAGCAAATCTCAACATTAAGAAAGAGCTAATCAAGCATGCTTTATTGACTCGGAGACTGTCTAAACAAACATGGGAGCACCTCCGACAAGGGCAGCGATCAAGCTTGCATAGCCTCCCCAGAGCAGAGAAGATGCGCCAGAGCCAGGCATGGAGGCCACCGGAGCCCCAGCAGGCGGAAGGGTATCCATGGAGGGACTGGTTTCCTCTGGTGCAGGCGGGGGGGAGGGCAGTTCAGGAGCTGAGACAGGGGGCATGACGGGGAAAGGCGAGTGACTTGGGCTTGGACCTGGAGCTGAGGAGGCTGGAGGGACAGTGAACATGGGAGTTGGTGCGGACACAGTGGCCATTGGCGACACGGAGGGGGACTGAGCAAGGCATGATGGGAGGAGGGCGAGGAGAAGCATAAGCGCTACTCGTCTAACCATTGCTGCTCGAGCAGAAAGTGCAGAATGAGGTGGGTGGAGTGGACTAGGAAGTATGGGTAGCTGGTTTGAATATATAGACATATGATGATGACGTCATATATGCTAATCTGAGCTGTCATAACTTCAAAACGAATATAGCCTTTAATCTACACTGGCTACATAATGAGACTGAAATGAACGAGGCACAGGAAATACTACTCGCCTGGCCGTGAGGGAGGGAGTCCAGCCGTGAAGGGTTCTGAATGGCCGAGCTGTAGGGAGGAGGAAGTATAATTCAAGACTTGACTGGTAGTGCGCTTGGACACTGTAAAGCATATGATCCTCGATGAGTTACCTACCACTCAGCAATCTTTCAGCACTAAAATCATTTCGAACCAAAATCTGAAGAATTGCTGTGACAGTTGCTAATGCTCGTAAGTTGTGTGCCAAGGTCAGCAGAATCTGCCGTTGTTATCGGTGCATACAGTCCATTCACGAATAACATCATGAGACAGATGTTCATCGGTTTGGATATACTGAGCATACAAGGGATTGAAGCGTGCTGTGATGCCTGTAGCTTAAGTTTACCAGATATATAATATATACATTGGTAAGACCTACAACTACTAATGAATGAAAAAGTAAATAAAAGAATGGAAGAACATACGAATTTATTATGAAATTCGTCATAGAATGATTATGTGTGGATGTATTCACTATCAAATTAGGCATACGTTTTATTATTTTCGATGAAATACGATTATAGTATGATGAATATGTTTATATAAAAAATATGCATAAACTCTAATTTCAATTCCGTTCGTGCTTTACCCAATATTAATCTTATACTCGACACTCCCACTAATTTCCACGGTAAGCAGGGTTCATCAATGCCACGTGTCGATTTCTGCAAGCCTGATTGCTAACTTTATTGTCTGTCGTTTTCGGCAGCCTGAATCGATATTTGGGCTGGCCCATTGGGTCGTTAACCCCGATAAGTTCATTCGGATCAAGTTACTTGGATTCGAAATTTCGTACCCGGTTATTCGAACAGATAAGGCTCCGAAAATTCTGCAGAGCTTCACTCATTCTTCGGACTCGAAAATGGCGTCCAAGGTTCTTCCCCAGGTGCTCGCTCAGCAGTTTCAATCCTTCCTGAATTTTTCGACTGTTTCGAATTGACTTTGCTGGAGCGGTAAATTGATTTAGTTTTTGCAGGCAATGGTGGTGCTGCCAAGGAGCGCAGGTCCGAAGAAGCTAGGGTTTCCAGTGGCATCCACGAGCGTGAATTGGAACCGATCATTGGTTTCTAGGATCCATATGGTTGCTAACGGACTGAATGTCAAGCCCTTAGTAGTGTCTCAAGCGAGAAGGTCGATACATACGAGAGCGGAGGCGGAAGAGGGAGCTGGAGCGAGTGAGACAGCTGAAGAAGAAGGTTTGATTTCTGAAGGTGCTGGGGAAGAATCTGAGTTAGAGGAATCAAACGTTAAGGCGCCAAGAACGCGAAGGGTTAAGCTTGGAGACGTAATGGGGGTATGCTTTGGATTTTGTAGGAGTAAATAGCTTGTGAGTTCTTGAAATTTGTTGTGGATCTGGTCCATTGTGTTTTTGAGGTTAACCTTTCCAGTCAAATGTGTTTTGTTTTGCGGATTGTGATGGTATTTGTGATCTGTGGCATTGAGACTCTCAAAATGAAGCTGTTAAGTTAGCTATAGAAGGAAGTAAGCTTCTGTCTGATGAATTCTTTTAGCATTTTATCACCTTTTTCATTTGTGTTAATGCAGTGATTGCGAACAGTTTTTATGTGTTAGAATTTTTTGTTGGATGTCGGCATGGGGCAAATGTCTTTTAAATGTCACGATTATTTTTATGAGTCTGGATGACTAGATTTTGATGTATGTGAACGGGGATATAACCTGTGGAACTTTTCATTCTGTGACTAGATCTTGAACAAGAAAGCGGTTGAGGCATCTGATGCATTGAGACCGATTCCCGATCTAAGGACTGGGGATATTGTTGAAATCAAATTGGTAAGATTGTGGTTTACATGTAAGTTGTGCTATAATGTGTTTTGTCATATCTCTGATTTTTTATTGAATGATTTGAATAATTACAGGAAGTTCCTGAGAATCGGAGAAGGTTATCTATTTATAAGGGAATAATCATCTCCAGACAGAATGCTGGGATCCACACCACTATTCGGATTCGGAGAATTATTGCTGGTGTAGGAGTTGAGATTGTCTTCCCCATGTAAGCTTCTTTCTTACACCATGCATTTGTTAATTATCCTTTTCCAGCCATGGGCAGGGCATGCAATACTTATGTTTGCAAATTTTTAAGACTGAGATGATTAAAATTCTTGCCAAAGACGGGACGTGCATTGGCTTTTATAATTAGCTTGGAAAATGTTTTGCTAGCAGCTAAAAGTATGACATTGTTTTGACCTATGATGAAAAGGCATGTTTCCAAAGTAGTACAATGTTCGGCTAAGTGAAGCAGATATGTTGTTTAGGCTTTATTCAGATTGAACCTCTGCCACATCATAAATATATATAACTGAAAAATGACTCTCGGAGTCATATTTCGAGTTACTCGATCTTTATAATAATATATACTCGTTGTGCTTGCAGATACTCACCGAACATCAAGGAGATCAAGCTGGTGAAGCACAGGAAGGTCAGGAGGGCGAGACTGTACTATCTACGAGACAAGCTCCCACGACTCTCAACTTTCAAGTAATTTGCTGCAATATATCACAACTATTGCTTCTGCAAATTGCATCTCAGTCCATAAGTAACGCAAAACGCTTCATTTTCGCCACACCGGTTTTGCTGTCAGTGTTAATTTGTCCTCTGTAAATTCAATACACGTCCGCAGAAATGTGAAGTCTTTCAAGGATACATGTAGTGATAACAAATGACTCGAAATATGTTCATCACATAAAATTTTGTTCGAACAGTGGCTCTAGAAGATTCCAGCTGAGACGAGATTCTGTGGGTTTAAACTCAATAATTCCATGATTTTCATTAAAATTCGAAATCACGTTTGCTGAGTTGGCAAAATATGATTGGTCGGAACTCGTGGCCTTTTAATACGTACTTATCCAGTCAACCAAAGTTCCTATCTTAGGTCAGAAGTTATCGAGCACTTTGGAGAAGCCCAGAACCCTCTTGAACCATCTCCTCTATTTTAGTTAATTCCGAAATTATCCCTCCACCAAACCGAATACATCCGACCCTTGATCCGGTTCAGAAGCAAATTGGCACTCATTTAAATCAATCCAATAAAACAAACCGGTACAATTCGGTCGAACCGTCGAAGGCTGTTTTTGTCATCTAGCAAAATGAACGACGACTTCTGGAACGGGTCTGAGCCTACCATTCAAATCTTCGCCTGTATATAAATCTGAGCATCTTCGTTCCAGGCTCGTCGATTACGCTCGTAGAAAGAAACTATCATTCCGATATCTTCCGCTGAAATCCTCTCGCTTTTCGAAGTTTGCATTCGCTTGCGATGGACGGCTTTGCGTCGTTTTTCCAGTCACAATCGTCGTCCCGTAACACCTGGTCGTTCGACGCCCTCAAGAATTTCCACCAGATCTCTCCCTTCGTCCAAAACCATCTCAAGCAGGTATCAATTTGTGTAATTTTGAACTCTTTGTTACCTTCCTCTATTTGTTCATCGTGTTGTTCCCGTTTTTGTTGGATTATTCGATGTGCCGCGGTTTTAGGGTTTGTGAATTGCTTCGAGTTTTTATCATATGTTAAATTCGATGGGTAGGTGAGTCTCCGTTGGTTGATGGAGTTTTCGATCCTGATTTCTGGTCGATTTATTAATATTTTTTTCTGAATTGTATTGAGGTCAGATTTGTTTTTATATGTAAAAGAATTTTGAAGAATCTATTGGGTTGCCATGGTTGTGTTTGGCACTGAGGCCACTGGATAGCCTGCCACAGATGGGGAGGTGAGGATAGAGATTTAAGGAGTAGATGAGAAGAGAACTAGGGTTAAGAGAAGGGAAGTATTGGGAGAGAAAGTGGGAAAGACAAATAGAGAATTGGATAATCATTCTCTTCCTTACAATTTCAGTTCTTTTACTCATCTATTACGATTAGACCACACCTTAATTGATACTTAAAATAGTTTTTAGGATAATAAGCTGCTCATTAATCCTGATAATTTCCTTCTATGCTCGTGTCAGATGCATATTGATTTTGTTGGATTTTTTGATTGATCTATTGATAAAGACCTTCATTCAAAAATTTTGTAACTTGGCGTGCAATTCAGGTGTACCTCACCTTATGTTGTGCTCTGGTCGCTACTGCGTGTGGTGCATACTTGCATCTCCTTTGGAATATAGGTGGTATCATAACCACCATTCTGTCTCTGGTATCATTGAATTTCATCTTTGCCACGCCCATGTATGAAGAGGTAATATGATTTCCCATCTTAACATGCAACATGTCGGGTTTTCAATCTTGGTTACTGGCATGTGACATTTCTTCTGACCTAACAGCGCAAAAGGCTTGGCCTCCTAATGTCATCTGCACTACTTCAAGGTGCATCTTTCGGGCCTTTGATAGAGCTCGCTATTGATTATGATCCAAGGTATTTTTTCTAATTTCTATTTATTGTGAATTGATTTTGGATGTGGATTCATTGTTGATATAGATGATCTATCCTGAGTGATATTATGTATGCAGTGAGTAGAGAACTGCAATGATATAATCACATTAAAAATTAAAAATTATAAAGTTCTTAATACGGTTACTGTCCTCTGGGGAAGGAGGAGATTTTTGCTTCAGCTTAATATTTAACATATAATTGATTCATGAATATTTGCTCACAAGTATCTTACTGCAGTCTCCTCATTGGTGCTTTGGTGGGCTCTGCCTTGGCATTTGGATGCTTCTCTGCAGCAGCCATGTTAGCCAGGCGTAGAGAGTACCTTTATTTGGCAGGACTACTTTCCTCTGGTCTTTCCATTCTGATGTGGTTGCACTTTGGTTCAGCCATATTTGGTGGATCCTTGGCCCTCTTCAAGTTTGAGGTATTTGAGCAATTTCAATTTTATATTCCCTTTGGAGGATGTAAAGATAATTAATGCGATTATCTTCTAGCTGGAATGTATTTTTGCTCACAACCAGAACTTACTTCCTGCAGTTGTATTTTGGGCTTCTATTGTTTGTGGGCTACACAGTGGTCGACACTCAGCACATAATAGAGATGGCACATCTGGGAGACTTAGATTATGTGAAGCATGCGGTGATGCTGTTTACAGATTTCATTGCCCTGTTTGTCCGCATCCTGATCATTGTGGTAAGATGGACACCGCTTAATCTTGGACAATATACAGCTCCTGCATTGGCTGCTTTATTTCTTAGTCCTGACATATTCTCATTGAATCCTTTTTTATTATCCATTATTCAGCTCAAGAGCGCGGCAGATAAGGACGACAAGAAGAAGAAGAAAAGGAGAGATTAAGTCTCTGCTGTTGAATTGATGAGGAAAATGGATAAATGTTACCTTGAGCGTTGATGTATAACAACCGCAAGAGTGGAACTTACTGTCTTGTATATTCGTATTTTTAGCTTCTCCTTTGGCTGGTGCAAGTAGGCCGACTGTTATAGTTAACTCTTCGTACTGGAGAAAGACATCTCTGTTTACTTTTCTTAATGACCGTTCCTTAGAACAGTGAATGTTCTTCACTATTATTCTTTTTTACAAAAACGATTGTTCTTTCAACAAATTAAAATCGACTCGGACTTTATCACATGAATCTTCCTTCAATTATACGCGTAAAGGTTCGTGTGCTGCCTTCACATATTGGGCCTTGATATTTCCTGCTTTAGGCCCATTAAAGCCCAAAGCCGCCGACTTTTCCAGGCGTTGCCACGATGAAATGCAGTGGAGCTTTTGTCAAACGGGAGAGGATCATTTCGACAGACCACCGTCGAACCGCCGCTGAACGGAGGAGGAAAGGACGAGCATCTTCCCAGTCGATTTATCTTGTGCGCTAAGATCGCCATGAACAAGCTATTGGAGTTCGGCAGAAAGGCTATGTTTTATGTTAGGGTTCTTTCCGGCTACGAAGAGAGGAAAATCCGATCTTACAGATTGCAACTCCAGAACCGCATCCAACACGTATGTCTACTCTACCCTATCTCTCTCATGTAGTCTCTGCCAAGTAAATTGTTATCAACCAGTTGCCTTGGGGTTAGGATTAGCTTTACAGAGAACTGAAATTTTTGGGGTAGCAGTAGCATAGCACATAGTGATTTATTTCCTGCCGCAAACACGCTGTTAGGGTTTTTTGGTGTGGAAATGTGGTGTTTTTTTAACTTTCACATTAAAAGATGATTAAAATTGTCGATTTTGAGGGTATTGGCGTGGGGTGGAATCATGAATTTGTTCTGGTTTGGCTAGGGCTAGAGAACTGTGGAATGGAATGCCTTGCCATTCCAGGTATACAAAACTGTGGGGTGGGGGAGTGGGTCATGTACTCATGTATGGGGTTGCTTGATAAGCTGGCGGTTGGTTCATGTTTGAGACCATCTGCTGGTGAATAGATCTTGATGTTTGTAATGGAAGCATAGCCGATGGAGTGGTGTGAAAGTTGGTGGTGGGTTTTGCTTTTGAAGATGATATTCCAGTTTTATGTGACACCTTCAACAATGTTGTAACGGAAGTGTTTTGAGCAACAAAAAAAATTAGATTGAAAATAAACAACACAAGAATTTATGTGGTTCACAACAGTGTGTTGGCTACGTCCTCGAATAGAAAGAGATGAATTCTATTCCCATCAGAGAGTGTGATCATAGTTTGGCTACAAAGATTTATATAGTTAACATAAAATCCTAACCCTAGCCAACAGAATGAGCCAACGTCATCCAGGCCCATGCACCGCATTCAAGGCTCAACAAATCTCCACCTGGACTTGAATTCCCAGATAAATTTCCACCTCGACTTGAATCCCCAGACAACAGATGTACCAGGTCGAACCGACCATTCCGTTCGTATCGGTCGTATCGTCCTGTCGGTCCGACCAAGCCGACCGGTACGACCTCAGTGAATTTGGATCTCCCGTTCCGATCATGTTGTCCGTATCGACTGGTCGGTACGATCGATACGGGCAGTACCACTACTTGCTCATGGGCTCGCTCCTCCACGACGTTTGAGCTCAGATGTACTCAATCTTCTTCCTGCCTCAGAGTGTCCCTAAGGACCACGAACATTCATTCTGTAGGTCTTCAGAGGCATGTAGTGCATAACTCACCATATCCTGAAAAGCATGCTTCATTGGAGGTCCGCCGTAATGATCATGTTCATATTTGTGATGTGATTCACTTTCATTTAAAGTGATTTGTAGCTCCATCATGTTAGGCACATTCCCAGATTTATGTGCAACAGTGGCCTAATCCATCTGTAGCACCTTCCAGCCAGTGCACGGTACCACACTTCACACCTTTCAGTGCCACCTTAGAACCTTTGCAGACATTCAGGACTCCATCCTTGCCTCTGAAATTTAGACCCTTGCTGTCTAACCGACTTAGCGATATCAGATTATTTGTGGAATATGTTGGACTTCGTTTAAAGTGCAAAATGACCCATCATGCGTCTGTATCCTGATTGAGCTTGTTGTAATTATTTTGCAAACATCACAGTTGGTCATAACATTGCCTCAATTAGTCTGTTTGCATGTTGAAAATCATTCCATATTCGGACAAATATGGTAAAATGCCCTTGAATCAAGAACCCACACATCCTTATAGTATGATTGTTCATTGGCAACCGAAGTCAAATTTTTTTAGAATTGGCATCATATTCTATCACAGCAGCAGAACCATTGCCCTGTGAATTCTACTTCCTAGGACACTTTCTCTTCCAGTGCCTTTTCTCCTTACAGGAATTACGAACATCGTTAGTTTAGGGATCATTGAACTTGGACTTCTTGTAATTCGGCGTCTTTTTGATAGCTTTTTCATATTCCTTATTTCGGTAACAATTAATCCAGATGCTTGATTATCTGTAACTAAATCAGATGCTTTGTGACGGACTTCGTGGTGTGAAGAGCTGATCTTCCTTCCTCCAGAGACAAACAATCTTTCCCAACAATAAGCGAATCTACAAAATTCTCGTATGACCGGGGTAAAAATACCAACAGAATTAAGGCAGCATCTTCATCATCAACCTTAACATCAATATTACACAGATCCAATAATATTGAATTTAATCTCTAAGAGGCATATCTTCCAGCATCCGCAGACTGAATAGATGTGGCTTTAAAAGTAACTTGTTGGTTAAAGATTTCGTCATAGCAGATTTTCTAGCTTCAACCATAGACTGGCAGCAATATCGTCATCTGCAACCTTAGTGATGATGTCATCAGCCAAACACAACATGATTGTTGAATGTGCCTTCTCCTTAAGGGCATTCAATTTTTAGTCATCAGCATCTGCGTTCTTTTTTTCAGATAACGGCGCATACAAAAATTGTTGCTTCAACAGAGCTCGCATCTTGATCTGCCATAATTCGAAACTGGTCCTCCCAGTAAATGTCGAATTTCACGTATATTCCAAACATCTTTGTTTTTAAAATAACAAACCCTAACGGCCCAGTTCTGATACCAATTTAAAGAGATAAATTCTATTCAGATCAGAGAATGTGGGATTACAACATGGTTACAAGGATTTATATAGTTCAATAAAACCCTAACGCTAGCCAATAATATGGGTTTTAAGTCATCAAGGCCCATGTATTGGATTCAAGGCCCAACAAACAAGCACCCATGTAAGTTGCTTGAGAACACTGCTTTCAAATGCCTAATAATTTCCAAGGAGGCTAACCTCTAGTGATAACCCCGTTCTTTTGCAGGTTGCTCTAACTTGTGTAACTTAATTCTGAGGATTGATATTAGATTTCATGCTTTCTTAATATTCACAGTCTTTGAGTATGATGAACTTTATGTATAAAAAACAATTATTGGCCATCATGAGACACATAAAGACGATTAATCTGATTGATTATGGATATTTGAATTTGTTTTTGCGTTTCTTTTATCTATCCCTATCCCCTTTGTTTTATCTTTATTTTCCCAGCTGCTGTGGTACGTGTTCATGAATCTGAACTTCCATTACTTGTCTATTTAATTATATGCAGGCTGAAGCAAAGAAAGCTGCCCTAAATAATGTCCCTGAACAGATAATTCTATCAGAGGTTCGTCAGATGGTGGAGCATATGCAATCTGTGAATAAGAAGTTAGAGGAGACAGTAAGTGAAAATATATTTGAAGACTCCTGCTTTATGCGTCTTCTGAGATCTTGTGATATCAACTCCTTACATGTCTTTGTCCTGTCTCATGTGTGTCTGGTTACAACTATGGAGATACCTTGCACTTTTTATCATCTCTTTTTGTATCTGATTCAAGGGTTACATTTGCTATTCGAAGGAGAAAAATAGAGATAATGGTAGCCTATATAATGAAGAATTCTTGAATCAATAATGAAATGCCTCAGATATGGTGCACTTCACTCTATTTCTTAAGCTTCTGGTATTTATTTATTCATGTCTAGTAATTCCCTTTCCATATTGAAAATGGATATCTGATGACGCTCCACATAGCTCGTTGGAGCGACAATATCTGTGAGAACCACGAGCCATAATTTCTGATAGGGTAAAAAAACAGAACAGTTGTCTTTGGAGTTGTGTATTCAACTGGAGCATAAGCAATGGCTAGTGCTCTTTTTTCTTTGATGGAGCTACTATAGTTTTTGAAAGAAAAAAAAAACATTGGTCCACATTTCTTTTAGAAAGCTTGATTACCCCCCTGAGATCTCTATTTGAAAGGGCCCTTAATGAATCAAGCTGTTGTTAACTACTTTGTTTCTTATCTACTCGTAATGTTTTTTTCTCCACCATTTGTTGATTCAATATCTTTATGCAGGAGACTGCCATTCAAGAATACCTTAAAAGTATTGACAAGGATGCCGAGATGATAGTTAAAATGCAGTTAGATGGAGAGGAAAAAACAATGAAACGGATGGCAGAAACCATGCGCAATCAAGCTTTACTTGAGAAAGTAGAAGCAGACCACATTGCGGAGTTACAGAATGCAGAATCAATCAAACAAACTCAAATTTCAGAATCAACCCCAGCTCAAAAGGCTCAAATATGATAATTTTCCAGTTAGACAGCAACATATGTGATGACAATTTTTTGTACTAGTTTCTCGTCTCTGGATATACCTGGATGGGTGATCTTACTGGTCAAATAAGAGTTGAACTGTGGGAAAAAATAGTTGAACTATGCGGTTTGTAAATTTCTCACTATGAATATGAGCCATTGGTGTAATAATAAATATTCCCAATAATTATGATCCACAACCAATCTCCAGAGATTTTGATCTCTAAACATGTAATGGTTGTGCTCACATTACCACTTGATGATGCTATTGCTAACGCTCATCTTCCCCATGTGCAGGTATAGTGCTGCTGAACTCAGCTGCTGTTGCAGGGTGTTATCAATGGAAGGAAGCAGCTATGCAAGGTTAGATTCAAAGATGCCTTGTGCTCATTATTAAGATTGGTTGAGCTAATTATTTAATTACAGAAGTACTTTTAATTTCCATACACGCAAGTAATCACAGCATGCTTCTTCTAATGTCAATTCTGGCACCTTTGTGGGGAATCTTTAGTGATATCAGTGAGTAGTTTATACCGTAGGGTCATCTAGACCACTTCAACAAACATACCAAGCTAAATTTCTGCTGCTACTTCTAATGTTATATTAAACCATTGACTTTCTCTTGGCTTGCTAACCAACTAGGACAGTTTAACAAAGTCTAATTCCCTTTGTTATATAAATACCAAAGCTAAGTTGGTTTTCTGTTCATACACCAGACTACTAGAGCTATTTGCCATGGATTTGCTAATGAAAGCTGCTGAAGATGGTGATATAAGTGCCTTCTACAAAATAATTCCAAAGTACCCTAATATTTTGAAACAGTTAGATGACCTTCCATTTGCCCAAACTCCAATGCATGTGGCGGCATCAAAAGGGCATGGCAGGTTCTTCATAGAGCTGATGAGACTCGTACCATCATTGGCCAGGAAGCTAAATTATGATGGATTTAGCCCTTTGCACCTTGCCTTAATGAAGTCAAAGCTGGATTTGATCCGAATGGTGCTTCGGCTAGTGCATGTTGATCCGGAGCTAATTCGTGTCAAGAGCAAAGAGGGCATCACTCTCCTCCATTATGTGGCTGAACTCGGTGAGCTTACGCTTTTGTCAGAGTTTCTGTCATTATGTCCAGAATCAATCAATGATATGACTATCCGGGGTGAGACTGCACTCCACATTGCTGCTAAGCATAAACAGTATTATGCCATTGAAGTCCTTATGGGGTGGCTTGAAAGAGGCTTCTACCAGGAAGTTATCAATTTGAAGCAAAAGGTAGTGAACTGGCAGGATGATGAAGGTAACACTGTGCTTCACATTGCAGCACGCTCGAATGATTTCCAGGTGAGCTAATAAAACTTGAAGTAGTATTAGGCACTGCATCTCTCTGAACTGCTAGCAAGTTGCTTTCATATTCTGAGTAAACATAAATGGAGAACTCATATTTTCAGCTCAATTTTGCAGTTGGGTCAACTGATACTTGAAAGCAGAGCAGTGGACTTGGACTTGCAAGATTTTAAGCGCAGAACAGCTCTTAGCTTGCAGAGAAATCTTCATGGAGTAGATACAGAGCTGCAACGACTTATAGAGTCAGCATCAAGTATCCCAGCCCATATAACCCCAAATAGTCCTCTTGAAAACTACTTGAGATCAACAATGGTACCTTTTGAGAGAATGGTAATCCATTTATTTGGGGGAAACAACTACAAAGCCACACAGATGCGAGGAGGACTGCTAGTTGTGGCGGTCTTAGTTGCAACTGCAACCTACAATGCAGGAATCAACCCTCCTGGCGGTGTGTGGTCTTCTGCAAATGCGTCTCATAAAGCTGGGACTGTAATCATGGAGGAAGCATTGTTCTATGTCTTTCAGGCCTTCAATGCCACAGCCTTCTGCGCATCAATGGGCTTGATCTTTGTTCTTCTGCCATCTGGAATCTTCCTTATGTTGTTGCAGTACTCTCTGATAGCTTGCTATATGCTATCAATGGTGATCATATCGCCCACATACAAAGGTAGATATGCCTTTTCGTTGGCTCTGATTGTTATCAGCTTGGTTCTGGGTTTATATTTCTTCAGTTACGTGAGATTCAAGAAAATCTTCGGACTGTGTATGCGAATGATAGCTCCGCCATTGACAGAGAAGTGGCAAAATCAATCCGAGGCTGTCAAGGAGGTGGGGAGTAGAAGGTTCATTTGGTCGTTCGTCTTTGTGGTATTTATTGGCTTGCTTGCTACAGCAGCTTACATCTTTCTTGAATTAACAAATTTCTACCCATAAAATAAAATGTAAGTTTCTAGCTCCTTATCTCTCAATGTTGCATAAAGATTGAAATAAAATACACGAGCCAGCTCTTATCTGTCACCTGTGTATTATTAACAGGCAAAACTAGGTGTCTTGAGTTGTCATATTTTAGTGATACTACTTGTATTATTGATTAACATTTTCAACAGGACTGCAAACAAGCCCATCCAAGTTGAGTTATACTGTTTGAGCTGGACATGAACTCGACTAACACTAGTTTGAGGCTCAGGTCAGTGGCTGCTTCATTTAACTGTTGATTCATAAGCATATCAAATTTTGTCTTTGTTTTTAAAAAGAAAACTAGCAAAATTTGGTCCAAAATATAATCTTTTGCAAATTGAATAGCAGTAATTTCCTGTGCATATAGAGTATATTATAGCCAGTGTATTAGACTAAACATTAATGAAAAGACCAACAGCAGTGTTGAAAAGGGTCAAATGAGTTCGTGCGATATGCTACTGGCCTTTTTTAAGGGTTCACCGGTGACTGTTAAAATATGCTACCTGCTCGATGAAATATGTCAGAGTGTTACCCTTGCTGGGTTTGCCATATGAATTTTTTTACAATTCAACAGATTTGGGAGTTCAGCAAATTCAAATAGGACAGGTATAAGAATAGCATACTTTGCATCTGGTTTTTGGTCTGTGAATTGAGAAATTAAATTTGGAGTATTCTAAATTCCTTCATTGCTTTACACATCTTTTGTTCAGTTATATAGATCTCAATGGTAAATCTTTGAATGGATTGCCTACTTTAAGTTGTTGATGAATGGCCAAGTTTCATTTCTACCTCAGGGTATCAGTTCCTTAAATGTTCTCTTTTTTTTTTTTTCGTATTATTTTTCATTCGGGAAAGCACATGCAAGGAGCAGAAGTTGGAAGATACAAACCAGCGGGGACACTGTTACTTCTGGTTGTGATACATTTTTTGTTAACTGGTTTTACACATTTGGATCTTCTTCAGGTTCAGGGTACCATCACTAATCAATTCTCTGATAAAATGGTACCTCATTTGAATGTGCTTCGTCTGTTGTGAAACACTGGATGCTTTGCGAGGTGAATTACACTTTGATTATCACAATGTAGAACAAAATCTCCTTGCTTCATGCCCAACTCTGAGAGGAAGTTCTTCAACCAGATAAGCTCCTTGCTAGCTTCTGCTATAGCCATGTACTCTGCTTATGTGGTTGAAAGAGCGACACTCTTCTGTAAACTGGACATCCAACTGATGGTCGTACTTCCGATAGTGAACACATAATAGGTAGTGCTTTTCCCTGAATCTGCACAACCTCCCAAATCTGCATCAGCAAAGCCTTCTAGGACTGCCTTCTTTCTTTTGAAACATAAGACAACATCAGAAGTGCCCTTCAATTAGCGTAACAACCACTTGACTCCTTCCTAATGCTCCTTTCCCAGATTAGACATAAATCTACTGACAACTCCAACTGCATGAGCAATATCTGGCCTCGTGCACACCATAACATACATCACATTGCCAACTGTTGAAGCATAAGGAACTCTAGTCATTTCTTCTTTGACCTCATCCGTTCTTGGTGATTGTTTATTTGATAACTTCAAATGAACCCACAAAGGGGTGCTAGTGCCTTTAGCATCTGTCATGCTTAATTTCTCTAACACTTTCTTTATGTAATTATGCTGGGAAAGTTTTAGATTACCTGCACCTCTATCTCTGACTATGCTCATGTCAAGAATCTGCTTAGCAGCTTCCAAGTCTTTCATCTCAAATTCTCTGGACAACTACTTATTATGTCTGTTGATTTCCTGCATGTCAGAACCAGCTACCAACATATCATCAACATACAATAAGCGGATAATGTAAGAGGAGCTGAGTTTCTTCATGTAGCAGCAGTGATCCATCTCACATCTCGTGTATCCATTCCCCCTATAAACTCATCAAACTTCAAGTACCACTGCCTCAGAGCTTGCATCAATCCATACAGATTTTTATGCAGTTTGCACACTAGGTTTTTCTTCCCAGTCATTTGAAGACCTTTTGGCGGTGTCATATAGATATCCTCATCAAGGTCTCCATGTAAGAATGTTGTCTTCACATCTAGCTACTCTAAATGTAAGTCCTCTGCTGCAACAATGCCAAGGATCAATTTGATTGTGGTCATCTTCACAACTGGCGAGAAGATCTCATTGTAGTCGACTCCTGCCTTTTGTTGAAACCCCTTGACCACCAATCTGCCCTTGTACCTCTTGCTTCCATTAATTTCATCTTTTATCCTGAATACCCATTTGTTCTGCAGTGCTTTCTTCCCTGCTGGTAACTTGACAAAAGACCAAGTGCGGTTCTTGTCAAGTGAGCTCAACTCATCCTCAATGGCCTTCTTCCACTGTATGGAGTCATTCATCCTCATAGCCTCTATATAAGACTCTGGCTCCCCATTCTTTATCAGCAGCAGGTAATTTGCTGATGGAGAATATCTTCTTGGTGGTCTCCTTTATCTAATGGATCTTTTGAGGCTTTCTGTGGCTTTACCTCCGAGCTCGCAGTGTCACCGGTGCTCCCACTGTCCTCTGAGCTCCCACTATCTTCTGTGCTCCCACTAGCTCCAGGTTCTCCAGACTCACCTAAGCTCCCACTGCTTTGTGAACTTTCACCTATCTCATGTGTATGAGCAGATCTTCCAACGTCTTCATCTGAGATCTCATCAAACACAACTTGATTTGTACCTTTTGGTTTCTTGCTGGAGGCTGCTGCAATGTCATCTTTGTAGAGGGCATTCTCATTGAATGTCACATCCCGACTTCTGATAACCCTTCTGATGTGGTTATCTCATAATCTGTAGCCCATGTCATCCAATCCGTAGCCAATAAAAGTGCACTTCTTTGCTTTTGCCTCAAGCTTGTCCCTATCAGCTTCTTTAATTTTTATGTAAGTGACACAACCAAATACCTTCAAATATTTAAGAGATACCTACCGACCTTGCCGTTCATCTTCTGGAATCTTGAACCCTATGGAGATGAGGGTCCCCGATTGATTAGATACGCTATTGTGCTAACTGAATCTGCCCAAAATATCTTTGGCAGCCCTGCATGTAGTCTCATGCTCTTTGCCCTCTCATTCAGTATTTCAGTGTTCTGTTCATCCTCTCTGCTACTCCATTCTGCTGAGGTGTCTCCGGCACGATCTTCAACATTCTAATCCCGTTCTCTGCACAATAATAAACAAACTCCCTATTGTTGTATCCCCCCCCCCCCCAATTATCTGACTTCAAACATTTGATCTTCAGATTGGTTTCATTCTCTCCACAGCAGCTTTCCACTTCTTGAAGGTGCTGAAAACTTTGGATTTACTTTTGAAAAATAAACCCAAACCTTCCTTGTGGAATCAGCGATGAAGGTGACATAATAACAAGAGCCTCCTATCGAAGAAACTGATGTAGGGCCGTATACAGCAAAATGAACAAGCTCCAACATCCCGATCCTGGGTGGATGTCATGTCTTTGCGAAAGAGACTTTCTTTTGTTTGCCAAGAACACATGGCTCACAAAACTCAACTGTCACGTTCTTTAAATCTGGAACTCTGCCTTTTGAAGCTAGCATCTTCACCCTAGCATACTCATATGCCCAAGCATTTGGTGCCATAGAGTAGATGCTCTTGTGTATTCCACTGTTGCATGTGCACAGTCATCTAAAATCTCTTCCATATACAGTGTTCTAGGTTTTGGTCCTCGAGCTACTACCAGATCCCTCTTCTTTACCTTCCATTATTGATTTTCGAAATTGACATTGTGGCCTTTATCGTCTAAGTGCCCAACAGATATCAGCTTCTTCTTCAAATCGGGAATATCTTCAATGTCCAACTTGTAACTAGAGTAGTTTTTAGAACCATGTCTCCAACTCCTGTAATGTCTATGGTCTTGTTGTCTGCTAGCCATATCTTCCCGTTGTACTCCCTGAAATTTTGCATCACATCTCTGCAGTGGCTGGTATGAAACGAAGCACTAGAATCCATAATCCAGAATTCATCCGAACTATCTACACTGCAAATTAGCGTATCATCAAAATCTCCTGTCACATTCACCTCCCTATTGAACTTATCTGCTGAGGATTTCGGGCATTAATTTTTGAAGTGGCCATTCTCCTGGCAATTCCAACATACGATGTCATTTCTGCTCTTCGACTGATCTCTCCTCATTGATTTCGATTTCCCTTTCTCTCTACCTGCTCTGTAAAAACTTCCTGCCCCTGTCATCAGTGCTCAATAAACTAGTACTACTTTCATCTGCATTCCTTCTGCGAATACCCTCGCCAAGGATTAAATCACCAATGCCTTCAAATGTGAGTTTAGTTGTATCTGACGAGCTGAACTGCGGTTACAGTACCAAGACCAACTCGCAGGCAAAAATGATAACAGCAGCAACGCCTGAACTTCATCCTCGAATTTAATCTCAACAGATATCAATATAGATATTATTGAATTAAACTCGTTCACATGATTTGTCACCGAGCCACCTTCCTTCATCTTCGTATTTACTAACTGCCGAATTAAAAATACCTGATTATCCGCCGAGGGTTTCTCATACATGTTGGATAACTCCTTGAGCAGTCCGTTTGTCGTCTTCTCATTGACGATGTTGTATGCAACGTTCTTCGTCAGGGACAACCTTACCGCACCAAAGGCATGCCGATCCAACAGATTCCATTCTCCTGCGACATGACTTCTGGTTTTTTTTTTTTTCATTCAGCGATTTGTGCAGCTTCTTCTGGTATAGATAATCTTCTATCTGTATCTTCCAAGCCTAAAACTTCGGCCCAAACTGCATGATGATCTGACTCCACTACTCAACACTTCTTTCTGCTATCAATCCGAGGAATCCATCAAGGTCATGTATCATACACTCTCTACTACTTAATAACATTTTTCTCACAAGTGAAAAAGGTGATGGGACCTTGGCTGAAGTTACCCTGGTCATGCAAAGCATAGACTAAACCACTCGGGTCACGCCAAATAAAGATCAATCTTTAGAAATCACCCAAGTTATGCCTAGCCAATAGTGGTCCTCGGAAGTCATCGAGTTGGATGACTTAGAGCAAGACAAGACAAGAGAATGTCGGCTGACCATCGCTGAAACATCTCATAGCCAGGGACGCAAGGCGACTGGACTAGCTCAAGGCCAAGGACACGGGCTGCAATGGGACAAACAATGATGATAGAGGAGAAGATATCAACAAGTCGAGGGCCTAGGCAGCTGGCCCGATCCACTAAAGAAACTCAATACACAATAAATATTTGCTCTAGATGCACATGATAACATAAGAAAGAGACAAAAGGGCCATAGAAGAGGAAGAGCAAGCAAATGACATCAAGAGCCATAAATAGGAGTATTAAGATGACCAATCAACGGACCACTTGAAGATTATAAAAGGAGGACGTCCAGCCATATTTTCGTCATCCAAAAGAACATTTGATAAGTCTCTTAGTCATAGTCGTCTAGTGGTAGTCGGGCATTTGCTTTGAGATCAAAATTTGACTTTCGATACAAGGATCAATCGAACAGTATTTGTTTATTGTGTCAAGTTCTTCGGAGTATTTATCCAATTTGATTTTCTATTTCCTATCAATAGGGAGCCTGAGTATACCTTTAAGAAGGACCACATCAACAACTACTGTTGAGGAATTTTCGTCATTGATTTATAAAATATGAGAAATTTTTCATGGATCTGGTACCTGGCTGACTGGTTCCTGCTAGACAATGCATATAAATCTCTGGAGTGATTCAACTTCTCCGTCTCTGATTAATTTTTTTGAAATGCGATGTTTATAACAGAGTACAATGCTTATGGTCCCTGATGCACTCAGGCTTTTCAATTTTCTCCGGCATTACTCTCTGCTGGCTTTTTATCACCTTGTGCGAGCTGAACGGTTAATGGCAGGTCAATGTTATAGCCCCATTTTACCTTGTTGATATCTTCATTATTGCGGGCTGATATGGAGGTGCAGCAGACTCATTGTTTCCATATGAAGTTGGGTGACGTGGCTAGTTTCTAGCTGGAACGAATGTGGCCATAATGTGGAGTCAGCATTTTTGTAGCTTATAACAAAGACATTAGATGAATGTAGAGTAAAATTTGAAGATGACATCATAAAAAGAAATTTATAATTGAGCATTAACTTGATATACAATACAAGTCTCAACAAAAGCAAAAAGTCATGCCCACAACCATTTCATTTTTCTACTTTCGTCTCCTTCCTCCCTTCTTCCTCAACCCATTTCCACAGATTCCTCAACTCAACCCTGGTGCTCCTCCTTTCTTCTTTCCATTGAGTTCTACACAGTTACAGCTCCAACACCCACCTCTCAAATCCCCATTCACTGCTTAAAAACCTCAACTTTCTGTATGTGCTTTTTCAACGCTTTGGCTCAGTCTTCTTTTGCTTGCGTCTCCCTCTCGCTTGTTTGATTGCATCTATCAGATACTAAAAAGGGTCTGGAGATGTTAACTTTCTGACAAGCTTTGGTGTGTCCTGTTTTTGTTTCCGGGTCAAAGACTTGATTTTTTTCTGAAGAAGAAGTAAGAGGAGCTTTCTGATTGTTCTGGGAATTTCGGTTGGGTTGTCCCAGGAAAGGATTTGAATATGAGGAAGAAAGGACCCTGCTGCCATTGTGGAGTTGCCAGTGAGTTTTCTCTCTCCATTTTGATGACTTTTATACGAGTTGTATGTATGTATGAATAATGCGTGCTTAAGACTTGACAAAGATGAGTTAAACATCGAGTGATTCATATTTGTTTGGAAGTTGTTTCAGGTAAAATTATTTAGGAGAACGTGTTGTTGTGTTTGGTGATCAGAAACGTTGGTGCTGGACTTTCATTTGAATAATATACTAGCGAAGCTTCTTCCTTTTGTTCCTTGCGTGATTGTCTTGTTTGCCGTCTTCACCTCTCCTTAAAATCTTGTTTGTTCGGATTAGACACTTACTGAAATCCTACCGGATTATAAAACAATGATTTAAAAGTATTTGGATTTAGAACAGAACGAAGCTATAATCCAATTGGTGAAATTATCTCATACTCTAATGAATGCTTTGCTGAGCTCTAATTAAATATGATGATTTTGTTAAGATCACAACCACCATCATATTGTTTTAACATCACAATCACCACCACCCCACAAAAATACTACCACCATCACAACAACCCACAACATCACCCACACAATAACACATACACCACCACACTTCTACTACCTCGTTACCACACCACCACAACCAACAACACCACTACACTACCACCACCACCGTCACTACCTTAACGTCACAACTACAATATCACCACCACAAAAATACTACCACCAACACCATTCACCACCATTATCATAACACCACCACCACACCATTACCACAATACTTCCAAAACTACAACAACCCACAACCACAAAAATAATACACCATCAATAAAAAAATAATAATTAATATACTTAATTTTACTTAACTTATTTACAGAAAAATTAAGTGCAAAAAAATATGGCCTTAGTTTAACATCATTATATTCATTATTTAAATTTATACTTAACTTATTAAAATTTTAAATTAAAAAAATTTAAAAGTAAATGGTTTCACTTTAAGGCAGTGTGTGAAATGAAATATAGCCACAACGGTAGACAGAGTTGCAAAATACATTTCCAACTCGAATGAACCTTTAAGGATGCAAACAAATAAGGCACTTCAATGGCAAATAAAACCAACAACAATAAGCACAAGTAAAACATCAAAATTTAGCGTGAAAATCCTTTCCAAATCGAAAGTAAAAATCACGAGACCCTTAGGCCGTTTAAAATCACTATCACCGATATGAGATGACACTACAAAGTCTTGTCTAGATAGAACCAAAGGCATTCAATAATCATCATATACTTAGAACAATCACATCAAGCTATTTGGATCGCAAAAGAGAAGAATAAGTCACCCAAAATTCTGTTATTGTTTGAGTCACGAAATCCTAACTTCCAGACATCCAAATCCGATCTCCATCCTTGAAAACGTAGGCCCAAATGTTGTGAAGCTACTGCCTAAATTTCAAGACGATCCGACGGTACAATTTCTGGGAAACGGCTGATCTTCGTGACTGGGTCCGCAAATCCGAAAGCTGCACCTCTTTTCTCTTCTTTTTTTTCACTCACACGCTGCGCCGACCAATAAACTAGGATTTTAGAAGAGTCTAAAATTGTTGGGCTCTCCTCATGGGTCAAAACACACATAAATAACCCAACAAGTTTTACCATTCATTGTGATGCTGAGATTTGGCGACGTGCCTGCCTCTTGGTTTGATATAACTCAACCAGCCAAAAAAAGTTCATCACCCTGAAAGCTTGAACTACAAAACTTTGTGCGGAAGTTCAGCATATACTTTGTTATCTGATTTCTGAACATGTATGTCGATAGGCACTCCTCTTTGGCGCAATGGACCTCCAGACAAGCCAGTACTATGCAATGCTTGTGGTTCACGATGGAGGACAAAGGGGAGTCTTACAAATTATGCTCCTCTTCATGCTCGTGCTGAACCTGACCAGTTTGTGGATCATAAAGCTTTGAGAATCAAGATAGTATCTAGTAGGGATAAAGAAGCAAATTTCCTGAAAAGGAAGCCAGCTCATGAAAATGTTGTTAATGGAAGCATTGCCTCAAATTTCAATGATAATTTTTGGAAGGCCATGGATGATAATACCAGCAACAGATCCAGTTCGGGGTCAGCAGTTTCTAATTCTGAGAGATGCGCATTGTTTGGCACAACAACAGGTATACATTACCTTGTTTTAATTTGTTTCAGAATGTACCTTTACCTTGAATTGATCCCCAGTTTAACATTTTGATAGGTCCTGCTCAGTCCTCCTTTTTGGCTGATAGAATGAACCCTGCCAAGAAAAGGAATTCTAAGTCATCTTCCATTGCAACCCTCTCAGAGGAATTGTGTACAATTTTGCATCAGCAACAGTCTTCTGGCTTTTCAGCATCTTCAGAAGAGGATTTGCTTTTTGTAACCAACACATCAATATTTTCGGCAGAAACTGGACATGGAAGTTACCTTATCGGCAGCAGCGAATCTGGGGGGAAGCTGCCCCACCTCGATCCGAACAGGCTTATGTTTTTATAGTGTAAATAAACCCTGCAAGTTTTTAAATACACAGCAGTTGCCCACAGAGTCGAATAAGGCTGTCACTGTTGTGCAGAGTCAAATAAGACTGTATTATGTAGCCAGCAGTAACAAGATATCAATACTCGCTATTTAAAGTCCCGATGCAACATTATTAACTACTACAGTCAAATATATTCAGGAAGAACTTACCATGGACCTTGGCAGACCATTTGTCAAAAAAGATCAGAGGTCTCAATGCACGCCTTCAGAGTGAAACTTTGAATTTAAATCTCATGAAAAGTCTTGGGCAACATAATTTCATTTCCTTTGCTGGATAGAAGTGTAGAACAGTTCAAGATGAACAATGTTATCACTTTAGGGACTGAAAGGGCAGTCTGGTCATAAAATGCCTGCTGAATTACATAACTACATGACTGAGAGTACCATTGACGTTCAGATGTGCGGATATTTGCCAATGGGATAAGAAACGTTATGTCCTTCACTCTCCATGACAATATCCCGTACCAATCCATGGCAAGAAATTGATGTACTCGTGCAGGATTTCATGGATTTTCCAGTAAATCAAGAAGCCTAGAAAAAGATGTACAGGTATCCATGGAGACGAACAAAAAGATGGCCAGTACCACAGATAATTAACTTCAAGAGTAGCAAAAGGGTATATCAATCGGAATCATCATCACTGTCTTCCGCCCACCAGCTAGGTCGAGGAAACGTGAGACCTGCTTTGATGGCAGATCCAATGATGTCAACTTTCTCCTTGTACACTGGTTTCTGGGGCTTTGCAAGAAAGCCCAATACTTTCAAAATATTCTCTGTTTGTTCTTTCTCATTAGGTTCTTCTTTCACATTGGGTTCGGAAGCTTTCTTGCCAGCTCCACCATCTGCGTCCCCAGGTTCATTATCCCCTTTGCCGGTCCATGCTGAATCACTTCCTCCGCAAATTCCTGCTCCACTACCTCCATCATCTCCTTTGTCAGTCGTTACTCTACCACTTCCTTCACCAGTCCCCTCACCACCATCTCCTTTTCCGCCAATACAAAAAGATGATGGCAATTTGCGAAATTTTAAACTAGCATTGCCTGAAACACATGCTCTAGCTGCACACCTAACCCTTTCCACTTCCTCTACTACATCCTTACCCTTATACTGCAATTCATTAACTTTACCCACTCCCACATCTCTTGCGCATATACCAGACTCAATCTCACTATCGCCAAAAATCCTCGTGATTTCAGTTTTTAATGAAGATCCATGGTTTCCTTCTGCAACTGCTTTTACACCTCTGGTAACCCCACCACAGTCACTAGAAGGCACTTCTTCCTCCATCATCATCAGATCTTCATCCATCGCATTGTCTTCAACATAATTATGACTACCCCCAACAACTCTTGTATCTTCCTGTCTTTCTTCTACCCTTGTAGTAACTCCGCCCCCCGTAGAAGGCTCTACATCCTCCGCCATCTTCACATCCTTATCCATCACATTATCTTCAACACACTTATTAAAAACTCTACCTTCACGTCTTCCTCCTTCTTCCTCCACAGTAATATTTGTACCGATATGAAGACTATCCACCCCATCAGCAACACTATCACCAAGAACTACACTTTCCGAAACCACAGCAGCCCTAGGTAAACATTCACTTTTCTCAACCAACCCATCCTTACACTTTTTCGCCCTAAACTCACAACCATCCACCTCAGAATCTCGGCTCAAATCCACCGTCTTATCCCTATCCTCCCCACCTCCACAATCCACCTCATCCTCACCCCCATCCTCACCAACTCCAATCCTCGCCTCGTTCGAGCTGGTCAACGAGTGCGAGTGTCTCTCGGGCGGCGTCCGATAATCTTCCTCCTCCTCCTCCCCAATCCCTTCAGCTGAACTCTCCGAAACCGACACCATAACAATCGTCTCCATATCGCTCAACTCAGCTTCTTCGTCCTCAGACGACGTCTTCTCCTCGACATTCGCGCCCGAGCCGACTCTGAAATTAGGAAGAACATACGGCGCATTCCTCAACATCTCCTCCTGCGACTTCGATACGTGGCATCGAGCCGAAATCCACTTAAACGGATCATCGTCGTCCATTTCAACAGCCCGTGCTCTCAATCTCTCTCTCAACCTTCAATTTCACAAATTAGGGCTTCCAATTTAATTTGATTTCCAGAATTCCGATCCCAAACCCAACTCCCGCCACAGCATATCCGCTCACCAAAACGCCGTCGTTTTAGTTTGTTTTATCTCTATAAAAGTATAAAAAGATATTTCAGAATAAATAATTAAATTAGTAAATATTTAACACCATAAAGTGAGTATCGAAAAATATGTCATGTGATACTTTTTAATACGAATAGATGATTAGTGCTCTATTTATTTTAAGGGAAAACTCATAAGTACAAAATTATAATCTCAACTATCGTTTCATTTAAAAGCTATAATCAAACTATCAGAATTTTCAATATAAGTAGCGAACTATAAAAGCATATGCAGCGGTGGCATTCTCGCCGAACAATCAACACGAAATTGTTTCAATTTGTGTGCAACGACGATTGCTAGGTGAGAAGGAATGTTGAGGGAGGAATAACTTCCTCGGAGGAATGCTCCTCGAGAAAGAGGAGAAGAAGTTGTTGAGCGCGTCAGATCCGAGGGAGGGGAAGGAGCGTGCAACGCATGGATCGTCTTCTTTGCTCCGATCTCCGCCTCCTTCTCCTATCCCTGCTCCTCTCCAACTCCTTCGTCTACACCTACTCATTCGCCTTCTCCTTCTCGGAATAATCAAACTCCCCGAAACAGTCACACCTCCAATCGATGAAGTAACGCGAAAAGGTGGAAACTTTGACGATGCCCTAAGCGACAAGTTGATGTTCAACGGACCGATTTGCAACGATGAGATTTAGAACGGTCAATAATTCTGGTCCGTTAGATCAAATTTAACGGACCAGAATAATTACCAACGGAAATATTTTTTTTAATTTGGAAAAAATTTATAAAATATAAAAAAATATTTGTTAACTTTAATTTTTTCCTATAAATTGGACTCTCATGTGGCTCTCAATGTATACCAAAATTTCATAACAATTTATTTTGCTTCTCTCTCATATTATCGCTCAAAGTTAGATTTTTATTTTCAACAATGAGTGCCGTAATTCATTGGTGTATGTCCGAAGACGTGCAATTGTCATATCTTATTGTCGGCAATCCGTCGATCCAATTTCCGGCAACAAACAAAGAAAAGATAGATTATAAGAAAAAATTCACGCCGATTTTTGTGCAAATTGGACGTTGGGTGAAAATGAAGTACTTTTGTCCACCGAACCAAGATCTCATTCGGCGCTTAGTTCTCGATGGTCAAAGTTGAAGCCAAATTTGATTTTTTTGGGTGCATGTATTTTCCTTGAAAGAAGAAATCCGGAATCCGACGGTAACTTACAAGATGATGTATTTTTTGAATAAATTATTTGTGTACTTGTTTAAAGCTCCATCATCTATAACTTAATTTTTAATATATAGATTCGCAAAGCTCAAACTGTGTACGTTGCAGATCGAAAGAAAACATTCATACACTTTGAATGTTGGGAACAAGTTAAGGCGTACCAAACATTTGCGTATACCCAACCCATTCCTCCACCGAATTACGTATATAAAGGTAGTTCTTCCACTGAAGAAGTGCATGCAAGTGAAATAAAATATGAATACTACCTTTGAAGATCCAGAATTTTCTACATACGAAAGCAATCTTAGAAGTTCATCTAGTCCGATAAGATCGCCGGGAGTAAAAGCGACTAAAGAAGCAAGAAGAAACGGTAAAAAGATTGCAACTAGTAAACAATGATGCTTTTCCAAAGCATTGCAGACAACTAACAAAAACAATTGGTTATTCAACCTAAGCAAATCGAGCTTGCTCGAAAGCAAATGGAGCATACCCACAGAATGCAAGAATACGACGCGAATGTAAGAAAATTGACGGAAGGCACAAGGATTATGCAAATGAATACGGAGTTAATGACTTAAAAGGACAAGAAATATTTTTAAAAAAAAGGTTGCAATTCTTCTACAGTACGAAGAAGAGGAAGATGAAGACAACCATGAAGAAGAGAACCACCGTGACGAGTCCTTTTCAAATTGCTGTCATTCTCGTCGCGACGATAGGTTATGCTGAAACTTTTCAAATCATTTGAAACTTGTTTTGTTATAATTGGCCAAAAATCTTATCACAATCTAGAGAAATAACTCACTAACATTCCAAAAAAATTAAATGTGAACTTCAAAATTTGTATTTTATTTCTTGAATAGTAAGAGAAATTTTTCACGGAGAATGTTATGGGTGCTTAAATTGTACAAAATGTTGTTACTATTTGATGAACAGTAACAGAAATTGTTCATAGATAACTTTCTCAAGGAGAAAAAGGGTGTGGATGCCCTAACAAAATGAAAATTTCGCCTAATTTTGAATCAAGTACAAAAACTATCAAATACTGAAATATTAAATTGTTTCTTATAAAAAGTATTAAAATTATTATTTTTTTGATAATTCAGTAATTGAATTAAAATTTTTGTATTAAAAAAATTAAAAGTTCGATACCTTAATTAAAAAAATTAATATTTGGATTCTTAATTTGGGATGACAATAGTTTGTGATATGTTTGAGGGGTTTGGGCTGGGTCGTTATTCTTTGTAATCGGGCCAAGAAGCCCATTTCAGAACCTATAAAATAGACTTTATTATACAATTTTCTGTTAACCTTTTGTGCAAGGGCGTTTGGTTACAGAGACGATTTCGACTCTGATTTTTGCGTAGATATGATATCAGAGGAGGGTTTCGAGATGAAGCGATGGATTCTGCAGCGATCGTTGTTGAATTGATCTTCAGGTTAGTGACGCGTTTCAGAGAACGTATTTTCAGCGTGTTGTTTAATGTGGGTTATGTGGAGTTCTTTTCGTGAATGGTTGCTTGTTGATGATATGGTTTGAGATTTATATTTTCTTGCATATTGATGTTGACGGTATTGTTGTAGGGAATTGATTAATTTTTTGTCAGTCTTTTAACTGTGACAAAGAAAATAGAATGTATTGAATTTTGTTTTTGTGACATTGTGATTAACTGATTTTTAGGGTTCTTACTTGGGATGATGATATGGGAAGTGTGGAATGATTTTTAAATTATTAAATCTATTTCTCAGTAATTTCAGTTGCAGATATGCCTCTCTAGTTTGTTGAAAGAAAGGAACATATTTATATTCTTTATATATATAATTTTAATTAATACAAAGAGATTGTGTATTCTTATTTTATTGATTATTCACCTTCAGTTCATTTCACATGAATCCTTTAGACAATTTGTTTCCTAAAAGTTCAACTCAACTCAGTTTCAAAACACAACCTAAATGATAAGCCCTTTTTTATTTTTAACTTTTGCATAGAAGAAGAAATAGTAAGAGTCTGGCGAAGAGCTAATAATTTGGCGTTCTGAAGACGAATGAAGTTTTATTCGCCGTAAAGGTATCAAAGTACTCGCCTCTGGCCTATTTTTACCTATTTTTTCATAAACCCTACCAGAGCCCTTGCTCTAACCCATTAGGAATCAAACCCTACTTGTTGAGATGTTTGACGACCAGTAGACCATGTCCTGATGGGCATGCACTGGCATCGTTTATGTTATATATTTTGTCAAGTCACATGCATGCTTTTTCTCCCTTACTGTTGTTCTCATTCCATCTTTTTTTTATACATAAAAAAAGCAGTTGAATGGTTTGTACATTATTTTAGTAAAATCTATTGAGCTAATCAAACTCTCAGTTGGAGAGGTGATTCTAAAGATGTACTCACTTTTGGAAAGTGAGCCAATGAAGGGTTACTTGGGACGTTTATGTGGGTATGAGGAAATCACAACTGTTAAAGACATGGATGAAAGATAGAAGTCATTATGTCATTTTTTTTTGTTCGAACTTGATAAGAAGGAAGTGGCTAACATGGTTATTTTCTTTTATTTATTTATATTTGCAAAATGCCAAAGACATGTTTGCAAGCTAGGGTAAGATGTCACAGTTTGGGTAGAATAACTACCAAATTAAATATGACTCAATTGATTTTATTTTAACTGTGACTTTGGCATCAACAAAATGATTTCCTACATATACAAAACAAAGCTTTAATTAACTTTAGACGCATATATTAACTTGTTCATATAAAAGTAACTGAAAGATGGCCCAATAATCCAAGATAAATTTAATTTATGTTAAAAGTAATAAAGGATGGGATGATTAAAGGCTAGTAAATCTATATTAGAGCATGACGCTGAGAAATCAAAATTAGAAACTAAATTGTCTTGGATTCCTCTTTATTTGAGCCACTCACTTGGGAGATATATTTTCTTGTATGGTATCTCTCCTTTGACATTTTTTCCTTGGCAATTAGCCGAAAGAGCTCAACTAAGATTTGGCAAGATTATCAAACCATCTTCAACTATTTTAAGTTGAAACTATCGTAAAGTTAGAGGACGAAGTTGTCGCACTTGACATTTTTTGTGACATAAGAAAATTGCACTGGATGGAGAAATTAGATATACCAAAGGAATCTTGGGTTGCTAGCTCGTAGTTTAAGTTGCGGTGGATTTGTCCACAGTCAACCTTTACATAGCATTCACTTGTCACTATCTGATCATTGTGGTGCCGTCGAGCCATTGACGTTGAGGGTATGTGGACTTGTGTGATGAGTCTTATGTTGATGATGCTTTAGTATAACTTGGGTCACTATATATTTCAAATTTCTTGATACAAACTCAACTATTGTCAATCAAGCATGGGACGTGTTCGTTTGATTTTTTAGAGGTGAAAATTAAAGTACAAGGTTCTCTTATCAATTTTACTTATGTTATACGAGTTGATGTGCCGCGGAACAATTTTATTTTAAGAAATGTCAAAAAGTAAACACTTGTACTTTCTACCAAATTGTAATTTTATTAACATCTTATTTTCAGATATTTGTGTGAAAGAACCTCAGTGCTCCACCTTTTGGACCAAAGATAATATATAGTCTTTACGGATTCTAGTTTTGAATAAAAGATGATATCACAAATCGTGGAGAATGGCGGCAGTTTTGTGCAGAATAGTACTCATATTCCTAAATATAAGAGGAGAAAGATATCGGCAGTTCGTGATTTCCCATATGGATGTGGACCTAATGCTCTAAAAATATATGCAAAATCTTTTAAAGGCTCAAATGCTGGTCATGATGATGAGAAGTCAATAAATGGAACTAAGGATGAGTCAAAAATGGATATTCATACCGTCGGCTCACATGAGTTCCTAGAATCTAAGGACTATGAACTTCCGAAGATTTCAAATGAAGTTTCTGTAAAATCTTCCATCGGCAATGCAACTCCGCCCAGTGTCTTGCACTTCCCCTTACAACCTGAAACACTAACTCTTAACTCTAATAATACAATTAAAAAAGTGGAACGAGAGTATCCTCCTCGAAGAAAATTTTCAGCAATCCGTGATTTCCCTTTTCGCTGTGGAAGAGATGCTCCACGTCTTACGAAAGCCGAGTGCGTTAATGCTCGGGCTTTGTCTCATGGTTCCTTGAGTCATTTGAAAGTTGAAAATAAGGATGTGAATTTAAATCAGTCTGTAAAGCTTAGCTCCCTGGAAACAGGAGAGAATTCCAAGGCTGATGGCAATGCCAAGTGCAAGCATGAGCAACTTCCTGCTCTGAATTTGAGTGGCAAATCACATGGTGGATCTCAATCTAATGATGTTAAAGAGACTGTGTTGCATATTCCATCCTGTCCTTGTGAAAATACTGATCAAACTTCCAATGAAATTCCTTCGGAAAGTGAACTTCCCCAAAGAGACTATAGTTCTCGGGCAGCGAAGTCTGAATCAGAAAACGAAACTGTGGTTTCTTATGAGAAGTTCGATGAGTTAGATGGTGGATATGGAAAAGAGATAGTACTGTACAATGCAGAAAATTACAGTTCAGATCAGATTTTAGAAAATGGATTTGGTGGTTGTGATGTCGAAATGCTTGATGTAGATGATGGAGTGGGCAAGGAGATCGTGGTTCACTTAGAAGGCAGTGGCTCAAGAGGGAAACATATGGCTGTTACTGAAAATTCAGCAAAAAGAGTAATTGTTCACGCATTGATGGCTGGACCTAATTGCAATGAAATTGCTGTTCGCAAGGAAGACAAACATTTGAGAAATGAACATTCACATTCCCCTGAAAATTCAGTGGATCGGACGACAGTTCATGCTTTAATAGCTGCTCCTAGATCCAATGGGATTGTTTATAACTTGGATGATGAATATTCGAGAGGGCAATATATATTTGAGCAGAAAGTTGACAATGTGGTAGTCTGTGCGCTGATGGCTGCTCCTAACTGCCCGTGGAGGCAGAGCAAAGCGGTCAATCTCACTTCTCACAGTAGTATTCAGAAAAGTAGAGGACTGAAACATGGATCCGGTAGTGGCATGAAAAAAAGCAAGGTGAAAAAACTTTTTGAGGAAAGAAGAGCAATGGTAGCTGCATCAAATAGAAAGAAAGCTAGCGCGAATTGCATAGAGGCTATGCCTTTAAGGTCGAGCTATCCTTATGCAATAGCAATGGAAGGGGACGAGTTAGACTCTTGGGAGCAAGACGAAGGCGGTGATGATTTCTGTATTGGCCATAGAATTCGTGATATTGACCTCCCCCCTGTTGTTCCTAATAATGCAAAGGTGCTGAAGGATTCTATAAATCTTGTCTCCTATAATAAAGTAAGGGAGACTTTACGCCTATTCCAAGCTGTGTTTAGGAAGTTAATGCATGAAGAAGAAGCAACTTTAAGGATGGGGGCAATTGGTTGCAAGCGGGTTGATCTTGTAACAGCAAAAATCCTCAAGGATCAAGGAAAATATATTAATACAGGGCAAATTGTCGGATCAGTTCCTGGGGTTGATATTGGTCTTGAGTTTCAGTTCAGAGTGGAGCTGGCTATAGTCGGACTCCATCGTCTATATCAGGCAGGCATAGATTACATGAAGCGGGGTGGAACTCTAATTGCAACCAGTATTGTTGCGTCTGGTGGCTATGCAGATGATATGGACAGTTCAGACGTGTTGATTTATTCTGGATCAGGAGGAAATCCTACAAAGGGTGATAAAAAAGGCGAGGATCAAAAGCTTGAACGTGGAAATCTGGCTCTGAAAAACAGTATTGCAGCAAAAAACCCAGTTAGAGTGATTCGGGGGCACAATCATAAAGTATCTGGTGGAAAGGCTAAGACAGTCAAGACATATACATATGACGGACTGTATGTGGTGACAAAGTACTGGCAAGAACCGGGATCTAACCTCAATTTGGTGTATATGTTCCGTTTAGAAAGAATTCCTGGTCAGCCCGAGCTTGCTTGGAATGTGATCAAGAAGTCAAAGAAATCAAAAGTTCGTCATGGTGTTTGCATACAAGATATTTCAGTGGGAAAAGAACTGATTCCAATCTGTGCTGTTAATACTATAGATGACCAAAAACCTCCTTCCTTCAAGTATATAACAAGGATGCTTTACCCGGATTGGTGCCGGCCGCTTCCGCTTAGGGGCTGTAACTGTGTTGGTGGCTGCTCAGATTCTGCAAGTTGTTCCTGTGCAGTGAGAAATGGTGGAGAAATTCCTTTTAACAATGATGGATCTATTGTTGAAGTGAAGTCACTTGTGTATGAGTGTGGTCCTTCTTGTAAGTGCCCCCCCTCTTGTCCTAATAGAGTCAGCCAGTTTGGTATCAGATTTCAGTTGGAAATTTTTAAAACAGAGTCAAGGGGCTGGGGAGTTAGATCCCTGAATTACATATCTTCGGGAAGCTTCATATGTGAGTATTTGGGTGAATTATTAGAAGACAGGCAAGCTGAACAGAGAATTGGTAGTGATGAGTACTTATTTGATATTGGATCAAACTTTAGTGATCAGAATCTCTTAAATGAGTTCTCAAATATCATGCCGCATCCACAGATCGGTCCTTCTGAAGTTGTGGATGATGTTGGTTTCACTATCGATGCTGAGAGATATGGAAATGTGGGCAGGTTCATCAATCATAGTTGTTCACCCAATTTGTATGCTCAAAATGTACTTTTTGATCATGAAGATAGTAGAATGCCTCACATAATGCTTTTTGCGGCCGAAAACATTCCTCCTTTGCAAGAGCTTACTTATCACTACAATTACAGCGTAGGTGAAGTTCGTGATGCCAATGGTAATGTGAAAATTAAGCATTGTTTCTGCGCTTCGGCAGAGTGCACCGGTAGGTTATACTGACTCATGGAAACGAAGTGGGCACAAAGGGGAATTCATAATTGGTAAGTCTATACGGAAGTGCTTTATCATATTTTGTGTTGCTAAACTATTATTCCTCTCTGCATGGATATCAATTTTAAAGGTTTGGTTCCGAAGTTTTGTTGTTGGTGATGGCATTTGAAATTTCATTATGTGATAGTTTTGTGCTGTTAGGTTGAACAGTTTTATGCTAGACAATTTAATGACGACGGTGAATTTTTTTTCCCAGTCTTTAGATTTTCACATAATATGAAGCTCACTTGAATCGTGTGTATCTATGTTAGGTCACATAAAAACTATATATTTTGTGAACACTTGAAAACTTACCATATCGTCTTACAATTCATACAGTTGCTTTTTATCGAGATCTATCGTCCTTAAAGTACATTATCAGTTTGAATTTTGAGCTTTGTAAATGTCCAACTCTCAGTGCTACAATATGATTACCATGTATTCTTTTTCTTTTTTTGATAGAGTAAGTTTGAAGTTTTACATTGATATTTTTTTTATTTCTCTGATTTTTACATGAATTGTGGAGGGGTTTCCCCTCTATATTACCCCCTGAGAATGTCCTTAATGCGGACCTCTCACCAAACTGATGTTTAGTCCTTTACGAGGACCTTTGTTAGTAAGGAATAGTTCTTGTAAACCTTCTTCTCCAGACCTCTTCCTCTGATTTTTCCTGTGTTCCTTCATTTGGGATCTGAATTCATTCTAACTTATTCTATGCACCTTGTAATTGTTGAGATTGCCTATGGGTTTTTTGAGTTTCAAAATTTGATCCACCAGGCCATCCTTGATTTTATAAATGCTGCTAGTTCTTCACGTGATCTTTTGTGGCTTTTGATGCATCTCCTTATTTATTGTCCATCTCTTTTGTGGCTTTTGAAGCATCTCCTAATTTATTGTCGAGCTTTCCACCACTTCCTTTGTTGACTTGGGGAATACCCAATCTGCTCCCCATCATTTCAATAGGAGTGACCATAGTTTCCAAACCCATTGTCATTCAATCATAAGGAGATATGTAGTTTCTTGTTCTTTTTCACAAAAGAGGCAATTTACATTTGTTCCTTCCTCTAGAATTTTCCTTTACCCATTTTAAATATGTTATAAACCAAGTTGTAGTTAATTTTTCGATGTGGAGCTATATTATTATTACAAATTTCACCCACCTACTAAGATTAGTATCATCTTTGTTGCTAGTTGTGATCCAAACTCTTTAATAACATATTTGTTTTGATACTCATACCATGCGTAGTCCTAGTCATAGGGTCTGTTTTTTTGACCTTAAATTATTAAATACTTAACTTTATTTTACTTAAGTTAACTTAAGTACTTAAATTACTATTTATAATCGCAACAACATCATCACTACAACACCACCACTACTATAATACATTCATACCACCACTCCATTACTATCACCACCCCACTAACATCAAAATCAAAATACCACTATCACCCCACTAACATTACAATCAAAATACCACCACAACAACAACCCGCAACCACAAAAATATTACCACCACAACACAACAACAACCCACCACCACCATCACTCCACTACAACTACCACCACCGCCGCCCCATTTTACCTTAACATCACAACCACCAAACAACCACATTATCACCACCACTATCAAAACACTACCACCACCCCCACATCAACACCACAAAAACACTACCACTACCACAACGCAAAAATAATCCACCACCATAAAAACATCACGCCACCACAACACAACAACAATCCACCACCACTCCACTACCACTACCACAACTCCACTATCTTAACATCAAAACCACCACACAATCACATTATCACTACCGCCACCACAACACTACCACCCCGTAAAAACACATCCACACCATCACCACGCAACACAATATCATCACCACCACAAAAACACTACCACAACAACCTATCACCACCATAACACCATACCGCCAATAACTTAACTTATTTACTTAAAATATAAGTGCAAAAGAACAGGATCTTGTATATAATATAGCTCACACAAAATTTGAAATATTCTTGTCTGTCTGACACCGCAAGTTAATAATAAAAGGCCTTCAGATTTTGGCAACCTTCCTCAAATAAGAAATTGTTGGCAATTTTAGCAATGATTCATGGATATGAAATCTCTGTAACGGCCTATTATGTTTGTCTCATTTAGGGATCTCATCAATTATCCACCTCAAAAGTGATAATGTTGATTCCTAGGTTGATGGATTGATCGTAAATTCTCAATACAATAGTGATGTTTAGAACTATGTTATTGAAAAAATCCACTTGAATATTGGTTAGAAGTGTTATCTTTATTTTGACTCATCGAAAATAATGTCATTGTGATAGATAATAGCTATATAGTATTGACAACAAACTCCATGTTTATTTCATTCATGTTTTTGTTTTCCTCAGGCTATCTGACAACTTAGGATAATCACTATCAAATGGAGCGAACCCTGTAAAAGAACAATATCAACTATGGGTCCAAGAAGAGGACATCTTATGAAGAAATGGTGAATTTGGAAACAGCTGCAATGAGGGAGGGCATTTGATGAAGAGTTGCGTTAATCTTCATTGCGGATGGTGGGGGTAGTCAAGTGTAGTGTGACCAATTAATATACTTCAAATTCAGAGCATATTTTCCAAGGAAGTTCCTGTCAGGTATCATGTGGAAGTGTAGATTCTTGTTCCTTTTAGTGCAACCACCAAATTGGAAGTGTAACCAGTTAGACTTGCTCAATGGATGCAGAATGCTGCTGGTTGTTGTGCTCAGATCTCTATGTTGAAATGTACTGGTTCAGTTTCATTTTACATGTACTAAATTTTGACAACAAAAACAAATCAAGTGGTACGCAATCTGTATACCATAGAGCTCTCCATCTATCACTAAAACACCGAATCTAAAGTTTCAATGTGAACCTGCTTTTTAGCCTTCTTTCTCTTGGCCACCTTCATGAAAGCATCAACTATCCGTCTCTGCGACTCCATGATCATCTCATTTCTCTTCAGCTCCACTGCCATCCGTGCCTTCTCAAACTCCAAAGCCATCTTCATCCTCATCTTCTCCATCTCCAAGAACCCATCTCCCAAAACCTTGATAGAAGCAGCCATTTCGGCCAACGGATCCACTCTTGCATCCTCCTCCCATTTGGGGCTATTCCCATGGTTGCTTTTCAGGTTGTTCGAATTCACAAATTTCATTGAGCTATCCAACTTTCTGGCATTGAAATTGAACCCTCCTCCGTCCGCGTCCAGATCATATATCAGGTTCTGGCCAGCGTATCCGGTAACTGTTGCCATCTTATCTAACCTGATGAAGCCCTTGTGAATGCTGGCTTGCTCATGAATGTCATCATCACGAATGAAGCTGTGATTCAACCCAGAATCGGTCTCCATTCTTGCGTACCTTTTCATCCTTGGCTCCAGATTCTGCTCTGTCGGAAATGGAATATTCCGGCGAATCTCGAAACTAGGGTTTTGAATCCTGTCATCAATTTTCGCGAAATTCTTCAAATCGATAGTGAATTTCCGATCGCCGAGAGCCGTGAGTAAGAACCCATCATCCCTTTCACCAGAGGACAACAACGGATCAGGCGCCTTCTCCTCCGCGACCCGCTTCCTGCTCTTCGCCAACCCTCCGTCTTCGAGAAAGCTCAAAACTTGAAAGAAGATCCAATCCGAAAAGAACTTCCCAGGAGACGCCACGCAGCGCTGCTTCTCAGCCCTGTACCGCTGCCTCAGCTTCTCCATCTTGTGACGGCACTGGTCGGAGGATTTGGGCAGAGTCACATGTCCGCATCTCTGGCCGACAGCAGTGGCGACAGCGTCCCAGTCAGCCGTGCGGAGGTATCCCTTTCTCAATGCGATCCACCTGTCGCGATAAGTGTCGATCAGGGCGGTTGTTTCTTCGTGGGTCCAGCACGGCAGCGGGACCTTGCGGGCGGTGGTGGGTGGCGAAGGAACCAGGGGACCTGAAGTTGAGGACATGGTGAGAAGTTGCAGCAAGTGGTTAACAGGAGAAGAAGATGGGAGAAGGAGCGGAGTTAATATCGATGAGAATTGACATGGTGGGTGGGTGTGTGGTGATGGTAGTGGTTGGTTGTGAAGTGGGTGGCTATGGTGAGTGCAATGATGATGATGGTGGTGGATGAGGGGAGTGCAACGACTTTAGGTGGAAGTGGGATAGAGGTGGATGGGGTTGGTGGGTGGGGCGGTCTTCCCTTTTGGTCGTGTTCTGTTCCTGTGTCTCTACCCTGGTTTAGGCTATCTGTTGACTATTTTAACCGAAAAGTTAACTTAATTTAGGTGGTAATGGAGTGAGTGGTGTGCTCTGGATGGAGGGAGCTAATTATCGAATATGGGACTGAAAAACAAATGACAATGGAGGAGGAGTTAAGTGTCATCTAAAAAGGAGAACCAGTAGTGGCCTCATTGATGGATTACTTCAAAAGCCAGACAGAAGATGTCTGTTCCACGTGCGAGCTGTTCTTGTTCCATCAAAATTCCAGCACTTAATTTTGCATGATTTCTAACCTGTTGAGGAAAGCTTGAGATGAGCACAAATTGATAATTGTAGAATTGTAAAGAAGAGCTGCAAGGATCAGCATCTGTATCAGAACTAGCAATCATGTATCTCTTGGGTGCTTTAACTTCCTCTTCTCAATGTTAGCTGGACTGGTTTTTGTAGAACCGTGACATTCACGTTATTCCACAGGTCTGAGGTTGTGGGGAGCCTCGTGATTTTTTCTGCAGTTTCCATGTCTTCTGGAAGGACAGAGCCGAAAACGGTGTATGAGTTTTTCCATTCTTGGTGATTTGCAAGGCTGATGAAGAATTCGGGTCCGGAGCCAACCCAGGCGACAGAGCCTCTTTCTATGGTTGGGCAGGCTTCGACTGGGATTGGCTTGAATGAGAGTCCTTGTGCTTCTAAGGTTCCTTGAATCAAGCCGTATGGAGGACCAAAGGATGCCTGGAGAATTAAGAGCGATTAACAAGTCAACCGGAATTTAAATCAAAGCAACATATCAATCAAGGGTTTGCTCATCTCATTGAGATACCGTCTTACATCATTCATATGATTTCCTAGCGCATCCCAAGCTTGGCCTCTACTTTCTGCACGATGAAGCTGGCAGCCAGCACAGTGCCGAGATCCTAAAAGCTCCAAAATGAAGGCTACAGAGCGAGGAGCGCAGTCCGGGTAAAGCTGAGAAGATCAAAAATCATCAACATACAAAAGGACTAAATGAGAATGCCACGATACCCCACATTCTCTGTTTCATGTGGAGTCGCAGAAAAATAATATTACTTAATTCTCATAGCAAGAGGAAAAAGTACATTCCAAGCGAGCAGAATTAACATTTCCAATTTAATCACGTAAGCTGAGCATAATGCCAGAAATAGTTAAGAAACAAGGAAACTCAACATGTAGTGCGTCCTTGTGACCTTGTCATTCAATAGTATTACCCAACCAAAATTCACTAACAATTGAAGTTTACTGTTCCTCACTTCTATTCCGACGAAACACTTCAATTGAACCTACCTTGCCTGGAAATTGAAATTACCACTTTACGACTAACCAAGTACATGGCAATACATCAATGAACCCAATATGTTCAATTCTCATCTTTAAGCGATTGAGTTCTGCTCAAATTGACATACAGAGAGTAGCATAACAATCCGAAATATCAAAGACTTACTTTTATGCGAATAGTCCCATGCTCTGTCTCCATGCCAACAATGCCCTAATCAAAGACACGATAAGTTATACAATAGTACGAGAACATCTGATGAAAATATTGGCTGTGGAAGGTGCATATACAGCGGTTTATGCTTTTAAATGGTAAAATAACAGATGTAAAGGGAATATTTAGCGAATGAATTGTCATGTACAGATGTTCCATAACTAGTCAAATATCAATTTGTAAACACAAACGACTGGTATTGTTCGTATAATAATGATCAAGACTACATAGTTGTGACCAAATGTAGTAAGCGCAGAGAACCAGAAAATCACATTCGAATGTTGATAGAGGCCATTTTAAAGGGGCTTGCTCTATCAAGTTTCACTTCCCCATGTTGGTGGACTGGATAAGATTCAACTGTAAAAGCACCTCATTCTATATTAAGAGACATTGTGTGTTTTACTTTTTCGAATAACTGAAGATATTCCTCATTCGCAGACATTGAAACCAACTAACTAAGCTGGGTTCGATAAAACCGTGCAATATGAATATTACAGCAAGAAAAAAAGTTCATAGATGTACCATCATACCTCTCCTTTACCAAAGATAATCCCAGAAGTCCACATCACTGTTGGTCCCTCTTCTTGCTTTTCCGGACTCATTGTGTCCTTCTGCTTCTTTAACCAGCACTGCGAAAAATGTAGATAAATGTTGAAAAACACCAAATCAGATATATCTTGAATAGATTATTGCAACGACTCATAGGTCAAAACATACTTGCAAGCGAGTAACCAGTTCTTTATCTTGAAAATCTAAGAAGTGAGTTGGTAATATTGACTCTAGATTCCGAATAAAATACGAGTCATATTAGAGCATAATGCATTTTATATTAGCATATCATTGCTCCTTGGTGATACCATCCATATAGCAAATGAATTGGTGTACAGACTGAACTCAATGGAGGCAACCAAAAGCGAACGATATAAAATGTCCAACAAATGAGTAAATAGGATCATGCAACATAGAAACTATCGTCCTATCACTGAATCAAATATATACCGAGTTCGTAGCAGAATAATTGTGAGGTACATTGGATGGGTTCAAGAGCATAACAGGCAACAACTTCAGCATTGAATGACTTAATGATTCACAACCATTTAAACAACTAAATTGCAAAACTCAACATAAGCTCACCTCACCAAATCTAGGTCCACAAGCTTCCTTGTTCCCACAAAAAACCCAACTATTACATAGACAAGGCCCGTCACCCCCACTGCACATCCCTTTACAAGCCTTGCAACATTGCTCAGCAGTATCATGCTTAAACTCAGAACCCCATTTCACAGCAGCACCCCACAGCTCCAAATGCTCAATCCCTGAACAACACCCATCATTCTGCCCACCCAATCCCACCAAGCTCCCATCTTTATTACTACCCAGATGATCAAACTCGGGAAATGAGGAGGAATAGTCAGGTTTGAGGACAATAGATAGGAATGTGTAAACTAGGGCACAGGAGACGACACCTGCTACGAGAAGGATCAGAGACGCGTAGCGGGTGTGTTCCGAATCTGATGGCTTCCGACCCATTTGAGAATCGGAACTCAATCAGAGACTCTGAAGTTGATTTGGAGGACTGCGATTGGGAGGGATCGGCGGAGGATGGAGAGACGTTGACTAATTGAAATTACGTGATAGAGTATGAAATGGGCTGGATGGATCATGGGACGACTTTGGGAGTGTGATCGGTTGACGGGGTGGCGAGTTGGAACATTTTTCTTGGAATAAAATAGGACACGCTGGGTTGATGCCTGCTTGTTGGTGCCATGGCTGAGCTTGGAACTTGACACGGACACCCATCGAACACCCATGTCGGAAACGGTATCGTTCGAGGAATGGGGTTGAACCGTAAATTTGGTATATGGTTCGACCGATTCGATTAAGACGGTTCAATTGATGGAAATTTGAGCTTCCATTCGCTCCTTAAAAAAATGAAATTGATTATTATTATTTTGTATGAGAGTTAAAAAAAATTTGATTAACGAGCAGAAGGGATGAATAATGATTCAACACCGTGGGAATCAAGGGAAATCAAACTCCTTCGATGTTGGTTGAGCTAGTTGATTAACTAGCCGAGATAATATTTATGTTTGGAAAATTGTATATAATATTAAGCGGACAAGAAATTATATTTTTTTTTAAATTTTCAAACTACTTTTATAGACTAATAACTTCATTAACTGAAGATTCCAAACTCTTTAGTTTTATCTTACTTTCTATTAATAACCCTGAATCCGATGTGATGGTGGTGGTGGGTTGTGGATGTGATGTTGGTGGTGGGTTATTGTGGTGGTGGTGGTGATGGGTTGTTGTGATGAATAGTTATTTAAGGATTAAATTAAATTAAGTATTTAAATAATTGACTTAAGGTTAAAAGAACAGACAACTTAAATCTACAAATTCCAAGCAATTTCAAAGTGTACCAAGGGTCTTTTCTTTGAGCTGAAGTTATTTATTTAAATAATGCACTTAACTTAATTTAATTTACATAATTTAATTTTACTTAACTTAAGTACTTAAACAATTTAAATAATTATATTACTATTCATCAAACAACATCACTACAACACCACAATACATTCACACCACCCCACTACTACCTTAACAATATCACCACCACCACAGCAACCCACCAACACAAAAACACTACAACACAACAACAACCTAACATCACCACTCCACTACCACTACCGCCACTACCACCGCACTACCTTAACATCACAACCACATTATCACCACCCCACAACAACACATCCACACACCACCACCACAAAAACACTACTATCACCACACAACAACAATATCACCATCACCAACAACACCACCACTCCACCACCACCCCACTACTACCTTAACATCACAACTACAAAAACACTACCACCACCAAAACACAACAATAACTCACCATAATTACCAACACTACCACCACCATTACCACAACACTTCCAAAACCACAACAACCCATCACAACAAAAATAACATACTACCAATAACAAATAATAATTAATGTATTTAACTTAATTTAATTTTATTTAAATTAACTTAATTTATTTACTGAAAATTTAAATACTAAAAAATAGGGCTTAAATCTTGATTGATTATTCATTTTATTTATATTATAGTTTTATTCGTTTCTCGGATTTGATTCATTTAACCTCGTCTTTTCGTTGTCTTATAAAAATGAGATTATGCTTTATAAAAATAAGATCTTGGGACACACGAAAAATGGAAATTAAAACTACATTCATTTTAAGCTAATCCACATAAAACCACAGACCCCTAGAGCTTCTTAATTTATCTCAAGATTAAAATTTAAAAGTTAAGTTAGAGAAGAGTAGGGCTAAAAGCTATCTGTATGAGTTTGACCCTAAAACCAACATTGATGAGGTTGTCTATATCAATTTATAAGTGATACTATCCGGTCAAATTCTCTGATATTTTAGATGCATTGCTCGTATTGATTTGTTTGTATCGACCGCGTATTGCGAGGAGAGGGAAAGGAGGAATTTTTTTGAGATCCGACATTTTAGTATTCTGATTTTATTTTAACTTTAAAGTGAGGACCTTCCCAAATTTCAAGCACGATAAATGAGGCGACATAAAAGAAAACTTAGATTGAACACATATAGAGAAGTTTTATCAATCTTCTATCTAGTTTTTTTTTTTTTTGGGATCTATTCAATAAAATGTTGCTTGAATAGTGACCATTATTTTTGAGTCCTATGGATCCTTTTTTTACCCAAGTTCGAGATTATCCAACGAAAGTATGCTTTAGAGTGTTTGAATGAATATTTTTCTAAATTAAGCATTAATCGGTCGATTTATTGACTACTTATTCACTCATTTATAGTGGAATTTTATTCGTTTCCTAGATCTCCCGTTGTATTTTTACCACGTTACTCTTTATTTTATATCAAATTCCATTGAATAGAAGCATTAGAGTTCATTTGGAACAAAATAAGGGTATACACAAAATTTGGGCAAAAATATGGAAAATCTAGCATAATGACCTACTGATCTTAGGAGACTTGCCGAGCATCAAGGATTGTCCGATGAGACTCAAAGGACTACAACTTGTCGTTTACACCAAGACCAAATTCGTAGGTTTAAAGGGTCAAATCAGCATGTAAAAGACAGAAGTACTACGCAAAGTGAACATCTGCCTGTTTAGAGAATTGAAACCATTGGGTTAAATATAAGTCACCGATTTGGCCTAGGAAACCTCCGAATCAGGTCAAAGCGGACCAAAATGACGATTTTCCCGATGTCTCTGAGCTAGATCGATAACATCAAAATCGACGGTTTGATCATCCAACCAACGATTTACACTGGCCAACAACCGGTTCTTCAAGAAACTGGGCAAAAATATGCTTTTTTCGAGACTTCTCAGAGATAGCCTGGCTTTACCAATAACTGACGGTTCACTAAGAAAACCGATATTTTTAGACTTATCAACCACCGATTTGTTCATGAACCAACCCAAACCAGCAATTCTTAAGATTGGCCGAATGGGTTTTGCTATAAATAAAGATCTAAAACTTAGAATCCAAGATCCAAATTTTGGGAGAAATTACGACCAATAGCAAAAGGCACACAGGAGATTTCGAAGATTAAAGATCCAACTTCGTGGTGAAGAACTCTTCTCTACTCCTTTGTTTCATCTTTCAGATTTCTCTTTTATTCGTGTATTTTTGTTGCCTTATGATGAATAGTAAGTAGTCGTGTTATTCCGGACTCTGTGGATCGTGTGTTTTATGAACCTTTTTAATGCAATTTCAATATAGTTTTCAATTGGATTCATATGTACATGTTTGATCATACATCGATCAATGATATTTTTTATCAGTATTTATCGTAAGAATGATTAGGTAAAGAACAATTATCACATAAGTTTAGGTAATTAGCCAGAATTGTGTAGAATTGATACTAACTATAGTAGTTACGCTCGTAGTGTATAATTTAGTAGGAAAGTTAATATTTGTTTGAAAAACATGCTCTTAAAGGTTTCCTAACATATTTAGAGGTACCAACGTGGGTTGGATACTAATGGTTAGGAATAACCGAGTGTATGCCTTACTGTAGGGACTAAAAGTACAAGATATGTTGGGTAAAATATTGATTCAAGAGTGCCTGACTTACTTCGAGTACACATGTTTATTTTCCACATATCATATGTTATAAGTGATTACATGTTTTTCAATGTGAATGAAGTGAATACACATGGGTGAAGTACGATTCTAGAATGTTTTTATCATCCTTACAAATCTCTCTTTATAATAAGTTACAAAGCTAAATAATTAAGCCTTCTTGCTTGCTACACGTACACGGTTACTCATTGGATCGACAATTTGATTTACTAAGACTATAAATTTTATTTGAGTGCAATTGACTCCTGAAACATAAACTGACAAACGAATGTCAAGAAAATTTAAGCTAAAAACTAGTAAGTTGAAGGGGGTCTACATTTAAAATTCGGTACTAATATCTCTAATAGTTATAGTGACCATAATAATGTGAAATTCGCAGTGTCTCAGTTCGACAGATTCGTGAACAAGCAGTTGCTGCAGCACACTCTTGTTCACTCGGAAATTGTCTCAGCAAACAATGAACAAGATAAAGTTTGTTCACCCAGTTCGGCCAACTGCCTACGTCTGGGGAGGACTATTCTCCAGTCCTCAATCCACTCAAACCAAAGGTCTCCAAGTACACTCGGTTACAACTCACGCAACCTATGCTACTCAACCTTGTGTGGATCACTCGGCACAATCAGAACAAGCTCTGATTTGTGTCTGCACACCCTCTAAAATATGTCAATTTAGAATAGCTACAGTCTTCTCAAAAAACTCAGCCTATTCTAAACTACACCTACTCAGCAGGGTTGCTGTAGCAACTGCTGTAACACACAGCTGAAGCACAAATTGTCCGCGTCGCTCCAAGGCCTTCTGCCGAACCGATCGAACGATTCCACGAGCGCTGCACACTCTGGAATACTCCCCCTCACTCAGTGACCACCTGCCACTAGCGAGTACTGCCGCACGACACTTGACCGAGCCAACCACCCATCAGTTCTTCCGCGGCTGCCCTTGATCAACCAACAAGCTCCGCAGCTCTGAATTGGCTTCCAGATCAAGCTTGAATCAGACTCTGCAAGTCCTGATTCCCTTCTGCTACAATCACCACAGCTCTGCGCTCACGCTCTGCTCTCGGGTGATGATCGAAGAATTTGTCCGTCGCACACCAAAGATAGCACTCTCTGAAATCTGTGTATGCACTCGTGTATCCCTCAGCTTCGATCAACCCTTCTGCTCTAAACCCCTTCTGCTTAAATAGCATCACCAGCTTTTAGCAATGTCCAGGTTTAGGCAATGTCCAACAAGAACAATTATCTCCTAAAATCTAGGAGATTAGATTTGATATTTATCTTTAATATAAATCTCCTTCTCTGATTAGTAAACCTCACTGGAATAAACTCTTCAGCAGTTTAGAAATTCTTCAGATGCTCTCCATAGAGTTTCTAGCCCTTCTGGACAAGCCCAAGTTGCTGCTGCTTCTTGGACGGTTGATACAACTAGTTGAACAAGCTCCTGCTGTAGCACCCCCTGCTGCAGCTGCTGCTAGTTCATTTCTGCTGGCCTGCTTGATAACTTGAGCTGCAGCAACTCCTTGTTCACTTGTGCTGGTTTTGTCAAACACTGCCATACTTACATCATCAATCTCCCCCTTGGCATTTTGACAAAACCTTAGAACACTGGAGCAAACTAACGTGAACCAGAAAGGTTCTAAATAAAAATTCAACAAGAGAACAAGAGAGAAAAATATTCAGAGGGTGGCCGCACACAGCCACAGCATGACCACGCAGGGTCAAAAGAAAAAAAACACAAGTTCATCAATAGCAGTTCAGCAATATAAATCTTCTCTCCCCCTTTTTGTCACAGATGCTCAAGGGGCCTGCTCTTCATCCTCCGGGAACTCCAAGTCTCTGAGTAGACTCCTAATCTGGCCACGCCTGGCATCCCTTCGTTTGGCTTCAGCTTCAAGAATGAGCAACTCAGACCTGAGATGGCTCACAATTCTGGCACGAAGAGCTGACTGAATTGTTGCAGCAGGGGGAAGAGATTCCTCCAGAGGGGCTGATGCTGAAGAACCAACCAGAAGAGGATCCTCATATGCAATATCCACTGCATGCTTTCCTTTGAATAACTTGTGGTCTACTGTGAAGACCTGCAACTCCTCAAATAAGCCTTCAGAAATCTCACCAAGCTCCGGATGCTGAGAGACCATTATCCCATAGATGAGAGAGGGTAGCACTATGGGCTTGCTGGAGGAGGCACTCCCGGCATGAGTAGCCAGCTGAGGAAACATAACACTGCCCAGGCTGATTCTCCTCTTCTTCTCAATAGTAGAGAAGGTTAGCAAAGTCTCTGCTAACCTTCCCCCTGTGAGAGCTAGGGATCCAGTTTCTGATGCCCAGATGATACAGCAGGGCATTCTTGGAGGTTAGCTCAGCAGCACTGAGGTTTGGACCGCCCCAAGACAGGCACACTCCCCCTGTCAGAACTTTAGCCAATATCTCTGGCTGAACAATAGTGGAAGCTCTGGCATTCTCATGGATCCCAAGAAATTCATCAATTTTTTCAGGGGTAATAAACACTGTCTTACCCCTTACCCAACTTTTCCCAAACTCATCCGCTCCTTCTTCTCCAAATTTCTCTTCCATATTCACAATAAATTCCCTAACCAGAGCTATGTTGAATCTGAATGGAAAGGTTAGGGACTTGAGAAGGTTTACCTCTGTGAGAAGCTGGATCATAGCTGCTGATTTGTACTTGTCCTGGACCAGTCTCTTTTCGGCCACAATGTGCTTCCTCTCAACAGCACTCCAAGATTGAGACGCACTCCTATTTCTGAACCAAATACCTTCAACTGTGAGAGCAGATAAGTCTGCCACTGAATGTCCTCTCACAGACGGTTCACCAGAAGCACCTGCATTTTCTTCACTTGATTCTTCTTCTTCACTGCGGGAGACTGGGATTAGGATCGGAGCTTTTCCTTTGTCTGAAGGTGGAGGAGGATGTGCTGCAGCAGGTTCTTGTTCAGGAGACTCGGCTCCTGTTTCCTCCCCTTCACCCACAATGCCAGGGGACATAACAAGTGTTCTGCAACTTTCTTCTGCAGAACCTGCTACAGCATCTTCTATAGCTTGTTCTTCTCCAGAGTCTTCCTCAGCCACAGCTTCTTCAGATAGCACAGCTGAACTGGATACAGGTTCTCCATCACGTACCAGGCGCCTCCTTTTCTGTGAGGTTCCTTCTTGTGAGGTAGGATCGCTGTGCGACACGGGAATAGGAGCTGGTTCCCACACTACCACATCCAGTCGCTGAGCAGGGGCTTCATTGCGAGACTTGGTCCTTCTTTCAGACCTGTTTTGTCGGTCTGCTGCCAGATTCTTCTTCAAACCGCGCGTCTTCACCATTGTAGCTAGATTGCAGAAGGTTTAAGGAGCGTTCAGAGGATTATGGGCAGCGATTTTTGGGAAGCGCCTTGCACCTTGTCTTTGCCCTAGAAAATGATTTACCCGTTATTTTCTTTTCCATTTTGAAGTTGTTAGATCACGTGCCTCACATGTGCCTTCTCCCATCATTAGTAACCAAAACATGTGAACAAGCTTATTCTTAGCCAGGTTGCTATAGCACATGCGAGCTAGTTCACCTGCTTAGTTCAGACAACGGCTTTGCTCGGAGGATCCTTAAGAGGTTCTGATTGAGATTTCTTTACCCACACCTGAGCTACGCCATAGTTTCTCCTTTTCTGACCCTCCAGCCTTCTATCTCTTCGTTTGTCATGTTTGGGTTTCCATACCTGTAAAGTCTGTGGTTTTCCCTTGTCTTTAGCGATCCAGTGCCCTTGTGCAGCAGTCTTAGCAATCATCCTCTGCGATTCTTTCCAGCAAGAAGCTTTTCTTGAAGCTACATGATACGCAGTCTTTATGCAGCATGTGTTGGTTCTGGATTTTGCTCCCCCTTTTTCAACTGAGAAGGTTTTGTGCAGCTGCTTCAGATTGGAGGTAATCTTCTGATTCCCAACACTTGTACAAGAGTCCCTTTTATTCTGATCCTTTAGCTTTGTTATAGAAAAATGATGTGCCCGGTGCTGCAGCATCCTCTTGTTCACATGCCTAGTTCCATCTTTCTCTGCAGGTTTTGAAGAGTCATCTGAATTATTCTTTTCATCTATCTCAGCATTTGAGGCTTTAATGAAAACTGTCCCTCTAGAGCTTTCTTCACCAGTATATCCAAGCCCTGTTCTCCCTTTTCCAAGTCTTTGGTAAGACAGTATTTCGTCCAAGATATTATTCTGCGGATCAGCTGTCTTGGCTGTTGCTGGAGAGGATCCAACAGAGATCTGGCTTCCAGAGTCTTCCCTTTTCAGAATGGTGACTTGATTATTGGATGAGAAGAGATTTTTCTTTCGTTCTTCTTCCAAGAGATTGACTCTGCCAGTCAATGCTTGATTGGTCTGAAGAACTGCCTCACACTGCTCGAATATCTTCCTCAGATAGTCAATAAGGCTGTCAGATGGGTCCTCTTCATCTTCACTTTCAGATACTTCAATCCCATAGTGAAATTCTTCCTTCTTAAGCTCTTTGAGGTTGAAATCTGATACATTGGTCAGCACAACACAGTTTTCTTCATCACTTTCATCAGAGTCACTCCATTTTGCTGTCATGGACTTACTGTTCTTTTTCTCTGAGTTTTTGAGGGGTTTGCTTGGACAGTCAGCCTCAATGTGTCCATACCCTTCACAGTTCCAGCATTGAACTCCCTTTTTCATTTCTTTCTTCTCATCTTCATCCTGAGCTGGTTCCTTCCCTTTCCTATTATTTTCACCACCTCTTCTGAATTGTTTTCGTGAGAAGGAGCTTTTCCCATTTCTTGAGTCCATGTTCTTCAGGAGCTTTCTAAGATTCTTGACAAGCATACTCAGCTGATCTTCTGGAACTGTCTTCTTGGCTTCTGTTTCAGCTTTCAGTCCAACATTCTTGTCCTTGGGAGTGGTGTCCTCTTTAACCAGTTTCATCTCAAATTGTTTGAGAGACCCCATCAATTCTTCCAACCTCATGAATCTGACATTTTGAGCTTCTTCAATGGCCGTCACTTTCATGTCAAATTTTGTGGGCAGCGATCTGAGAACCTTCCTGATCAGCTTCTCTTCAGGGATAGGTTCACCAAGGGCATGGGCTTCATTTGCAAGATCACAGAGTTTGGCATTAAACTCAGTGGCAGTCTCCTCTTCCAGCATTCTCAGATTCTCAAACTGAGTGGCAATGATCTGGAGTCTTGACAGCTTCACTCTATCAGTTCCTTCATGTGCAGTTTGCAGAATTTCCCATGCTTGTTTGGCCATGTCACAATTTGAAATCAGCCTGAAGTTGTTGGCACCAACTGCAGCAAAAATTGCATTCAGGGCCTTTGAATTTCCAGTTGCTGCAGCACCCTCTTCAGCAGTCCATTGTTCTTCAGGATTTATCCTTGTGACTCCTTGTTCATCCATGGTGATTGGGGGAGACCACTGGATTACGACAGCTCTCCATGTCTTCTCATCAATAGCCTTGAGAAAGGCTTTCATTCTAGCTTTCCAATATCCATAGTTACTCTCTTCCAACAATGGAGGTCTGCTTGTACTCTGTCCTTCCTTCATTGTCTTGGCTTCTTCAGAGACACTGTAGGATCTTTTACTCTGTGTGTTGAGCTCCCGCTCTGATACCAATTGAAATTCGCAGTGTCTCAGTTCGACAGATTCGTGAACAAGCAGTTGGTGCAGCACACTCTTGTTCACTCGGAAATTGTCTCAGCAAACAATGAACAAGACAAAGTTTGTTCACTCAGTTCGGCCAACTGCCTACGTCTGGGGAGGACTATTCTCCAGTCCTCAATCCACTCAAACCAAAGGTCTCCAAGTACACTCGGTTACAACTCACGCAACCTATGCTACTCAACCTTGTGTGGATCACTCGGCACAATCAGAACAAGCTCTGATTTGTGTCTGCACACCCTCTAAAATATGTCAATTTAGAATAGCTACAGTCTTCTCAAAAAACTCAGCCTATTCTAAACTACACCTACTCAGCAGGGTTGCTGTAGCAACTGCTGTAACACACAGCTGAAGCACAAATTGTCCGCGTCGCTCCAAGGCCTTCTGCCGAACCGATCGAACGATTCCACGAGCGCTGCACACTCTGGAATACTCCCCCTCACTCAGTGACCACCTGCCACTAGCGAGTACTGCCGCACGACACTTGACCGAGCCAACCACCCATCAGTTCTTCCGCGGCTGCCCTTGATCAACCAACAAGCTCCGCAGCTCTGAATTGGCTTCCAGATCAAGCTTGAATCAGACTCTGCAAGTCCTGATTCCCTTCTGTTACAATCACCACAGCTCTGCGCTCACGCTCTGCTCTCGGGTGATGATCGAAGAATTTGTCCGTCGCACACCAAAGATAGCACTCTCTGAAATCTGTGTATGCACTCGTGTATCCCTCAGCTTCGATCAACCCTTCTGCTCTAAACCCCTTCTGCTTAAATAGCATCACCAGCTTTTAGCAATGTCCAGGTTTAGGCTGTCCAACAAGAACAATTATCTCCTAAAATCTAGGAGATTAGATTTGATATTTATCTTCAATATAAATCTCCTTCTCTGATTAGTAAACCTCACTGGAATAAACTCTTCAGCAGTTTAGAAATTCTTCAGATGCTCTCCATAGAGTTTCCAGCCCTTCTGGACAAGCCCAGGTTGCTACTGCTTCTTGGACGGTTGATACAGCCAGTTGAACAAGCTCCTGCTGTAGCACCCCCTGCTGCAGTTGCTGCTAGTTCACTTCTGCTGGTCTGCTTGATAACTTGAGCTGCAGCAACTCCTTGTTCTCTTGTGCTGGTTTTGTCAAACAGTGCCATACTTACATCATCATAATGATTTATTTCTATCAAGATTAATTGCGCAATGATGATCGGTGATTAAACAAATTAGAAATGAATGAATCATATCTCAAAAAGAAGGATTCATAGTAAGATGTGTTGTTGAAAAGTATCGGCTCAATAAAAGTTGATCTTGTTTGGATTCGTACATGGCCTATTTCGAATACCACTAGCATGATATGTTTATTTCATTATTATACCGTATATTATTTTGAATAAACCATTATCATTGACGTTTGTTTGTGTACCTAAATTGAAATATTGTCTTACATACCACATGTGCTTCAGAGAATCAGACAAGTGAAGAAACTTTAGAGAATGCATGACCATTAGATGCATCCTCACTTCTCAGAGACCGGATACAAATTCACCGCCCTTGTCGATTTCAAACTCGATATCTGCATCTGCATCGTCATCGTGATCGGAGTCTAACGATCCAAACTCGTGGCGGACACACTCCTTGTGCTCTTTGATGGAAGTTGCAGCTTCTTGTATGATCCTCATTATCTGTTCCACGGTTTGAATCGGCTGGTCAGCTGGCGTACTCGTCTTCTGTGCTTCAACCAGGTCATTGGGGAGGTTTTTGCGGAACCAAGGGTGGTTCTTGATCTCCGGGATACTAATTCTCTGGACCAAAAAATAAACTATGGAATTACCCGATGACACAATTTGGCAGGTGAGAGGAATCTGTTACCTTAGATGGATCGGCCACGAAGATATGGGACAGGAGGTGTCTGCAGTCCGCTGAAATGCGGATATAATCTGGTATAGAGTATTGGGCACTCATGATTCGCTGTCGGACAAATTATCAGTGTTACGATTGGGAATTTATTTTTGAATGCCACAAATTTAAAAATTCATTCCCCATCTATGATCTTTCTAAAGTTTATTTCTGAAATGTTCGGTGGCGGTTTGTGAATAATTTTAATTTTTGTAGAACACATCAGCGCTATGGGTCATTTTTCCCACGAATTACTATTGAGAGTAGCGGTTTGACTCTAAATAAGGTCAAACCGCTACTTCTCAGTAGCGCTTCGTGGCTTTTCAGAACTCGGACTTTTTTATAAAACCGTTACTCCCGATAGCGGTTTGTAGAAAAAATGACACATCAGCGTCATGTCAGCCTTGATGTCGACAACGTAATTGAAAATGAAGAACAAACCGCTACCGAAAGAAATTATAGTATTTCGAAAATAAACTTTTAAAAGATGAATGATGGAAAATAAACTTTTAAATTTGTGACATTCAAATTTTTTTTCCTAGGATTGGTGAAGAGAATAAATCTAGGTGCTGTCACGAACTAAACTAACCCCAATGGTGCTGCCTAAATTTCTTGGGTCTTCGAAAGGATAAGCTCCAACCAGCATCACATACAGCGTCACGCCACAAGACCAGACATCTGCAATCTACGAGCAACATCAATGTTTCTTCGCTTAGAAGAAGAAGCATCAGTCAACAAGAGATTACCTTGCCGTCGTACTCTTTCCTCTGCAGCACTTCTGGCCCGATGTAGGCCGGAGTCCCAACCGTTGACTTGGGCTGCGAGTGCAACAATCCAGACTGCAAATGAAGGAACATGAATCGCGCCAAAAAAACAAAAAACATCTCAAGGTGACACTAACCTTAGAATACCCAAAGTCGCAGATCTTTAGATGCGGCGTTGGGCATCCATCTAACAGCGTGTTCTCCAGTTTCAGATCCCTATGACAAATCTCCTACAGCACGAAAACAGAATATGAACTAGAATTTTTCTAGAACAAAACCGAAGCTGAAATATGCACCATTGAGTGGCAGTAGCTAACTCCAGAGATGAGCTGCTGGAAAAAGAATCTCGCCTGCATACAAGATGATGATTGCGTATTAAAAAGAATCTGCAGATCAAACGGAACTTCCAAATTTACGCCAACCTCATCCTCGCTAAACCTCCCAGCGTTGCAGATTTTCTCAAACAGTTCTCCCCCTGACGCGTACTCCATCACAATAGCTAAATGCGACGGAGTTAACAGCACCTGCGAGCATCGAGTGATTCATTTTCCACAAGATTGGGACAAAAGCAATGGTGTTGTTACCTCCTTGAATCTGACAATGTTTGGGTGACGCAGAGACCTGTGATTGATGACCTCCCTCTGAACATTTTCATCTATCTGAAACCAACAAGTATCTGCGTCAAACTACTTGTAACAGTTAGGGTTAAACTCAGAGCTTCAGCATTTTCCGGCAAGGCGACAAGAAACTGCGCAAACTTCGCCAAAGTCCCGACATGGCAGTAGTCGAGTTTGGAGATAAAATGGTAAGCAGGATAGGATATTTAATACCTTGTTTCCTCTTTCAATGTACTTGACTGCAACTAGCTCTTTGGTCTTCTTGTCCCTTGCAAGCCTTGCGACGCCAAAATTCCCAGAGCCCAGATCATTCATCAGCTCATAGCGATCCTCCATTTCTGAAAACCCTAATCCCAATCAACTGGATGCAGCAGGGCTATAAAGCAGGTCTGTGTCAGGAGGTGGGTTGCGCAAAAAACCAGACTTGAAGCAACAATCCAAATTAACCGACCAAAAGAAGATTAGCGGCTCAGATTCTCTGTTCCTTAAAAAATCCGAGATTGCTGTCATTCAAAGATTCAAATGGAGTCGTGGAGATGAGGATGGCTCATGGGCCATCATGGCTGGCTTTCTTTCAAGGATGGGTTGAGATGACGCTGGCATTTCAACAAGAGAAGCGAGTTAAGTGTTGACACGTGTCTCTTTGTCTGAATATGGAGTTTTGCAAGGTTATGGACACTTGTAAAAACAATGGAGCGCATAGGAATTTAAAAAGGCTGTTCTTGTTTTTTTCTCAAGAAATTGACAAGTTCGTATAGCTTATTGCTTCTAAAGAAATCAGATTTCAATGTGTGGTTTGCTATCATTTATATTTTATTTATTTTTCTCTTTACTCATAACTTTAGGCACGCTAAATTAAATATTTTTGTACTTAAATTTAAGTAAATAAATAAAATAAAATTAAGTACACCCGTTCGCCACCGATGGCTGGCAAGACTTGTGTTGAGAATATGTATTTGAGAATTTATCCCATATCGCCTGAGAAATTGAAAAGATGCTAGTATATATTGGGTTATACCACCATGACTCATGAGCCAAGACTTTTGAGTCATATAGGAGTGTAATTCGGAATATCTAGCCTATTTCCACATGGTATCAGAGCCATGGCATGCTGTCCGGGCCAGTGCGATTGTGGGACGCGCCTCTGAGCGCCAAGTGCATGACGAGACGCCCATTTGACGGTCGTGTGTTTACCCATAGTGGGAGTCGCGTGTTGCGCACCTACGCTGACCAGTTGTGTAGGTAAAGATCCGTGTGAAGGGCAGTCGCGAGCCAAGCCTTTGGAGTCATATAGGAGTATAATTCGGAATATCTAGCCAATTTCCACAACTTGGTCAGACGGAGTGGTTGGCCGATGGTTGGTGACAAGACAATGATAAGTTTAACTTAAGTTTTAAATTCTTATATAAATAATAATAGTTAAAAGAATATAAGATCGTTATCAATTTAATTTAGTTCAGTTTAAATAACTAAATTTAAAAAACCGATAATTATTTTGATCCGTTGCTTAATAATTTGATGAATGAAACCCATAAGCTTAAGTCAAAATTTAATGGCGCCCATAAATATTATAAGTTCAATTACATTGAACAAGGTCCATTAAAAATTTCATTTAAACCAATAGTCAATTAACAATCCGTAACATTTTTAAATTTGTAAGAATTTATAATGAAGGCTTAAATCCAATAAACGAAAGATATGTATGTGTATGTGAGTGATATCTTAAACACAAAATGACGATGTTACATATGTGCATACATTCCAAAATCGTTACATAATGTGGATAAGGATTAAAGTTAAGATACATCCAAATCATCAATGAAAATGAACACAAAATATTAACTAAAATTAAATTATTGTTATTAACTATTTTTCATTATTTCTAATTAACCTAATCAAACATAAATTACTAAATTGGGATATGCTGAGCACGTGCGTTTCAGAAGCTTCGGTTACATCGGTCGGATATCAACCTCACGTGATTCTCTCGAGAACATCTCGCGACCTCTCGATTCTCCTTCTGCTCTCTCTCTCTCTCTCTTCGGGTTTCAGCTTACCGCTGCAATCTGCGCTGCTCCTGTCGCATTATTCGTCTCCGATCTTTCCCCGGCGAAACTCGCCGGCTCGTGAGTGTGAGTCCTCTTCAATTTCGTTTTTCATAAAATGCTGCGATTTGAATGGGGTTTAGGGTTTTGCGCAATTTTGCTGATTTTCTTTCTTTAATTACAAATTCATGATTTTGGCAGTGCTCTCTTTTTGCTGGTTTGTTTTCAGTCTCATTTATATTTTTGATTTGATTTATGGATATGCTGTTGTGCTCATCCTTAGACGTGATGATGATGTTTTTTTGTAGGTTGTAAGATGCATTTCCATTCATATGTTTTCTGTGGTTGTTTTCTGGGGTTTGAAATTTTGCCAGATTCATGTCTTTCTTAGAGAGGCGGAGAACAGGCTGTAAGTCTTGTCCGAAAGGAAATGAAGTTTTCCATTTCAGCATATAACTATGTCTATGGATAGTGGAAGGTTGAGGAAAATATTTAGTTACCTTCGTTTTTCACAATTAACTCTTTCTCGGTTGTCGAACTGTGTCTTGATGTTGACATTGTGGATATCTGGAAGCGCAGGAGAACGTTCTGTTGCTGATATTACCAGTATTCGTGATTCATAGCATTGCTATACCCTCCCTGTTCATTGCGGGTTGGTTATTCGTTAATACGGGTTTAGCTTATGATGTGTTTGGAAGTCCTCGACCAAACGAGTATTTTACTGAAAGTCGACAATGAATTCCTTTAATATCTGGCCATTTTGATCCTTTGGAACAACTTGATGATTTTAGTAGATCCCTTTAGGAGGCCCCAATGACCATAGATCGAACCTATCCAATTTTTACAGTACGATGGTTGGCCATTTGTTGAAACTTATCAATGATTTTCGACCGACTACTTGTTTGTTTGTTGGTTGGTTGGTTTCCATATCATTGAGTTTTGAGAGGTTGGCTATGGGTATCGATCTTTTTTATTTTCTGCTCCAGTGAAGCCTAGGCCGTTGGCTTATATCAACGTTCAACTGCAGTGAATGGGTTGCTTTCCATCTAAAGTGGGAAAGCAGTATCATCATGGACATGAAGATCCTGTGATTCTTTCATCACAAACCGCATGTAAGCATATGACTTGCGCAAAACCCATCGAAACTTGTAATGCAGTTTCTAATCTTGTTTGCGAAACAGATAGAGTTTGTAACTGGCTAACGTCTTTTGTGCAGAATATGAGAAGTTTCCGTGTCCGATGATGCTGTAACTGAATAACTTCTTTTATTCTTTTGATTCTTCAGTTAGTGTTAGTGAAGTTGAAGCGCTTTTTGAGTTATATAAGAGCATTAGCAGCTCTATAGTTGATGATGGGCTGATCGATAAGGTAACTGCTGTTCGCGGACAACTATATATTTCTTTCGAGTTTAGTGTTTGATAAATCTAACAAGTACATTGATTATGGATGTCTCCTTGTCGTAATCTGAGGATTCTAAAAGCTTTTAATATGTGATATGCAGGAAGAGTTTCATTTAGCTCTTTTTCAGAACAGGAAGCAAAAAAATCTGTTTGCGAGCCGGGTAACGTATCTATTCAGAATCCGTAATTTTCGTTGAATACTCAGTTTTCATTTGATGATAAACGGCTTGAAATTAGCTCGATATCATATAGTTTCTATTATTCAAATATCTGAATGATTATTTTTTTCGTTTGCAGATATTTGATCTATTTGATATCAAAAACAAGGGAGTTCTCGATTTCGGTGACTTTGTCAGATCACTTAATTTCTTCCATCCCAATTCTTCAATGGATGACAAAATCAAGTGTGAGTTGTTGCACAATGACATGACACCTCGTACAAGTTGTTTTTGCCTCGGCTGGTTGACTTATTTTTAATGGACCGTCATGCAGTTACATTCAGGCTATACGATTTGGACAACACTGGATTTATCGAGAGACATGAGGTATGAGCTATGTAAAGGCTGCATGTATCTGAATCAAGGAGTTTCTGAAAAAGGGAAAACCTTTTATTAGAGTGTAGCTGTAAATGGAAAGGCGAGCTGTTTCTTATGTATTTTGTCTAATTTCGGCAGGTCAAGTATATGTTGATCGCACTTCTACGCGAATCGGGAATGAAGTTGGGTGATGACACTATTGAGATGATACTGGACAAAGTGAGACAGTTTTTTTTTTTTTTTTTTTTTTGTTCCTTCGGCTTTATCCATGGGGTAACTCATACTGTCTTCCTTGGGACAGACATTTCAGGAAGCGGACTTGAACCAAGATGGGAAGATAGACATAACCGAATGGAAGATTTTAGTGAGTAAGAACCCTTCCTTGTTAAAGATCATGACCCTTCCTTATCTGAGGTAATCTACACTGCTTACATATCGCCCCATGACGCGGACTTGCGCTGGAATATTAATGTGATTTTTCGTCAAAACTTGCAGAGAAATAACGATGACATTTCCAAGTTTTGTGTTTCACTCTGAAGTAGAAGATGCTGCCGCCTGAGAAGACAGTGTATTTATTGCAGTTAGGAATCGATGTAGATTTTAACATTTGTGAAAAATGAATATGGAAAATTACAACATAGAATATGTTTGACTAGGAAATAGCCATTTTTGTGTCAACGAGGCCCACCTCATTTCTAGACCCTGCTTACGTCACTCGTCGTCTCCAGTCACATCACATGAAAGCTGTCGGAATCAATATATGAGCCAATGACTCCAGTCACCTTATTTCCTTTTCTGCACGTTGTTTCATATTTCTCCGTCTGATTTTTGGTCCCAGATCAATTTTGTAACCTAGGGTTTCATGTTGGCAATTAGGGCTTTGTTAAAGCTAATTTGAGATCTGGGTTTTTGGGGTTGTTATTTGAGGGTATCTGCACCGGTGTCGAGATCTATCTCCAATTAAGAACGATCTATCTCACTTTAAGATCGTTCTCTTCAACTTCAAATGCAGCGGTGAAGAGATAGATGCGGACGAGATCGTCCAGCAAATCGATCTGGAGGGAGGAGAGAGAAAAGGGAAGGAGGAAGGAGAAGGTCACGTGCTTTGCACGTGACAGGGGAGAAGAGATGGGGAAAAATCTGATCCGTTAGATTTGATCTAACGGATCAAATTTATTTTCAACGAAATTTAACTTAAAAAATATGAAAAAAATCGAAAAAATATGAAAACATGTTTTTTTATTATAAAAAAAATGTGAAGATTAACTTAAAATTTTAATTTATTAAAATTAAAAATTATGAAAAAATGTGAATAGTAATAGAAATATCTCCCCGAGATAGTTATGGATGCATAAAATGTGCAGATTGCTATTACTGTTTGATGAATAGTAATAGGAATTGCTTCTCGAGATATTCCTCAACGAGATAGAACTTCCTCAACGGGTGCGAATGCCCTGATATTGAAGCTTTTGGGGTAAAGAAAGCTTGCACCTTTATTTGATTTCGCCTTCTGGGTTTCTGGAGTTATGAGTTGCTTCAGTTTCTTCAGGGAGAAGTTCATGCCTGAAAGAAAGTCTTCTTCATCTCCAGAATTGGGACACCCAAGTGAGGTGGTTGGTAGCACTTCGGCAGTTGCTTCATCGAAAAAGCTGGTGAACGCATCAGGCTCAGTACCAATATCTACCAGAAGTCTGCCTGAGATTTTTCAGGAGAAGGAGCATAATTGGAAAGTTTTTCATACTCTGAGCTGAAAGAGGCAACCAATAGATTTGAGAAAAAAATTTAGAATTGCTCCTTCCCCCAACCTATATTTCACCCATACTACGTTTTCACAATTCATTTCTCGAATACCCTCTTTGTTATCGAGACCGGAAGTGAGATATTCGGTCTCCTAAAAAAGCAAAGAAACCGGAAGTGAGATATCCGGTCTCTTGGATTTTCAAAGAGACCGGATGTGTTACTTCCGGTCTCAATAAGAATTCGATGACATGGCAGAACAATACAATCGAGTATCCACGTGGAGTTCCACGTATGAGACCGGAAGCTTCGTTTCCGGTTTCATTAAAAAGAAATCGGAAATGGCAATTCCGGTCTCTTTGTAAAATCGAAATTGACAATTCCGGTCTCTTGTTGATAAGAAATGCAGCGCCCTCCTTTCTTCTTCTGGCTGGTGCATCTCTCTTCTTTATGAGTTCAGGCGTAATTCGGTGATATTCAGGCCAACTCACCATACATTTGGAGCATACCAAGGGTAAGAATTGTTTGGATATGTTATAGATCTAGTGTGTATATGTATTTGATGAAATTAGTAGAGTAATATTTGTGTAGTTCGTTATATATGTGCTTCTTCTTGAGATCTAGTGTGTATATGTGATTTTATATGTATGTGTATGTAAGTATGAAGGATTTGAGATAATTGGGTATAATTAAGTAAGATTGTTGGTTTAATGATGTTTGTTGTATTTTATGTTGTTGGATTTATTACATATGGCATTGCAGAATTTTGGAATAATAACTGTATGTTGTATAAGATTAACGGTTGGTAAGACAGGAGGTTGAATTTTTATTGTTGTTAAAAATGATTAAATTTCTATTTGTAATTGTTTGTTATTTTATTTGTAGGTACCTTTAAAAAAATGGAAAATATCGAAAATGATCCAATGGTTATGTCGACATTTGAAACACTGGACATGCCAGTAATTGATGAGTTCAACAGGGAGGAGATGGAGTACTTAGACCAAATGGATGCTGAAAATGTATATCCGGTTCCGGAACCTGAATTTGTATGGGATATTCCAGGGTTCAGTGATGTTTCTGCATGGGATGCTAACGAACCGGAGGATGAGTACCTCGGTAGAAGATCTGGACATTATGATTTAATTGGGGTTGGGAAGACATTCAGCAGGAAAGTAGACGCAATATATGTTGTTCAGAAATACTCCATACTGAATCGAGTTGAATACGCGACAAATGACTCAGACTCACATCTGTTAATTCTGACCTGTCGGGAGAAGGAGAGTAGTTGTCCATGGCGGATCAGAATAATGAAGAAGAAAAACTCTTCATTTTGGGAGGTGACTAAATACCGAGGGGAGCATACGTGCAACACCGACTTCATCCACAAGGAGAATGTACACCTCACGCGCCATTTCATTGCTATGGAGGTCGGGGACGTAATTAGTGAAAGACTGAGATTGTCTCCAGCTGAAATCAGAGCCCGTATTTTTAAGGACTATGGTTTGGAAATTCGATACCTGAAAGCCTGGCAGGCTAGACAACAGGCTATGATAAATATTTTTGGCCAATGGGATGAATCATTTAGGAAGCTGCCTCATTTCATGCAAGCGTTAGAGGACTCCAACCCAGGGACGTTTGTGAGGTGGAATCGAACCCGCGATGAAGATAATGGATGTATGATCATTAATCGGGTTTTTTGGGCATTTGGTCCGGCAATAAAGGCATTCATGCATTGCAGGCCCGTTTTGTGCATTGATGGCACCCACCTGTATGGAAAATACGACGGGAAGTTGCTTGTGGCTGTTGCATTGAACGCTAACAACCACCTTTTGCCTCTTGCATTCGCTTTGGTCGAGAGCGAGAACAACTCCAGTTGGAAGTGGTTCATGAGGTGCATCAGAGAGGGGGTCATAGATCGCGATGAGTTGTGTGTCATATCAGATCGACACGGTGGGATCCTTAATGCAATGCTGGAACCTGACTGGAGTCCTCCTCGAGCCTACCACCGCGTGTGCATCAGACACTTGCAGAGTAACTTTAATGTGAAAGTGAAAAATTCTGCTATGAAGAAAATGATGGGACATGTAGCACATCAGCGACAGAAGATCAAATTTGAAGGAGAGTACAAAGAGCTTAAGGATCGGTTACACGATAGACCAGAGGTTGTGAATTGGTTGAATAATGTTCCATGGAGTAAATGGACATTGTCGTACGACGAGGGTGGTAGACGGTGGGGTTCTATGACTACAAATGCAAGCGAATGTTTCAACCATGTATTGAAGGGTGGGCGAGACATCCCCATTTATGCTCTGGTTCAGTTTACATTCATGCAGTCCAATGTATATTTTTGCAAGAGGCGAGAAACATATCAGAGCTGTGTAGGCATGTTCCCACCAAAGATAGACATGAAGTTGAGAGAAATTCGGGAAAAGGCCAACTATCATCGAGTGCAGGTGTTTGATGCAGCAAGTGGCGTGTTTTAGGTGATAACTGCATTGAAGCATCATGTTCACGAAGTGAGGTTACAAGAAGGTACTTGCACCTGCGGTAAATGAGAGGCCTACCACTACCCATGCAGTCATGTGATGGCCGTGTGTAAAAGTGAAGGTATACAATACACTCAGTTCGTTGATCATCATTACACACTTGAGGCATACTTTGCCACATGGAGCTCTACATTTTTTGTGATTGGGGACAAGCAGCGTTGGAGGCCTTACGATGGCCCTACTCACGTACACAACGAGGCATACAAACGTAACAGCGTGGGAAGGCTCCCATCTAGAAGACGACACAACGAGATGGACCAAGGGGCATCAAGTAGTCACGGAGCACCGAGGATACAAAAATGTAGTTTGTGCCATTTGCAAGGCCACAACAGACGATCATGCCCTAACCGAGCCGGTAGCTAAATAATTTTACTTTGATTTTGTATCCATGCGATGACTTTTATGTGTTATTCCCTTTTGGATGTTATTGTTGTCATAATTTGCTTTATTTGGTGTTTGTCAATGTCATTAAATGTTCGCATATAAAATCGTAAATAACAGTCCTGGCCAAGAATATAAAATAGGACACAGTTTAATGCTCACAAGTCACAATGTCAATGTCCAGGATACAAACTATGTGAAAATCGTCTAGGGGCCCTCTTCTCACGCACAATCCTCTCCACGTGTGGCTGTGATGGACCTGATTCGACTTCCGGACTGTTAAGGTGCACGTCCTCTTCTGCATCTCGGCATCCACTCTCATCGTCTCCCATTGTGATCTGTGATGGATCCACACCGAGTTTGTGCAGTTCGCCCAGTCGCTCAAGTTCCTCCACCGTCGAGTGGAATATTCGATGACTCCCCATCCTTGAAATAGGACACGTTGTGGCCAAAAACATGTGGTGAGCAGTTCGTCCATGATCCACAAGGGCTCTCACCTGTTACAATCAACAAACATCAATGTAATGTATAACATAGGTCCACATAATTTTACACAACAGATAATAAACAATTACTTACTAGACAATGGTGAACGGGAGCAGTAGGACGATACGGCTGAGAATCAGGGTCTGGGGGCTGAATGAAACGGCGGGTGGTGTTCTCATACCAAGTGGTGTACTCTGGTGAAGGCATCGCATCGTCATCAACAACGTCCCCTTGAACAATTCGATCTCCGCGACCCCGCCACATTTCAATGTAATTTGCCAACACAACACTCCAGTTCTTTCATTTTTTCCTCGTCAGGCCGTGTTGGGGATCTGTAGCCGCCAAAGATGGTCCCAGTATTGCTTGTTGGAAGCCGAACTGCCTCATCACTCGCGAAGGTTGATGCCACTCAACAATGTTGTAGCACAAAAGTGGAACTTCCGCACACCAGCTTAATTGCCCTTCTATGCATGTTGGATTTAGTAGTGGAAACGAGCTCTCATCATACGGTCTCCAGACGAAATCATCATGACTAATGTGATCCAACTGATCCCGATAGAATACGACTGACCCCCGTGGAGTCTCCATGTATGATTTGGGTCCATACCATTTCCTGAAAAATAAGAGGGTACACTATTAAATCTTTTGGAATAACCGTATATGAAAACATAAAGGTCAATAATGAAGCTCACGTGTATGACCACGCCCCACGGTAATATGGATGTATATCAGCATCTAGTGCCTCCAGAGTTCGACTAAATCCAGTCGGGCGACCAATTGGAATTCTCTCCCACCTCCACAACTGTAAAAGAAGTATGCACCCTCCCATCTGCTTATGGTCCCTTCGTGCAGCACTGCACAGCTGTCTATACAAATATCCAAGAACTGCACTGCCCCAGCTGTACGTACGTGCTGCATCTATGTCGGCAAGAAGAGGGAGATAATGAAGCGATACCCTATCTCCGGATAGGTCGGGCATCAAGGACGACCCTAACATATAAAGTATGTATGCCCTCGCGTACCTCATCTAGTCCTCTTCTGATGCATCTTCTGGGACCACACTCATATTGTCCTCGAACCACCTTCGTTTTGCCAATGTGGGCGAACGGGGACACTCAGGATATGCACCAAGCAACCGTATGCACATAGCTTCCCATTCTTCTTCCTCAGTCCCAGTGACAATGCCACCCTTGACTGGTAATCCTGCCAGCATACCCACATCCTGAAGGATTACGGTGCATTATCCAACCCTCAAATGAAAAGTATGGGTCTCGATTCTCCATTGCTCTACCAATGATGTGATTAAGGCCCAATCCACCTCAATGTTTTGCAACTGGGTCCATGGATAAAATCCGGCTCTAGCAACAAGCTCGACTATATGAGGGTCCATGTCCCACATCCTCCGATGAACCAACTTTAAGTTCCTTACCGCCTGTCATAATCCACTGCAACGTCAGCCAATAGATAAACAAGTCTACATTAAGAAAATATAATGAACTTCCTATTGTACACTTACAGGCTCCACCCATACTTCACCCGACCGGTGTATCTGTTGTTGCGTCAAAATTGAATCATTTATGGGACCAGGCTCGACTATGTCATCTATATCCATCTGCATTACAATAAATGAGGCGTTGAAATTATCATCTGAATCACCAACAACATCATCAAACTCTTCATCATAATCATCAAATTCATTATCCCCATTGCAATCTGCAATATCATGATGTTGAATCATCATCACATTCATACACATCGTCATGAACACAATCATCATTCATAAACACATCCTGAAGATCATCATTATACTCTACGAGCTCATACTCATCAACTTCATCATCACCGTATCAAAATCTGTCGCAAAATCATCATGTTAATCACCATCATCACTAGCATACGCATTTTCTCAAAATCCTCATCATCATCGGCATCAACAGAATAATCATAAGCAACAACATAATAGTCATCAAAATCGGCAACAACATCATCAAATTCAACATACCATCATCACCAACCACATAATCGTATGAACTGAAGAGGAAGACACTCAACTCCACTGGATTATCATACCTGTGACAGCTGGTGGCCGAACACGAGGGTGGTAGACGGTTCTGGAAACTCTGCCGCCGCGTCTCTGGATTACGGTGAGGAAGATGAACTGAAGAGGAACCGCCGCCGCGTCTCTTGACCGATCTTCAATCGGGAACCGCCGCCCCACGCTATTCGCACTGCCCCATGCCTTCACCAGAATAGGTCACGGAGGTTTGAGCCAATGCAGATCTGGAGGATGGAGAGCGTCAAACTACCATCGCCGTCTGCTATTCGGTCGTAGCTTTCGACGGAGGAGCTGAAGCGGATTGCGAAATGAAGAAATCCAGAAGGAAGCCCAGATTTTTTTTTTCAAAGAGACCGGATACACAATTATCGGTCTCATTTGACACTGTCATCCGCTACGTGGATGATGACTCGGCTGTTCTGCCATGTCATCAATCTTCCGCGACAGACCGGAGACGGAGTCTCCGGTCTCTTTGAAAATCGTAAGAAACCGGAGATAGAGTTTCCGGTTTGTTTGTTTTTAAAGGAAACCAGAAGTGGCAGCTCCGATCTCAACAAGAAACGGGGTATTTGAGAAATGAAATCTGGAAAAGGGGTATTGGTGAAATATAGGTTTGGGGAAGGGGCAATTCTAAATTTTTTTCTAGATTTGATAGGATGTTGAAGCTGGGAGAAGGTGGGTTTGAGCGTGTGTACAAGGGTTTGATTAAGCCTGGTGATGGCCCTTCTTTGCGGCCGTCAAGAAGCTGAACGGGAATAGCTTGCAGGTACTTGCGCCTTAGTTTGTGTTTAAGGTAAAAATATAGAATTTTTTTCAAAATTGTCACGTTTATACACTTTTAATCCAATGGTTTTGAATGTACTCCCAAAATGTTACTTTTTCATCAAACGATTTGTGTGTTTTTAAAAATTAAAATGCTGACATGTCGATGATTTGTCGCTGAGTTGGATAATGCGGTTTTATGATGGATTTTGGAATAGTGGTTAGGGTTTGGGTTCTATAAATTGGGTATGTGGATATGAAATTGGGTTTATGATTCTGAAATTGGGTTATTGCAGTTCAAATGGGTTGTATTACAGTTCATATGGGTTGAATTGCTTTGATTGAAGCTTGTATAATCGTGTGTTTAGGTGTTGTTTAGAGTTATCTTTATAGTTTAGGGAAATTATGCTATATTAATGTTTACATTGGATGTTTCTCAGTTTAGGTTTAGTGCGAATAAAGTATGTTCAGTAGTTATATTTGATGATCATTTATGTTCATTGTGTATGAAAGTAAAATACGCGCAAGTATTTGTTAAATAGATAATGAAGAACTTGATGGAATGGTTAAGTCCACACTGGAGACGTTTGACTTAATCATGTTCGATGAATACAGTAGGGAAAATCTTGAAAGGTTAGATGCGGTGGGAGATAACGATATTCGACAATCATAGACATCGGCTCATATTGAGGATGAGAATATATTGTTTAATAATATGTTATGAGATTTTTTTTTGGATTCAATGATGTGTCGCATTGGATGAGTAATATGGACGTCGACGAACATATGATGAGAAATACCGATTTTTTATGAACTCACTATGTAAAGGGGTGTTGTTTGCATCGAAGGAGGATGTTAGACATGCATGTCAGAAATATTAAATCTTAAATAGGGTTGAATATTATACGTACTAGTCAGATGTGTCTAAACTTATTCTACATTGTAGAGATGGAGCTAGTAAATATGTGTGACACGTTCGAATAGTTAAAAAATCAAATGTCGATATGTGGGAGATCACTAGATACGGAGAAGCACACTCTTAAGAGAAAGCCATTATTCTTAAGGACAACACCACTCATTTCAACAAGTCATTCATAGCTAAGGAAATCAATGACATTATTTGAGAGAAATTGAGGCTTATTCCTAGAGCCATCAAGCAATTGATGTTCAAAAAATTTGGGTATGACATCCCATATGTGAAGGATGAAAAGTAAGACAAAAGGCATTTGAATATTTATTTGGAGATTAGAAGACATCATTTGCACAGTTGCAAAAATGTATGAACATAGTCCAATATACAAATCCCGATAGCGTTGTATTTTGGCAAACAATGCCGTTACAAAGCGATAAAGTTAGTGTAGATCGTGTGTTCTAGGAATTTTCACCGGCTATACAAGTTTTTGTACATTGTCGACCCATAATTTGTATTGATGAGACTCATCTTTATGGTAAATACAAAGGGGTGTTATTGGTCGTCGTGGGCATAGATGCAAACAATCATATTCTTCCACTTGCTTATTCTCTGGTTGAAAGTGAAAACAACGATAGTTGGAGTTGGTTCATGATTTGTTTAAGGGATGACAAAACGAGAAGAATTTTGCATTATTTCAAATAGACATATTGGAATCATAAACATAATTAAAGATCCAGATTGGGCACCGCCAAGGGCATATCATCGTGTGTGTTCACGACAGTAATTTTAATATGCGGGTGAAGAACAAACATCTGAACGATTTCCTTTCACGTATTGCCCACCACAATGTCATACCTCTAACATAAATAATAACACTATTGCTGTCGGCACGTCGCACGTCTTCTTGTTATGGCCAACCACGCCGCACTTAAAATACCGCATCGATCTACCAGCTTTAGATGCTCCTGAATTGGTGGGCGCGCCACATGATCCGAAGTCCATATCATTGCACCTTCTTCTTGTTGATTCACGACCTCTCTTGGTTCTTTTGAAATGTCAATTCGGTACATGTTCAATCCATTTATATGGTTGACAATATGCTTGATCCAGAATGGGATTGTACTCATGTTTTCTATTGTATGCGTCCATGTAAAATTCTGGGGCCACACATGCACTTACGCTCATATGCTCTCTCATGCATACAAGCAACATGTGACTGCATGGATAGTGGATTGCCTCTCATTTTCCACATGTACATGTGTCGGCGCTGATGTTTACTATTTGAACATTTTTTTTGTAAGCAGTGGTGACAGAAGCTACTCCATGCGTTCGATTGTACATTTCCATTCATGGCCAGTATACTTCCACCTGAGATGATTAATTTTTCTATCCATGTTTGGAGCATAAATGCCTTCGGTTGTTTGGTACTGATCACGTTTCCTCGTAATATATTCGTTTGCTTGTTTGAAGGTGCAGTGTACCAGCGCCGTAATTGGCAGGTCAAGCCCTTCCTTTAGAATATTGTTGAAACATTCAGATGCATTTGTGTCATGGAACCCCACCTTTGTCGTCATACACCAGAGCCCATTTTTCAGTTGACTGCTCGTCAAGCCATTTCAATGCTTCAATATTATCTTTCAATTTTCCCCTTAAATCAAAGAAAAGCTTAATGAATTTCTTTTTCTGATTTTGGTGGGCAATACGTGCAAGGAAATCTTTCAGCTGCTTGTTCTTCACACGCATATTAAAATTATTCACAAGATGTCGTGAACACACGATGATATGCCCTTGGCGGTGCCCAAACCGGATCTTTCATTGCTTTTATGATTTCAATATGTCTACCGGAAATAATACAAAGCTCTTCCTGTTTTGTTACCCCCAGCCCTTAAACAAGTCATGAACCAACTCCAGCTATCGTTGTTTTCACTTTCAACCAGAGAATAATCAAGTGGAAGAATATGATTGTTTGCATCTATGCCCACGACGACCAATAACACCCCTTTGTATTTACAATGAAGATGAGTCCCATCAATACAAATTACGGGTCGACAATGTACGAAAGCTTGTAAAGACGGTAAAAATGCCTAGAACACACGATCTACACTAACTTTACCGCTTTGTAATGGCATTGGTTGCCAAAATACAGCACTCTCGGAATTTGTATATTGCACTATGTTCATAAATTTTGGCAACTGTGCAAATGATGTCTTCTAATCTCTAAATAAATATTCAAGGGTTTTTTGCCTTGCTTTCCATACCTTCACATATGAGATGTCATACCCAAATTTTTTGAACATCAATTGTTTGATGGCTCTCGGAGTAAGCCTCAATTTCTCTCGAATAATGTCATTGATTTCCTTAGCTATGAATGACTTGTTGAAATGAGTGTTGTCCTTAGAAATAATGTCTTTCTCTTAAAAGTGTGCTTCTCCGTATCTAGTGATCTCCCACATATCGACATTTGTTTTTTTAACTGCTTGTACGTGCCACACACATTGACAAGCTCCATCTCTATAATGTTGGATAAGTCTAGACACATTTAACTTATACGTATAATATTCAATCCTATTTAAGATTGAATATTTTTGCATGTATAACATCCTCCTTCAATGCAAACAACATCCCTTTACACAGCGAGTTCATAAAAAATTCACTATTCTCATCATATGTTCGCCGATGTCCATATTACTTTTATAATGCGGCACATCATTAAATTCAGGAAAATTTCACAACGTATATTAAACAATCTATTCTCATCATCAATATGAGCTAATGTCTTGATTGTCGAATATCATTATCTCTCACCGCATCTAACCTTTCAAGATTTTTCCTATTGTATACATCGGACATGGCTATGTCTCCAGCATGAACATAACCATTTCATCAAGTTTTTCATTATTTGCGCGTGTTTTACTTTCGTACACAATAAACATAAATGATCATCAAATATAAAGATTGCACATCCTCTACTCGAACTGAACCTAAACTCAGAAACACCCAATGAAAGCACTAATATCGCATAATTTTTCTAAACTATAACGATAACCCTTAACAACACATAAACACATGATTATACAAGCTTCAATCGAAGCAATTCAACCCACATGAACTGTAATGCAACCCATTTGAACTGCAATAACCCAATTTCAGAATCCTAAACCCAATTTCATATACACATACCCAGTTTGTAGATACCCAACCCTAACCCCCATTCTAAAATCCATCACAAAATCGAACCATTCAACTAAATTTACATTGGGATCGAAGTTTCAGAAGGAGTGCGGTAGGACTGGAAAGACTACGGCGCGAATCGGCGGCGAGAGGAGTGCAGCAGCGGCAAACTGAAGAAGAGGGCTGTTGTGGAAACTAAACCGCTACTCGTAGTAGCGGTTAGACATAATAATGTTTTGGCTTCGAGTCTGAGTTTGAAAAATTACACAATGACATTATTTTGGTCAAACCGATACTCGTAGTAGCGATTTGTACAACTCGGCGATAAGTCATCGCCATGTCTGCATTTTAATTTTTAAAAACACAAATCGGTATTCCTAGTAACGGTTTGATGAAAAAGTGACGTTTTGGGATGTAAATTCAAAACCGTAACATTTTTGGAATAAAGGTGTATAAACATGACAATTTTGAAAAATTTTCTTATTTTAGTGTATAGGGTCATACAGGGACGGAGGCAGTTGGTGGGCTCCAGCCCAGACATCATTTTGAGAAAAAATTAATTAAAAATAAAATACTTCTTTCATTCTTTATTTAGAACAAATTGTTCTTCGCCTTCTTCCCCAGTTCCCCTCATTCCTTGTCGGTCCGTGCTCTTTCAATCCCCCAAGTTCTTCACTCTTCACATCTTCATTCTTCCCCAATCCCACCGCGTCCCTACCTGTACTGTCGCCGACCCCCCTTATTAAGGCGGTGAGTCCTCGGCTCCACGCCTGCCTTGGCTCCTCGCCCTGTCGGCTGTCGCCTGCCTCGGCTCCTCGCCCTGTCGGTTGTCGCCCACTAGCTGCCTCCTCGACTTGTCGATTTTCGCTCCTCGGTTAGGTCAGGTACTCACTAACTCACTAAGCTTCTCTTCTCCACTACTCCAATTGACCAATTCTTCGAAGCTCTTCAAGTCTTCAACTGTATTTCTTCTTACTTCTTGTTTGAATAAGTACTCAACTTTGGATTGCTATTGTTCGGTAGTTGTCTATTCACCAGATGCTTGTACGTGTAACTTTTCACTTTTTCTTAAATGGCTTGTGTTTTAGAAGATTTTGGCTGGATTTGCACTGCACTGATGCAGTCCTTAATTGATTCAAACCAGTTTTGAGCCGAGGCTGGAAGTTATTCGGTACTTTTTGTTACATTTTTCTGGACAATTTATTTAGGAAGTGAAGTATAAGAGTAGTCAGATTCCTAATGCTCCTAAAATCTGAAATGGGTTATAAATTTCTTATGTGATAGTGATCTGAAAATTAAGGTTTGCCGAAAAAGATTCTGTGGCTAATCAGGATATGATGGAGCAACAAAAGTTGTAGTGGTTTCTTTGCCTAACTGTTAGTTCGTTTATCAAAAAATCTGTTTTATTTTGGATTATCATTTGGTCCCATTACTAAACTGTTTGGTGCTAACACCTTATTTTCTTTTGCACCCACTAGGATCCAACTAGCTTTCAAATTTAGGATCTTGACATTCCTTAACATTTGAAATTAGCTTTACTAGTTGTTGTCCTAATTGTTGTCTATGTTCCTTCATTTGTTAGATAAAATACTCGTTACTTTTGTAAATACTTAGATGATTCTGTTTTTGCCCCCTTGTAATACATTTTGTATTTTACATTAATGAAACATATGCGGGGATGAGTCGCGCCCCATTTGTTCGTATAGAATAATATTTTAGTCGTGCAAGATTTGGATTCTTGGCTCCGCCCCTAGAGTCATAAGGAATGGCTTGCAGAAGTTCATTTTCTTGACATCGTTGACCACCCCAATCTCATAAAACTTATAGGATATTCATATGCATAAGGAGAATGAGGTATTCAACTCCATGAATATATGGGTAATAAGAGCTTGGAAGATCATCTTTTCAACAAGAATTTGCCACCATTGCCTTGAAGACTGGATTGCTCGTGCAGCGCAAGGATTGGGATACTTGCATGAAGGGATGAAGGTTCAGGTAGACTTGATATTCGACTTGGAAATGAGCATATATATTTAGATTGCAGCTTTTGTGTTTAATGGTTACAGGTCGTTGGTTCTCATGTTATATTTGAGTGATGTTGTTGCTTCAGCGAGGGCACATTTGTTGCCTTTTCAGTTGGGTGTAGGAGTGAAAGAGGCAGCATAGGCTATTACACATTCTTTAAACCACTGGGTGGCTAAGCATTCTAACGATGAGGGGTTAGGAGTTTTGAAGGTGGACCTCACAAACGCTTTTAATCTGGTCAGCAAAGAGGCTTCCATGAAAGGAGTGCGGCGCCATTTCCCATCACTGAGTGCTTGGGTTGAGTATTGTTATGGATCTCAAGCGTTGCTCTTTGTTGGAGAGTCGGTCATTCTTAGCTATCGGGGGGTGCAACAAGGCGATCCTTTGGGGCCCTTGCTTTTTGTTATTGCTATGCAACCTTTGCTTCCTCGGATTGGACAGCTTTGTCCTCGCTTGATGCTCAATGCTTGATACCTTGACGACGGTTTATTGATGGGTCATCGAGAGGATTTATTGGCAGCGTGAGGGGTCATTCAGGAGTTGGGGCCACGGCTTGGGTTAGTGGTGAACCATAGCAAATCCATATGGTGGTGGCCAGGTAGTGACATGGACCGGCCTCCTGAGGTGCCAGACGGGGTTGTTGTCTCTGGTTCCTCGGCTTTATCTGTCTTGGGTTACCCTATTTCAACTGATGGCAGAGGGGCCGATGGGATGGTGGGGCAGAGAGTTCTTTGTATTCAGGCAATTCTAGCTGAGGTGTTTAAATTGGATAGTCCGTAGTTGGAGTTATTACTTTTGCGGGCTTGCGTAAGCATGCCGAAGATGATTTATAATTTGAGAATTCACCGCTTGATTAGATTGAGAGGTCTATTCGTTCTTTTGACGCTGCTGTGCATCAGAGTTTGGTGCATATCTGGAACATGGGTTTCATGATGGAGCAAAGGAGATTGGTGGGTTTGCCTCTAAAGTTTGGTAGGCTAGGGATTCCGATGGGGAACGAGGTGGCTCTCTCGACTGCAGTGGCTTCCTTGGTGCAGGCAGAGTGTTTGTGGGAGATGCTTACGAATGATTTTTTCTCTTCGTCAAAGTGTCTTGCTTGAGGAGTGGAATTTGAGATTTCGTCTTGCCTCCCCATTTGGATTGGAGGAGCTTTCGAAGGCTAAGCCACAACAGTGGCTTACCACTTTGGCCGCGGAAGTCATCAGGGAAGAGATCAAATGACGTGGAGGGGCCCGGATAAATAATCTTGTGAATGTCATTTCTGCATCCGGGAGCGGTATTTGGACCACATCGACACCTACACCTTTCTCTGGGCTTCGTACGAACCCGATGGATATCGCTTGGACCTCAAGTACGACGTGTTCTCAATTTCTCCTGCTTGTATGGCCTGTAGGGGGTTGCACACTTACGACGCAACCTGTGATCACGATTTCCATTGTCCGGTTGGCGTGAGGAGGATTCAGAGGCATACCGCTGTAAGAGATGCATTATTCAAGTTTTTTAGAGTGGCTAGCCTGAGGTCTAGACTAGAGGTGGCTGGTCTTCTCGCTGAAGGGGAGAAGCAAGCGGATATTTTAGTACCTGCATGAGATGTTGGTAGAGATCTTTGTGTGGATGTGTCCATTATCTCTCCATTTGTGGGAGGAAGGACAAAGCTGGGATCATGGAAGACAGCTAGGAGAGAAGAGGAAAAGAAGATCTCCAAGTATGAGGCTGGTTGTTCAGCCAATTGACTCATGGAATCTTTATGAGATTTTAGAAGGAGAGCGGATCAGCTGATCAGGACGGTGGCGGCGAGATGGGCAGACGCCAAGGGCATGGAGCCACCGGCAGCGCTCTCTATTTTGAGGTAGAAATTATCTTTGTCTCGCAGAAGACGTTGACGGACGGATTTTTATCAAGAAACGACTAGAACTAGATGATCCGACGGTCCGTTATTTCCTCTTTTATTTGAAATCCTCATTTGTAATTGTCTCATTGAGTTATATATATATATATCAAACTTGCTAGGGAAGGACCATCAGGCGACAACACTCATGGTTCCACCTGTAAAAAAAACCTAAAAGCAAACATCAATAATACTTGTATAAATTTTGCAAACTGTTAAAGAACATTGTAAAGTATTCTTAGCTTGAATAAAAATTTCTATTTTTATCAGGCATCACCTGTGATTCATGCACATAAAATGGAAAGACATCAGAAATATGATATGTGAACAACACAAAATACTCCAGTTTCAGCCATTCAGTATATACAACTGTTTTACCGGTGCTGTGCAGTTCTTCTCCATGTTTATCATCCCTAGAGCGAGGAATGAGTGAATGGCACTATGGAGATTGACTCTCGGAAACTTCACGCGACAGTTCTGTTTTATCAGCAATCCTCATGGGTTTCCAGTCAGACTCATCACTAGGCTGTCGCAGTGCTACAAAGTGGAGAGCATCACTCCTGACTTGATACATATGGCACGCCCACGGGTAAGAATCTGGGGCAGACCAAACCTTCTGATCTTCAAATGCTGTTTCTTCAATCAGCGATTCAGACACACAGTACACTAGGTCAGGATCTGGCTCCTCGTACCTGTCCACAGCAACGCATCCAGGAGATACATAGCCCTCGGGGGCCCTTGGGTGCCAAATGGAAACTGGAACTTTGTAGTCATCAGGGCAATTCCTCCATACCTGGACGTTGCAGTAAGTTCAGTCACATGATAATCAAATAACAATACAGACTTGATTCTTGCCCCTTTGACAAGATATGCTTTTGGTTTGCATGCACTGTTTGGTTTAGGCTCAATTATCTATTTATTCTATAATTATAGCACAAAATTGGCAAGCGTGGCTCCTTTAAGGTGGCTAGCCAGCATAAAACACCACCTACCAGATCGTAACCTATTGGAAGTTTGAACAGTCCTTCAGTGTAGCGGTAGATGGCTGCCACATTAGGAGGATGGATACCAACATGAGCAATATCTCCAATGAAGATATACCTACAAAAAAACAGATATCCAATGAGAAAAAATAAACTAAACAAAAATGCCCGCAAAACTAAAGCTAGAAACTCGAGCAAATATGAAACAAATGTCAAAATCTAGACCTATGTCAATGAAGTTTCATTCAAATGATAAAAATTGATTTCCCAGGTAAAACAAATGCAATATAATTATTTAATACAGCGGATGAGTAGAAGTTACCCCTCGGGACAGATTGGCCGCCATATACTACAGAAACCAGCATCACCCGAAACCTAAAGGTAAATTTATTCATTAGCAATATATTAGAAGAAAGCAGCACAGAGCTGGAGATTTGAAGTAAATGTTCTCATTCCTAGCCAAAATGTAGGGCAGTATGACTTGAGTAAGGCAAAACTATGTAGTTCAAAGGAGACAATAAACCTGCTTTCGGCATAATGAGCATCGAGGCTTTGGTTCTTGTTCACTACTCCAAATCTTCTTAAAGTTAACACTGTGCTTGAGAAATCTCCCGCTATCAGATACAGTGCCTAATAAGGAGAGGTCACTAGCTTTAACAATCACTTTCTTCTGAATACGAGGCTCTCCATCTGCTTCGGTCCAAGCAAAGCAGACATGTCTCTGGCTTGAAGGAACCTAAAATACAGTTCTATTAATATTAGATATACTATTTATCTACACAGGAACTTAAGATTTATAAAGGATACTGACCTTCAAGAGTAGACTTTTCTTGTCAGTCTGGTACGCTTTCCACATCTTACGGGCTACTGAACATATCTTAATAGCTTGGGGTTCTCTTCCTTCTGACTCATCCCCGGAATTGCATTTGATCAACCGTACAAAACTTTCAGATCTTCTAAAAAATTTTAGATGGAGAATCAAGTGAGAGGGCCCGTGGCTCCCTGCTTTTGCCAGCTCAAGTGCCATGAGCTCTTCCCAAGGTACGTCCCACAAGATCTTGCTCGGTTTCTTATCCATTTTATCTAACGCTAGACACTACATGAACGAGACAAGACAACTTATTTTCAGCAACTGATAGCCTCCCAATTTAAAATTTGAAGTCAATACTAAAACATATTAACCAACCTGCAGTAGCATGACTCGCTTATCAGTGACCAAAACAAGTCTTTGGTAAGGGATAATAAAATGGTCTTCATAATAATCAGACAATGCATATTTTGATGGCTCTTTGAATATTTCAGTGCAGCCAAAATGTCGACTTGCTTCGGCCAAGTAAAGTACCATCTGAACATATAAGAGCAAACACGATATATAAATCTTTTTGCAGATATTTCCGAAAGAGAAGCACATCCGATCTAACTTCTGAATTACCCATGTCAAACAAACTACTGATGAAAAGCGGAGATTGCTAAAGAGACACACATCAGGTGGAAATAGTAACATATACCTTGTAGCAAAAGACCATTCCAATAGAACATAAATATGTTTTTAACTTAATATATTTGTTCTTTCAAAATAAAAAAGCATATACCCTGTAAGGTACCAGTAGTTATGCACTTAAAAATGTGCAACTGCTTAACCATATAGTAATTTGAAGTGCATGCTTGTCACCACTCCCTCCCAAGCACAACAAATATGGCAGCCCTAAGTGTCTCTTTCATATAAAGATAGAAAATGAATAGAAAAAAACATAACAAGGACCCCATACCACTATTGCCAGCATAAGTATGTGGCTAATAGCTCAAGGGTAATCATGTATAAATATACAAGCAGTACATTAAGCATACTTTTCTTCACAAAGTCATACAAACAAGCATCGTCCTAGACCCAAGTGTGCAGTAGAAATTCTTTTTTTTTTTTTTGTTGTTGTCATATTCAACATGAGGGACTAACCCTCTGAATTGCAATCTTCAAGAGTAATCATGTATAAATATACAAGCAGTACATTAAGAATACTTTTCTCACAAAGTCATACAAACAAGCATCGTCCTAGACCCAAGTGTGCAGTAGAGATTCTTTTCTTTTCTTTTTTGTTGTCATATTCAACATGAGGGACTGACCCTCTGAATTACAATCTTGAAAAAACTTTTCAAACGATCTCGAATCACAATTTAGTTCAAACACATATCCTTAGTCTGCAGAGCAACATATACACTTTTTTAGTGTTGTCTTTCTTCGCTTATATTTGCAATTGAGTGGCAGTTGCAATTTGCTTGCTGGTAGGTTTACTAAATTAGTTTTCTCTAGATAGTGCAGGTCATGCCGTACATCTGATGTGTGGAGTGATTTATTGTTAGGATCATTGATCCCTTGAATGAAGCCTTAGACTATTAAAAATACTTAAAAGTAATGAAGTTATCACCTGTCCTTCGGCTTCTTTTTGACAGTACTCTCTAAGTATACTGTCAACATGTATCGCACGAGGGTTTCGGATTCTCTGAGTTGTTGTCTTGTTACTAAGAACTTCTAAGCATCTGGTACAACTCGCACCAATTCCATCAACAGTAAGCGAGAAGAAATCTAAGGCGCCGCTGACCGGCTGGGCAATGAATCCAATGAAAGCTCTTCCCAGTCCATGCGCGAGTCCAAGAAGTCCATTTTGTCTAGCACTTTCTACAGGCTTTGTCACTACTCCAGACACCCCAAATGCAAAACCTTGAGCTAGGGCTTCAGTTCCTTGAAGAATCCCATCACCAACACCAGTAATTTTTCTTGACCATACCTGTTTTATAATGCAGAAAGTTATTCCAAGTTGTTTCAACCAAATGTGCTGATGAACAAAGATAATTTATTTAAAAGGAAGACCTGTTTTGAGCGCAGCTTCATGAACTGCCCATCTGTTGATAGCTCTGCAAACCCTTTGCTAAGAGAGGATAGAGTCGAGCTGGTCATACCAAGAACATCAACCGAGAATATAAGATGCAACGGATTATGTATTAGATCTCTCCAGATGCGGTGTCCAATTGCAGGAACTACAGAACTTTTTCTCATGAATCTGTCTCTGTGCATCACTTTTCTCAAATGCACCTGATTGAAGCTCCAAAATCAGTTATTATTTAAAAGAAGGTGATGTCATTTCAAAAAGAATATTTACAAAATGACTGCTAAACACATTAACTATACTTGCTATTCAAAATAATCCACTAAATAAAATCTCTACTGCCTATGGTAAAGGGATCCAAAAAACTATCTATGTAAATCAGATCAATCTCATTAATTCCATCCACTTTTGGTCCATGCCTGTTTTTTCCCCAAAGTTACCTGCTCCCATCTTAATTTTCAGGTTCCAATTTAGTTAATTACACCAGAGAGGGAAAAAAAAAATATTAGTATACATCATGAGAAATAGTACCTTGTGAACTATATTGTAATTCCATAATCCCAATTTTAATCATAAAAAGGTAAAGGAAAAAAGCAGTAATAACTGCCACTTCAAAGCCCGAACTAGAACTCTGGATAACACTGTATTCCATAATTAAAAAACCAAGAACTCCATAGTAAAAAATTGAATTTGGAGCATTTGAAAGTCATTGAAGGATTGAGAGGTTGGCATATGCCAAACATTCACACCATTGCCTCTTACAAGACATTTTAAGATATTATTCTTCACTACGAACAACCATCCCTTTGTCCAAAAATATATTACTACATACATCGTACCTGAAACTTAAATGCATTTCCAATAGCCGATAGTATAGGGCTCCAAACACCCAAAAGACCATGAGGCCTCTCAGTCGGGGCAGTCTCGAACGACACCTTCAGTCTTACTTCAGAAACATCTATAAGACTGAAGTAATTATGTTAATTAGTGAATAACTGTACCAATAATAGCAATAATTCCCCTTCACTGCAGTCATACTTTTAGTTGGGTTTTAAACAAATATAACAATTCTGGGATGAGATGTGCTTGTGTGTGCGTGTGGGTGGGGGGAATTTAAAATAAAGTTGGACATTATAGAAAAATAACTTGACAAGTATAACGAGAAGCATGGAAAATACAATCAAATGTATTTCAAAAATATCATTTAAAAAATTCAGTATACATCCAGGAAACTAAATCTTTCGTTTCCCATAAATTATGATCGACTTTGATGGCAGCAACTCATACTTAACTAACCCCTTGCAAAAAATGCTTCAGATTAGCACCTAAAGTTCAGGAAAGGATGTAATGTAGATTCAGTAGTTCAGTTCTTCTACAGTAGATGGCCCATTGTGTATAATAATCGAACCGCATCTACTAGTCATTGAGATTCCAGAGATCCGATGAATATTGTAATGTAATAACGATATTATAATATAATTAAGGTATCTACTAAAGAGAACGTCATTAAATTTGGCATATTATTTATCTATCCAACAGCCGATAGATCTGCCGGTCGGGAGGTATGCCTCCAAAATAACTTAAGAGCACTGAAAACTGGCAGAGATAAGGGAAGGGTGATCATTGTTGCTTAAGTACTTAAATGCTTAGTCCAATTCCTCATAGTGTCAGATTTTGTATGTTTTAAGTGAATCCTAGTACAAGTAAAAGAGAGGTTGTGAAACCTGACTTCAAAGTCCTTTGAAAAGGCGAAGGCTACTGTACCAATTTACTCCAATAAAAAAAGGAACATTGAAAACAAAAGTATGCAGTGTCTTACTCAACGCGTATCTCAGGATCAACTTGTTTGACATCAGAATTTTGTGGAATGCGATCAAGCTGAAGGCGATTGTAAAAATTCACCAGGGCCCACAAAATTGGCTCATGAATGTTGAGCCTCCAACATCTCTCTGTTACCTGTTGTCATATAAGATATTTTCTTAACTAACTTTGAAACCCAACTGGAAGAAAGAGAAAACCGCCCCTTGAATTAGGCTTGACAGGGCATACCCGCACAAACACATATGGATACACCTGGATGCCGTCTGTGGTCTCATTACGCATTGTAATCGTCATTTTGAAGACCGGATGATTCACGTCACTGTACTGTTCTGGAGCCAACAAGACTGGCATATATGTCAAGGGAAGTTGGTTGTCAAGCTGCAAATATCCTAGCATAATTTTGAACCTGATACAAAATCGAAGAATTAAATGAATTTAAATTTCTTGCCCAAAAGTTAACTGTATACATATGGCTCCATGAGGAAGGTGGTGTTAGGCATATGCTCCGAATGAGTAAGACATCAAAGTTACTTATTGCTCGTGGAGGACATTGTTGCACAACTTCTATAGGTGAGAAACAGATTTGGATTGCAGAACACTAGTTTGATAACAAAAATAGGTATAGCTTTGGCATCACATACGTCAAAAATAGGTATTGTGCAGATTTCAGACAGCCCAATTTAATGCAATAAAGCAAAGGAAATAAAAAAATAAGTATCTGATACTATTAAAATAAAAGCTGTTACCTGCTGGTTGTGCCACCATCGTAGCCAGAAGAGTATGACAAGAAAACACGTTCCATATACAAGTAACAAAGCTCTTTTGGCCTATGGTCCACAAGAGAAATTCCAACAACTGCTAAGTCTATTATAATCTCTAGAGGGGACCCACTGTTCACCATCTTGCTGTGAGAATTGTTACCACATTTAATGGCTGGTGTCAGACTATCTCCAATCACCATTGCAACATCTGTTAACCGGACAATCTTGATATTGCCAACATCTATAACTTGAAATTGCACTCCTAGTGTTTCATCCACGATGCAAGATCCATCTGCTTCTATATCAAAATTACTAATTGCGATGCTTGCCTCAATACCAACCTTCGCGTCAATCAGTTTTTCGCCATATGGATTCTCCCATGAGAAATTTGTAGTGGAAAGAGGTCTCAGTATGACCCATGAATCATCACCGAATCCGGATTGCCGAACGCTAATTGTCTTGCTAAGAGTCCTGTTTTCTATCCTGCACAACCAGAGGATCACGGATCAAGGTTGCTTATTAGGAGTACAACGTCTCAACATTTTGTGTTCTGAAAAACTGGGGTGATGTGTAAACATAAAAGAGTACCTAAAAGGACCTTTCGTTGGACCAACACGAAATACAACAATGAAACGTGACCCTTCCTCATATCCTCGGATTTCTGCCTTGAGAAACCTACGCGTGCCATCATGTTTCCTCAGTACTATATAAATCGTGTCCTCTTTTGTTATTGGAAGAGGGAATGACCAGTTGGTATCCCCAAGGCGGACCTATAAATAAAAAAATTTCTTAATGGATAGCATGACATGCCCACGTAGAGAGCAGAAAACATCTCCAGAATTTCTTTTAACTTGTTATCCTTGCACCAATTTATTTACATAATTTGTATACAATTAAATAGACGAAAGGCCCAACAAAGGTTGTTTCTGGGAATACACATGTATACAATTTCAACGCTAGCACAAACACCAGTGCATTGTCCATGTTAACAAAATGAATTCCATGTGACGATATCATGATACACTCGGGGGAAAAATGTATTCATTGAGCTTCGTTTTCCAGTAATAATTAGATGTGTCATTACTGTCAAGTTTAAGCCACACTGGAATTTAGTTGACGTTGGTCAAGACTTGACAAAAACCAACTTTTAAGATTTTCCCATCTACTATGGAAGCCTATACCATCCCAGAGATTAAGATTATTTGTGTAAACAAGATATAAATATACAATTAATCGAAACATTCAACTCTTCAATGCGAATTTAGTAGAAGAGTGTCAGACCTCAGAAAGTTCATCAAACTGATTCATTCAGAAGAGCACATATTTCATTATCACATCTTTATTTCATATTAATGTTGCACTAGGTATAAAACATTACTATAAACCACATCTCTAACCTTCTTTATTAATGAAAACTAACCTGAAGCAAGTCAGATGCTTCACGATACAAGAAAGAGACTCTGTAATCAGATGCCCAAAGGACTTTTGGCTCATCTTCGTCGCTCTTGATAAAAATGTTCTCGCCTAGTCTGTTCGTAAAAGTCATGAATGGCCTCACGGATATAACCTTCACAAAGTGAACAGTCACAAAAATGTCAATGGATACTAGTTATACACTCAAGAGAAAGTACATGGTTCTGTAATTACCTTGGTTGGAACTGACTGATGAGAGCATGGTTTTGAAGACACAAAAAGCCGAATGCATTTTCCATCAGAATCATAAGCATTTAGATCCAATGATCCATCCTAAGGACCCAAATGGAATGAAGCAGGAGGAAAAATGATTAGATACTGTACGCATAAATATCCAAATAAGTACAAATGCACTAAACAAGCACCATGTCACCAAGAGGAGAAAGATCTTTAGGAGATCCAAACTGCTCTTTGCCCGATTCAGAAACAGCAACACTAAGGCCCAAAGATTTGAAATTTAATGCAGAAACAATTGTATAACCCTCATAAATCTCCTCTTGGGTTATTTCCTCAAATATTTCATCTGCTTTAATTGACTGGAATGGCACAACAAACTTCTGTTTCTTGTTTCTTCGAGACATATCAGTCAGTCTGCAAGTTAGCGGTGGGCATCTAGCAATTGTAAACCAGTAAGGGGCATAGATTCTGATGACCCTCGCTGAACCAGCCTGATCCTTGGTCTGAAGATGTTCTAAAATTATATGTACTACCCTGCATGCATAACACAGACAAGTTCTGATTTGAGAAACAACAAGTATATTGAAGACAATTTGAAACCAATTATTCTTATTCACTTTGGCTGCACATGTAAATGTATACTCTCCCACCTTCCTGATATGGAGCTTCTCAAGCTAATAGTTTTTGATGGAGCTCTTTGAGGATCGGACAGCAAAACAGCTTCCTGCATAAGACATCAAACTCGATATATTCAAGAAGACATGCAAAAAAATACGGACAAATGAATTGTAAACAAAAAGCAGAATACTCTTACATGAATAGGCAGCCATCCTCCTTGTGGGAGTAGGGAAAGGTATAAAGGCTTCCTTACATCAGCATTGTAAACTCTTATTACTTCACCTGGATTGAAGATTCCTCTGGAACAGTCAATAAAATGGCCTTCAACTTGCCTTTCTAAAACAGAGTATTCAGCTGGCAAAGGAAGAAAGTTAGTAATAGTTAGTGGTGACTTCACCACAAGATTCCAATCTTGGATGGGATCAGAATTCATATCCTTAGCAATTTCTGTCGCCTTAATGCTCAAACTGAACCACAGATTTAGAGAACTGCTCGAAGATGTGGCACTTGTTTCAGAGCAATACAAGAGCTCCTCAGTCTCAGTAAGAGTCGATACACATACTTCAGCATCCTTCTTAAAGCTAGTAGATTTTTCCAATTCGCCTGGTCTGCTGACCACTGTACTCCAGGAATATTCATTATTCCCTATCAGGTTGGAAGGCCTTAGTTTCAGTACGTATGCACCAGTCTGAGTCATTCCTGGTAAAGGTAGGGGGCAGACATCTCCAGGCTTCAATTGGCCAACAGATATCCATTTATCCACCTGCTGTTCCACTCTCCTTTTGTTTCTAACCCACCTCCTTTGCCTGGCGTAATTAACATACTTTATAGGATTATATGACTGAGGCCATTGAAGACCTCCAACATCTGGGGCATAAACCCATCCGTCAGATGTCTTAACAGATGTCGTATCTAAATTCCAATCATCAACCCATTCCCAGCCTGAAGGCAATTCAACTTGCGAAGGAATCTGTACATTTGAGTAATGAGACATAAGTCATCAGATAGAGTCTGGACAATCGAATAATAAACACAATGTGAATCAAATTGAGACTGAAAAACCACGAAGCGTAACAGCTTACTGAACTATAGCATATTCCATTACCACATAATTCTTAACTAAATTATGACAGACACTCAGTTGGATTATCAGTGTACAGGGGACGATTGCTGTTAAACCCAGACCAGCTTTAGTAGGCAATATGCAATAGGCATAGCCTTGAACCAAATCAAACTGTTAATTCTAAGGCTTAGCTGAAGCGTTGCCTATTGTTAAATCTCTTTCACATAAGATTTCTACTCTCGCAAAAAATAATAATAATAATCAGATTGGCCATGCAAGGAACAATTCATCAATTCATGTTATTGAAATATTGCTTAACGTTTTAAACCCGCTCCTTTCAATAGACAGAACGGTATAAAATGATACTTAACTATGTTAATTTTATGTCTACAAACCCAAACCGATTAACCATGACTATGTTTGGCCCAGTTTAAATCAAATTGGCATTAATCCAGTAATGTAGCCCATGTGGCTTTCTTTCTATTTGAAAAACAAGCAGCCAACATAAAGTACATATTACGGAAATTACCTGGTCGGAGCTTGGGGCTGCGCAACTGACCCATCCAACAGATGGGTCATATTTTTCAGTTTCAAAGTACTCGTCGGTATATATCCTGTTACCATCATGTTGTTCCTCTATTTTCTGCTCGTCATTCATGATCCCCATAATTTCAGTAGCGCTTTTGAGCTCGAGGGACAAATCTAGTGTGAAATCTGTACTATTACGAACTGAAACCAATGATCTTATGTTCACGTATCTATTACCATCCTTCACTATCACTTCGCTAGCAACAACATCATTTCCTAACCGCCAACAAGCAGCCGGTGCTGCATAGTTCAGCCTCACGGAAGTCCAAGGTCCTTCCTTAGTAGGACTGATTTGGATAAATCCAGAATGCCTGTTGCTTATGTCAGTATGCTGATTAATTTCGGCATCCGGATCAGATGAAAATAACACTGCACAGCTTATTCTTCCTGAGTTCTTAGCTCTTTGACCCATATTCTGCATACACATAACGAGTGTCATCATTCCTTTAATGAATCCTTGAGGTCTCACAACTTAAAATAAAATTTTAATATTGAGTTTACCGTATGTTCTTCGGAGTATAAATCTATCCAAGACAATTCATACATGTAGCCATACGCAGCTTTAATTTCTTCAAAGTTTCTCGCAATTTCTTTCAAGGGAGCTGAAAAGTATCCTATCTGGTTGTCTGATAACCGATCCAGATGTAAATAGTTTGTTTCACATAAAACTAAATAAACTGACACTGAGGTAGATAAATAGTTAAGGAGAAGAAGACAATAAAAAAATAAATGCAGAGCATCAAAGTGGGCTTAAGTCAAACACAAATGTTTCTTCATAAAGCTAAGTTGCTTTCAATTTGAAATTTCACTTGCCACCATAGAGGTTACGGCCCTAACAGATAACTTTACACATGTTTTCATTCTAGTCAAACCACAAATATAGAAGATCAAAGCCATTTCATCGTCTAAATTACTTTCACTTTTTAATACATGGAAGCTCTCTATTTTCGTGTAATGATGTCCGTTGCGCCCTTTATAGAAGGATGACGTCCCATTATAAAGACATGTGCATGTTTGTTCATTGTACACAGGCACAAAACACTCAAATCCATTTCTAATCTAATTCGTAGGAGTCTTGAGTCTTCACCAGGCCTATTTTCTGTGACTGGAGTCTCATTAAGAACCTTTTCTGATAATAATATCATTTCAACAGCATTTATTGTTATTGGAATCATATGAGTGCAGGGCTCATACTTTATGGTACCCACCAAAACATAAGCACTTCATACAAAGGGAAGTATCGTAAAAGAGCAGCACCTTAATCTTGTTTTCTGTTCTACAACGTGTGGGAGTGTGCTTGTTGCAAGCTTAATAGATAAGCCTACTAACTATCTTGTCATCAACATAACATGATTTTTTGTGATGGAGTCTAGGTTGTGATGACCCAGAGGATGATGACTTATATATATAATGGGTTAAATCCAGCCCTTGAGTCTGGTAGTTTAGTTTTAATATGTAGACAGCTTGGTGTTATTGGTGACAGTTCAATTTTCTTTTAAAAGGTAACTAAAAATGGCAATCAACTACCATGATAGTCATATAATATAGAAAGAAAAGTAAATATCACCTTGTCCCAAGTCAGCCAAACGTAATTCCAACGTGTAATTATCCTGTGATCGTGAAAAAATCAAATACACAGCTAACAAACAATTGATAGAATCCAAACAACACTCGACAACCAACAGACAAGAAAAGCAAAGAACTGGATATTCTTTTAAATCATTACTAGATTTATTAAAACTATATAAAAAATACTGTATAACAGGACTATCAAAAGATCAACAAGCACTTTATGTTATGGAATTGATTTAGACATTAAGGTCATCAAAAACAAATATATGTGAATGCATACCAGGGATTCAACTTTGAAGAAGAATATTTCACTCCATTTAGCTGATGCAAAACCAGAAGACGATTCATTTGAGATTTTTCCACTTGTCCGGACTCTTTGTTGATTGTTCTGGAACGATCCATTTTGGACAGACAAATCTGAGCCAAGATGAACCGAAATAGCATACTGATGTGAAGACAAAGCTTCAACTGCTGGGAACTAAAACACAAATAAAACCATCAAAAAAATATTATGGGGAAAAACAGAATTTAAGAACACATTGACATAGATGTACATGTGATACTAATACCATATATACAAAGAGACCAACTATTTAAAATGACAGTGAAACTGCTTGTAAATACTAGAAACTTTAACTGTACAGTAATTTGGTATGGCACTCTGTTTTGTAGAGTATGCCTTGGTATTATAATAGTAACAAAATCAACAATGGTAGAGTTTACCATACCCAAAATATTGTAGTCTACCGTAACCAAAATATTGTGAGACGTAATAGTTAAAAGACAGATAGGACTTAGGAGTTGAAGAGAAATAACCTGTGCCTCCTCTATAATAATGGTAACCATCATCATAGGCTTTCTGCAAAGTTTTCCATTCAAGTGAGAATCCAGCATGTTTTTCGACACTGGAACCCTAACAGGTTTCATATCACCAGAAGGCATCCAAACGACATCGGATAGTCCTCTTATTTCAGTAGCTCGTATGTAGATGTCTTGACCGAGCTTGTTTTGAGGAATGATGTAGTAGCTTTTTCTATGATGCACGTCAATTATTGATTGTCCGCTGTGTTTTGGAGTATCTGGTTCCTGGAAAGGCAAAATAAAATGATTGAATTCAAACTACTGAAAAGATGAAAGATGGCAAATGCTAACTGAAATATCTTACTCTTTTTCTAAGGGAATCATGTACATGACTGAGATTGCTCCAGCTTGCATAAGCTTGAAAGATCATGTTGGCGTTTGATACGGAAAAATTGAGATTCAAATCCCTTGTGGATGTAAGACACAACTGAGAAGTAGCACCTAGAGTGTTTGAGTTGTACTGGTACCTATGGAAAGTAATAGTTATTTATGAGGAATAGTGAGGAATCGTGTAGGATTAATATCAGTAAACTCAGTGGCTACACATTACAGTTTACACATACATCTAATTGTTTATGGGGAATTGTGGTTTAAAGCTCATGTGTATATCATATGCCAATATCAGCTTCTTCTTTTTCTGATAGAGTAAACCACTGACTTAAGTATTGGGTTTAAGGTTCAGGGGGGGGAAGATCAGCTTATGCAAACTCCCTGATACCTGAAAACATAACTGACCGTTTGAACATTATCACTAACATATTTAAGGCATGTTCAGGCTTAAGATATTAGACTTTATATACATGTATACCAACTGATATGTTCAATACACAATTGTCAGTTTGCCTCTAAGGCAGCATTGGGTTCCTTCTCAGTTCTCAACAAACTTGTGCTAAAAAGGAATGGCTAAAAGCCCTATTGACACAATAATCACAGGGAATAATAGGGAATCACCCTATTGTGCTAATGTCGTTGCAATGTGAAAAGACCATGCAGTGTACCGTATCATACAAAACCAACAGCCTCTTCAAGAAGTCCTTCACTATGTACCCAACATGAGATTTAAAGTCTTCACAAGCCTATAAAAGAGTAGAAGCTTTCGAACATTACCTCAAGCGGCCATCCACAGGCTCGATTAAAGGCTCCCAACACTCATATTTATCATTATAAGATCTAGCAGATAATGAGAAGCTTAAAGTGGAACACATGAAATCCGATCTTCCATTCCAATTGAATCCTACTTCACTTAAGGACACACTGAATAATGGTACCATCTGTCAAAGTCCATAAAATTAGTGTGATCAGTAATTGCATTAAATAAAACAAGATTAGCATCAATTTGTTACGTCAGTAGAGCTTCTTTGATCCCCCGCATTGAATATTTTCATTGCAATTATATGATATTTTACATTTGATTAAATAAAATATCCGGTGGTTTAAATAATATTCTTTTTGCTTATAGCAAAGAAAAGTGAGGAGACCCAGACGTGAATGTCTTACCAAGCCACCATAGTCATCAAAAAGTGCAATAGAGAAAGTTCCAACCTCTGCATCAATAACTACATCGTTCAAAGCACTTGGCATATCAGGATCTATAAGCTTCAAAGCAAACCTTTTGGGGGGCTTTTTTGTGCCACTGCGTATAATAAACGTTCGTAACTCATTTCCAACTTCCCAAATGCTAAATGGCTCAGTTGTTGATCTAACTTCAGATGTGTCCCATACACTCTCCTCAGAAAATCTTACTCCTGTAACCATATCACTGCGGATGCATCTTAGTGCATTAAACTCGTGTTCTTTTGGTGCACCTTTGCATGCTACACAGCCCATTGCTAAATATCCGGGGGGAGCTTGAGGCATCCAGAAGGATACACTCTCAATCCCCCGCTGCTTCTTAATTTGACCAACAAGTTGGAAATCTGATGGAGGTTTCAAGAGTTCATCGTCTCCCATGTCCCGCAGAACAACACAAACATTTGGAGGCTCATACCTAAATTTTAACAAATAAATTTCATTCATTTACTCAGAAAAATCAATAAACATACATTTGTAAGTACATACCCTTGAATAACAATATCACCAAAGTATATCATCCCTTGGGACACTGCAGGACGCCAGATGGATAGCTTTTTCCTTGAGCTAGAACCCTGATTCCACCAGATCAGGTGAAAGCTTGCAACAGCCTCAAAATGCCAGCGAGTACTTCTAATTGTTGATCTATCAGATAGTTGGGAAGCAGAAGGTGAATGCAGCATGACAGTCTCTTTAGGCACGCTAATCTCCGAGAGCCCAAACAATAAATGACGCAGCTCATAGGGTTTGTTTGTTAGGCTCAAAGTAGTGGGTTCCGCAGGGAGAAAGGTACCTATCGAATTATCGACTCGCCAGAACGCCAGACTCGTTCGATTTCTGTAGGCTAAACAGTCAACTCTCTTGATAGATGCATAAATACAAGTGAAAGAGCAACAATCATAAGTAGTTATCAACATGCAATGGAGAGCTATTAACCCCTTTTAAATCCACATACCCATCACTGGAGCTGATTGTAATGCAATCCCTAAGATCACAAGGAGTAACCAAAGATGCGGAGATGCATAATGCAGATGATGAAGATGGTGGAATCCTTCCAGGAGAAGCCACACAACCTAGTGAAATATAACCTTTAGGTGCTTCAGGCATCCAAATAGAACAGCTTATTTCTGCATCACAATCGTTTATGCTTTTAAAATCGTGATTATCTATGGTTGGCCAGATCCTCCTGAATGATAAGGGTTTCTTGACTCGTGCAGCACTCGTATTCACAACAAGAACTCCCTTTGAAGGTGGTTTCTCCCTGTCACAGTGAAGCCTTTACAGGAAAGGACACCAAACAAGAGATACAAAAATAAAATAAAGTGGCAAGTATACTCACAGTGGTGTCAGATAGTCTCCAAGGACAGCAAAACCAGGAGGTGCACGAGGTCGCCAGATAGTATAAACTTGATCACTATGCGGGTCTGAAATTGCCAAAAGTGAAGAGAATTTTATCACTGGGAACTACAACCCTCACCAGTTCTAACATAATAAGCTTGTTGTCTAAGCAATTAGCACTGTTTCTCTATAGCCAAGGACAATCAAGAGGAAGACTGACACACCCATATTGAGTCCAACTTTTTTTTTTTTTTGATAGAGTAAATATAAGGTTACATATACCCTTGAGTTTAGGTCCTTATAAAGGCTAGACTGAACTATGAATAAAAAACTCTACAAGAAGAGTCACACTAATCTGACAAAATGGGGAATTAAGAATTACAAAGAAGAGATACACTAATCTGATAAAAAAAGAATATCAACAAAAAGAGTTGCACTAATCTACAAAAACTCAACATATATATTGAGTCCAACTTACATTCTATTTTTCCTACTCTGTCAAATTGGGAGCACATCAACGTCATCTTCTTTGATGTTTGCCTTAGAAAGGTCAAAATATCCTCCTCAACAGCTAAAAACAAGGTCAATATGCTGAATGAAAAATTCATAAATATATTTGAAACGCCAATTTGTATGGTGGTCTTTCCAGAAGCATTTGTCAATGTCACTTTAGTGTCAAAAGGCTCTAAGATTCTGATCCCATTGCTTTCAATGGCCAATCCAAGAGCATTTGCACTCACTTCCGTAGTATCTCCTTTCAGGACAACTCTGCAGCAGATGGATGGTCATGTTAAAGGACAAGCCATCATACCTTTTACCATGTCCTCTCAGAAAAATGAATGATGTGCGTACATTTTTCACTGCCTAAGCTTCACAGATCCTCAATACGCATACAAACATATATTTTATGCAACCCCAGGATATAGATGAGACTGGCCAATATTATATTTGTGAGAGGTTTGTTTAGAAGTAAATAGGTACAAGGGAAATACCTGCAGAATGCATCAAACTGAGCATGCAAAAGCTTATTTGATAAGATCAATGACTCTGCTATGTCTTTTGATGTATTATAGAATGTCAGTTCCGGGCCAATAGCCTGCAACAGTTTCAAAATATCATGCATTCTACGCCAATATATCTTGAGGTCCACTTGTTCACACAAAAAAAAAAAACATATAATCTTAACTCGGAATGATACTACACATAACAAAACACAGCTCTGATATTATCAATGTCTAAGCAGAATTACCTGCAACTCAATAATGAGATCAGTGGATGTACTAGCTGCTGCATTTTGTGATGGCGTTTTCAGACTTTCTTCTAATGACTGCAGAGGAGATTCTTCACTACTTTCAAGAATGACATTGTCATCCGCTGAAGCAGAATAACCACTATTCGTCCCAAGTGAAATACATGAATCCAGATATCTACCACCCTACATGAGCAAAAAACTTGATAAAAACAATGCATTTGCACATTAAGACTAAGCATGAACACTATCAAGGCCAGTATATTTGACAATTCGAATATCATACCTTGATAATGACATTTCTAAACTGCAGTCTTTTTCCATCTCCAATATATATCACAGTTTCCTTTGAAGGTGCATTGATATCTCGACCATTACTGTCTTGCAGATGGAGAGTTCCACCTCCCCCGTCATAAATAAAGAAGTCAAATCTTTCATCATCGGCAACCAAAGGTTTTCTAGGAGAGAGTAACAGATCGGGAGATTGCTGAATGTAGGTTGATTGATCAAGGATAAGCGCATCAACCATTTGGGAAGAATTCCCATCTTCCTGATTTGACAGTATGTAAGCTACATTTGGTACGAAAAACTCAACAACTGATAGCAAGAAATCTAGTGCAACTAGCAACTGTGGTCTCTGCACGCACAAAGTGATTGACATTAAAGATTCAGTGAACTTCGCATCAAAAATGATCATAGTAGGAACTGAGTCTGAATCCTTGTCTTTTAAAATAAATGCATCGACTGCATCCTTCTGATGGCTATAGCCAATGCCTTCAAAATTCCCCACTGCAAGCCTAAATTCTTCTTCTATTCCCTCGCGATTGTCAATGACTGTAAAACTTTTCAAAGTTGCTGAAAGAAATCCTTCTCCTATTGAAGTAGATTTGTATAGAAGCCATGCATGCTTAATCTACACCAGAAAAATAAAAAGTGTTAAGGAAATATAGAATGTTACTGTCTATAACAAACTTCTCAGAAATGCATATTTAAACAAATGAGAAGATGGCCAAGGAATAACAACGGGTTCACCAGCTCTTTTCTATAACGTATATGATCACCTATGAAGTTCTCTTTTGGTAACTTCCACAAAACAACACACCAACACAAGCAAACAGCTCAGTGGTGTTCTATGCATGATGTACCTTGTCAGCCAGTTTATTTGACAAGAGCAAACTACATATTTGCATCATCTTCAGTTAAGCCATACTCCTACTTGCTAGAAAAAGTAACACATTTAATCCGTACTACACAAGAAAATACAATCTGCCAATTCAAGAAGAATAAAGATAAGTTTTCAGATTGGAAAGACAGGGCGCATCAGTTCCAGTATAAATTTTTTATAATTGGACCAACAAAGGAAGCATATTTTAATGATTGTTCATTATAGTTGTTATGGACCCTCATAATCCACATCGAGTACTTTGAAATGTCATAACAAAACAATGGTCCACCAGAAAGGTTACGAAGTAAATGTACCCCACATCCCAACTGTGTCACCTCCTCAACATAACTTACCCTCAAGTTAACCTCCCGTATGCTATACCTCGAGATAAACTTAAATGATGTATAATTACCATTTGTCCAAAATTACGGACGTTAGATGGCTTGTAGCTGCATTAAGCACAATGTAACCCCATGTGGCATGTATACATTGGTTGTAATTATCTGTGAATACAACCTAATCGGGAAAAATAAAGCACTCAACTGTGCACTAGTTCAGATGAGAAATTTTCACTCTGCATTTTAATCAAAATAAAACCACAGAAAATGGAAAAGTGGCAACAAGAGGAACAGGCATATTTCTATATCACAGCAAAGCATAATTTGTTTCAAATCTACTATGTGGCATGCACTACTCTATACAGACACTTTCAAAATGATCAACCTTATAGTATGACTCAAGAAACATTTGTAAGATTTACGGTTTTCAGGTATACACGACAACTTGCTGATGAGTGCTAATAGAATGGGTAGAATGCACATAAAAGAAAATGAAAGATGCATGGTAAATGCATACATGAATATCACAATAGCTCAAGAAATAAACGAGGTACCTGTAAAAGAGCAAGCGATGCATCTCTTGTGGCTCCCAAATGCAGTTCTAGCTCGACCAAGTTTATATAAACTGACACTTTCATGTCAATCCATGCATCTCCACTAGAAGATGGTTTAGATAAGCTATGAGAACCCAGCGGTTCGACCACATCAGTTGAGCTTGTGGCTTGAATTTGGTTTAAAGGGGGAATTGCATTTTGAGGCTCTGAGAAGTTTGAAAGCGTGCACTCGGTTATTATTTCATACTCTTTATTAGACAAAGATGCCTTTAACTCCTCAATCTGCATAATGAGAACAGTTAATTGACATTCAAAAGGGGTAAAGAGTACCTGTGTTAGTGTGAAAAGCAATACAGTTATCTAACCGCAAGCAGCACATACCTGGATTGCTATTTCTGTGCTTGGAATTTGATGAAACAAGTCACGAAGTGACCTTCTTATAACAAAAGAAACTCCCTTCACATTTTGTATTATACTGTCACCTAGGTCTGTTCCAACACCAACATTCAAATTTATGTCTTCGACCTACATTCAGAAACAGGAATCAAAAAACAACAAATGCTAACAATACTAGTCATAATCTACGGAAAGAAATAAACCATGCAAATAACCAAGAATGTAATCCTTCAAATGTAATTCTAAATGGGCACACTACTCCATCGATATCATGTTTTTGTACAGATTCGAAGTTTGTCTGTCAGGCCATTGTTGGAAAATATAGCCAATATAACAAAGGGGTTGGCTGCCCATCATTTAAAGTTTTTTTTTTTAATCTCCCTATAGGCAGTGGAGAAAAGAGACCACAAATTCAGGGAAGAAGTGGTATGGATGACTAAGATGAAGGTAATGTAGATTCTTTTTCGGCAGTTTCTCGTTTCTTTGTAATGGTGTTTCGTTACCTTGTAGCTAAGATGCGGTTAGTTTATTGTTAGGGTTGCTTTCCTTTAGGCCTGCGTTGACGAGTGCCTGCTTCTTGGGGTGTGGTTGTAGCTTAGAGCTGTATCGAGGGTGCATGGGTTTGTACATGTTATCTTTTTGAATAAATTCACTTTCTTTCAAGAGAAATAATTATTAAGACCCTTTTTAAGCAAGTATTCCTCACCAAAAAGAAACCATACGGGAAACGAGGTGGAAACCAGTGTATGGATGCCCACAAAGGCTAAGGATAGAGAAATGAACACAAGCCAAAAATACCATCCACCAACACGGTCCCAACAAAACAACATTCAAATCATTACGCTATCTAGCCATAAAGTGAAAGCTCAATGAGAAAAAAGATTACCATAATCGATAAAATGTCAACATGAACTGATTTCATTTCACTTTTATCTCCGAAGAACCATTTAAAGGTGTTATTGATAGTAATATGAACGATGTCAAGCTTCAGGTAGCTGCAAAAAGAAATTTAGCGGTCACATGTGATGTCATCGCCATCTCACTAAATGAGTACGCTCGCTTTCAAACCCAATTATTAGCAGATAGAGTTACAAAACTTGTTTCACAAACCAACTGAGAAAAAAGAAAGCTGGAACTTACTCGGAACTATCTGTCTGACGAGGCATCAGTATGATTGGTTTCCTCAATGAAATATCTAATTTAACAGCCGGTGATCCTTCAATTTCACTACTTGTGAACCAGTTCTCTGTACTTGTGACTTGATCTTTGAACTTGATAATGCTTATGGAGTTGTAAGGAACAAGGCCCATAAAGTAACTAATCACCTTTTTTACAGAAAATGTGATTAACTTAATCGTCATGTAACATATACTAAAAACCAAGTTATTTAAAAATGATTACCTCTTGTATAAAGCGATTCAAGTAAACAACCCGAACTTCTGAAATCTGTCCGAAAAGGCTGTACTCGTAACCCTTGTAGTCATAGTCTCCATCATTAAAAGAAGTAAATATCAACTGCATATGATACCATAACGAAAGATCAAATTAATGTGGCTCACCAAAGGGCAGATATAATATCAAATAAGCCAATAGGTAACAGCTTTATCGGTAAAAACCAGCATAACGTAAAACACCTTAATTACAAAGGCAGACCTAAGCGGTTACCAATCTTTGAATGAGAAAACGGACAGCGACCTATTGTAGTAATGGTTTAACATATTGCTAAAATATTTCAAAATCCATTAATAATATTTCACTACAAAACCCTAAATTGAAGAAGAGCTATTTGAAAGAAAATCATGATTACACATGAAAGCTGAGAATAATAGGCATACCTCCACAAAAGATTTGCCACCGGGATTTCTCATATCGCAAGCCCAGAAGTATGCATGGTTTTCAGGCAGACTGTTGTCACTAATTCGTAAATTGCCAAGGGCTGCTTTGATACTAAAAGATGATGGATAGACCTAATTGAACATCAATGATTAATTACTATTAAAAAAAATCTTAAATAGCGTAGAAAATAAGAGGCCAACCTACCTTAATATCTGTCAGCAAATTATCTTGTGATAAAGTAGCAAGCTGAGTTTCATTTTCATTCATCAAAACAATTTGAGCACGTTCCATATTTAACCTTAAATTGAAGATGACTCTTGATTTTCCTTTCCCAAGGAAACCTTTCATTGAAGGCTCCTCACTGACAACCGAAGCTTGATCCATGGAACCTTCTTTGGAGCCCTCATCTTTCGTTAAATTCACATTGGAACTGTCACTAAAAGAATCACATCGTTCATCCTCAATGTTAATGGCATTCACAAACTCCATAACTGCAAGTATAGTTGGTCTTCGACAATAAAAAGAAAGCGTGGCAAGGGTCACAATAACCTGAGATCAACAGAGACGATAATCAGGACCAAACAATTTCACAGCCAGGAACGAGCCATATATGAACAGTGTCGAACCTGGGTGTCGATGTTGTTATATGAGTGGGAGCTGTGATCGAAGATGACTATCTGTGCCTTCACAAAGCTATTCAGTGACTCATTGTCATCACCTTTTTTTTTATCATCAGGAAGAAGGCCAACTAGCCGGTCAAAACTAGGGACCTTCATTGATGACTTCCATGGTTCTATAAAATCAACAAGATCTTCTGGTGCCTCAAAAAACTCATCATCTCCTTCGGGGGTAGAATCTTTGCAGTCTTGAGTTCCATTTTCAATATCATCAACGGATTGCGTATACACACTCCCAAAATATGATCGAGCTATATAGCAAGGCTGCAACATGTTACAGCACACTAAATCTTCAATTTCTAGTGTTTTTAGCACAGTGCCAATGAACATGTCCTGTCCTCGAATTAACACCTCCACCTGCTCTCAAAACAAAATCGATTTATAAGATGCTTGCATTGCTGAGTACGCGAGCGTATTATACGTGTTATGCATAGGGTTAAGATATAAAAGCCCACAACTCATATAACCTTGGTGTCTCTTTTACCTGACCGCCAATGGCTCGAAACTCAAATAGACGCCTCTCTTTAGACAGAAGCATGTTTGTGAACTTCTGATCATTCTATAAACATATACCGACATTAGAGGCATATAAATCATTCTAAAACAAGAAGCCGTTCAAAAATACCTCTAGATTGTAATTGAAGCAGATCTTTAATTCATCGAGAACTCCGGTGACAAATATTTTTTCTATCATGGTTGAATCAAATAAACCCATGCCGTCAGGTGGATTGCTTTGCGAATTCTCAATGTCTGAGTAAGTTTTAGAAAGGTCATTGATAGAAACAGAGCCCTACATATAACATTGTGTAAGAAGACAATGCGATCGAGAGCAATACAAACAACAGATAACATTAAACATTTTTTATGAACTTTTTAAAGAACTCCATAAGAGTTCAAAAACCAGGGATACATTTACACGGACTAATTAATACTTACTACTCTGCTTTGCATATTAATCTCCAACTCCCACTGGACTCCCTGAATTGTCCCCCTTACATTAACATTTGATGAGATTCTAAGGTTGCACTTTATGCGGATGCCTCCTTACGAACAGTATATACTATCTCCATACTCAATGACTGTGAAACCCAGTCATTTCTGTATGTAAATTCACTAAACCCCCTTCGGTATTCTTCATCAAAAAATTGAAGGAAAAAGGGGATCAAGTCCACGTAAAGAACTTCAAATAGGGAGCAAAATCAGTGGTGAAATGCTTAGTTCAAATCCTAAATGTTGTAACAGGTGTAGAAGGCAAGGAATATCGATTCCCTGCCTTATGTGAACTTTGTGTTTACTTTATCAATTTTACTCTATCAAAAAAAAAAAAAAATTCACTAAACCCCCTTCGGTAACTTCTGTTGTGATTTTACAGAGATATACCATTTACCCAATCCACATGCTTTTACTTTACCCACTTAGCCTCATTATAGCTAGATACATTATTCCACGAGGCATCCAAGCAAGAAAACATATTTACTCATGCACACAAATTAAATCAATCAACCACTAAATCAAACAATCACCATCCTAAGACCATTTCAATAGACTAATTCAACAAGTCTTTAGAGCGTTACAATGCACACAGGTGTAACATAATAGCATAAATGGAACTAAATTATGAGGGAGAAACAGGAGAGGAGATCAGAGAGAAGATAGCAGAAGCGATTACAGATCAAGGGAAGGATGGAGCATATTCCTTACGAAATTTAGGGAAAGATTTGTGAGCCTTTTCATAGATAATATACCACTGGACAGAGAAATCAAGTGGCAGAGGAATATACTTAGTCAAGCTGGACTGATAATGGATGCATTCATCCCAAATAGAAGACGAAGATCCACACAGAGCAGATTTGATTTTATCAGATACAAAACGAGAGAAGAAGCAGAGAAAGACGTTAGAAGAAGGCATGGAACACAGGTGGGGGGAGGAAAACTGGTAGTAAAAATAGCAGACGATAGATAAATGTCAGGCAACATGAACAACAGCTTCCAGGAACATCAGAAAGTATGGACTCAGAAGTATCAAATGAAAACAAGACAAGTCTGGAGATAAAAATCAGAAATGACAGCAGAGGAAAATCAGGAAACGCCCAATTTGTCCAGAAGAAAAGTATTGCTCGAAACGGTAAAAAAGAAAGCAGAATGGTTCGAAGGATGTGCAGTTGCTCAGTTGCATGAATTCCAAGTTGTATCCATACTGGAAAAAGAGCTAGAACTCAACAAGCTTGAAGTGGAGAAGGTTATGTCGCTGGGAGAGAATCCTTTTAAAATCGTCCTTGACTTTGACTTGGTTGATCTTGGTTAATCGTCCTTTTAAAATCCCGTCATTCTATGTTGGATGATGCTTCAAATGTAAGTACCACATCCTTCTACTTGGTTGATCTTGCCGCAACGTGGTGGGGTAGAAAGTCTCATGAGATGTAGAAGGGACTTTGCATGATCAACACTTGAAGAGCATTCGTCGCGGAACTCAAGAAACAATTCTATCCCGCGAATGGTAACCATGAAGCGCGCAAGAAACTCAAGAATTAGAAGCATGGGTCATCGTTTCAAGACTATGTGATGGAGATCTCGATCCTCATGCTTCAACTCCCTAACGTCAACGAAGCAGAACTATTCTTCAACTTCATGGACGGGCTCAAGCCATGGGGGAGAATGGAGTTGGAAAGGCGGGACGTAAGGGACACCGCAACGTCATGACCATCGCGGATACTTCGACGGAGTACACAAATGGAGAATCATCTTCGAAGCCAAAAGCCAAGAAGAACTTCGTCAAGGGTGGAGGAGTGCATGAGCCAAAGGGGGAAAAACCGAAGTTTAGAGGCAGCAAACCAACCCAAAAAGGAGCGTTCCAAGACAAGACATTTGAAAGGAAGTCACGGAACGATTGCTTCTTATGAGGAGGGCTCAAATGAATGTTCGAAAAAGAATGCTCTTAACGCACTACCCGAGAACAGAGAGGAGGCGACGATGGAATGCATGAAACTTCTTGAAGCGTTAAAGGCTAAACCCACTCCTCAGAAGGTCGGGGATCGAACACTTATGTATGTCGATGGGAAAATCAGCAGGAAGACTTTGCCCATCATGGTGCGGGCGCAACTCAGAACTTCATCCAACCTAGCGAAGCGAGGCGATTGGGGCTAAAGGCGGAGAAGATCAAAGGTTGGTTGAAGACAATGAAAATCAAGGCAAAACCCTTAGACGAGGTAGTCAAAGAAGTGGATGTACAACTCGGAGAGTGACAATGTAATGTCATCTCGATCGCTCTTATGGATGATTTCAAGTGTGTCTTGGGGATGGAGTTCTTGCGCCAACTCGATGTGCTAGCTTGCCAAAGAAGAACATCATGACAATCATAGAGGGAGGTCTGCACATAGTGTCTACCACAACTAAGGCAAACTTAGACTCCATGTGTCTCTCGGCGATGCAAGTTGAGCATGGTTTTAAGGGGGAAAGAAACATGGCTAGCATCCATCAAGGTTGACGAAGAACCCCGCCAAGAGGTAGAGACGATACCATTAGGGATCGAGAAAGTGTTGGAAGAGTTCAAAGATGTTATGTCATCTGAGTTACCAAAAAGGCTATCACCGAAGAGGGAAGTTCACCATCGCATCGAATTGAAGCCGGAGGCTCAACCACCAGCGAAGGCGCCCTACCGAATGTCTCCGCCGGAGTTGGAAGAGTTGCAGACAACTTAAGGAGTTGTTGGATGCGGGATACATCCAACCCCCGAAAGTCCCATATGGCGCACCGGTGTTGCTTCAAAAGAAGCACAACGGATCATTGCGACTTTACATCGACTACCGGCGCTAAATAAGATAACCATCAAGAATAAGTATCTCATTCTTCTTATCGTTGACTTGTTTGATCAGCTAGGGCACGCAAGTTACTTCTCCAAACTAGATCTTCGGTCGGGATATTTAGCCAATAAGGATAGCTGAGGGAGACGAGCCGAATACCGCTTGTGTGACCCGCTATGCAGTCTACGAGTTCCTAGTCATGCGCTTTGCGCTTGTGTGACCCGCTTGATGAACAAGATCTTCCATCCATACTTGGACCGGTTCGTGGTGGTGGTGTACTTAGATGGCATCGTCATCTATAGTAGCACGCTAGAGGAGCACGTCGAATGCTTAAGGACCGTCTTGAAAGTACTTCGGGAGAACGAGTTGTACTTCAAAAGGGAGAAATGTTCATTTACGAGACAAGACGTACAATTCTTGGGACATGTCATCAAGGGAGGGAAGCTTATGATGGACAAGTCCAAGGTGAAATCTATCGAGGATTGTCACCACCAAAAAAGATTACCGAATTGCGATCTTTTCTTGGATTGGTGAACTACTATCGAAAGTTCATTCAAGGATATTCTGCTATCGCCGCACCCTTGACAGATCTGTTGAAGAAGGGCAAGACTTGGGAGTGGACGGCGAAGTACGAGGAGGCATTCCAAGGGTTGAACCGGTGTTGGTTCTACCGGTTTGCACTAAGCCTGATGAAGTCCACACAGACGCATCCGACTTTGTCATCGGGGGAGTGCTTATACAAGAAGGTCATCTGATTGCCTTCGAGAGTTGAAAACTCAATGAGACAGAGCGCCGCTATACAGTTCAAGAGAAAGAAACGACGGCCGTAGTTCATTGCCTACGGGTTTGGAGACACTACTTGTTGGGGTCGAGGTTCGTGGTAAAGACGAAAAATATGGCGACGAGTTACTTCAACACCCGGAAAAAACTAAGTCTAAAGCAAGCAAGGTTGCAAGAATTCTTAGCGGAGTTCGACATTGTGTTCGAGTACAAGCCATGCAAAGTAAATATCGTCGCGGATGCACTAAGTCGCAAAGCGGAACTTGCGGCAATTTCACAAGTCAAAGAAGAAATGTAGGAGACCATCAAAAATGGACTTACGCGCGACCCGTCACTAAGATGTTGGTGGAGATGCCAAAGAAGGAAAGACTAAGCGCTTTTTGGAGGAGGATGACCTACTTTACATAAAGGGTTGAAGGATCTACGTGCCGAAGTGTGAAGGCTTAGGCGTGATATCATTTGGGAATGTCACGACACGAAGTGGGCAGGCCATCTAGGTCAGAGACGAACTCGAGCTCTGATCGAAGCGTAGTACTATTGGCCGAACATGAGAGACGAGATCGAAGTATATGTAAAGACTTGCCTTGTGTGCCAGCAAGACAAGTTGGAGAACCAAGCATCCGGGGATCTTTTGGAGCCACTGCAGATTACCTAGTCGACCTTGAAAAAGCGTTAGTATGGACTTCATCAGCGCTTTACCAAAATCAGAAGGATTTGGGAGCATCATGGCAGTGGTCGACAGATTCTCGAAGTATGGAACATTCATACCCGCTCCTCGGAATTGCACGGCCAATGAGGCAGCCCACTTGTTCTTCAAGAACGTAGTTAAATTATGGGGTTACCTCAGAACAAAGTAAGTGATCGTGACCCTCGCTTCACGGGAATGATGGGGTTGGAGTACACTTTTCGACGAGCTTCCATCCACAAACTGATGGGCAAACGGAGAGGGTCAACGCACTACTGGAGCTCTATTTGATGCACTTTGTGAGTGCTAATCAGAAGGACTCATTTTCCTAAAAACCCTAAACCCAGAAGAATCCAAGAGAAAATAAGCAAAAGAGACTTTCCAAATAGTAAAAATTCTGGGCATTCAGTTCCATGGCACTGAAGAACAAATTATAAAGCAATTTGAAATCCTGAAAACCCAAGTAAATCAAGAATCAAAGGGGAACAAAAAGAACAATGAACATGGCAAGCTGGAATGTGAGAGGAGCAAAAGAAGAAATAAAAGAAAACTTCAGGTGGACATGATATTCATACAAGAAACTAAGGTTAGTAAGCATGACTTATTATTTGCAGAATAGTTATTAAGAAAAGAAAAGGTTAACTGGATGGCAATTGATGCGAACGGAAATAAGGGAGGGCTGATTTCTATGTAGAACCCAAAAGTTTTCCAGATGAAAGCCAGTTTCAAGAACAAAATTTTCTTTGCATTCAAGGTAAATTTCTAGGGATGAGAGTGGAACCCTGGTAATTTCTTTGAATTCTCAAGAAGGAGAGTGAATCTTACGAGGAGACTTTAATTCAGTCTTAGGAGATGAGGAAATAAGAGGATTAAAACTGAATGTTAAAGATACTATGAATTTTTTGGATTCATTCAAGCAATGAATGTTGTGGATATTCCAAATAAAGGGAGCAAAATTCACGAGTAACAAACAGGGAGCTAGCAGGCCGGATAGATTCCTTATTTCTCCAAAGAAGGTTTCTATTCACTCTCAACCATCAAGAGATACGTCCAAAAAGTGAGGAACAATTCCACAACATAAAAAGAAATAAGGAGAAACAGTCCACGTAAAGAACCTCAAACAAGGAGCAAAAGTTAAGAAAAGATTTATCTCAAGAAAACCAATGTCCAAGTGAAGGACTGTAAGGTGAATTGTGTTAGATCATATCTTATTTTGATGAAATAGGTGTACTATGTTGGCTTCAGTATACTTTCGAATCCGGGTCACCCGTTAACTCCATGAATAAAAACATTACACTTGGTCCAAGTTTCTATGTGTCATCTCAAAATGCAAATACACTTGGACTCACCATCATTTTTCCAAATATAAGTGACAACGGATTTGATGCCCTCCAATTATCAAGGTTATCCTGCCCTTAATAATTATTGCTTGTAGGACTCATTCAAAGTTATGCTTGCAGTTATAACAAGATGTTTAACATAGTGAGCTAGGAACAATGCGAGTCCTACCACCACAACTTCATTTGGCAATTGGCTTATTACGAAGCAACAAAAAATAATAATCTAATAAATACATATATCAGTGTCTTAAGAGTAAAAGAAGACTTACTGATGCACGATAAATAGCTCCCTGCAAGCGACCTCGCCAAATTTTTCTGGACTCATCTGACTCGAATCTTAATATGAGTGCACCAATATCTTCCACAATCTATAAAATTATCATGGATGTGTTTATCCTTGTTTAAATAATTAATTAAAGCCAGCTCAATGTAATTCAATAATTGTAGCGTTCACAGTTCCAAACCTTGCTGCTTGACCTTCCAGCCTCGCAAAGAGCTAGAATGTTTTCCACACCGCCAACAGATTCTGCAGGAACTTGGCATATTTGTTTACCTCGTAGACTACATTAATGAAGGATGTTAGAAAGAATACGTTTACAGAAGGAATACATGAAATAATCTTTGCCAGAGGTCCATGTAAAGGACTATGCAAAGTTTTAAAGTGGGTCCGCGTTAAGGACATTTTCAATGGTTACAACAGGGGAAAATCTGATATTATACCACTACTTAAAATATGCTATTGGAGCAGAAATCAGGGAAACATGTAAACTTTGAATTTACTGTATTAAAAGAATAAAAAACTTTCGGCTGGTGGCCATCAACTTGACAAAAATAAAAAATTTATTGCATGTTGTAGGTGGGTGGTCATCACTCATCAGTTCATCATTTGGTCATTTGGTGGAATTCCATTGACAATTAAAGGCCTATGTGTATCATTCAAGGAACTATGTAGAAAGCTATGCATCATTCTTAAAAAATATTAAGAATTTAACAAAATCAAAGCCGATGAATCTCAAACACCAATAGTGACAACACCCTAGTACCGTTTACAGAATGTTTTAGCTAAACGTCCACCCATTGAATAAGCTAAACTTCTACCCGTTGAATAAGTCAATCAAGTGTTTGCTTTGACATTTAGCCACTATCACTTGGAACTAATATCAGTAACATAGAACAAAAATAGCACTAGCATATGGATAAATTTAGAACATGTCTCTCATTGTAAAATTTGATTCACGAAAAAGATGTCGCTGCCTACTTGCAAAGTTGCAATCCTCGTCATCTCTTTGACCGAATAGCGGTCGGACAAATTCTTAGCCAATTTATATGGCCTTTCAAACATGATTAATCATTTTTACCTCTTTTCTATGTTTCGGAAACAAAAATTGCTAATTCATAGCAAAACAAAACTAGGGAGGTCAATTCAAGCTAACAATATTGTTAGCTGCAGCTAACTTGGTAGAACAACATATTCATTTTTGGTGGCTTACTGAGCACACATGGAATATCCCATTGAGATAAGTCATTTGTTGCAAAATTAACTTTAAGGCCCGAATCTTTTTAGTTTATAGCAAGACCAAAATGGGAGGCTAAGAAGGTCAAATCAGCATGGCGTGGACGGTTGCTCATATTGCTGACCGGTACGGCCGAAGATAAACTCACAAACAATGAATGATTGTATCACTTAATTGATTGATATGGGTGACTATATTCACTGTTTTACGACCTGAATGGCTAAAGCTAAGATTTTTACCTGGAAATTTAAATCCAATCTCAAGATGAAAGGATCGGATTTGGGCCTACTTTCTTTTAAAAAAGATTGAACATACTTGATTTTGACCTAGAGAAGACACGCTGTCACACGTAACATCAAGAACGCAGCGAATTTCTGGTACATCAAAGATGGACTCTCATGAACGGATAATCTCCTTTTTTTTCTCATTATACTTTTGTTCCGAACTATTTAATTTCTATATGTGTTATACGTGCATAACTTCACCATGACCAAGTTCTAATGTAACTAATAATTTTGCGGATCCTACCTAGTATCAAATAATGATCTTTATGTTATAAATTGATAATTAAAATTTAATATATATGAATTCATTCGATTCTATATTAATTAAATTTATATTCTACGCACCTTAATTGTTCAATGAAACATCTAATTGCATAAATACATAGGTTAGACACCAATATATCAACAGGATAATACAGTTTACCAGATTTTGCTAAAATTAATGTTAGAATAACGACCACGGCAATGGTATATAGGTTGAGATAGTAATTAAACAATCTATGCTTGAAAAATATGAACTTAATATATTCCAGATTTAATTAATCACGCAACGACTGGCAACGATTAGCAGTTAATAGATTATAATCGATTTGCTATCTCGACAGGGGGGATTCATGATTCAAAATGTAATGTTCAAAATGTATTGTTGAAGAGTGACTTCACACCAACAGTTGGTCCTCACTTGAAAATATATATGAATTATTGTAATAATTTATGTATATTTCTTTATATTATTTTATTTGTATATGTTTGATGCAAGCTAGGCGAATTACGATTCCAAGAATTGCTTGGCTGTCTAAATTTTCAAAAATAACTGGATATTTTCTCTTCCTATTGACTAAGTTTAGTTCTAAATCTGATTTCTGTCAAAGTCTGTTTGAATAGACAAGGAAATTCTAATTTAAACCTGGTAAACATACAACATAAACTCCTTGGAGTAAACCAGAGCGAAGTATGGATATAGTTTAAACTCTATTTCAGAGCCATATATCAAGACCAATCAAATGGATATAGAAGCAGAAATGTGAGGTATGACACGACCCAGAGCGAAGAGACAAACTTTCAGTGGAATGGAAGAAATGGACGGAATGCAAACTTGAAAACACTGAAGGAAAGAATTGTAATTTTTTTGTTAACAACATTCTAAAAGGAAAAGATCCATCCAACATGGTTGAGGGCAATCTTTGTGCAAGGTGGAAAGGTCATGGAATGTGTTCATACCAATACACAGAAGAATAAAACTAAGAAACAGATTTTTTAAGATATCAAACACTGCAGGAAGGTACTAAAGATGGTAGTGAATGATAGTAAGAGGAGGAGGTAGGCTGGAAGTAAAGATAGAAGGCCATAGAAAATAAGTAAGACAACAAAGATACATTAAAAACTGGTGGCAAAAGGAGAAGATGCCAAAAAAATCTGGAAACTGAAGATCAAGAATGAGTTTCCAAGGGAGGAGCACCTAAATCAGAAGGAACAAGAAGGGTTGTGAAATCGGAAAACAATTAATAAGAAGAAAGTAAAACTGGAGGCAGTTGAAGAAACTATGACATGGCTAGAGAGATGAGCAGTGTAAAGAACCTTACAAATGGAGAATATTTTGGAATTTGAAAAGAAGATGATCCACGTTAATATCATTCCAACGAAAATCTACTCATTGGGTGGATTGAAGGTGTTAATTAGATTTCCCAATGAAGCATAAATGAAAAGAAGCATTGACAAAATTAAGGTGAATCTGAATCCATGGTTTGCAGAAATGAAGACTATGTCATACAATCAAGAACAGTATGGATTCCCCTTTGAATCCTGGGAAACAACAGATTTCAGTAGAACTACAAAGTTATTTGGAAGGTTCATTTTAGTTGATCCAAATTTTATGAATGGCTCAAGCTTGGAAAGTAGTAAAATTGAAATCTTTCAGATTACAAGAGAAGAAATTCAAGGAGAATTGGGCACCAAAATATTCAGTGGTCATATGGGATGAAAGCTTCAAAGAGCATTCAGAAGAAAAACAAGACCGATTTCAAGAACATCCAAATAACTTTAATGAAGAAGGGGTCCAAGAAGAAGATGGCTGTCATTAGCATCAAGGAACAACGCAAAAGTCTATAAGAGAAATCCAAAACAGATTCGACAGTAAAAGTAAATTGTTAACCGTATGCACTGCTCACCTAATTTTCGTTTTAATTTTTTCAAATGGAAAATTCAAACCTGCACTATCTTCAATTTTTATTTTCCATTCATAATTTGGCATGTATGAAAGATATGGTAAAAGGAAATGGAGTCATTATTACCTTATGTATTGCTTATAAGACTTTGCTGTGGGGCTTTCAAGCACATACAGAAAAGGTCCAACCAAGCAGAAGTATCTCCTTTGCCAGACTGCTTCTCGGTTACCCACACCCTATCCAATTTTACAAAAGTAAATAATTGGCACTTACATTTTCTACAAAGAAAGTGTAGTCGCAAGAAACATAATTACAGGAATCGGGAATACCTTTCGATGAAGAAGAGATAGCCACCCTTCTAAATCAGCCTGATACCATGGGGTAAGAAAACTACCATCCTGTTTATCTGAATCTTGAAATATCTTAGCTACCTGCATCAGCCGATGATACCGAGCTGGAGAGAAGTGGAACCGTAGTGCTGGGAGACGCATAGCAAGTCTGGTCGAAGGGGAAGATGGATTTTCTATTCGAATCTGGACAATTCATAGAATTTTAAAATTCCAGGATAAAGAATGTTGATTTATGGAGAACCTCATACTATGCAGTGATTTGGTCTCTATGAGAAGACAGGAATAAAAGATGCTTCAAAAATCAAATGAGATCAATATAGGAGCTGGGAGAAATGATAAAAACAAGAGTCGCCTGGTGGATCAAATTTAGAAATTCGGGACGTCCATATTCTATCTCTAGAATTGGAAGATGCATAGAAGAAGTGAGATCCAAGTCTTAACTATGAGGATAAATCAGATCTAATAGCAAAAAGAAGAGGAGCTGGGAGAAGCAAAAGAGAGGCAGGGGCTAAACCTAGACAGGTGACTCTAGATTCTTGTCAAATCCAGGACAAGAGGGGAAGTCGTAGCCAGAGATTCTGGAAGATAATAGGGAAGGGTAGATCTAATAACCTATTTTTAATTATTAGCCCAATTTCATGAGATAATTCAGAAATTATTGTAAGAGTCTGAACAAAAAAGCCTTCCTAAGGGATTATTGTAACTCTTTTACTCTATCCAGAAAAAAAATGTTGAATTATTACCAAAAAAGGAAAAGAAGACTACAAGGTCACTGCAATAAATTAACAACGGAATAATCCATACTTGTTGAAGCTTCACGATTATTCCACATTTGTCAATAACTGGCAGCAGACTAACAACACTCGAACCTTTTAGCTGACTCGAATGATTTTGGCTCCAATGGTAGTCACCATCAATCAAAAAAGCAGATACGTCGCTCAAAACTAAGTCAAACTGTAAATATATATCTGATTCGTCAGGCACCTTTGTAGAGTCATCCTGGGTAATAAAAGACGTCATTGGCATTGCACAAATACACAACAACAAGAAAATCAAAATAACAATGTGAGCAAACCTGAGTCCGAATTACTAAGTTCCCAAGATCAAGCATCAGTTTTGTTGGATGAACATCGTCAGGAAAAAAGTCGGTCGGTATAGTTATCTTGGGGGCCGCAATGTCTATATCCAAGAGAAACCTGAGAAAATATGATAAAATATTACACATTTAATCGTTAACCAAAAAACATGCACAAAAAGAATTTATAAAACTCAGGGTACTGCACACTGCAACAAGCTACATACTCAGTGGAAAGAGTGTATGCAGCAATACAATAGACTGTAGATAAAAAAGCTTTATGAGCTATACGATCAGATAGGATATCCCACCAGTAATTTCTGTTACTCTTAATTTGGGTGAGGTGAGTGAGTATGCACTTATGAGTACAAAGAAGTGAAACTCCCATCTTAATTTCTGCAAAGACTGTTCCCACAAACAAATCTCCTCAAAATTGTGAAGAAGTTATATGAAGGGACGTCATCATGTCTAGAATCGGATGTGTCAATGTTTAGCAGAAGACTAGAATATAATGTTAAGTAAGGATATTGGTGGTGGTCAAGGGAGATGAATAGAGTAAGTGGGCATTGGGAAGTCTTATCCATGGTTAACAAGAGATGTTTTTGGGAAGGGGAACAGTCGGAGGGAGATGATGGATCAGGGGGAGTTGAAGAGAGTAGATGATCGCATTGATTACACTTGTCTCATATCAGGGCATGTGGAATGATAGCATATTTGCAAAAGCCCTGTATTCCACCTTCGCCTCATTTAATAAAAACATAAGTCTATCAAAAAAATAACCTGAAGCATGTCAAATACAAAAAGAAAGCAACGGGCATGACAAACCTAGCATGATCTTTCAGTGCTCTGTCAACTTGCTGTTGAGCTGTGCGCTTAACTCCGTCGAGCGTCATCTACAAAACAATAAACCGTAGAGTAAGATACTTAAAAAGCAATTGCGTGGTATGCTGCACTAACTAAAGGCTCATTCTTTATAAATCTAGTTACATTCTGCTCATGATACTACTACTATCAGTATCATCAAAGACTGTACACATAAAATAAGGGAATATCAAAGGTAACAGTTATTATTACCATTGATATATTGATAAAAATTCATAATACAAGAAAGTGAACTAAATACTTTATGATTACTTGGAATATTACTTGTAACTTAAGTATGTTATAAAGCTTGAAGATTGGACCCTACAACACAAATCTGATAATAACCTGACTGTCCAGCAGTACGGTGTGAACTAAATTAGAAAAAAGGCCGGGAGTGCCATATTACAAGCATCAAACCAAAGCACAAAACAAATGAAATACATTATGATATAAATCACAGGTTGACATGTTGGGGTCCAGCAGTAGACCCCATGAACATAAAGCAGGCAATAAAACTTCTTGATCTTGACAACACTAATCCTCAACTGAAGAGTCATAATTCACAGATCATTACATATGCACCAAGGGGAGCAACAATTGTCATACATAAGTACTTGTGATAAACAAAAAGTAAAGAGAAACCTGGACGGCAGCAGCAGCTTCCAAAGCTATAGCCTGACTAACGGGTGTATGACTTTCAAAGAACCTGACTATTCCATCAATGGAGTTCTTCAGGTACTGGTGATGAAAAGAATTGAGTCATAACAAAACAGGATAGCAGTTTTATTTGAAATACTAAGATGGCGGTAGCATACAGTCACGTAACATGGGGAAGCTTTAGCCATCAAACTCCAGTCCACCTTGACATCAAAAGGTTTATAGCAAAAGATCCCAACCAACGAATCACTTGCAGAAGCACTCTGCAAGAATAAGAATCATATCATCCCGAAAGACAAAGATATGGACTGATTTAAAAGAATAAAAAAATTGATTATAAAACGAGAGAAATCCATACCTCGGCTAGCAGGCCATTGGGTGATGAAAGCTTATATGACCCTATTTTTACATCAATCATTTTTGTTTCAGGGTATAGCCTAACAGAACAGTCTATATTTTCACATGATAATTCAGCCAGACAGTCATTGGCCCCAAGAAGAAGTTTAGTTGCATTGCGTCTCATGAGAATATCCAAGGAAGTATTTAGTGTATCCTTCTTTCCAAGAGTTGCTACTCCAAGTTCATCGCCCTCCTTGTACCCTATTATTGTGTTCAATCGCTCCCAATCTTCAGTACTGAATTGGACTGGCTCACTTTCATCTTTAGCAGATTGGCCTCCCCTACAGTGCAATAATTTATTAACGCATCCCATACAATTTGGGGAAGCAAACACACCAAAGCATAAAATGAAAATCACGTCAACATAATCACTTCTATCTATCTTGAGATACGAAGATGACCCACATACAATTGTGCACAGTTAAGATCAAATTGGTAACTTTTACCACATGCAATAACATAAGCAAAGACAGCAGCAACAAAATTGGCATATCCAACTCCATGACAACCAACTTTTGCAAGAATATTGAACAACTATTTCATCCTCATACTTTTTATTTTTGATCGAGTAAATTTGATAAGACTAAACGTAAATTTTACATAAGACATGGCATTGATACTCCTTGCCTTCTCGCCTATTACAACTAATAAGATATGATTCATCCTCATACGTGTGTCGTTAAGAAGCTGTCTAACAAGAAAATAATACAAGCAACTTAGAAGTTTAGACTATATATAGCGCAAAAAAATTGTTATACCATCCAAATGACCACCAGGACTTCTTTTCCTTTGGTTGTTTCGTGTAAAGTTTTGATTCTACAGATTGTTCCACAAACTTGTGAGCCAACATTCTGCATAATTCACAGTGAAACACACCCGCTTAGGAGAAGGCACAACACAGTAAATATTTGTAAATTTTCAAGAAGCTAATAAACTGTACACATTATGTTATCTTCATTAAAGGGGACAGCATTTCAAAAATGGAACTCAACTTAATAGCACATACAAACTACAAGCTAGATCCAAAAACCGGTATACATAATGATAACCATGAAAGTGACTTTAACGCGTGAAGGGAGATAATCCAATGTGAAAATGTAAAAGTAACAGATGTATGGAACATATAGACTCGCATTACGGGTCAACGGTTCAAAAAGACCTCTGCATTGTGATTTTATTAGTAGAAACTTTTACCAGAAGATAAACAATACCTTAATATATGCATGTCTTACTGGCTTCGACATTTACAAGCAAAAAATTTAGTGGCAATTGAAACTCAAACATGCAATACCTCCACTGCAGTATGACTTCAATATCCAGCTCACGGTCTAAATCCTCAATTTCTTTGTTGTCATCCACTATAGCTCGATTGAGATCTGACTTGAGCAGTGAAACATACAACGATATATACTTTTTTCGCAATTTGGCATACTTCAGTACCTGATCCCATGATAATTTACCACTGCCAGCAAATATTGATATGGATACTTGTTCATTAACAAGAACAATAAAGCAAGGAAACAAATTGTTAAAAAGATGTGGATTAGACTATAGATCCTTTCTTCCTTTAGAAAAGTATAGTCATCTGGTATCAAACTCAAAGAAACCGAACTGGAACCCGGTGTTTACGTGAGAAAACATGTAACATCTAACAAGAAGGGAATAAATATAAAAAGATCCGTTGACAGCACCCTTTTCAGGAGGTAAAACAGAGGCATGAGAAATGTCTATCAATTATGATATAGTACACATGAAAATAACATACAAGGTAGTATATGGTAAAGTTATTAAAAGGATGCTGGTATCTTCCATACCTTTCCTTCTTTGTTTGATCAGAAATGGCTTTATAAGCATACTGCCACCACAGCCTCGGGTTCGATTTTACTAAAGCAGTGGGACGGAAATGAGCAAATTTCAACCGCTGATTAAATGTAGCGAAATTATCAGCTAGCTTTAGAATATTCTCGTATCCATCCTGCACGAAGTAATTAGCAAGCTTGTTAAAACATAATGTTAAAGTTATATGTATTTATAATTAGTCGATCATCGAGGTTAACCTTAGATAAGCAGAGTGTGACATCATCTAAAATCACTGCTGCTTTTTGTAAAGGCTGAGTGCTGCTAATAGATGCATTTTGTCGCTGCTTTGAATATTTTGCGTTGCCAGACACTGGCTGAAGAATATAAGTGTGCTCCTTCAAGACGGTATCAGGTTTCCCGTCATTTGTACCAAATCTGAAAACCTGAGTGTGGCATGATAAACAATTAATTATTGAATCATAATAATACATGACACGTGAAGGAGGGCTGGATATCGTACTTGAACCCACTCTGAAGGAAGCAACAACTCCCATGGTCTATTAACATACCAAGGGCTGATCTCAGAGTCCAAATAAAGAGACAGTTGCTCGAGTTCAACAGACTGCAAAAGTGTTGGCAAGATATAAATAAAAGATGTCTTGCCATAGTGGGTGAGATGTTTTTATTATAATGGAAATAAAACATCACGTGATAATTCTGAAAATGGCACTATGTATGCGTTTCCAGGACAAATACATGAGCTGAAGGAGAATGACATACGTAGATGTCACTATAATTTCTGATGGTATATAAAGGTGCACATATTTATGCTTCTCCAAAACAAATACAAGAGCTGAAGGAGAATGTGCACATATTGTCAAAAAAAGTATATGTAGTGCATCGGTGGTGAGATTTATTTAACATTCAAAGTAAGATACTACCTGCAAAAAAGTAAATTTAACTAAACAATAAAAATACATTCATACAAAGAGACGAACAATCTAAAACATTGGAAGGAAAAGGCCTGCCAGGCCACTGGACTACTTTAACCGATTTCTCATAATGTGCGAGCTCAAAGGTTCGCTAAAAATGGCAACTATTTTCAGTAACATAACAGAGGAAGGCTGTGTACAAGCAATTTCTCAAGTTAATGAAGTGGTAGGTAGAAACCTTCTGAATACGCTCTAAGGCACCCCCCGTAGCAAATATCTCATTTCCATGGTCATCAACAGTTATGGCAGACAATTTCTCCAAGGTTAAACCAGCTGCAAATGCATGGCCGGGATGGCTGCAATTTACGACGTCTTAGTTAAACCTACTGACAGTGAGTACCTCAATCAAATGTTTGCTTACCTCTCAGAATCCTCATATCTGATGTGAATATTTGATATTGAAAGCTTCAGGTTACCAATCACTGTGTCAATTAAGGATCCCAACCATGATTTGTTCTACAAACATAAGAAGGAAAAAGAAGAGGTAAAAGCAGTGCACATGACCAGACATTATGCTTACAATCTCATTACCCCCAAAGTCAGAACGCTTGTTTAAGAGTCTAAAACTCTAGCTTCCAACATTTGATGCTTCTCATATTTGGCAACATAATTTAATGTGTCAAAATGAAGGACGGCCTACAAAATAGGTATGTTGATGGCAACACAAATGTTTAATGCAAAAATAAAGGTATAAAAAGCAGATTACTGAAAGCAATTTACGACCAATCCTTTGAAATGGAAATATAGAGTTCTAAAAAACTCCAATAAATTAACCTTTGTAATTTGAGCTCTTCATAAAAGCAGTATCGGAGTTTCACAAGACAGCAAAAATTTACCATTTCTGATTTCAGTTCTCTCGTCTTCTCCAGCAATGCCATCTCCATTTCCTATATTTATAAACATATATCTATAATATACAGACCAATGGAAATGTAGCGAAGTTTTTAAGTGAAAATAATTTTCCTACCCGCACTCGAGATCTCTTTGCTTCTTGGACAGCATCCTCAGTACAACCTTCAACGTCAGTGGCCGGTTCAGCCAACAGAAAAATTCGATCGAGAGAGACTAATACGGGATCTTGGCCAAGTCTACTCCAAGGCACCTGCAATCAGAATGTAAAAAATATTTGCAACAGAAATAGTCACCTCTGAATGTAAGAAAACAGATACCAGAAAACAAATTAGATTATGAGTATAGCACTTAGTTTGAGTGAAACTTGTACTTAAGTTATCCAGAAAAAGCAGTAGGACTTCATTATTGTCCAAAACTATAGGCTATAAAACCGTATGCTTTTCGTTTGAAGTGAACTAAACTAAACTAAAATAGACACTAATTATGAGACAATAAGACCTGAACTTAGGCCATGTTCTTTTGCACTTAAATTTTAAGTAAATAAGTTAAGTTAAGATAAGATAAGTAAACTTAAGTTAAGTTAAGTCCATAAGTGCTTAAATTACTATTCATCACCACACCACCACCACCAACAACAACACCACCACTCCCTACCACCATACCTTAACATCACAATCACAATATCAAAACCACCACCACCACTTCAACAACCTACCACCACAAAAATACTACTATCATCACAACACGACAGCAACCCACCACCACAAAAACACCACACCACCACAACACAATACAATAACAACCCACCACCACTCCACTATCACAACCACCACACAATCACATTATCACCACCACCACCACCACAACACTACCACTACCCCCTAACAACACATCCACCACCACGAAAATACCACCATCACCACAACCCACCACCACCACAACATCACCACTCCACCACCACCACCCTACTACCTTAACATTACAACCACCACACAACAATATTATCATCACCACCACCCCACAACAACACATCCACACCACCACACAACCATATTGTGATGTTAAAGTAGTGTGATGGTGGTGGTGGTGGTGGTGGTGGTAGTAGTAGTAGTAGTGTAGTGGTGGAGGTGGTGGTGGTGTGAATGTGTTGCCCTAAACCCCACAACAACACATCCACACCACCACACAACCACATTGTGATGTTAAAGTAGTGTGATGGTGGTGGTGGTGGTGGTGGTGGTGGTAGTAGTAGTGTAGTGGTGGAGGTGGTGGTGGTGGTGGTGGTGTGAATGTATTGTGGTGGTGGTGGTGGTGTGGTGATGGTGTTGTTGTGGTGATGAATAGTAATTTAAGTACTTAAATTAAATTAAGTAAACTTAAGGTCAAAAGAACAGTCCCTTAGTTGAACTGAATTAAACAGGAATCATGGATTGTAATTAATATCAATATAAAGCGATGAGGAAAACTGTAAATCTATACCCATAAAACATTGAGTTATATGTACCTGAAAAGACTTGTGAACCGACTAAGAAATCTATAAAATAAAAAAGGCTCACATTCTCGATTTTAGGCAAAGCATTTTTTTACACACTAAGCTTTTTGACCATTATGAATATGACACAGATTATTACTCTTCTATAAGTACTAACTTGACTAGAGGCACAAAAGTAAAAGTTACACCATAATGATTTTTTGTCAGTATGTAGCTCTTTTTGAAAACGATGAAGATAACGAACAAAAATAAGAAAAAATCATAGGTAAACAACATCAAACGGTGTAGTAAGTTTTTAATTTTGTAGCCGACACTGAATACAACATGTTTCCACTAATTTATGGTTGGACCGACAGTTACCAAACTCCGCTTGTTAGTGATGCTGTCTACTATTAAATTTTAACTAGTACAAGTTATCCTAAAAGGATTCCTGCCTGGTAACTTATGGTCCACATATCTTTCCAATGATCCATTTTATTGCTGATTATATAAAGGCATTAGTTCCATATGCGAGTGAACCCTTTTATGATTTTAGCCACTACTTGTCTTCAATGATAAAAATGACAGCTTATAATGTGTTTACATCTTATGATTATATTTTGAATTTTACTATATATGATACTAGCACAAGTACATCCTGTCACCAACTCACTTTTATTTTTCTTTGAAAAAAATGTTTACTTTAAGAGGAAGGGATAGTGAGTAGCATCGTGACAAAGGCCAAATGTATATCTGTATTCATACCGAGATGAAAGCATCCTGGATACAAGACCACAATTTATTGTTTACTTGCACAAAAGAACTTCATTTCAACCAATTAAATGTGCCACGAAATCAGATAAATTAGCCGCTGAATATACAATATCTAATTTGGAAAGACAAGTATACTGATAAAAACAAAGAATGAAAACTGATATCATTACCCTAATTGACAAGCAGCATTTTTATTTGCGCTGTAATTGACAAGATTCCACTAACCTTCAGCTTCACAGAACCAAGAAATCCAGCCTTCACTTTCACGGGTAGATTTAGTGCATTAAGTGCCTCCGGCTTTAGCTGCATATTTGTCAACTCTACGTCTCCTGATTTACAAAGAAAAAGAGGACTGCTGTAAAAACAATGTGGCTGAACTTCAAACTAGCTTCCTAGGCGAACATGTGTAAAACAGGACAAGATAGATATGGAGTGTCTTACTGCACAGACTAACTAAAGTAAAAATATAATAAGATTTCAAGTGCCAATTGAACATAGATGCAGTTAACAGACCTGATAAAGTAGTCTGCCAACACTCAATAGTGTATCAGCAGCTCTAAACCTCTCACATCTTTGCTATAACATAGGGATCCGGCAGCTCAAATGATAGAGTATTTTTCAGTTTATAGTGCTTAGTCTTCATTTTCCTTTGATGTCAGTTTTTTGTACCTTTTAAGAGAGTTGTCTGAGTTCATATTTGTTAGTCAGGGATTTACTGTTAGAGCTTGAACTTCGAACCGTAAATTAGTATCTGTAATTTTAGTTACTCTCCAAAAATTGAAAATTTACTCGCTGCCTTTTCATTCTATGCAAACTAACTCTACCCAAATTTACCAGTCTATAGGCTGTAGCTTGTTGATGATGAACCTTGTAAATCAGAATGTTGTTTTTGCCTCCACCATCATAGTTATTTTGGCATTAATTATTATACAAAACATTAATTCCATTCAATTAATTAGACCGCATTGTCTCGCAAATAATCTTCATTTTAGTTCAGTAGAGCTCAATGTCAGCTTAAAAGAACACATCATAGGTGCATTGAACCACGAACGCTATAAACATTAAATGGAACACTTTTCACTCAGACTGGACACTAATTCATCTCCCAAATTCTTTACTGATATAACTATGTTTCACCCCGCACATCATCAAAGCAAGTGGATTGTGAAATTAAATGTTCAAATGAATTCCGACTTCAAGGTGACAGAGGTGCACACAAAGTGTCAAATAAGCAGCACAAGTATAAGAATAGAAAAAATACTTTCTCCGCAATTACAAAGTCAGATACAACATAGAACAGATCCAGCATAACCAATGACCCACTTAAATAAATGTTGGCTTGTCAAAACAATATAATGAGGCATCAAACGCCTCAACAGTGCAGAGATCATCTCCACTTACTGAACTTCTCCAGCTCATAACAACCAATCACAGAGACCAAGAATAAATACGAAAACACAATGAAACTAGAAATGAGGCATGTTAACCACTGTTCGTTTACATTCCAAAACACCTCTCTAACAAAATGCCAATTAACCCCTCCAATCAAATGACATCCTCGTTGACATCACCACCAGCCTCACATGATCCCGTTCTCAAAATACGACAGCCAATGACCAAATCAAACAGGAAAAAATCGAAAACAATAGAAGCCAGCAGAAAATGAGCAAAAAACGAACCTTGCCAGACGCTGATCTTAAGCGCTTCTTTATTAAGCCCTCTGACATAGTTCCCCAAGTACTTCTGTAAGAAGTACGCTACCTGATCCTCCAACATCTCCGCCGACTTCGAAACTCACCGAATAGACTCAGCTTCCAGTCCGATCAATCACGATCTTGGTTCGCGATAGCGTTCATCTTCGCAGAGTAATCTTCACCATCCAAAATTCAATTTCTGGACGGAAATCAGATGTTGGAAGACGAAGAAGAGTAGAAGCATAAGGCTTACTTCTCCAGAGAGATATTTGTTTGGGCGACACGATTCAAGGCGGATTGCCACATGTGAGGTGCTTCGGTACTGACAAATACACCAACCAATGAAAACACAAATGTATTGTCAAAACTGAAGCTCATTGGTTTGACCCGAAGGTTTGATGAGGACGTACGCTATTATGGTGTACCCGCGGTCAGATAAGAATACGTTACCTTTTCATGGACCCTCCATTTAACCACAAATAACGAAAATGCCACTCGTGGGGCGGTTAACGATCGTGACATGACTCTCCAAAGGTGCGGTGGCAGATCCGCGCTGCGAAACGCATCGTACATGTTCCGACGTCGTTCGAAATGGACTGGGCCTCGGCCCATAAACACCAAGCCTGTCGTGAAACAACTACTAGCAGACTTTGTCTCTTTTCTCTTCAAATTTTATTATTTCGTTTTTCAACGCATTTTGATTATTAACTGAGCTAGCAAATTCTAGTGACTTCCCCTGGAAGAATCATTGGTTCCGTTTTTGGGCTGCCCCGAGTCTGAGAGGATCCAAGTCCTAAATAACAAATATTGTCCCATTTGGTAATAATTTCTTCCAAGAATGTTGTGGGCTTCCGTTTGTTCATAATGGAAGTATCTCTTGGCAAGAGCATACTAGTACAGTAGTACTTTACTGTCATCAACACATTTTGATGGATACATTTTTCAGCGGAAGAAGTTGAGAGGGTTGATGATTCAACATCTTGACTCCACACATCAACTATTCACAGTTATGATTTATGCGCTACATATATATCTAGCCAAACATAGCTTTCGGGAAAATATTATGAGATGAAAACAACAACCAAAAAGATGACTCATCTCTCATTCTCCGGTTAGCTTCTTCGTCTTCTGGAATTGGGTCGGGTCGGATCCGACCCGTAGGACGCTCGTACGGCTCTTCCTCTAGGCGGCCGCGATCGTACCTGAACGGAACGAGTAGCTCTCGGCCTTGTTAGCATTCGAATTCTTCTGCAGTCCGGATCTCATCGACGACGAAAGATTGCGATGCTTCTCCTTCGCCTCATCCATATCGATCTGCTCCTGCCGGCACTCCTCGCTGCAAAACGGAGTATCTCCTCTGCAAAAATTCACAATCTCCCATCAGAAACTCGAGCAGATCCATACGGACTATCCAATCAATCAATCTCACGAAGACAGAATGAAAAATCGAGATGGAAGTGGAAGCATCGGATTTACCTGTACATGAAAATATCCTCATCGCCGGCGAGCGATTTTTTGCAGAGGTGGCACGATTCGAGGAAATGAGGCTGGCGGTTGTCGAATCTGGTGTCGTACATCATCACAGTCCTCGGAAAGGAAGCGTATCCGGAAGAAGAGATGCTCCTCAAGCTCTTTGTCCGGTTGTAATGACACATCGAAGATCTGCTCAGTCTACGATACTCGTTGCTAAAAGCGCAAGCTCCAGGGAGATAATCGTCTTCATCGTCGTCGATAAAGCAGCTCCTTCTTCTAGGTATCGATGCCATGGACGGCAGTATAGTGAAATAACGGTGAGAGTTCCGGAAGTTATGGAGTGAAGAAATCAACACAGATCTGCGACGGAGGGATGAGGAGAGAACAATGTGGAAGTTGCTGGAAACTGTGTATGGACTTTTGCAGGTTTATATGGAGAAATCAATTCCTCACGAGACATAACTACCCCTTCGAAACATTACTTTTGCGAAACTGCCATTGGCTGCGAATTTGACGTATTTGGGCGATTGGTTGGGTTGGGGAATTGGAACGTTGGGAGGGTAGAGATGGAATATGGCGTGTTTCAGTATCTGACGTCGTAGTCACCGCTGACGTTATAGGTGCTATTAATTACGGAAATGCCCTTGAAGTCGATGTCGAAATTATTGTGGAGTGGAGAGGGAATGAAGTGAATCAGTCTCGTTTTGTTGCGCGTCGATATCAAAGCATTGGAATAATAACCCCACTAGAAAGTGTGCAAGTAATTTTTAAGTTAGAAATTAGGAAAAAACACAAAAACTAGTTCACACAATCACAACACCTCTTTTTGTCAAAAGTTCATTCCATAATAAAAAATTGAAAATTTATGAAACTCGTAAAACAAATGAATCAAGTTCCAGGTGGTCTCGATTCATTTATGTTTGTTTACATTTTTTATTCTACTGAAAATTACCTGTGAATCCAAAAAATAATAATGAATTGTATTACTTTTTATTCTAAAATGATTACTATTTTATCGTTAAGGCTTTGGTTCTTTATTACTTAAATGTTCACTTAGTAAAAGTCGAAGATCATCACGCCACGCGTCGGTGATCGACCAGTAATCAATTATCTTATAAATTCATGATATTAATTAAATTTAGCCGTAATAGAGTTAAATTTATTTATTTATCACTTTTTCAGTTTAAAAAACAAGCACTGTAGTATTTTTATTTAGTTTCAATTTTATGATGTCGAAATCCTTGCTTCGTTTAAGTTCTTAGATTTAAAATATACAGCTATTTAAATCTTGATAGTATATTTTAATAAAGAAGCTCAATATGATGATGATGTAATGTAAAATATAATCACATTGTGCTTTACATGGCATGATGCTTGGATAAAGACATGATATTACATAAAGAAAGAAAATCCAAGAAATGTGAAATATAATTTAGTTTGAGACATTTCTACGTCTTGACATTCTAACCAGGTTTTTGTATTACCGCAACAGGTTGGGATTGGTTACCATGAATGCAAAACCATCTTATTGATTATGATGCTGATTATTGAATCGTACAATATGAACCTATTGACTTGCAAATAGAGTGAAGAATTGGCGTTTGTGATCATCCTGCAAGTCAAAGGAATTTAATTTCAAAACCATAGACTTGGTCACGAGAATCAACCCATCTCTTCAACTACTATACAATAATGTTAATTAGCAGTTAAATTCAACCCACACACTTTGCATGTTTGATTCTTTCACAAATGGAAAGGCCTGAATTCGAATCACCCAAATCGTTAAAATTCCTGATTCTTCGTCCCAAAATTTAAACTGCAGTTTGTCACGTGCCCTCACACATTTAGTTACACAGAACGCACTTCAAATATATTATTATCATTTTGATAAACCAATTGCTTCTCATATAAACTTTGGATGCATATAATTTATACTTGTACTGACTCGGTTGCATATTGGTTCAATTTAAATGGAAAGGCCTGAAAAAAACGGTACCGTTTCGTTTCAATTGTCCCTTACTTTTAAAAGGGCCCCTATACTGACGTGGCGGGCCCCACATCTCCATGCCCTAATAATTTCCCACCGTTAGAAAATCAGACAACCTGTTTTAATATTCATAATGCACATACTTCGATGCCTTTGTTTCCTACGCACCCACATATGACTGACCGGCATAAAATGGGCAGCCCGGTTGATCTCTTACAGGTTACAACACACGTGGCGTGTACCTCTTGGCTTCACTTGCATGGTCGATCACCGACGCGTGGCGTGATGACACGTGTTGTTCCCTCACTGCTCCAGGAATCACGAGGGTAGAGGTCGAAATAACATCAAACGGCGCCGGTTTTGGTAAACAACAGTGGGTATTTTTATTACTAGTTGAGGTTTTTATTTAGAAAAAATTGATTAATATAAGATGATGATTTTAAATTCCTGAAGATCTGGAGAATACAATTTTAAATTAAGAACAGAACTTTATGGGACAAATGGGTGGATTTAAATAAACCAGTTCAAATGATTATGACTTTATATATTAAATTAATCGAATAGCTATGCATAGTTTTCAGATGCTTGATTTCAATTCACTTCAAAGGAAATAGTCCAAATCGACTTATTTGATACGATAACTGATTTCAGGTTTCTTAACTCCAATTTATATGTGATATTAATTCAGTGATTTAACATATGGAAATTAGATTAATATAACTGAACGAATTGGAAAATAAATAATTTTTTTTATTATTTTCTTACATTATAGTTTTTGACCTCATACGTCGTCGTACCGAATTGATTGAGGAGAAAACGGAATGCTAGCGGGCCCTTGCGATGTAAAATATTGTGGGCTTAGAAATGAACAATCTCAAGAATAGCCCACATTTGGTTCTCCATTGCTGAAACGCCTTTTCTACGATCAGAGAATACTGTATTACCCTAATCATTATACCATTGATAAACATAATCTGAAAAAAAAAAAAATCAGTCAAATTCAAGATGAAATGCGCTACTGAAGTCGGCAAGACGACATCAAAACTGGTAGATGAATCGACATTTACGAAGAAGGGATGGATAAGACAAGTCAAGAAACAACGATCTGCTGCATAATTTGAACGATTTGTGATCAATTTACCTTTATGTATGCTTATTGATATTCATTATAGACAACAAATTTAAGTTAATATTATTTGAGCCTACTACTCTCATCCATTGATCGAAGTTAATGAACGTTGTTCATTCGTTTTAAGTTTGTAACTTAAAACAGATTTGTACTCGATCGTAGCTCACTTATTTCGTTTGCTCATGTAATTAATTACTCATTCCAACGGTGGATAGGAAAAATATATGTAACTTTCCGCTTTGACGTTATATATTAGAAATGAGGAAGTTGTGCTTTTGTAGGGGACTGACTTTGTCGGCCTAACATGAAGAAAATGGAAACTTTTTAGACTTGTAGATTTTGACAGGAGGATCACACACACAAGTTTCTTGACCAAGTGGCGTCGTTTCAAAATATCACATTTCAAATTGGTACTTAAATATTCAGCGAATGTCACCTTTTGACAAATCATGGGTTGCATCTGCAGCTCGTTATGGTCATATTTATGTGCCAGTCAGATGCCAAATTATAAAATCAAATGTTATGGTTTGTGGATCAATATAACTAAACTAGGCGAAGAGTTAATGAATATAATTTGGCAGACAAATTAAAGCCTGCAAGAAAATACCAACAACTAACATTTTAGGTAGCCAGCCACCCTCTTCATGTTGGTCCCTCGTCTCGTGCGACGACTTACAGGCAATTCTCGCTGCAAGCTCCCACCATTATCTATTCAGTTTGGTCCACTAAATTAACCAAACTCGATCAATCAGGCACCCATATACATCTAATTATCAAGCCAGCTTTATTTATGCTTGTATTCTTTTCTGCGATCGAATCAAACATCGGTACTACCAGTAGCCCGGCCGAGCACCATTATCAGTTCTGATTGCCGCATATGCCTTGTCCAATTCCCGAACAAAAAATAAATCATGCAATCAGATTCACTGATGTAAGATAATTTCACCAAGTGAACAATCTGCCGGCTTTTTATTTTCACTTCACCCATTCTTCAAGATCCAAATAATGGGTCATTACCAATTGCTTTATTTTTGCAATTACAACCTAAACCATTCTTAAATGTGCATGTTTTAGCTTTTCTAGACTATGTCCACTACCCTGTTAGAATCCAGTCATTTGGTCTTTCAATCAAACCCTAGTTTCCCACTGCCCAAAACCAAAAGCCTTGACCCATTTCTTGAAAAATATGAGCTTTCCAAACATGCATTATCATGGAATTTGTGTAAAGTATTTAAAAGAATTTATATGTAAATTTTTTATTCACTGAAATTTTAAAAGATAAATTAAAAAGTATAAATTAAAGTACAAAGTATTTAAAGAATTAAAGAATTTATATGTAAAATTCAAAACCCGTGTGGTCATGTACACATCCTCTGACCTTGCCGAGAGGTGAAAACCAAAAAGATTTGACCCAAGAAAAAAAGTCAAAGAAAGAAAATAGGAAGAGTATGATTTCGATTTTCTTATTAAACAGATTTATATTATTTGAATTGTTAACGGGCCTGCCCATACGGGCCAAGCCCATCTAAGGAAGAAAAACCTCCACGCTCGAGTTCTTCATCTTGAAACAGTACGGACAAGCCGCGACGGCGCCGTCGCACGCGGCGCAGATGCAGAGATGTCGACACGGTAGCAGCACCACTGACGCCGGCTGTCTTCCACACACCTTGCAGAACGGACCGAACCTCTCGGCTTCTGCCACCACGACGCGGTCAGGATCGATGTACACTGACTCAGCGTCGTCAGCTTGTCCTTCCTCCGCTCTGTCTCCGCTGCTTCTTCCTCCGCAGTTGATTAACGCTTGCTGTAGCTGGGATTGCAGAGACGCTGCTGCTGCTTCCTGCGCGCGCGCCTTCGCTTGCCAGACCTGCGCTTCCATTGCGAGCTGCGCTGCTCGGGCTTCTAACTCAGCGTTGTGCCGGACGGCCTTTTCGAGTTCCGATTGTTTCTCCCTTAGTCGACGCAGGAAGTATTCTTCCGCCGCGGTGACCAACAAGCGGTACTGCCGCTGGCGTTTCGCCGATAATGCTTGCCGTAACTGCTCTCCCTGAAAAGTTCAAACTGAAAAAAATCAGAAAAAAATATCGAGGAAAAATGGAAGCACTGGAGATGGATTTGATTGGTACCTGGAGGTGTAGTAGTTGATTTATTTCGTCCTGTTGTTGCCTCATCTGGCAGTTAATGTGGTCGGAGAGGAATGAGGAGGGATGGTTTACATTGGGATTGATTTGCTGCCGTTGGTGGTGATGGTCGGAGAAGGATAATTTCAGGCCGGTGGAGACGAGCAGACTCTGAGGAGGGTGGAGATTATTACTAGCGTCATGGAGTTGGGATATGTCCACGATTTGAGGTTGTTGTTGTTGTTGTTGCTGAAGCTGAGGGAGGAAGCCTGGGAAGGAATCAACGGGAGCATTTGTGATAGCAGAGGACGCGTCTCTTCCTCTCTTCCGTGGATTTCCGACATTGCTGTGATTGACATTTCCATTCCCAAATCCACTGTTGTTGAGTAGCATCATGTTTGATGATTGGATTTGTTCCAGGCAGGGCTCCCCTGGTTTGGCTTTGTCAGAATCCTTCAAAGCCCTGTACACACCAGAATCAAATGAGACCCAGGTTGATAACGAGGTAGAAAGCACATAACAGAATGGATTGGAGGTTTAGGGTGATGGGATAGATGATCTGACCTGTTGAGGAAGAGGGCGTTGGAGGGGTACTGAGCCCGAACCGCCATTGATGTAGTGAAAGGTCGTGATGTGCAAAACTCGGAAGGAGGTTTGTTGAGGAATGTAATGAATTGGTTGCTGGGTTTAGGATTTAAAAAGAAAGCAGATTTGGAGTAGGAGATGGAACCGGATGGAAGGAATCAAAAGGCAGCTTAACAGCAATTAAAACGCCATTGAATTCTCTTCTGGGTCATTCTGAAAATGATCATCATCTTTGAGCTGGATGGTTAGAAGAAAAGGCTATGGCTATGAAGATGGCTTTGTCTTTGCCGTCCCTGAAAATCGAGAGATATATAGGGAGAGAGAGATAGAGGGAGAGGTATTCACATAGAGAAAAGAACAGAGTGTGTTGATGGAGATGCTGGGGAGGCGATGAAAAGGAATCGGTCCAAGAGAGACTGAGAGACGTTCAGTTGGCCTTCTATCTGTCCCTGCAAATTTCCCCTTGATATCCTACCACCACTTTTATTACCTAATAATAAATTACTTTCTCTTGCCAGATCTAGTCTTGTTCCTGCCAAGATGACTTGCATTAGCAACAACAAGGATGTGCTGAGCTGGACAACATTTGAGCTGGTAAGCCCAACCTTTTATTTACTGCCAAGATTTAAAATATTATTTCCAAGAAACAGAGCAGCAGTAACTAGGTGTCATCTGCCTTTTCCTTTTGGCTTCTCTTTATCAACTTCTACATCCTCCTTTGATGCATTTCCCATCTTCCCTTTCTTTATTGATACTCATCTTCATCTGAGTCTGATTTACTACTTAACTCAAGGAGTGCCTGTGACTCGCTAACTAATATGTTAATCCCATTTTTGTGTTCTTTTGAGGAATTGATATTAGCGAAACTTTTCCGTTACTTTTGTCCGTAATGTAATGTCCCCCGTGCCCATGCCGAATGGTTCTCGTGTGATTAAAAATACGAGAACAACGGTGATGGATGATCTAACATGGAAACCAGTATATATAGAGATGGCCACCAATTCAATTCAATTCAAAGGTCTTCATTCTCCAATTGCTAGCAACCAACCAAATAATAATATCAATCAAATGTGCTCAGCTTAGCTTACTTGCATTGCTGTTCTAATTCAAGTATGTATTTAATTTTGGCCTTGGGTGGTCAAACCAAGATTCAGATTTATATATTTTTTGGAAAAGGAAATGGGTGATTGTGTATATGCATCGGCCTATGTGTAATCACTAGCACTATACATGGTGAAATGAAAACAAGAGGATAAATAACCAAGGAGGCGTGTGGCCCAAATTCAGTGAAAGAAAGAAACAGTTAAAGAGGAAAAATGGTGTAGTAAAGTTTAAGGGTGGTGATCTTCCCAAAAACCAAAATGGGAGGATCTTTTGACTTCTCCGTATACATGACATGATCATCAACCACATTTTTTAATATTGGATACAAATCTCTCTCTGCACCTAGACATATTAAAAATAGTACCATGGTTGATTGGCATAATGGGCATAATAGATTGACTGCTAGTCCTAGGTTAATAATACCAATGAGAGACGGATGGTTGAAAATTAGATGAAAAAGATAGGTAGGGAAAAGAAACCAAGCCAAAAAGGTGAGAGCCAAAGATATCTCATTCAAATGACACAACAAGCAAAGCAAAGAAAAGTTGGGAGGGGAGCCTCTAGTGGATTCTATGGCACAAACTTAGCTCTCCATCCAACTCATATTGCAATTTTATTGCATTCCTAATCTTCTTCCTACTTACAGACATCATTTTCTAGTCTATGTGGTTTTTGTTTCTTTGTCGTTGCTGGATTAATACTGTCATTGGATGGCTCATCCACTCTCCCATTTTTCCTTCCCATACTTTGTATGCTTTTAGAAAAACTAAACAATGGTATAAAGGTCACCTAATGTCACCATTCATATTGGTACATTTGCAGGTTTTACTTGATAGATAAAACTGAAGTTAGCGAGGCAGGCAGCCGACCAGAGCATTGAAAATAGGTGAGTAGTTTGAGCCAATTACTCTTCTTGTTAGAATACTAAGCTCACCATTTAGCCTTTCCATGACTTTCAGTTTTTTGGTTTTGGTTGAGGCTTTTAAATAGCCGCCAAGGCACTAATTCGCATTTACATAAAAAATTTGTATAGAAAATGGATAGAGTCTCTAATCTCAATAGGGTTAGTCTGCCGCTGTTCAAATAAGTCCGCCATAAAGTTTTTGACATATATATTATCAAGATCTGGAGCGGATGCAGGTTGACAGCTTGAAGGTTCCTGTCCCATGTTTTTGACAGTTTATCATCTTTATACTTAACTCGATTGACCCAAATGGAAAACTTCACCAAACTGATAATTAATAGCAAACAGTACCTCATGCTGCACAATCATACATGTTAAAATTAGTCATGAGTCAGATCACCTGTGCATTACTGAACTCCCTCTAACCCTCCCACCTCCCTGATCGCGTGATTATTGGAATCAGACCCAAAACAACATGTAATAACTAAATAGACGAGATTAGTTTGAGTATTCAATTTCGGGAATCTCTTGTTGTAAGGAAGACAAGTAAAGATGTATGCATGTGGTCACAGACTTTGGGACATCATTTAGTTTAATGAGAATGTCAGTTGTAGAAGCCAAGGGAGGTGGGTGTGAGTTATAAATTTATCATGAGCTGTGAGCTGCTGCTGCTGCTACTGCTACTGCTACTGCTTGTTATGTGTCCTTTTAGGCATCTCTTGTTGTTATGGCAATCACAAGAAAAACCCATACACACCATTAAAGTTATCCGTAACAAGTCTTTCAGCACGTCCTCATCATGTTGAGAGATATTCATTTCTAATATCTAGAATCAATTTACACTAATCCTGGTATCACAGACACGGACAAGTGCCGTATTACAAGAGTAGTTTTAACTTTTGAGTTACAGAGAATCGTGACAAAAGACTCATCAGACCCGCATGGACCTATGCATAAGTTGTCTGAATTGATGAATTCAAAACTGTGAGTAGCAGGGCTGGAACTTGTTTTTATCACTTAACTTGGCCAAGGAAGGAACATCAGTGGTCCTTGCACAGAACCATGAATGTTATATTAAGATGATCATCACAAATTTTAGAGATAGATCTTATGCCCATTTTCGTTCCTTTCCCATTTTAAAAAATTGATAGAACAGAATACAAAATCCCTCCTCATAAAATTAACAGCCAGTGGTCTGAGCACTGGTAGATGTTATCAATAAATGTCAAGCTCATTGACAAACTTAACACATAATCGTGGCGTGCATGCCAAGACGAGTCTAGTGGCTCTTCCGCTTGGCCGATGGGGTATCATTCAGGATATGTATTTTTTTGGTTGATGGGAGATGCCTATCATGACAACAGGCATAATTTTTGATGCACAACTTTAATCTTGAATATGAAGGCTCCACCCTACATGATCAAAAACAAGAAGAATATGAACATTATGACTGATCCATCATCTATACAAAATTGTGTAAATGATTTGTTTCACACGTCACTAATCCGCAGGTATTTGTCATACTTGATGACAACACGGACATTTAGTGCGGCTAGCTGTTAGAAAATATGATTAGATAAATCATAGTAACAAGTCCCTTGCCTCCATCCACCTTTTAAAATATCACCACTGAATGATAACAAAATGTCCAGGAGAACTTCCCCAGCTCGATATATACATCAATTTCAGTCTATATACAACGGAACTTAATCCATCGTCGTGTCAGGATCATCAGACTGAGACAGAACAATAACTTAGAGCTAGGCATTTAGTATCGAATATCTTACAATGTTTGAATTTTTCTTAAGAGGGAGAAACCAAACATGATGCTGAAACAGAGAAAATAAATTAACTTGATTGAGTTTTGTGCTGGGGCCACCGGCCAAGTTTATGGACATATTTTTGGTGAATAACAAGAACACGGTTCCAGGCATCAGTGACATAAATCCCTGTCATTTACAACCTTTTGGTTGCACTCATCATACTGTCTTAAATGTCCAAGCCATACTTTTCAGTTTTTCCGGGTTTAGAAAAGGTATACAATTCCTAACAAAAATGCTTACTCCATGTTATAACATAATCTTCATCTCACTCAATGTTAAGCGTTTAACGCAGGAAACCAAAGTCACCATGTCTGATTAGCGTTCTGTGGCGTTCAGCGCACCCTGTTGGCTGTAAGTACTTCAACTATGACGGCATGAATTTGATACTGAAATTTTCTATGGATATCCTTAAGGAGCTTCTCTAAACATGGGGACCATTAATCACAAATTTTCTATCAGCAGGACCATTTAATATGCGAGTATGTTTAGTATATATCGGTTTATGAGAAGATGGTGGAGGTAAGAATGAATGGGATAGGCATGAAGTTGGCATACAAAGATGCAACTCTTTAAAAGGGTACTGACCTGGTCTTTCAGATTTTTGTTTGCAAGTTTTTTGGGTGTGTGTGTGTTGGATTTTCTATGAGCCTGTGGGATGCAAACAAGGACCCAGCCAGTAGCCCTAATAATACCCTTTAAATGCCTCACCTCATTGACAGCTTCACATTATCTTTCTTGAAAGAAAGAAACCATTTAGTTTAATCCGCTAATTTCAAGGATTCCCTCTAACATTAATAACCTCGTTAACAATACTACCCTGTATTAGTATTCGAAAAGATTGAATTTTATCCCAGTTCTGACTTGGGGTAACTCCCGATAGTAAAATTCAATCTGAAATTCTTCTTTCATCTCTTTTTCTAACAATGTTAAATAGTTTGAATCCAAGTGAATATCTTGCAAGTAAAGTTTTGCGAGAATTATGACATGAAACTTGCCTGCTCGGACAATGTGACTTGGACCCTGTTCCAGAACTTCTCCTAGACACCAAATCTAAACGCACTTTAATCTTATAATCAACTGCCGCAACGCACGAATCAGAACAAGGAAAAGGTGACATAGTAAGGAAGCAAGAAAGAAAGAAAGACTAAACCTTCATTATTGTTAAACATGTGAAAGATAGCCAGTACAATACAAAAACTAGTATATGTATTATCGACCAAGTTCCAACCTCACCATCCATGGATCCCATACCCACAACCTTTCCCTATGCCCCTTGATCAAAGCATGGTATATGGCTGGCCAGTCACTCACTTGCATCTATCATTAAGTTTCTCACTTTCCTTGTCCTCCACGTTCCACCTTGCTTTGTTGCCACCTCAATTCTCCTTGTCTTTCTCTCCATATGCCTGGTTCAACTTCTTTGGCACATATCCCCTTTTCAAATCTCCCAATCTAAATCTATTTATATTTTCCACCTATCATTTGCAGTGACTTGGAACACAGATTTTTACATCTCAACCATTTAAATATTCTGTGTCCTTAACATGGAGGAGATTTATTAGATGGGTCTCTCATGTTTCTCAACTTTTTCGCTCTTGACCAACTTTTTTACCTTCCCATTCTGCCCAGAAAATCAAGAAAGTACTCATTGCAAGGAGCTTTCATTCTGTTGATTGGTCTGCATTTTACTGTACTCCATTGTCAACATAGCTTTTAACCTGTCAAGAAAAAAAAATACCCAGATGAACTTGGAAGAAAAGCAAGGCAAAGCTTTTAAAAGGGTCAGTTTTGAATCACAATTATAATCAATAGGTTCCCTCAACTAACAATTATTATATAGAGAAGATGATGTCCCAACCTATACGAGTAAATATTGTCAAGCCCCACTGCACCTAATGTTGTATGCTTACAAAAGAACTCGTTAGGCTTACGAGTAAGTATTATACAATTGGTAAGCTAAGGAGGGCTTGAAAATTTCAAAGCCGACTCTTATGAAATAATATGCAGTTGTGACCAAGATCTAAAAGAAGTGAGCTTAATTACATAGTTGTTCCCCAGTATGATACAATGGTATGGGATCCAGACACTTTGAAACAAGGCGAAATTCAATGTGCCTGGTTTTCAGATGGGGTGCCAATCTGACATCAGGGCTGAAACTGTCACTCTGCATCCACTCCTAGTTCAAAATTACCTCAGATTTTTTAGTCCCTAATGAAGCATAATGCAGTGCATTATTACACAAATGGGAGAGCAACTTTCATATGCCAGCACTAAGCATTGTTTGCATGATAACTACAAAGAACAATGATTCATATTTAACTAAGTTTTGTTCATACATGTTCCAGGTGGAGAGCATGTGACAGAGGGAAAGTTCCTAGAGATCAAAACAAGGGTGGAATTATTTTACTTTGGATGGTTGTGTTGTATCATTGAGATGTGTATAGATAGTGCCTTTGGTTGTGAGTGGCCATGCCATTAAAGCCAATCCTATACAGTTCTGCCTCTAAGATACATATCTTTACAATGAGATGATAACATCTCCAAAATCTTTATCAAAAGAATCAACATCCTAGGAGCACCAAACCACTGTTAAAAATATTGCCCCATACCTTTTTTTTTCTTCTTCTCTCTTATGCTGCTTTGTGTTGTCAATGACCACTCATAAACATCCCCATAAGCTTGCACATCATTATGCTCTCATACAATATTTAAAACGAACATAATCTCCTTAAAGTTCAGTAATGCAGTAAAGGTTTGAACCACAATTCACTAGAGGCCTACAAGGTGTGGATATTAAAACGGCAAGGGATGAGATATCGACATATAGATAGGCCCATCTCTCGTGGGGGGCCATGCAAATGTGAGGCAATTCTATAAAAAAGTGATGCTGATATGAGTAGGGAGAAAGACTAGAATGAAGAAATTGAGAGCATAAAGAAAGCAGTAGAGCCATATTTCAAGGGAAATACTCTAAATCAACTAGACACTATCCAACAAGCAGAAAACTATATAAGTAGAAAGAATAAAGCTAAAAAGAAAAGCTGTAATAAGTCCAATGCATGTAATCCAGGCTAACTGTGTCTGGATTCTAAAGAAACTTCAGGCTAGTTTCGCTATCCGTGATGCCTGTTATGTGCCTTTCAAGCTAGCTTGAGTGAACCTTTTTCTGAGAATAAGTATATTTTATCTGGCGAAGGAAGCACCGTTACATGTGAGGTGAAAGACTAGGGTCATCACATTCCTGCAACATAGACATCTCATGAGTTATGGCCTCCACTGAAACTAAAAATGCGAAAACAACAGGAGAAGAAGAAAAGTGAGGTGGCTTGCACAAGAATAATGAAAGAAAGTAACATTATTATCACAAAAAGAATTGAATTATTCTGTATGGGAATATGTTGTAGTGCATTTAGAATTTTAGATGCCTATACCCAGTTACCCTTAACAGAATATGAAGCGCCTATCTTTTCTTTCTTCATTCAAGTTCTTACCCAAAACGACCAGTCCCTAGTAACCTATTTTCCTCAAGCCGCATTCATATCTGTAGAAGAATTTAGATTCTTCAACGGTTTTGACAGCTTGTTACAGAAAACCAAGACTATAGTTCATTAATGAACAAATGAAAACACTCATGAGAAAAGGCAAAACTAAACCATAAATCAATTGAAACAGTCATAGCTTATGGAAACTACTACATCTTGATATACAAGGCCAATAACATCATAGGGAAAATAGTCTACCTCCTGATGTTAAACTATGACAATAACAATTCACACCCAGAGAGTACCAACTACAAATAACACCTTCAAGTAATCCATTAGGAGATTGCCATACTACCTTGTGAGTTATGATATCTGTAATCTCATAGATCTTCAATATGTTCAAGGGAAGCAAAGTGCAAGTCAATGCTACTTAGAGTTTCTTGATCAATATTCACAGTCTTCACCAACTTTGGCAGAGATAAAGAGGGATGTGAATTGGAAGAAGCCTCATGAGTTGCTTTCTCCTCAGAAGTCCTAACAGGGTCAACTTCAATTTGATGTTTCTTTGGCAGTTGTTTAAAGAGCTGGGACTTCAACTCCATGCAAGTTTCTAGATCCTCCATAGTCCGGGCTTTGTTTATTTTATCCATAAGATCATTCAAGGCTGAAGCTCTTTCGTCGCGCAGCATTTTAGCTTTTTTCTTCTGATTAAGGAAATCACGAATATCGTAGTCACCATCATTTAGCTCTCTCGTAAGAAATTTCCTTAATCCTGTATCAACAATCTCACGCAATCTTTCTTTAGAGTTAAATGCTTTAACTGAATTTGATTTTAGTCTCAACTTCAGCCGAGAGACGACAACCTCATTGTTCTCCTCAGTGGCTGTGTTCAGGTTTGGTTCATCATGATCAAGTTCTTCTCCAGAAAGCACCTCTTCTAATAAACTGATGTTCTGTAGGTAGCGATCAAAAGCATCATTTTCTGTCTCTAAATCTCTTTCTTGGTACTCCTTCAGCTTAGCAAACCTCCACTCATTGATATCAAGTGCTTCCTGATCGGTATAAAAATATAGTTAATCCCTCCACATATCAATTATAGTTAAAAAATGAAGGAAAAAAAAGGAAGATTTGCAATTCACCTTTCTAGTCAGTGGCTTCCTTGACTGTTGGATATTTAAATTACTGAACTGCGAAAACTGATTGGACAGTTGTCGATATGAAGGTACCCTGTGTGAGGACCTGAAGAAATGCCGGAAAAAGTAAATAAAAAGCAAGGCTCAACATTGAGGCATCAAACAATACATGCCTTTACACTCTCCTTTTAACAGACTTCAGCATATGAGTTCTATTCAAGTTGCTATGATTTCTGTAACAAAATAGTACTGTCATTTAAGTATGCTAATCAACAAGCTATCAATTATTCAGCGATCTTATCAAGTTTACCCTGATGGACTTGCTTCTTTTGACTGTTCATCAACTTTAGGAGAGCCTGCAGAGGTTGCTTTGTCCGGCACAGTGGCACTTTGTTTCAGAACTGCAGTTGACGAGAAAATAAAGCTCATGATAATTATATATACTCAAGAACACTTAAATTGATGAGGGTTCACAACTGTAAGATCACACAGTACAGGCTCATTAACAACGCAATTCATAGTTGGTACTGCAACTCCAAAATTCATTTATCGTTCTACAATCCCTACTTAGATGAAATAACAATCTCTAAATGAATGTTACCAATATTTCATCCTCTCAAATTCATCACTTAGCGACTAGAGGACACAATCATCACTCAAGGACAGAACATTAATCAGAGTCATACTTCAGCTTCAATGGTGGGCGAATATGATAATCACTCAGATATATTTCCAAAATAATGTTTACAGGATCATGCAAACAAAGGAATACAGATGCATGAATATAAATCTTGCATGAAAAACAACTTTTTATGAAGCGTGTAACTGAACTTTTGCATGTATCTGTAAACACTGAAGAAGAAAAAGAAAGGGAGCAAATCTTCTCGTGAGTCATAAGAACCACTCTAAGTTCAAAGACAATGTAACAGCAGTTTTCAAGTTTGAACCCTTCACTAACCACATCAAAGGCACAGGGAAAAATCAAACAAATGAAGTCGACATCTGATTGCAAGCTACTGGTAAGCCATATCAAAAAAGGACTTTGTATAATTCCTGCTTGTCAACTATGCACAACTTAAAACACTTCCCTATATTTATTATTTATTTATTTCACTCTTTTGACAAGGAAATTGAGGATATCAAAGAAGAAATATCCAAACCTACCGTGAATGTAACAAGGGTTCTGCGCTTTCGAGCAGCAGCTTTTGCAGGACTGGTAGGGGCACCTGCATCAACAATAGTAAGGTTCTATACATACAAACTCGAAATGATTCCGTGAAGAAAGTCTATGCTGGTGCATGGATAACATAACTTGCAAAAAGAATCAAGTGTTCTCTTTTACTCGACATAAGCACTATTGTACGCAGCAATACTGATGTGTTCTTTTAGGATTAAATTGAGTTAAAATTTCAATACAGCTCAGTTCAACTCAATTTTTTTTAATGAGAAACTTAACTGATATCCAAAGCTGAGAAAAATACTCATCCTCCAAAATATTTGTTAAACTATGTAGCATGGAAACAAGAAACGGAAGGACACCGTGAAGCGAAAACTCAGAAAATATAAAAAATGGAAACGGGAGGAAACGTGGATATGAATTATACATAATTTTATAATTTCTTAAAATACTAGAAATGTTTTAAAAAATAATTAATAAAAATAAGCAAGTTCAAATATTCTTAACATTGCAAAGTACAGTCATATCCAAACATAAAAACAAAGTCATAATCTTACAAAAAAAAAAAATTCATGAAAAAAACTTATGCATAATGCTACGTCTTCATGATTATCTTCAAAGAACACACTCTTCATAGATGTTACAGCCACTGTTTATCCACTATTTTAATTCAAAACACATCATTTCTTTTAATTACATTAATTGCAATTTTAAAACACAGTATTTAGTTTCCTGAGGTTTCCTTCTTTTTTTTTTTTCCATTTCCAAGAATTTCCCGCCGCTTCTGCGGCATTTCCTTAGGTTTCCGTTTCCAACGCAGAAACCCTCCCTTTTTAGAGGTTTCATGTTTTTGAGTTGTTCAATAATTACTCACTAGGAAGTATGGTAAAAATCATATCAATTAAGTTTCTAATATATAACCGAAATCAAGAATTCCACAACCAAGATCCAAGGGCCCCAACACAATTATTTCTTTTTAGCAGCCTCATATTTGCAGCCTGTAAAATATGTGCATCGACGTATATCAAACACAGTTGAGAAACTGTTCAATCTGTTGCTGAAACACCTGATTCAATTAAGAATGTAGTATAGACACTGATACAGCTGCATCCCAATGGATAAAAAATAGAGAAACCACAACCGTGCAGGGGAGAAGAAAAAAAACAGAATAATTTGAACAAAGAGAGAGAACATTGCTCCCCCTATCATGAAAGAACCCAATTTTTGAATAAACCATCAACCCAGACTACCAAACACTACTCTCCCCCACCTTGGACATCAGTTCGGTTCAATTGGAAGGCTGATTTCAGTTAATTAAATCCCCCTAATTCTTTCACAGCACAATCCGTATCAACAAGCGTAAATCCCTAAATCGAGCTTCAGTCACATAACACAATCCTTCTAGGGCACGCAAATGGTCAAGCAAACACATCAGCTAACTGGAGAAAGATCGTACCTTGACCGTGCGACGTTTCCGCACTGGATGCACTTGGGCTTATTCATGCCTCGAAGCGTTTTGGGCGCCCCCAGACCATCCACACGGTGCAATCTTGAAATGGTAGCCATGGCTGGTGGCGCCGAATCGGGACCGGAGGAGGGAATGACCGGCTGGCTTACACCGGTGTCGGTGCTGTTGTTGCTCTGGGACGGCGACGGCGTCGCCATGTGAGTTGCTACTCGTTTCCGATTTTACGAAATCGGACCCCGAATGCAATGGAGCTTCTCCCGACAAAGACGACGACGCCAAAGATTATTTATTTTACAAAAAAATTAAATCTTTAATATGTTTTATATTATTTATTTGTATGAAAATACATAATTATATGAGTAAATTTGGCAAATTCCACACATCCACGAACTTTAATTTCAAAGGGGTCACAATTTTGAAATTAATGATATGTTTTTTGACATTAATTATTTATTTTAAATATTTAATTTAATTTACGTACTTAAATTATTATTCATCAGCCCAACATGTCACTACCACAACACATTCACACCATCAACAACATCACCACTCCACTACCTTAACATCACAATCACAGTACCACCACCACAAAAACCCACCACCATAAAAACACTGCCATCACCACAACACAACAACAACCTACCACTATGAAAATACCACATCACCACAACACAACACCACCCCACCACCACCACAACACCACCACTCCACAGCCATTATCACCACCACCCCTTTACCTTAACGTGACAACCACATTATCACTACTACCACCACAACAACACCACCACTCCACTACCACCACAATCACCATCACTCCACTACCTTAACATCACAACCACAACACATTCACACCACTACCACCACCAACAACAAGCCACCGCCATAAAAATACCATACCAATACAACACAACAACAACCTAACATCACCACAACGCCACCATTACTACAACACTATCACCAATGTGAATGATTCACCACCAGCTTCACAACAACCCACCACTACAAAAATACTAATACCACTACAACACAACAACAACCCACCACTACAAAAATACCACACCATCATAATACAACAACAACCTATCACCACCCAACACCACCACCACCACCACCACCACTACCACAATACTTTCAAAACCACAATGTATTTAACTTTACTAAATTTATTTACTTAAAATTTAAGCGTAAAAAAAAAACGAAAAATTTTAAAACATAAATTACTTATGTGAAAAACAACTTTATAGAAAGACGTAAAGAGGAGCCTGAACACATTGGGAGCAAACAGTAAGGAGGTACTACTGCATGCTAATGGGAAAAAAAGGTTAAAGTGAGTTAGCAAAGCATTCTTTTCAGTGTAAAGTAACCGGAGGCACTTATTAGAATATGAGATAATTATAACTGGAAGATCGTTAAAAATCTGATACATATCAGCTAAATGTAATCATTCTTATCGGAATGAAGGAATCAGCGAGATCCATCTCATAAATTTTTAGCTCTGCTTAGGTTTGAAGCCTCTTCTCTCATGTCTTCCAATCAGGTATGGAATTCATAAGTGCGTTCTTGAACATGATAAATTATTATGACTTGCCAAATCCACAATTTCCCCGACCGACTGGGCTACAACATCAGCTTCTTCTTGTGTTGCTGACTCCGCATAAACACGTAGCACGTCCTCTGTGCTTGATGGTCGCACGAAGGATCGGCCCTGATGATATTTTGCTGCATTAAGAAAATTGAAAATTCATTACAATGTCTTCAAAAATTGCTGTGCAGCAGTTGATTTATGATTTGTTACTTCAAAATTGTATACACTATTATTACTCAAGAATTGTCAAGGACTTTTGTTCATTGAAACATTCAAATGGTCAATACCAACAAAATTTTGTTATCCTTGAATGCCATGCAACATCATATCAAAGTGCAATGCTTACCAACTTCAGTATTAATAAGTCCTTGAAGGCCTGTGGGGAGAACTACTTCAGTTTCTGCATTGTTTGTCATAAATGCAGCACTGTCTACAACTTTCACCTGAAGATCTGAAATATGTTTAGTAAAGAGCTAAACTCATAATTTAGAATCGACATTCCGATGAGAAGTACGAAAGCCCAGGTACAATTGTTTAATCGGCCTAAAAGATCAAGCATACGTTACGGCTACTAATCTACAAACTACTGATGGTAAAATTTCCATACCTTAAGCTGCCTTCTAGGCAGATCTGAATAAAGCTCACTCCATTTCTGGATTGACCATTACTCGTAATGTAAGATAGAGTGGAGCAATGTGTTACTCCATAATGATAGTAAAACATGAACTAGTGTATTTTGAAATAACTGAAGAATCAGAAATACAAAATCAGAATCGTGTTGAAGCTTGCTCGGTAATTTTCCTTAAAGCGTAATTGCCACCCTATTGTACGGGGCGTGGTTTGGCAACCGGCTTCCCAGGATACGACAACAGAAACCTCAAGATGGCTGCACCGACCAGTTGAAGCGAAACTGGATATGATGCCTTATGACTATCACAAAAAACAGAGAACTATGCTACTGAAGGAAGAGTGGAGGATTGCTGATTTCGAATTGGATGCTTTCAAAAGGAGGACGCGACCCTCCTTTTATAGCAGTCCAGAGCCAACCGCAGCACCACTGTGCAACTGCCCAAGAACTTCCATGTCGCAGCACAACTGCCTAAAACCGCAGCGCAACTGCCCAAGAACTTCCATGTCGTAACACAACTGCCTAAAATCGCAACGCAACTGCCCAGGAACTTCCATGTCGCAGCTCAACTGCCCAAAAACTTACATGTCGCAGCTCAACTGCCGAAAACTTCCCAAGCATGGGGAGGTTCGGCTGAACTTCCATGACCATTTCCAATAAACAAAACTGCGTAGTTTTGTAACATAGGAAATCGAAGTTTTTGAATTGAGTTGCTCATCTCCAAGCCCCTCAATTTTAATTCATTCGTTTCCAAATGGTTAACATGTGAGTTAGGAATTATAATTAATTCCTTATCTCAACCTTTTCTACAAACTAGGATAATGTTAGTAGATGGGTAGGGATGGAGTTATTTATATCACTCCTCAACTAGTCATCTCCCTCCATTCCGAACAATGTGGGAGAATGACACCCTTATGTCATTAGCTTCCACTCTCAAACTTGGTCACTAAATGGGCATCCCATTCTCTTCAATTTTTCCAACACAATGGTCAACATATCATGAAGATGATCAAGGTAAGGCTAGATTTGTGAGAGAGAAGATTTTAGATGAATATTGGTGGGAAAAATTGGATTACATTATTGGTTTCACAGGTCCAATATACGATATGACTCGAGTTTATGATATTGATAAGCCTTGTCTTCATTTGGTATATGAGATGTGGGATGTGATGATTGAGAAGGTCAAGAAGGTTATCTATGAGCACGAGCACGTTGATGAGTTAGAAGTATCCACTTTCTATGATGCGGTTTATAATATACTTGTCGCTCGCTGGGCCAAAAGTAACACACCCCTTCATTGCTTAGCTTATTCTTTGAATCCCAGGTGAAGAATTTATATTAAAGTTATTAATTTTAACATGACACATTTGCTTGATAATGAGATTGCTTGTATTTTTTGTATAGGTATTATAGTCCTGAATGGCTTACAGAGGATGCTACTAGAGTACCTCCACACAGGGATAATGAAATTTCTATGGAACGAAGAAAGTGTTTTAAAAGACTTTTTCCAAGTCAAGCTGATTACAACAATGTTAAGAATGAATATGCTAGTTTTTCTCTTGGAGGAGGGCATTTTGGTGATCCAGATGCTATTGAAATGAGGTACGAAATGGATCCAAGAAATTGGTGGGCTAACTTTGGAGCGGAAACGCCTTTTCTTCAAAAATTAGCCATTCGCTTACTTGGACAGCCTACTTATTCGTCATGTTGTGAAAGAAATTGGAGCACTTATGCTTTCATTCATTCTTTGAAGAAGAATAAGTTGAATCCAAAGCGTGCTGAAGATCTTGTGTTTATTCATAATAACCTTCGAACCAGCATATCTTGATAAAAGACTAAAATGTGGGATGTTGGTGGTGGTGATGCTGATGTATTTGAATCTTTAGAAGATAATGATACTCTTCATTTTGCTGATCTCTCCCTTGATGAGCCGGAAATGGAAAGTGTGTTTTTTGAAGATAATCATGAAGATGTAGCATGAGTTTTAACTCTCGTTTGGTTTTGTTTATGTTCAAATTATGACTTTTTATTTTTTTTTAATGTTAAGACATTGCAATCGGTTATTTCAATTAAGTATTTTTAATAATTATAAATTATATAAAAAATTAATTTAAATCGCCGTTTCCTGCTGTTTTCAATTTTTTTACTTTTTAAATTTGGCGCTTCCACGCTTCCTGCCGTTTCCGTTTCCCGTTTCCGTGCTACCTAATTTATCAACTTGCTGGCTTCTAACAGTCTTGAAGCAGCCTTCCGTTGTTCCAAGCCTGCTGAAAATTATAAATCAAGTGTCCAACATTGATGATAGGGACACTTAACATCGATCTTTCAGGATATCTCAAGTTTACCTTCGATTGAGGTGTGAAGCAACTCATTATTTAGGTTTTCCAGCCTCAATAAGAAGGTATCAGAAAAAAAGATTGTTCCATGACCACTGGCCTCAAAGTAGATACCAATGTCAAACTCAGCTGCCTTTTCATGCAAGTATTTCACTCCCGTTGGCGTAAGGACAACTTCAAGCCCCAACTCTTTCAGATACTTTGTTGATGCACCATTGGCATAAGCTGTCTACACAATGCCAAGACGTTTTCATTTATTGCATTCCCAGAATTCCCAAGAATGCTTAGTTGCGCCTTAATGAACAAAGCAAATACAGATAATATTTTGTCCCCATCAACAAGTGTAATCTTGTTGCTGCTTTTTGAAGGTACAAAAAAGTATACAAGGCGATCTGCATCCCCATCTACACTAGCACACCTGAAATATCACGACCATCCAATCATGTCTCTTATACATCTAATAACCATAAGTTCCTATGTGATTAAACTTTGCCAGCTCCATATGGGAATTGCACAAAAATATTACTGATAGGATCGTGATTAGTCAAAACACACTAGGTATAGGAACTGTTAGGAATCTAAACTTAGTTGGTAGGTATATGTACCTTAGATTATGAATGCACAGCGGAAATATGTCTAAAGATTATTTTATTAATCTATAGACTGTACAAATACTTACAACGATTTGTACACTTATGATAGTGTTGCTAACTATCACAAAACAAGTCACATAAACCTGATGATCCCGGATCACCAATCGCGACTTCCAGAGACAAGTACCTCCGACGATTCCCAATCGTCCACTTCGTCTCTCGCACTCAAATGCTAGCACTTGATCACTCGCACGGATGGCTTACACAAGATTATGCTATATACTGCTCTACACTCTTCGCAAGCTCTTATTCCATACACTTACTCCGTGCACTTACTCCATGCATTTACTCCGTGCATTTACTCCGTGCATTTTAGGTTGCCGTTGGGTTGCTTTTTATGAGAGCAAGAGTCGAGTTCACGACCTCCAACTACCTCCGAGGTTCTCGTCCCATGTCCTCGAACCTCTCCAACAAACTCCATGACTTGGTCCACCTCCTTGGCGACGCCAAATGAGTTCGTCATGTGTCCAACGTCTCTTCTCACGTTGTCCATGATTCTCTCAACTGCTCGGTTGACTCGGTTTCGACTTCATTTCCTTCAAGTCCTTCAGTGTCCAACACTGGTTCTTGTCCCTCGCCTGACTCTCTGACTTAGAGTCCTTCTGTCCATCCGATGATCACATCCTGGTACAGGTTCCTACACACTCAACTTAAAGTGTTAGTCGAGTGTTGTCATCATCAAAACCACATGGGGTACATGATCCTCAGGATCCAACAATTTCCCCCTTAAAACCACATGGGGTACATGATCCTCAGGATCCAACAATTTCCCCATTTTTGATGATGACAAACACCCACGAGACAAGACATAAGCTCAACCACAAGCAATACTAGTCATCTACCCACTGAATCATAAATGGGAACAATTCCCCCTAAGCCCAAGCAAGGACTTGCAAGTAGTATCAAGAACAGATATTTGAAACGATTCCCCCTGGATAGATATCCCACTGACTCTTCCCCCTTTTGGCATCATCAAATAAGAGTTAGATAGTTAAAACACATTAGCCATCAATAGAGTTAGTCAAAACATGCAATAAAATTGAAATCATGCAAACTTCAAAATTAACTGCAAAATGTCACGAGTGCATAAAGAGTTCAGGAAAAAACAAAAAGATTAATGCGGCGGGGAGCAAGGAATGGATGAGTCTATGATGGCAAAGGGTGTTGGCATTCTCTGATTCAGGTTCGTGAACTTGACCCGGACACTAAGTTCCCAACCCTGACAATAACTGTCACTGCCTTGTCGACTGCTTTCTTCACGGCACCAAACTCTGAGTTCAGCCGTGCCATTCCTTCATTCAGCTCTAAGATCCCATCCTCGATCTTCTGAAGTCTCCGCTCCACACTAACTTTTTTCTTCATTTTTAGGAACCTGATCCTCCTGAACATCCTCATCATGGTCTGAGGTGTTGCCTTAGTCCTGATCTCTTCTAGCTTCTCCAAAGCTCTTTGAATGAGGGCCTCTGAAGCATCCACTCCCTTGGTGCTTCCTTCAGGATTCGGTTCCTTCTCCGAACCATCTTGGTTCTCAACCTCCACCTCAGCAGGCGGACTGCTGACCTTTTCAGCAACACGAGACGCCTTAGCGCCTTCATTAACCTCCTCGCTGATTGAGTTCTCTCCACTGCCTAATGCAGCCACGTCCCCTTCTGGGACCACCAAATCATCACCAACAGTAACGTCCCCTTCTGGGACCTTCTCAACAACAATATTCTCCACAACTGGGATCTGAGACTCAGTAACCTTACCTGCAGTCTCCTGGTTCGAAGCTTCCACTGCTTCTGCTCCGGCGTCCGACGCCTCAGATGCAGCCACTGGAACTTGAATTGCCACTGCCACCGCTGGAGACAGGTTCTTCAGGCTTTATGATGCAGCATCGCCACTCACGGCCTTGTTGTTGTTGACATTGATGGACTCCATTGATTTGGACAGGTATCTGACATGTATTGGCCTGACTGGTACACATACCTCAGTGTTTACTCAAGTACCTGGATCTGGTTTCTGACCTGAACAAGTGAATGCCATACCCATACCTTTTCATAGACTCCTCAAGGGGCGTTGTGATGGATCGGCTGAACCGTAAGGGTTTATAGTGTAAAATACCACAACTGAAATCACTCATTTAAATCACACAAGATTTACCTCGAGTAGATTTTCCAAGTCTCAAATAGGCATGTGGCTAAGGTGGCTGGGTACACTTCCTTCATGCGGTTTGTGAGGTTCAAGATCCGAAAGGTACATAGGCTAGAAATAAAATATTTCGAGCACAAGCAACATGCAATCAATCTATCACACATTGACTGATTCACTACCTCAGGCTAACATGCATAACTACTCTACCCCTACTCTAACCAATCATTGAAGGTTAAGTTAGAGGTACCTCAACGAGTAGATATCATGCCAAGCGCCATTCTGAACTTCTCGAAAGACTCCCTGCTTAGAGCCTCGGTGAAAATGTCCGCCACTTGTTCCTCAGTCATGCAGGTCTCCATTGAAACAAGTCCATTTTCTACACAATCCCTAATAAAGTGATGTTTAATTTCTATATGCTTCATTCTACTGTGATGTACTGGATTTTTAGCAACACAGATTGCACTAGTGTTATCACAATAAATATGAATTTGATCAAAGAAAAGATTGAAATCACTTAGCTGGTTCCTCAACCAGAGGAGTTGCGCACAACATGCTCCTGCGGCAACGTACTCGGCCTCCGTTGTGAACAAAGCTACTGAGTTCTGTTTCTTGGACCCCCATGAGACTAGACATGATCCAAAGTACTGAGCCATGCCGGATGTTGACTTTCTGTCAGCTCGATCACCAGCATAGTCCGCGTCAATGTATCCTTCCAGTGTCAAGGACTTGTACCTCGGATACCACAGAGCCAGGTTCTTGGTTCCCTTCAAGTACCTCAGAATTCTCTTCACAGCCTTCACGTGTGATTCCCTTGGATCTGCTTGGTACCTGGCACAAACACAAACACTAAACATTATATCGGGACGACTTGCAGTTAGGTAAAGAAGTGAACCTATCATCCCCTGTAAAGTGTTGGATCTGTCCTTGGTGAGTTCTCGTCCCTGAACAGTGAGACACTGATAGAACTCGAAGTAGTCGAGGGCTTTGACTGATCAAGTCCATACTTCTTGACTACCTCGGACAGATACTTCTGCTGATGTATCCGAGTCCCATTTGACTCCTGCTTTATCTGAAGCCCCAAGAAATAAGTAAGTTCTCCAACCATACTCATTTCAAATTCACTCTCCATAAGCTGAGTGAATTTCTTGACCAATTCCTCACTGGTCGACCCGAAGACTATGTCGTCTATAGACCTGCACCACCAAGAGATGCTTCTTCGTCCTTAGAACAAACAACGTCTTATCCACGGCTCCTTGCTCATATCCATGAGCTATAAGAAAATCCGATAACCTCTCGTACCATGCTCTAGGTGTCTGCTTTAATCCATAAAGCGCCTTGTCAAGGACATATACCTGGTCTGGATGCTCTGGGTCTTCGAACCCTGGAGTCTGCTTCACGTACACCTCCTCCTTCAGGTTTCCGTTCAGGAACGCCGTCTTCACGTCCATCTGATGGAGCTGAATCCATGTTGGACTGAATAAGCAATGAGCAATCTAATAGCCTCCAATCTTGCTACCGGTGCGAAGGTCTCATCGTAATCGATGCCTTCCTGTTGATTGTACCCCTGTACTACCAACCGAGCCTTGTTCCAAACAATAGCTCCCTTCTCATCTCGCTTATTCCTGAAGACCCAACGAGTACCTATCACCTTCCTCTTGTCTGGTCTAGGTATAAGTCTCCAAACCTTGTTCCTCTCGAACTGATGCAATTCCTCATCCATCGCCTGAACCCAGTCAGGATCCTTAAGTGCATCCTCGACTGTCTTAGGTTCCATCAGGGACAAGAACGCAGTCTGAACTCGTTCCCCCTGAAACGCAGAATAGCAATGAAAATCTCGAAGTCTAGTATTAGGTTGACTAACCCGAGTACTTCTTCTTAGTGGAATCACATCTCCTACGGCTTCCGCATCATTGTTATCGCCCTCAGATACTTGATCTGGTTCAAGTACCTGACCCTGATCCTCATGTTGTTCATCCTGCACCTGTATCTCGGCTGGATCTTCATCAGCAACACCTAGATCCTGATCAGCTTCCTCCTGATCCCCATCATTACTCTGTTGTGCTGGAGCATCAATGTCATCTTGTGTGTTATCTGCATCTGGCCGTGCTAACACAAAGATTTCCTCAGCAGGATTCCCTGGCACGACGTTCTCATCAAAAACCACGTGTACACTTTCTTCGACTGCCCTAGCCTTCTTGTTGTACACCTTGTAGACTTTACTATGTGCTGAATACCCTACGAACATCCCTTCATCGCTCCTCGGATCGAACTTCCCAAGTTGATCTTTCCCATTGTTATGAATGAAGCACCTGCACCCAAATACTCTCAAGTGAGATATGTTAGGTTTGCATACCTTCAACAACTCATACGGAGTTCTATTCAGAAGCGGCCTTAAGTAGGCTCTGTTCACACATGACATGTCGTGTTCATTGCTTCTCCCCAAAACCTTTTGGGTAGACCACTTTCCAACAACATGGTCCTGGTCATATCTTCCAGGGTCCTGTTCTTCCGCTCAACTACCCCATTCTGCTGTGGAGTCCTTGGCGCTAAAAAGTTGTGTTGAACACTTTGACAAGCACACTAGCTGATGGACTGTGCGTTATCGAACTCGGTACCATGATCTGACCTGATACTCTTGAGTTTCTGAACAAGTGACGTCTCAACCGCCTTGGCCCGAGCTTCGAATTCCTCAAATACCTCAGTCTTAGAAGACAGAAATATTGTCCATGTGAACCTCGAATAATCATCGACGAACACAAACACGTACTTGTTCCCTCCTATGGACTGAGTCCTCATTGGCCCGCATAAGTCCATATGCACCAACCCCAAAGGTCTACTGGTACTCACTACCTTCTTTGGCTGAAATGAGGTTCTTGTCTGCTTACCCTTTGTACAAGCAACGGATACCTGGTCGGGTACATGACTCACTTCCGGTAAGCCACGAACAAGTTCCAGTCTCTGGAGCTTCCTCATTAACCTTAGATTCACATGACCCAGACGTCTGTGCCATAGGTTGGAGTCAGCTGTCCTTGATGACAGGCAGATGTACTCATCCGGATCCCACTCCGGATCAGTCTTGTACACTCCGTCTCAACCGTGCCTTTGAGAAGAATCTTATCTGTACTCAGAGACTTCACATAGCAACCATTAGTGATAAAAACAAATTTGTTGTTCCCACCTTGACAAAGTTGAAATACACTAAGTAAATCAAACTTCAAGTTGTGAACTAAATTCACACCATCAATACTAACTTTCTTATTTAAACTAACCATACCTGTTCCAAAGACTTCACCTTTACTTATATTTCCAAAAGTAATGGAACCTCCGGAATGCTGATGCAGAGAAGAGAAATGGTCCATCATTCCAGTCATGTGACTTGAGCACCCGCTGTCTACATACCAGGGACCAGTTCCTCTCTCCACCTCCGATGTTGATGACCTTCCCTTGGTCATAAGACACAAGTTCCTCCCTGAAGACTTGTTCCCGCACCGACTCCCCGAAGCACTGTCCTCTTCTGAATTTTCCCATGCTGCGATCATTGCCCTCTTGTCCTTTGATTTCTCATCATATTATTTCTCCTTGTTGGACTTATCCTTCTTTTTCTTCCAGCAGTCTTTGGCAAAATGACCCTTTTTACCACAATAGAAGCATTCGTCATCCTTCCCTGCAGTGCGCTTTGAAGAAGAGTTCTTCGAATTGAGTTTCTGGTTCGCGACCCTCAATGCCTTAGTTAGAAGCACCAAATAAGATTTGTCTTCTGTCTTTTCTTCAAACTCAGTTTCTTTCCCTTTAGATTTCTTGGACTTCCCTGACCAATGCAATCTGCTTTGCTCCTCTCTGAGGTTCACGTCCCTCGAGCTTGCATTTCTCAATAAGCATGTTGCTTTCGAGCTTAGAGACCAGCTCTTCTAGAGTGATTCTCTTTGTTTCAGGAAGAGCAGCCAAAGTCTTTGAAATATCATCCCATTCTGGAGTAAGTCCCTGTAGGAAGTGATGAGTAACCTCCCAATTCTCATGCTCCTTTCCCAGTCTTGACAGAGTTGATAAACATCCTTGAAGCCTTGAGTGGTAGCCATGTATCGCTTCGTCCTTAGCTTGACGAAGACTATTATACTTCATCTGAGCAGTGAGGATCCTGTTCCTCTTGACGTCTCCAGAACCATCATAGATTCTCTTGAGAGCATCCTAGACCTCTGATGGGTCTTTGTAGATTATGCTTTGTCAAGATCTCCTGGATCCAGTGCTGCATGAAGTACCTTCATAGCTCGAGCGTTGTTTTGAAGCTTCTTGAAGTCCTCAGTAGTGTAAAACGCTCGTGCTTTCTCCTTGGTTTTGTCTTCATCATTCATGATGAGTTGTCTACCTTGCTCAATGATCTGCCAGACCTCGCCATCCAGTGAGAGGACATGTTCCTCAAGTCTGATAGCCCATGAGTCATATTCGCCTGCCTTCAGTTTTGGAAGAGTTGCAAACGAATCACCTGACATACCTGCAATGCTAATCAAAATCTAGAACCAGCAGCTCTGATACCAATTGATAGGATCGTGATTAGTCAAAACACACTAGGCATAGGAACTGTTAGGAACCTAAACTTAGTTGGCAGATATATGTATCTCAGATTATGAATGCACAGCGGAAATACGTCTAAAGATTATTTTATTAATCTATAGACTGTACAAATACGTACAACGATTTGTACACTTATGATAGTGTTGCTAACTATCACAAAACAAATCACCTAAACCTGATAATCCCGGATCACCAATCGCGACTTCCAGAGACAAGTACCTCCGACGATTCCCAATCGTCCACTTCGTCTCTCGCACTCAAATGCTAGCACTTGATCACTCGCACGGATGGCTTACACAAGATTATGCTATATACTGCTCTACACTCTTCGCAAGCTCTTACTCCATACACTTACTCCGTGCACTTACTCCATGCATTTACTCCGTACACTTACTCCGTGCATTTACTGCTTGCATTTACTCCGTGCATTTTAGGTTGCCGTTGGGTTGCTTTTTATGAGAGCAAGAGTCGAGTTCACGACCTCCAACTACCTACGAGGTTCTCGTCCCACGTCCTCGAACCTCTCCAACAAACTCCATGACTTGGTCCACCTCCCTGACGACGTCAAATGAGTTCGTCATGTGTCCAACGTCTCTTCTCACGTTGTCCATGATTCTCTCAACTGCTCGGTTGACTCGGTTTCGACTTCATTTCCTTCAAGTCCTTCAGTGTCCAACACAGGTTCTTGTCCCTCGCCTGACTCTCTAACTTAGAGTCTTTCTGTCCATCCGATGATCACATCCTGGTACAGGTTCCTACACACTCAACTTAAAGTGTTAGTCTGAGTGTTGTCATCATCAAAACACATAGGATACATGATCCTCCGGATCCAACAATTACATTTCAAAGGAGATCATTTGGGCAAACCAAAAACGTAGATGGGTCATATCTCAAGACCAGGTGAGTCATGCAACTACAATCAAATTAAACTTCGAGTTCTAAAGAACATATCTCACGAGTACATATTTCTTTTAGATTTGAATGACTTCAGCTGTTATTTGGCAAAAGTTAAAACAAAAAGCAAGGGATTCAGACAATTGAGGCAACGAAAGCACGATCAAACCTTTTTTCCAACATCTTAGCCACTAAAACCAGATGGAACGATCTTCTCATTCTGGACATAGTCAGCACCAACCCCTTCATTAAGCATGCCAGTACCCTTCCCAGAATTCCGAAGTTCAATAGGCAAACCATCGAATAGTGTCCCAAAGGATTCTAACTTTTCTCCACCAACGCCATTAGCTCCATCCACAATCAATTTGTCAATCTTCTTATTATCACTTCTTTTGGGGGTCAAGTCTATCAAATGTCTAAACAAAGAGGAAGCGCAGGTAAATTCCATCAGGGAACTTGTTATGGGCATAATTAGTGTTTTCAATGAGTAGTCTGTCAACTTTTGCGCTCCCTGTCAATTGCGTAAATCTTCTCCACACATCTCATTAAAGACACATTAATTAAAACAAAATTGTTTACAGAGCAGCACACTAGTGCATGGACAAACACTGAAATTCATTAACTGACCTGAAAGAAGAAGCAAGTTGCTGGAAATAATCATTTTCAGATGCCAACATGCCTTTATTACGGGCACGAACCATCCAATGAAGAGTAGGGGTAATCAGAAGTCAGAACTCCCATGTCCTCATATTTTGCATCGAATATCGAACTGATTCCCTGAAATCAAAGGTGGTTTCTCTCAATCAGTAAAACAGCCATAAAATTCACGCAAAGGCCAGACAATTATTATACCTGCTTTGCAGCCTCAAGAAGTGACTCCCCACTCGGCCTCGTATCCCTTCCTAATATGACGTTGGCACACGAAAAAAATTTAGAAGCACGGCAAAAGCTAATTCAGTTTTAGCTTTTGCCGTGCTTTCATGTTTCTTTTCAAATCTATCGTGTTTTTTACACGGCCGCCCTTACTAAAACCGGCCTTTTAAAAAAAATTGTATGGCCGCTTATGCTAAAACCGGCCAGTTCGAAAACCCAACTGGCCGGTTTTAGTATAAGCGGCCACCTCGAAATTTTATCGAATCGATTTCAATGTGACCGACTATTTTAAATGGCCGGTTTTATGTGAACCGGCCATGTGTTGTGGCCGGTCATGCTAAAATCGGCCACACGTTGTTTACAAATCAGCAGCGAGGCCGCGCGGAGGAGACGATTTCTCCTCCTTCTCTCTTCCTCCCGCGGCCGATTCCTCCGATTCCTCACCCTGCCGACCTTCCCGCGACCTCCTCTACCTCCCAGCGACGCACACGTTGTTCAGGTATGTCCAGAAACTTTGATTCAGTTTGGCGGGTTAGGGTTAGGGTCGGGTTAAATTTGATAAAGTTGAATTGTGTTCATTAGTGTTTTTTTTGTGTGGGGTTGAATTGTGTGTAAAATTTTGAATTGTGTAGGAGTGATTGTGCCGCGGGTGTTGTTGGAGAAATAGGAATATTGTTGGATTGTTGTTGGAATTGTTATTGGTTTGTATTTGGAATTTTTATTGGATTGTGGTGGATTGTTTGGAAGTGTAGGATGAAATGTGAGAGAAATATGATTGTTGTTGGAAGTGTTCCGTCGATTCAATAGTATGTTATTTTTTTTAGATTATTATTTTTGTTACATTTTTATTGTAATGTTGGAGATCTGAGATGGGGAAGTTGGATGGATTAAAAAAAATTGATGATGCTTTCATGTACATGTAACTGTCATTGGATTGTGAAATGTTTATATAATTGTCTTTGTTATATTGTGTAGATGGATATTGATCGGATTGATGAGCCTGGGCCTATTGACGACTCCCTATTGAGCCAGCAGCAAACACATCGGTCGCAACAAGTTTGGAATGATCCGGTTAGTAAATAGTGACAAAGTATTTTTAAATTATTATACCGTATATTAATTTCATTATTTCACATTCTCTCATGTTGTATTGCAGGATGATGTGCAAGTTCTGAAGGTGGTCCACCGTCGGATGTGGGACATCGACGATCGGATCCTTCCATATATTCTTCGAGCTGGCTTTTATCCGTGGATGCAACTCCAAAATACAGAAGTGGATTGGGCTTTGATGACCGCACTAGTCGACCGCTGGAGGCAAGAGACCCACACTTTCCATTTGAGGACCGGGGAGGCCACTATCGCATTACAAGATGCGGGCCTTCTTACCGATTTACCCACAGAGGGTCGTGTCGTAACCGATAAGGAGGAGGACGAGTGGGTCACGACATGCACCAGACTGTTGGGTGCTTACCCCTATTGCCCGACACGGCCGGCACTAGCAAAGAGGAAATGGTTTGTGAATAATATGCAGATCGTACCCGAGGACGCGACTGAAGAAGTATTGGAGCAATTTGCGCGGGCGTACATATTGTGTATGATTGGTTCCTCCCTAATGCCATATTTGTCCGGGGATAGGATCCCACTGCACTACCTCCCATTGCTGGGGGATCTCGACGCTGCGAGGTCATATAGTTGGGGTAGTGCAGTGCTGGGATATTTGTACAGGCAGTTGTGCAGTTCAGCCCGCGCTGGACACAAGGTGATGGGTGGATGCATAATTTTGCAGCAGTTATGGAGTTGGGAGAGGATACCCATCGGGCGGCCACAGGGGTTTAGCAGGACACTCCAGCCTAGGGATGAAGAGATGGATCCCTTGTTCAGAGGAGCCTGGTAGTACACGTAAGTTTATGCCTATTCACCTGATTCGTAGTTTAAATAATTGTCACTTATATTATTTTACGTCTGATTTACGTTTTATATCGCAGTAAATGGTACGGGCCGAAGTCCTACACGATGACACCTCATGGGTCGTTGACATTTTACCGTGATCAGCTAGACCGCATGATCGATGGTGACTTCGAGTGGACACCATTTGATGAGCAGGTCCTCCCTTTGCTTAATCCTGCATGTACTGACGGGGCTACGAGTTGGTTCGCCGATGTGCCATTACTGTGCTACAACATTGTGGAGTGGCATCATCCGGCCATAGTGATGCGACAGTTATGGCCGGTCTAGCTTCTGCTATATAGCTTCTGCTACAACATTTGCGCGGGCGTACATATTGTGTATGACAGTTATAAAGAACTTATGGCCGTCTAGCAGAAGCTAGACCGGCCATAACTGTCGCATCACTATGGCCGGATGATGCCACTCCACAATGTTGTAGCACAGTAATGGCACTTCGGCGCAACTCGTAGCCCCGTCAGTACATGCAGGATTAAGCAAAGGGAGGACCTGCTCATCATATGTTGTCCACTCGAAGTCACCATCGATCATGCGGTCTAGCTGATCACGATAAAATGTCAACGACCCATGAGGTGTCATCGTGTAGGACTTCGGCCCGTACCATTTACTGCGATATAAAACGTAAATCAGACGTAAAATATTATAAGTGACAATTATTTAAACTACGAATCAGGTGAATAGGCATAAACTTACGTGTACGACCAGGCTCCTCTGAACAAGGGATCCATCTCTTCATCCATAGGCTGGAGTGTCCTGCTAAACCCCTGTGGCCGCCCGATGGGTATCCTCTCCCAACTCCATAACTGCAGCAAAAGTATGCATCCACCCATCACCTTGTGTCCACCGCGGGCTGAACTGCACAACTGCCTGTACAAATATCCCAGCACTGCACTACCCCAACTATATGACCTCGCAGCGTCGAGATCCCCCAGCAATGGGAGGTAGTGCAGTGGGATCATATCCCCAGACAAATCTGGCATTAGGGAGGAACCAATCATACACAATATGTACGCCCGCGCTAATTGCTCCAATACTTCTTCAGTCGTGTCCTCGGGTACGATCTGCATATTATTCACAAACCATTTCCTCTTTGCTAGTGCCGGCCGTGTCGGGCAATCGGGGTAAGCACCCAACAGTCTGGTGCATGTCGTGACCCACTCGTCCTCCTCCTTACCGGTTACGACACGACCCTCTGTGGGTAAATCGGTAAGAAGGCCCGCATCTTGTAATGTGATAGTGGCCTCTCCGGTCCTCAAATGGAAAGTGTGGGTCTCTTGCCTCCAACGGTCGACTAGTGCGGTCATCAAAGCCCAATCCACTTCTGTATTTTGGAGTTGGGTCTACGGATAAAAGCCAACTCGAACAATATATGGAAGGATCCGATCGTCGATGTCCCACATCCGACGGTTGACCACCTTCAGAACTTGCACATCATCCTGCAATACAACATGAGAGAATGTGAAATAATGAAATTAATATACGGTATAATAATTTAAAAATACTTTGTTACTATTTACTAACCGGATCATTCCAAACTTGTTGCGACCGATGTGTTTGCTGCTGGCTCAATAGGGAGTCGTCAATAGGCCCAGGCTCATCAATCCAATCAATATCCATCTACACAATATAACAAAGATAATTATATAAACATTTCACAATCCAATGACAGTTATATGTACATGAAAGCATCATCAATTTTTTTTAATCCATCCAACTTCCCCATCTCAAATCTCCAACATTACAATAAAAATGTAACAAAAACAATAATCTAAAAAAAACAACATACTATCGAATCGACGGAACACTTCCAACAACAATCATATTTCTCCCACATTTCATCTACACTTCCAAACAATCCACCACAATCCAATAACAATTCCAAATACAAACCAATAACAATTCCAACAACAATCCAACAATATTCCTATTTCTCCAACAACACCCGCGGCACAATCACTCCTACACAATTCCAAATTTTACACACACAATTCAACTCCACACAAAAAAAAAACACTAATGAACACAATTCAACTTTATCAAATTTAACCCAACCCTAACCTGCCAAACTGAATCATAAGTTTCAGGACATACCTGAACAACGTGTGCGTCGCTGGGAGGTAGAGGAGGTCGCGGGAAGGTCGGCAGGGTGAGGAATCGGAGTAATCGGCCGCAGGGGAAGAGAGAAGGAGGAGAAATCGTCTCCTCCGCGCGGCCTCGCGGCTGATTTGTAAACAACGTGTGGCCGGTTTTAGCATGACCGGCCACAACACATGGCCGGTTCACATAAAACCGGTCATTTAAAATATCCGGTCACCCGGTCACATTGAAATCGATTCGATAAAATTTCGAGGTGGCCGCTTATACTAAAACCGGCCAGTTGGGTTTTCTAACTAGCCGGTTTTAGCATAAGCGGCCACACAATTTTTTGAAAAAGGCCGATTTTAACAAGGCCGGCCGTGTAAAAAACATGGTAGATTTGAAAGGAAACATGAAAGCACGTTAGCTTTTGCCTTGCTTCTAAATTTTTTTCTTGGCACACCAACATTTGTCTAAGGAAATCTGCTCTTTCTCTACAAAATCCGTAATCACCTGCCAGTGAATTAATAATGAGCTCTAGTCATTTCCCCGAGATAAATAGAATTTCTTTCAAGTTATGCATGTATGACAATACAAATGAATGTGAGACCTGAAGGAAGCGAGGTGCATCTGGAGCAGCAGATAATGCATCAGCGAAGGGCTCCCACTCCTGAGTCAACATTCCACCGCTTGGATCAGCAACCTTGACACCATTATCAGATACCTGATTATGTGAGGCCGTAATCATCAGTCCGACAACAGATTTCTTCTTGAGCGATCTCAGCGCCGTCAGTATTCCAACTCTGTAAACCGTGGATTGAAGAACTGAAGCTCCCTGAACTCAGACGTCCCATACACAATCTTCACTCCTAAAAAAAGAAGTCATTAGCAACAACAATGTCAATACACATACTTAATGGCTGAAATTTTCGGAACAAACCTTCTGGAGGTGGAAATCGAGAGGCAGATTTGACAAGCGTAGATCTTTGTTCTCCATCCATCCTTAGAAATTACACTGTATTGTAAATATTCATCAAGTACATATATGTGGATAAAAAATAAAATAATTGATCAATGAATGAAGATTTAGTACAAACATGATGAACTGCCTTTACAGATCCAACAAATACACGATAAACCATTCTCCAGTGATTTGAGAGGCGAAACTGTAATTGGTTTAAGCTTAAAATTCAGGTGGTGCATGAAGTCTGATGGAGAATGTCGATAACAGAATATAATTATCTCAACACATCTATTTTACCTAAAGTTTGCAGTTTTGTTATCATTATTGCAAGACGTAACTAACCAACATTGTTGGTTTATAATTTATATATTCTCATATCCTTTAGAAATATTGATATTTATTAAGAAATGCTAGCACAAATAGAAAAAGTGCAGTTTTCAACCTCCAAAAATGTTAAGAACTTTTTTGACAAACTGTAATCCACCTCAAGTAACGTAGGTGTATCTAATTTACCTAATGGACAGCATTTGGTCTGTACTAGAAAGATATATGTTAAGCTAAGCAATCAACACATTACTCCATCAAATACAGTTCACGGTACCTATAGCTGCCGAGTCTTAACATTTCCGTGATATAATATCAATCAGGGAATTAAGAGGCTATCTAAAGCTAGGAACTTCGGGAATAAAACCAAGGGAAAGAAAGTTGATCATAAAGAAAACATAAAGAAGCAAACATTAACAGTTGATACTTTAATAAGAACACGTCTACATACTTTTACGAAACAGTCAAACATTGTTAGCATGTTGTGTATGGTAAACAGTTTCATATTTCGTGCCAACATCAATCTCAGTGCAAACTGCTGCAAATAAAGCTTCAAAATAATCCAAAATTCATCCATTTCTATGGACAAAAAAAAGGAAACAGAAATAGAAAAAACAGGAATCTGCCGTCTTGAGCTGTTACTCTTATGTTCTGTGAATTTATCAAGGACTCACCACAATGAACCATGCATAGAGCCTCACTCAAGAAAGGCATTGGCTCAACTTTTGAACTGAACATGCTATTACTAGCTAAATATCACAACTACACTCGATATTTTTTTATGTTTCCCCTAGTGTGATTTTCGTTTTTTCTTTCTGCTGTAATTGAGTTTCAAATTTCAGAACTGCCTTTTTTTAAGAGATTGATCTTCACATGACCGGTCACTTGGAGAATTTGCTACTTGGTAACGAGGTGCGAATAAAGTGGAAAATTTAAGACCAGTCTCTTACTTGGTATAAATTTGGCCTATCTCTTAGAAAACAAGGCAAAACTGAAAGTTGAAACTCAAATAGGGCAGAAAGAAACTCAAACTAGGGCAAACCTTCTCTTTTTTTTTCTACACTTGAAATTCCAAACTTTGATCTTAAATAAAATGTCTTCATTTTGCGATCAAGTAATCAAAAGAGTAAAAAAAACATCAAAGTATTTTTTTTCATTGAGGAAATTCCATCCAGCACACTGACAAAGCTCAGTTCAAAGGGGTTCGAAATTCCCAACAACAAAAAACAACTGATGAAAATTTTATCAAAATGTTCTTCAAATTGGGAACGATCGGATTACATCCTCACCTGAGTTGATGCGCCGGGAGTTGAGAATCAGAATTAGGTTTTCCTTCGATCGTGCATCCGTCCTCCGATCATGACATACGTAGCATCAATCCAACTATTTTTTATAAAAACAACACGTTGATCAGTTCAGCAACCACGGCGGATCGAAATCCTCCACCGGAAAGAGATCACTCGCCAAGACGCCGTTGACAAGCTGCGCGCGCAGGTGAATCAAACCAGACCAGACCGAACAAAACCTAATCAAATCAAAGAAAAACCGCATCTAATCGAAGAGAACCGAATAGAAGCATTTTATACGTTTCATCGGTTTAACCGTCGAGTCGAACCGCATTACGCGTCGAGTTTTATTTTGTTTGAATATTTAAAGTGTGACAGGGCCCCACTCACAGTGAGTCCACATCTTAACGTTGAAGAGCTCATCCACCGACACGCAATAACACAGTTTCTTGCTGTCATCTTAGCAATGCCCTCGGAATTCCGATCCTGGAGCTCTCAGACGATGCCGTTTTATGTTTGAATTTATTTACTTACAGAGCTTTCAAACCAACTGTTAATTGAACACGTGGGTAAAATTACATAGCCTTATTAACGGTATGTATTGGAATTGAAGAAAAAAGTACATATACCTAAGACTTGTCTCTGCTCTGCATCTTCAACCACAGCAGAAGCCCTCATTTACCGCCATGATCGCCGACAGTTTAACGACCTAATTATCCCATCTTTCCAGCAATTAAAGCTCCCATCTTTGTACCTTTCATCTACAACCTACTTTTTTATACCTTTCTCCACCAATACACACTTGCCTCACTCTCGCTCTCCTCCGCTCCATTCACACTCCACTCTTCTCCTCTCATCAGTAGTCGATATCCCAGATCGGGATACACAGAAGCAGAGCTCCTGAGGTACAGCACTGGATCTGCCTGCTTCTCTAGTTTCTCTAGCTTATTTTGTTCACTTTCTGCTGCTCAAGATCTGGTTTTTGAGATTCAGCTTTTTCCATTTAGTGACGAATTGCTTGGTTTATCAATCCGAGTAAATCTGTTTTTGAACATGCTTTGATTTGTTGCTGGTGCTTGATTCAGCTCGGGCTTGTTGTGTTCAAGTTTTTGAAGATCAAGATGTTTTTGAAGTTCAAGTTTTGTTTTTTTATCAGCTAGGATATATATTATTGGGTTAGATGCAGATCAAATTCACAGCGCTTGATTTATGAAGTGAGATCTGTTTGAGAACTTTCTTATTTTGTAGTGTGCTTCATTCCTCGGTTGTTATTACTTGTTGTCATTGAAGTTCCCAGATGCTATGAGTTCTTCGATTTTGTGTTGTCCAGTGTATATTGCTTGTTTTGACGCGTAAAGCTGCTTTGAATCTTGTGGAAATTGGCTAGATATTCCGGTTTATATTCATATATGATTCAAAAGCCTTAATTCATGAATCATTGTATTCCTAAGTGCATATACTTAACAGATCTGTTTCTTGTAATGGTTTTTCTGATGTTTGTTGGCTGGTTCGCAGGGCTGCGAATCCTCAGTTTTGAGAATTGTGGGCGCGAAATCATGGGTTCTAAAACTAATCTGCCAGGAGGCAGGACGAGGAGACCATTGTCGATAATAATAGTTATTGGCTTATGTGGTTTCTTTTATCTGTTAGGAGCATGGCAGAGGAGTGGTTTCGGTAAAGGTGATAGCATAGCGATGAAAGTGACCAAGGAAACAGATTGTGCCACTGTTACTGCTGGTTCTACTATTGACATCCCTGATGTGGAATTGAACTTCGAACCTCTGCATAAAGATATCACATTGCTTGATTCTACCAAACCGGAAATCAAAGTGTTTGAGCCGTGTGATGTGAAGTATACTGATTATACCCCGTGCCAAGAACAAGACCGGGCAATGAAGTTTCCTAGGGAAAACATGATTTATCGCGAGAGACATTGTCCTCCTCAGGATGAGAAGTTGCATTGTCTCATTCCGGCACCAGAGGGTTACACCACTCCGTTTCAGTGGCCAAAGAGCCGTGATTATGTTTACTATGCTAATGTGCCTCATAAGAGCTTGACAGTTGAGAAAGCGGTTCAGAACTGGGTGGAGTACAAAGGAAATGTGTTCAAGTTCCCCGGTGGTGGAACTATGTTCCCTCAAGGTGCTGATGCTTATATTGATGAGCTTGCGTCTGTCATCCCAATAGCGGACGGGTCTGTAAGAACTGCGTTGGACACCGGATGTGGGGTAAGTCATATTGCTTTGATCCCTTTTCTCTTTTCATAGGTATGATGGTTTCTGAATGTGAACTCGTATCGATAATGTGTAGGTGGCTAGCTGGGGCGCATATATGCTTAAAAGAAATGTGCTCGCAATGTCGTTTGCACCACGAGATAATCATGAAGCACAAGTACAGTTTGCTCTGGAACGAGGTGTACCGGCTGTTATTGGTGTGCTTGGATCAATAAATCTTCCATACCCATCGAGGGCATTTGATATGGCTCAGTGCTCTAGATGTTTGATACCTTGGGCAGCTAATGGTAAGGATGTCCTTTTATCTCATTTTTGTATCTGTCGATTATGTGAAAGAAACACTTTACTCGATCATGAAAGTGCCTAGCTAGCAGTTGTTGGGTCCGATAAGACCGGTTAGCTGAACATACACCATCATCTGTACATGCAGAGGGAATGTACCTAATGGAAGTTGACCGAGTTCTACGACCTGGTGGATACTGGGTGCTGTCTGGTCCTCCGATCAATTGGAAGACCTACTACCGTACGTGGAAGAGGACTAAGGAGGATGTTAAGGCTGAACAGATGAGAATAGAAGAATTGGCTAAAAATCTATGCTGGGAGAAGAAGTACGAAAAGGGAGATATTGCTATCTGGAGAAAGAAAGACAATGCTGAATCTTGCCAAAGGAATTCTGCAAATATGTGTCAACCGAAGAAGACTGAAAATGTTTGGTGAGTCAGAATTCTCGGCATTTCCCAAATTAGTCAGCTCATCTGATATATCATGAACTAAAACATGTTGATGGTATGTGTGGTGCGATTTAGGTACAAAAAGATGGAAGCGTGTGTATCCCCCTTCCCTGAAGTGTCAGATCCAGATGAAGTAGCTGGCGGGGAATTGAAAAAGTTCCCAGCCAGGCTGTTTGCAACACCTCCGAGAATAGCCAAGGGCCTTGTGTCTGGAGTTACAGTTAAATCATTCCAAGAGGACATTAAGCTATGGAAAAAGCGATCAAGTACATACAAAAGGCTTGTTAGTTTACTAGGAACAGCAAGATACCGAAATATCATGGATATGAACGCTGGGCTTGGTGGCTTTGCTGCAGCAGTGGAATCTCCTAAGTCTTGGGTGATGAATGTTGTGCCGACCATTGCAAAGGACACCTTGGGCGTTGTTTTTGAAAGGGGTTTAATCGGAATATATCATGATTGGTATGCTACAATGCATTGTTTTAATTAATCACTAATCATAAGCATATGTTTGGAACGATGCGCGCACATTGAGGATGTATAACTCATTTTCTTATTTCCTGCTCTTTATCCAGGTGCGAGGGCTTCTCCACATATCCAAGGACATATGATTTCATTCATGGCAGCGGTGTGTTCAGCTTGTACAAAAACAAGTAAGTTCCACAGGTGCAGATGTTTCATATCAACCAAAAACCCGTCTTAGATAAATATTTCGTTAAACTCCTGTAAAAAATGAGTTTACAGGTGTGAGCTAGAAGATATCCTTCTAGAAATGGATCGCATACTGCGGCCAGAAGGGGCAGTGATCCTACGGGACGAAGTTAATGTTCTAAACAAGGTGAGGAAAATAGCTGGAGGCATGAGATGGGATATCAAGCTAATGGATCATGAAGATGGACCTCTAGTACCGGAGAAAATATTTGTTGCTGTAAAACAGTATTGGACGGGCAGCAAAGGCAACAGCACCTCAGATGATTAACTCTCTGAGTATTTATATTCCTCCGTGGTCTTCGAGCTAAAAGTTCTTCTCCAGACGGACCAACAGCTTCCTGTTCTTGTTCCTGGCTGGTAAGATAAGTTTATTTTCATCAGGTGATTGATGCGTAAATTGACGACAAAGAGCGGCTTCTTCAACCATCCGTAAGAAAACAGCATAGATGATAAATTTGTATTAACAGCAGCTGGGAAAATGTAGAATAACAATGAATGATGCCGATTTCTGGTTTACATAGATGTTTTTTCCCTTCACTGACAGTGGGTGTAGCAGTCTTCTGAGTGATTTTGCAATTTACAACGACATCATTTAAGTGATAAGAAACAAGAAAAAGTGTCAATGTTTTGACAAAAAAAAAAGTGTCATATTCTGTCCTAGTTGAGTGATCTGATTTTACGACCATACTTTAAAACTTGTAGCTATAAAATTTGATTTTTTTTTTTTTGTGCGATTCATATGAACTTAGCATCAACCCTATATCAGTTTGTTGGATCAAAGAAAAAGACAACAAAATGGTTGACATGAACCATTTATTGAGAATGTGTCATCAGCTTTTATAGAAATCATGAATAAATAGGTAACAAATAATAAATTAAAAAAAATTAAACTATCCTTGTAGAATATAAAGATGTTATTATCTAATATTATTTTTAATATTCTCCCTCAACTTACAATGCAATAGTGAGAAGCATCGAAAGTTTGCTAGTTAAGAAACAAAAACGTTACGTGGAATGTGCCTTATGTGTAACTTCCAAAAATATAGGCCACATAGATGTTTTTTTCCAGAAAATTCTTCATGACATTACTCCAATACGAGTAATTATGTCTATTCAATTGCACAATGATAGTCTAAAGTGAATCGTCTTTTGCACCAGTCATGACAAATAAAGAGAACAAAGCTCCAAAATACCAAATTCTGCGAACGAAGCTACAAACGAAGCCAATACAAACTGAAACAAAAAAGTATCACAAAATGGTGCTCCTGATACAAAGTTGAAGTTGCAGAAGGGGACAATAAATGACGAAATTATAAAATCTCAAATTAACCTACGGAGAAGAGAATAAAAGAAGAGAGAAAACAAAAAAAGTTACAAAATTAGTGGTTCACGAGCTCAGCGGTGAGCTCTGCCACCATGATGACTAATCCTAACACACAAATTAATGTCAAATTATGTATTACAGAGTGTAGGTAGAAGATAGGAATGTGTGCTAAGTTATGCTCAAATAAATTTGACCAATGAAACTCTATTAAAAGTGCTAGTTGTTTTGATGTATATGTACGTATACATCATTCATACCATTCTTCTTCTTCAGACAATAAGTCTTTTGTCACACGGCCTCAGCGGGACGCCACTCCTCACAACACACATTCATCGCCGTGTTGATTATTTGCATTTGTTCCATAGATAGTGTTGAAACCTGAGGGTCATGTATCCCATGTGGTTTTGATGATGACAACACCCGGCTAACACCTTGAATTGAGTGTATAGGATTCTGTACCAGGATGGTCAGAGAGACTCCAAGTCAGAGAGTCACACGAGGAACAAGAACCTGAGAGTGTCACGCGAGGGACATGAACCTGGGTTGGCAGCTGGAAGGGCACTTCGGAGGAAGTCAAAGCTCCATGGATTCAACACTTATTACGTGGAGTGATGAGACCAGTTGAAGCACAAAAGATTTCTGAATGCATTTAGTAAACAAGAGTAAATGAGATCTTTGAGTGCTTGGCATTCAGTGCTTGCTTTTAAGTAAGGGAAGAGACACAAGTGCAAGAGAGTCGATCTCAAACGGTAGATCTGAGATTGTTCCGAGAAGGAGGAGCAGAAGGAGCCTGGGTATCACGTCAGAGAGTCAAGAGCTGCTGTTCTGCGTGTGGAGGCTAGTGAACGATTCGGAGGATCGTTGAAGGAACTTGTTCCTGAGAGTCACGATTGATGATTTGGAATCATCAGGTGTAAGTGACTGAGTTTTGTAGTAGTAGTTGATACTATTGCTTGTATACAAATAGTGTAAGTATTTGTATAGTCTATTGATTAATAAAACTAATCATTAGACGAATTCCGCTGTGCATTGAAACTCTGAGGTACAAGTACCTGTAAACTGTGTTTAGGTCCCTAACAGTTCCTTTACTAAGTTTCGAGCTAATCACGATTCTGTCAATTGGTATCAGAGCCTCTGGTTCTAGATTTGATTAGTATTGCAGGAATGTCAGGAGATTCATTTGCAACCCCGCCAAAGTTGAAGGTAGGAGAATATGATTCGTGGGCAATCAGATTTGAGGAACATGTCCTCTCGCTGGATGGTGAAGTCTGGCAGATCATTGAGCAGGGCAAACAACTCATCATGGATAATGTAGACAAAACCAAGGAGAAAGCACGGGCTGCCTACACTACCAGGGACTTCAAAAAGCTCCAAAAGAATGCTCAGGCCATGAAGGTTCTTCACTCGGCACTGGAACCTGGCGATCTCGCCAAGGTGTTGATCTACACAGACCCATCAGAGGTCTGGAATGCCCTCAAGAGGATATATGATGGTTCTGCAGATGTCAGGAGGAACAGGATCCTCACTGCTCAGATGAAGTACAACAGCCTTCGTCAAACTAAGGGTGAATCCATCCATGGCTACCACTCAAGATTTCAGGGGTGTTTATCAATCCTTTCAAGACTGGGAAAGGAGTACGAGCAATGGGAAGTTACCCATCATTTTCTGCAGGGACTTGATCCGGAGTGGGATGACATTTCCAGGACTCTAGCTGCTCTTGCTGAGACAAAAAGAATCACGTTGGAAGAGCTGGTCTCAAAACTGGAGAGCAGTATGCTCATTGAAAAGTGCAAGCTCGAGGGACGTGAACCTCAGAAAGCAGCCAAGCAGATTGCACTGGTCACTGAGAAGGAGAAGTCCCGGAAGTCCAAAGGGAAGGAACCTGAGTCAGAAGGAAAGACAGGAGACAAATCTGAGTTGGTACTCCTGACTGAGGCACTGAAGGTCGCGAACCTGAGATTTAATCCGAAGGGTTCATCTTCAAAGCGCACTGCAAAAAGGGATGACGAATGCTTTTATTGTGGTAAAAAGGGTCATTTTGCCAAAGACTGCTGGAAGAAAAAGGAGGATAAGTCCAACAAGGAGAAATCAAATGATGAGAAATCAAAGGACAAGAGGGCAATGATCGCAGCATGGGGAGATTCAGAAGAGGACAGTGACTCGGGGAGTCAGTGCGGGAACAAGTCCTCAGGGAGGAACTTGTGTCTTATGGCCAAGGGAGGGTCATCAAAATCAGAGGTAAATCTTTCTTCTAATCCTTCTGAATTTAAATCTCGTGCCGATTTTTTACTCATTATTAAAAGTCTTTGTGATAAAAATGATGAGTTGACTAACATTATTGCTGAAAAAGATGTCCAAATTGATGAGAAGTCTGCCAAGATTCGGCAACTTCAGAGGGAACTCGTTGGGAAACAAAGAGGTGTTTCCAGATTGCAGGTACATGAACTTGGTGTTAAGGTGAAGACGAATGTTCAGGGAACAAAGAAGTCTAAACCAGGTCTGGGTTATGGTGATGTTACCATTGCAAAAAGAGTTCAAAAAGCTGGAGAGCCCAGGAGTACTCCACGGGTAAAGGTGGATCTCCAAGACGAGGCTAAGACATATGGTAAGGGTTACCATATTTGGACAAAGTTCGCTCAGGGACAGAGACCAGCTAGCATTGACTTCAGCAAGCAGAAAGAAAAACTTGCTGATAAGGTGAGCTTCCGAGGGAGGAAGATCTGTTTCCACTGTGGAAAGGAGGGACACTTTTTGGCGAAGTGTTCTGCGAGGCAAACCTTCAAAGACGAGGTTCAGAGACCTGGTGGTTCCAGGCGAGGAACGCGTACCCAGCAAGATCAAAATGTCAAAACTGATACAAAGTTGAATTCTTCCAAACCTGTTACCAGTGTTGATTTTAGTTCTGATAAACCCAAAAAGGCAAAGCTAATTTGGGTTCGTAAGAACTGATTTTTTGTGTGTAGCTGAAGAGAGGTACAGGTCCCTGGTATGTAGACAGAGGGTACTGATGGAGATCAGGAGGAAGCTGATCAGGATCCAGGTGTTGCTGATGAAGATCCAGCCGAGGTACAGGTACAGGATGAACAGCATGAGGATCAGAGTCAGGGGGAACGAGTTCAGACTGCGTTCGTGTCCCTGATGGAGACCTGTAGGACTGAGGAATAAGTGACAGATATTTTCACCAAGGCTCTAGGCAGGGAGTCTTTCGAGAAGTTCAGGATAGCGCTTGGCATGATATCTACTCAGTGAGGTACCTCTAACTTAACCTTCAATGATTGGTTAGAGTAGGGGTAGAGTAGTTATGCATATTAGCCTGAGGTATGTGATCCTGTCAAATGTGTGATAAGTTGATTGCATGTCTCACTTCTCGATTAAATGTGAAATTGTCATGTTTGTGCTGGAATTTCTTTCATTCCTAGCCTATGTACCTTCCGGATCTTGAACCTCACAAACCGCATGAAGGAAGTGTACTAAGCCACCTTAGCCATATACCCATTTGAGACTCGAAAAACACTCGAGGTACATCTTGTGTGATTTAAATGAGTGATTTCAGTTGTGATGTTGTTACATTAAATAACCTTTTCGGTTAAGCCGATCCATCACAACGCCCCTTGAGGAGTCTATGAAAAGGTATGGGTATGGCATTCACTTGTTCAGGTCAGAAACCAGATCTGGGTACTTGAGTAAACACTGAGGTATGTGTACCAGTGGCTGCATCTGAGGCGTCGGATGCCGGAGCAGAAGCAGTGGAAGCTTCGAACCAGGAGACTGCATGTAAGGTTACTGAGTCTCAGATCCCAATAGTGGATAATATTGTTGTTGTGAAGGTCTCAGAAGGGGACATTACTATTGGTGCTGTTTTGGTGGTCCCAGAAGGGGATAAGGTTGTTGTAGGCAGCGGATAGATGAAGGCGCTAAGGCGTCTCGTGTTGCTGAGATGGTCAGCAGTCCACCAGCCGAGGTGGGGGTTGTGAACCAAGAGGGTTCACCAAAGGAAGCCAATCCTGAAAGAAGCACCAGAAAAGTGGATGCTTTAGAGGCCCTCATTCAAAGAGCTCTGGAGGAGCTGGAAGAGATGAGGACTAAGGAAACACCTCAGACTGTGATGGGGGAATCCGAGAAGGATGCCGCCTCAGAGGACAGTGAGGAGGTCAAGATCCTCGAGACCATCAGGTGTATGGGAACCCAAAGAATGAGATCTCCACAGTCAAGAAGTTCTATCCCAGTGTTTTTTTTAAAAAATATGGATTGATCTTTACTGAGAAAGCTGGATGGTGGACTGTTCGATGAGGGTGATGAAGCTGAGGTTCAGGAACCTAATTAATGAAGAAAAAGTTAGTGTGGAGCGGAGACTTCAGAAGATCGAGGATGAGATCTTAGAGTTGAAAGGAAGGAATGAGACGGCTGAACTCAGAGTTTGGTGTCGTGAAGAAAGCAGTCGACAAGGCAGTGACAGAGATTGTCAGGGTTGGGAACTTAGTGTCCGAGTCAGGTTCACGAACCTGAATCAGAGAATGCTAATACCCTTTGCCATCATAGACTCAACCATTCCTTGCTCCCCACCACATTAATCCTTTCGTTTTTCCCTGAACTCTTTGCACTCTTGACATTTTGCAGTTAATTTTGAAGTTTGCATGATTTCAATTTTATTGCATGTTTTGACTAACTCTATTGATGGCTAATATGTTTTAACTGTCTAACCCTTATTTGATGATGCCAAAAGGGGGAAGAGTTAGTGGGGTACCTATCCAGGGGGAATCATGTCAGGTATCTGTTCTTGATACTGCTTATAAGTCCCTGCTTGGGCTTAGGGGGAATTGTTCCCATTTATGATTCAGTGGATAGATGACTAGTTAGATAACTAGGACTGAGGACTGTCACGGTTGATTATCTTGTTTTTCTCTCGTGTGGGTTTGTCATCATCAAAAAGGGGGAAAATGTTGAAACCTGAGGGTCATGTATCCCATGTGGTTTTGATGATGACAACACCCGGCTAACACCTTGAATTGAGTGTATAGGATTCTGTACCAGGATGGTCAGAGAGACTCCAAGTCAGAGAGTCACACGAGGAACAAGAACCTGAGAGTGTCACGCGAGGGACATGAACCTGGGTTGGCAGCTGGAAGGGCACTTCGGAGGAAGTCAAAGCTCCATGGATTCAACACTTATTACGTGGAGTGATGAGACCAGTTGAAGCACAAAAGATTTCTGAATGCATTTAGTAAACAAGAGTAAATGAGATCTTTGAGTGCTTGGCATTCAGTGCTTGCTTTTAAGTAAGGGAAGAGACACAAGTGCAAGAGAGTCGATCTCAAACGGTAGATCTGAGATTGTTCCGAGAAGGAGGAGCAGAAGGAGCCTGGGTATCACGTCAGAGAGTCAAGAGCTGCTGTTCTGCGTGTGGAGGCTAGTGAACGATTCGGAGGATCGTTGAAGGAACTTGTTCCTGAGAGTCACGATTGATGATTTGGAATCATCAGGTGTAAGTGACTGAGTTTTGTAGTAGTAGTTGATACTATTGCTTGTATACAAATAGTGTAAGTATTTGTATAGTCTATTGATTAATAAAACTAATCATTAGACGAATTCCGCTGTGCATTGAAACTCTGAGGTACAAGTACCTGCAAACTGTGTTTAGGTCCCTAACAGTTCCTTTACTAAGTTTCGAGCTAATCACGATTCTGTCAGATAGAAAAGAGAAATTCGGACTGCAACAAACAACACAACAATCACCCAAGTGCACAAGCAAGGCCATCAGTAGAAGTGTCAGCAAGTCAACACTGCCTCCTTGACCATATCCACGAAGATGTTGCAGTCAAAATGACCACACTTGTGCGATCAAATTATCCCAAGCAATGAACATTAATATCATTCAGATGAATATTTGTATTGATCATTAAATTTTCTCTAATATTAGAAGAAATTCATATGAGTTCAACAATGAACATATACAATGTTCACCCGCATTCCCCTCAATTTTCATCTGTGTTAATCAATAAACTTAAATAATCAACTTGAAAAATATAAAGCCTCAGAAATCAAGTGAATAATATGACTATATATGAACATATACAATGTTCATCCACATTCCTTTCGGTTTTCATTTGTGTTCAATAAGGAACTTAAATAATCAACTTTGAAAATATAAAATTTTAGAAATCAAGTGAATATTAAGTTTATATCGATGAACATATACAATGTTCATCAGCATTCTCCTCAATTTTTATCTGTGTTCATCAAAACATATTAATTAACTTTAAAAATATAAAACACTAGAAATCAAATAAATAATATGTTTATATCGGTGAACATATATGCGTTCATTGACATAGGCGGATCCCGGGACATATATTTCCTTCTTTGGTTTCTCTACTGCGAGTGTCTGAACGATTATATAGGGTAATCAAATAAATAACCAACAATCCGACCTTAGCTCAGTTGGTAGAGCGGAGGACTGTAGTGGGTTGCACCTTCAGATAATCCTTAGGTCACTGGTTCGAATCCGGTAGGTCGGATTCTTTTTAATTATTTAATTCTTGTGCCCAGAAGACGATAGATAATTAAAGATGAGAAAAATAGAAGAAGCTTTGCCTGACCTGGTTTTTTGACATCTTTTTCATTACGAATTTGAGAAAAGACAATGTAATTGTGTCAGTGCCGAAGAGGAGTAGGGATGGTAGTAGGCTTAGCCAACTATTGCCAGCAAGCTTTGCCGGACGATCGGAACTGAGCAAATTATGGAGCCAAATATTCCGGTGAGAGCATAAGCTATAGCACAAAATGGGAGAGCCTCCGGTTCCTTAGCTGACAATGCTGCTGTCCCCAACCCATGGGCGCTGTGTGAATGAATGAATATTAGCAAAATGTGATATTCATTGTATTTGTAGTAAACGATTTGATGAATTTGAGTTGCTTTTGTTGATCACAAGGTAAGGAATGCAGGTTTTTGTACCTGGATGCAGTGGCTATTCCACGAGCAATTGGATCCTGGAACCGCAGATTATCAAGCACTGCTTGCACAAAATTTGCTCCAATGAGTCCGGTTACAACAACTACAGCTGCTGTGAGTGATGCATTTGCTCCTACAAGGATTCAGGCACGTCAACAGATACTATAAGCAAGTGGTTTTCTGGATTAAAAATGTAATGTTTTATACGTAAATCCCACAATCTGAAACAGTAGGAGCTATAAGAATGTAGGTCGTTAAGATAGGGTAGAGAAATGCATAATTTAGTACCTTCGAACAAAGATACTATGCTCAGAGCTAGAGCAACAGTTATACATCTGGGTAGAATAGATATAGTCAATGATGGCTCTAGTCCAACGAGGCGCCCCATAAAAGCAGTTGAATACAATGAGAATATGGTAGAGACAATGACAGATGAGAATATCTCAGCTGCATGCCTCTTGACTAACTGAAAACAAAAAAGAACAAGTCTCGTGTCAATGGATGATCTATCTATTTTGTGTACCGTAATTCTGAGAACTCAAGGGAATTTCTCAAAAGTAACTGGTACTTTAAATGTACCTTTCTCTGCTTGAACATGGAAAATGCAAAAGAGAGAATTACAGATCCCAAAAATCCCATCAATATATCACCGGCACCAGGATTAGAGGACACTTTCGTAAGATAGGCTCCTGTTGGTTTTTAAGAACTATGTCAATATAGGTTAAGATTCAATGGTAATAAAATCCAGAGGGCTCAAATGTTCATGTTGTGTTCTATTTCACGGTCGAGGCCATTAATTATTTTTTATGTAAAAAAGACTAGGTGCATCCAGAAACTTCAGTTTTTAATGTTTAACAAAGTATATAGATGGTTTGGTACTTAAGCGTGAGTCAGAGGGCACAATAAGCTATTTGAGCTGGATTTGCAGAATTACTTACTGCAAGTTAAGAGTTGTCACAATGAAAGGTTTGTTTAGCTTTCAATTCTTATCAATTAGAATAACGTAGTTAAGGAGATACCTAACACAGGATCAAGTCCAGAGCGCGAAAGATATCCAAAAGCCATTGCTGCCACATCAGCAGATAACGCACAGCAGATAATTGGATGGAAAACCTTCTTAAAACCAGCTGGTAAGCTGCAAAACAGTGAACTTCCTTACAACTAATACCGACTTTCTTTTTTGTTGCTCATTGTGTTTAATCGTCGGACAATATCTGACATTGATATTTTCTTATAATGAAATGAGAGTTACCTAGATCCACCAATGTATCCCAAGACTGTGGAAGCAAGTAAAAAGGGTAGACATGTTCTTGCACTTGTTCCAAGGGCTGTTGGATACAGTAGTGCTCCGATGAATGATGAAATTAAAATACCACTCCAGGCCCATGCTTCAATAGGAGCAAAGGGAGGAGGTTTCTCCATAGGCTCAGCATCTACCAGTTCTGTGTTCACCATCTTTCTTACAGCTATAGCTGTGTAACCAGCAACACAAAGAGAAGCCAACCACCCTCCAGCTGGAACATAAACAATGTTGTTATAAGGGAACGTGGCATTTATTCGGGGCATTCGCTTTTGTACACATGATAGTTCCTTAATTTTAGTAGTAAACTGTACAACAGCAGGAAAACAATATTTCGAAATTTGTCCAAATTTGACTCTTTCACAAATTAATGATCTACTCGGAAATAGAATTACTAAACCACTTGGACTATTAAACCTTTTCATACTCCAAAAAGTTTCAAAAATATGTCACATAGAGGCGGAAACATGCAATGAATTCTGTATAGGCAGAGAGCACCAACCTATAATCAAACTAATCTTTGCACCAGAAGCTGCAGGAATATCTTTCACAGCAAGTGGCAAAACCACCAACGAAGGAACATAGAACAACGGCAACCACCTCTGAATGAACAAAAGTGCAGGCTGAAAGAATTTTTCCAGCCCAGCCGCAGCAGGCGGGAAAACCACATCCAGAATCACAAGAGTCGAAAATATGCAAAACATCCCAAACAAAGAACTTGGAAACTTGATAGCCGCAGCCACAAATGCCATCTTCAAAAACTTGTCCATTGCAAGAATAATCCCCAGTGAAACTACAAGATGCAATACACCAAACACCTGGCGGGCAGAAACCCAATCATATCAAATTCACAAAAAGCTTTAAAATTTACCAAAACCTAAAAACAAAAATCACAACTGTAACTCATCCGCCAAAAAACTCACGCTTCCAGCAAGATTAGAGCCCGTCCCAGATTCACCCGCCACAGACTGAACTCTAACTCCTCGATTCAACCCAGTCCTACCAGCAGAACCTAGATACCTGCATTTCGACCCAAGATGCGAAATTGACCATGGTGCGGCCAGAGTAGTTAAATCCAAACGCTTTGGATCAGCAAGGACCCTCTTCGGGACTGGGAAAATCCCACGAACATTGATCGAGGGTTTGAGACAAAATCGAGATAACGACGACGGCATGGGGGCATGAGTGGAAGCGAGGACTGCTGCGATCGCCATGTTGAGAAGATTGTGTGCAAGAATTGGACGCGTTGTTGCTGGGGCAGTGCCATAGAGCGGCGCCAAGATGGTGTTGTGATTTTTGTTTGATTGTTTTCTGTGGTCTGCAAGACATGAATTTAGATAAAATAAAATAAAAGCTTTGTTTCTTTTTTATTTGATTTATTCATGTCAAGTATTGGAGTAAGGCCGTGTTGTTCAAGCATTAAATTTTGAGCACTTAAGTTAAATTAAATTAAATTTAATTAAGTTCAATTTAATTAAATTAAATTAAGTACTAAAAAAGTAAACCCACCACCATACCACCTCAACCCACCACACAATCACCCTAACCCACCACCACCACCCCAACCACACCACCACCCTAACTACATCACCACCATCCTAACCCACCACCTCCACTTCAACCACACCATTACTTTCACCACCAGCATCACCACCACCCCAACCACTCCACCACCACCACCACCAACCCACCACCCCAACCTACCACCATCATCACAATCCCAACAACACCACCACCCCAACCACACCACCATCACCACCACCACCCCAACCACACCACCATCACCACCACCACCCCAACCACACCACCACCACCACTCCAACCACACCACCACCACCACAATCCCAACAACACCACCATCCCAATCCACCACCAACACTCCCACCACCACAACCCCAACCCACCATCCCAACCACACCACCACCACAAAAATATATTTGTAAAAGTACTTAAGTTAAATTAAGTTCAATTCAGTTAAATTAAATTAAGTTAAATTAAATTATGTTAAGCATAAGTTAAGATCTAAAGAACAGATCATGAATAACAAAAACAGTAATTACACATTGACCCTTCCAAACACTTTAGCATTTACAAAAAGCACCCTGTGATTACAGAGATGGTAAACTGGACGTCTGAGGATTTCAGCTGGATAAAAATGCTAGAAGTGAGAGGACACTATTCGAACAACAATAGCCAGAATCATAAATGTGGTTGGATCTCCATTGATAGAGTTTTTTCAGCTCTGATAATGGTAGACATAATGAGGTGGTGAAAATGGTGAGCTGGGGTCTTCATTAGCCACTGGACTATGAGTGTGAAAATGCTCTCTTTTATCTACTCTCACTTGGGCTAGTTCAACTTCTTCCTCTGCTGCCTCGCCTCTGGCCACCTCGTTTTCAAATAAATGGAAAATGGGGTGGAGATAAGCATCGGAGAGATATGCTTTCAGGTCTGTTAATGACTCGGTTTCACAGTCTGATGTATCCTTGTCCATTGCTTCCTGTAAAAGATCGCGCTAAAATGTAAACTTATGTGTCTGATTATGAATAATGAGTTAGAGAGGAGATCCGGTGTTGGTCTGACTGACCTCTAGCGGGTATTTTCTGAAGGCTGGCTCGAAGCGGTTCTTACAGTACTTGTGAAACCAGATGGTTAATATGGGCAACATGACTAGAATGGGAGTTGAGTTGGCGGCTTCTTTGGTGCTGAGAAGACCCAATAAGAGAAGTTGAGATATCAGTAAGCTTGCTATTATGCGGCTGTGGACATGCGGCCAGAAAGCTCCAGCGCTCTCGTACTGTTGATTATAGACGTTAATTATCTGCAAATAGTTGAGGGCGTAGATCAGTAGCGAATCATATGGTTATAGAGGGGAATGCAAGTGTCTTACGCTTTGAGATACTGACCTGATGACGGTACACGAAGTAGGCAAAGGCGAAGAAGATGATGATAAATGGAAGAAGAATGGGTGTAACCACTGCATAAACAATCCCCAAAAGGAAGTATAGTTGAATACTTGGGAGTGTTTCGGGGAAGTCTATGCTGCCAGGGTCCATGGCACTTTCTCTGTCTCTTTCGGTTTTCACCAAAAACATGTTTTTTAGATGGAAAATGACCAACGCCTTTATTCGAAGAATTTCACCAGCAATGCCAGCCCATCCGTCAACCATTATGTACGTGATGAAGAAAGTGGCTTTCATTGGAATCGATACACCAATGGTCCTTGGAATCCTGGAAATAAGATTCTGAGAAGTTAGTAAATGCACCAAAAACAAAATGCTTATGCTTAGAGAAAATGAGAACATTACTGCGTAGGCGACTGATGAAGAAAAGAGTGAAGTTGCAGAAAGGCAGTTCCAGTCACTATACTTCCTAAGAACACATTGACCAACATGAAGTAATAATATTTGGATGCAGCTCGACGCTCTAACGCGGACTTAGATATGTGTCCTTCTATCTTTGACATAATCATTAGAACTGTTGGAAGTATGTACAAAAAAATCTTGAGAGCTAGACCGGGAAGAAACCCTTGTAGAAACTCCTTCACAAATTTCCTGTACAACAAAGTTGACCCTTTTATGAAAAAGCAAAGAAAAGTGAAAAGGAGTGAGCTGTTGAAATAGCTGCATTATGCATTAAGATGTAAATAGGAAGGTTACAAGGAGCTTACAATTCTATTACTGGTCTGAGGAATGGAGCAACTTTTTCAAGACCCTCCAAATTAGCAAGTGATTGCACAAATGCAATCGGAATCATGTAAAAGAATACTAATGCAAAAACCATTAGTGATATGATGAGCTTTCGGATGCTAAGAGAAACAAATGGGATAGCCAGGTTCTGCCAGTAAACATCACGAGGCTCTGGTGCCCAATTAGTTAGCCATAACGTTGGGTTTTTGCTTTGTTGTGTTTGAGCACACACTGCTGCTCCCCAGCGCGACTTAAAAGAGACAAAAGCAACAGGCATGACAGATTTTGAGTTCTTAAGAACTTTTTGGCGTTCCGCTGTTAACTGTGAAAATACATAAAGATAATTAACATCCTATCTACGGGCTACGGCCAACATCTAAAATAAATATTTGAATCATATTTTTGATGAAACTTCCGGCCAAGACTTGGACTTACTTTATTGTCAAACTCGTTGACCTGACGTCTGTAGTACTCAATAGCATCCACCTTGTTCCCCCAAAGCCCCAAGAATCCAGTCTAGAATGTTACAGAAGCTTCAGTTTAATTCCACAAATCGATTGACATATCAGCATGAAAGTAGTGATTAATACCAAGACATATGAGTACCTTTACAGTTGGCCTCCTGTTGGGGTGTCTTTCAAATTTAAGAAGGTTATAGTCAAGCCAATTTTGGAGCCGATCTCTTCTTCGAACTAGCTTCGCATACTTGTTTGCATTATAAACAGCCTGAGTAATGATATGCCCAAAAGTTAGCTATTGTAATCGAAGATTAAAAAATAAAATAATAACAGCATATGAGCAACCTAGCCTTATGAATGAGAAGCTACTAAGGATACATAATATACAGAGGGATGATATCAGAAGAGCTTCAATACCTGGTGACAGAGGTACGTATTCGGATGATTTTTTTGGAAAAATTGATTCACTGTATCTGATAAGGATTGACCAGAGACATGAGGAACGTTCCTCACAACAACCTAAACATCAAATATAATGAGAACAATCTAGATAGATTCTTCAGAACATACAAATTTCTGTTTCAATCTCGTAGGACGAACTTAATTTTAACACCAATAGAACAAGTGAAACAAGAGATTCAGAGCTTAAACTCACGGTAAACTGCTCCGCATGCCTGCTTTGTGAAGCTAAGAATCGTAATCTCATTGTTGCCACTCGATCATATTCCTTATAAAGCAAGAAACACACCCAAAAGGTGAATGCATACTCTAATCCTATGTGCACAAAGAACCTGAAAGAGAAACCAAACAATAGAGAGTGAAAAGACAACGACAAGAAAAATGTGGATAAACTGGAACTATCAGTAAAAATAAATCTTACCATGAGGACTGAGCACGAACATTTGAGATAGAAAGCTTATCGATATCACTGACAACCAATTCTTTTTTAAGGAAAAATAATGTACCACTATGAACATTGACCGGAATGAGAACAAATAGTGCCACAACCATCATGGGAACGAAGATTTTTAAGCTGCACGATAGAGAGAGAGAATGTCAGAACTAAGGAACTATAAGTGATATTTCGTAGTAGAATATAACTCCGAGAACAATACAAGCAACACCAGTGAAGCCAGTTTGACCCGAGACAGTTAAAAATTTGACTATAATGCTTAGATTATATAGTTCCGGCTCTTCCATGTTTCCCCACATGCCCAGTTAAATCCTTCAGTATCTTTAGTATCTAAATGATCAACACAAGCTGCATTGACCTTACCCGTATCCAGCTTATCTCTCATCCTACATTGACCTTTATAGCTATTGTCCTAAGCGAGGGGCTAAGAATCAAAATTAGAAAAACATTCAGTTCTTTAGGCACCCGCAATCTCTCATCCTTTAGGTTTTAACTTACTCCAATCCACAAACCAAAACTGCATGAAGTTCCTTATTTGATCACAAGACATCTTAGAGATGATAATCTGGGAGTTGCTACCAAATCTTCACCAATTGACCAAAAAAGCTCCATAACAAAACTGCTAAATGAACCAGGGAACAAAATGCAAGCAAAAGCCTGATTTACCCAAGCAAATAAATCCTGAGAAACACAGCGGAATCCAACCCAGCATGCTCAATAAGCTGCTTCTCACTCATCATCAAAGCCTGAGGCATCCAATTCAAGAAAGTCAAATAAATCTTGAAATCCAAATTAACAAACTTGCCCACAAGCCCACCACAGCTCCTGGGACTGGACCTGCCGCCTGTGATGTACCATTTGGGGAAGTAAACTCTGTCGTTGATGGGCTGAATCCGAAGCAGAGCAAAGGCTAAGAGGAAGGCGAAGGCGGTGAGGATGTTGATGGCTGCCGAGACCCCTATGTCGGAGAGGGTCGCCATTTCGGATAGAGAGATGGGTCTGGGAGAAAGGTGGAAGCTTGGGGCGAGATTTGCGGAGGGGTCGGAGGGAGGGTTGAGGATTTTTCTGAGAGTGGGCGGAAAAGCATGGGATGGGGAATATTTTATTGGAGGCGCATTTCGGTTGATTCATAGTCATAATGAATCGAAGCATGTGAGTAAGTGCGATTAATTAATTAAGTAGTCTTGGGAGTTGCTAATTACTTTGAAATTGTGTTGACTCCTTATTTACTTCATTCCATTAGTAATTCAAGTATTTAGTTGGATTACTAAAATTTAAGATAATAAATGATTGTACAGCTAAGTAATGTTCCAAATTGTTCTTTTAGGGTGGACAACATGTGTTTTCATTCTCTCTTTACCGTCATGTGGCATGTGATGATTACACTTTTAATTTATAGTTATATAATATGTTTAATTATAATGATATTAACGACATATTTTGTTCACACACAGTCAATTTTAAAAGCAAAACAAATGGTAAGCAAACTCATTGAAACTATTTCTCTCGCAAAAGGTTCTAATCGATAGATTTCTTTTAAAAAAGATTTATATTTAACGTCTGCGACAAAGTAGATAACAATTTTTTGACGATCTCTTATTTAAATTATCTTGCATTGAGTTATAAATTGAAAGAATTGACAACTCTTTTCACACTAATTTCATTTAAATTGAATTTTGTGATTCATGCATCCTCTTGAAGATAAATCCAGACTAGTGTGAATGTGACGTGGCATTGGAAAAGCAGTGGTTGGAGTTATTGTTGTTGCTTAACCGCAACAAAGTGTTACAATTTTTTTATGGATGGAATGGATATCCGACTTTTGACATGTTTAGACTATCCTCACCATCCTTATCTCTCTCGTATGTCGCTGACGTAATCAATCCCTTCATCGAATTCGTTCCAAACCCTAGTTCCAACTTCTTCGACCAGCCGACACGTTTGAACTCCAGATTTCCAGTTCCCAAATTACCCACAAACCCTAATTTATCAGTTTCATCCATGACTCGCAAGAGAGCCCGATCAGCCGCTGCAGATCGAGACAAGCTTGCAGCCCGGCGCTGCGTTCCCAATAGGTATGTCGACTTTCCTACTCTCACAAAAATCGGACTTCATGATGAGGTGGTTGAAATTTTGCAAAGCTGTGGATGGATGGATCTGTTGGAGATGCGTGATGCCACCTATCCAGATTTAGTTCGTGAGTTTCTGAGTGAGTTTGAGTTTGTGGATGAGGATGATGAGAATGAGGGTAAGTTTAGGTTTAAGGTGAGAAATAGGGAGATTGAAATGCCATTAGGGACTGTGAGAGGGCTGTTTGGATGGCCTCAGGAAGGGCAATCTGGAACACCCCCTCTGCCCGATGGGGTTGAGTTTTGGAGGGAGATTACAGGTGGAGAGGTTGCATTTGATCCTGGTCGGTCGGTCGAATCGGGGATGAGGAAGGAGCTGTATTGTTATTTGCATAGAGTAATTTCTTGTACTATATATGGGCGTGAGAATGGGCAGGAGAAGGTTTCGCGGATTGATCATGACTTGCTTTACTACTTGCATCATCGTGTACCTGTGGATTTTGCGAGGCTGTTGGGCTTTCGGCTGCAGGAGATTAAGGATATGGATGGGCCGTTGATGTGCGGGGGATTCATTACCAGGATTGTGAGTGGCGTTTCTGGTTTTAACATAGGCAGACAATATAGGGGAAGACTCGAGCCCAAGCTGGTTAATATGGGTATGCTGATGAGGATGAGGGCTATTCAGGTTGACGAGGAGGCAGATACTGTTGTATGGGTGCATTTTAAAGAGCCTGCAGTCAGTACTCCCGCTCCACCAGTTGAGGATCATCAGGTTCCAGCTACAGGGGCTGTGGAGCATCAGAATGCATTTGAAAGGAGTTCCCTTGCTATCAGGGAACTTTCGTCAGACTTAAATGAGATGAAGAAAAAGCTGAAGACGGAGTTGTATCGCATGGAAATGAACATGTACGATCTCTTACAGGCTATGAATCCAGGGTGGAAACCACCCTTCCCACCATCTCCGCCCCCATTGCCACTTCCAGAGGATTGATGTTCCAGAGGAGGGATAGGCAGTTTGATCAGTGCACGAAGCTGCCCAGGTAATCTGATGCTTTGTTTCAAGTGTCATGTTTGTTGCTGTCTTACTTTTTGTCATTGGTAATGTTATGCATTGTAAATTTGTATGGAAAAATCGCTGGCTGAATCACTAGGATGCCGGCTTTTCATGACTGAAATCTGAGTAATAAAGTATAGAAATTGAGTGATACATTCCATTGTGGTCTAGTAGTTAGGATATAGGATATCTGGCTTTCCCCCAGGGAGACCAAATCATTTAGTTTTTGTACTAATCTAACATGTTATAAGTATATCTAGATGCAGAAACCTACTAGTTTTGTAACCACCTGTCCTCTAAATCTTCCATGAAATTTCCTTGAGTCATTTCTCAGAGTAATTCACAATTTAGCAATTGATGTCAGCAGCTTCATCAAACTGTACGGGGCGGAAGCAATCAGCCGCTGGGCTTATCGGCCCTAGACCTTTGACTTGTCCCAAAGCAGCAGCATAAACATCTGCAGCCAGAACAACACCCTGATCCTGTTCTCAAGCATTCAGGCCATTTAGGTCTGCGGAAACTGCAACAACTAGGCTGAGGTAAGCAGCAAGCTACAAGTTTCGGCCTTGAGCATTTTGGGCGGCAGAAGAATTTTATACGCTTGGGTCTTGAGAATGTGATGCATTTGGGTAGAGAGCAGAGACTGATTCGACAACAGCTGCTCTTGCTCGATTTCTTGTTGAGATTGTGGCGCATTTTTCTGAGGCGGGTTTTGGTATTTATATTCTCCATTTCTTGGATGAATTTGCAAAGATGACGGATGTAGTCAGGGTACAGCTCCAAGTTGCAGTGACCACCGCCTTTGATCCATAGCGGCTCATAAGGTTCCCTAGCTCTTTTCCAAAGTCCCTTCCCGTGTAACCAATTTACTACTTCATCTTCTGTCCCCTGCCGATGTCAGAAGAGCAAAAATGAGGCACCTAATGAGCTATACCACTAGTGCAAGATCAACAAATGAACAGGAAAATTCAGACAACAATTATTATGTATCTTGAAACTTACATGTATGAGTAGAACAGGGCATTTCACCTTCTGAATCTTGTTGATGTTCTGCAAGCAACGATTAAGAATCAAGGCTTCAACGAAGTATAACAAAATAGTGGAAGTCGGTCAAGTCAAGCCAAATAGAGTGTGGCCAAATCTGAAGATGGATGCAGTAGTCCTTACCTTGTACATGTCACAGCAAAGTGAGAAATTTTCATGACAGAGCACGCGAAGGCCAGAAAGAATGGCACTGTGCAGAACAACACCTCTCAATCTCGGAAGCTTAGCAGCCAAGTGCAATGTAGGCCCACTTCCGACCGACTGCCCGTACAGTATCAAGCTCTCCTGGCTAACCCCGTACTCACTCTGTAGACATTCATACACCGCTTCTATGTCAGCATATGTGTTGGGTTCACTTGGCTGCAACAGTAAAGAGAATGCAACAGTCACAATATGAAACTACTGCCGCTAGCGCCGAGCAATTCTGCAGAAGTGCCATATACCTTTCCGGTGGATGCCCCATAACCCGAATAGTCATAACTGCATACACAGATACATACAGCGGATTAGCAGCATGTAGAAGGATATTGAAGAAACCACAGATTGGAAACTATTAAGATCTTGACAACAGAATGGGGCACACAAAAATATATCACCACAAAGTAAACATTGTGAAAGTGCAAGTAAAAGAGATCAAAAGACGAAAGATAGATCTCAAAAATCTCTTGAAAGGCGCCTTTTCTGGCTTTTTATGAACTCAGCAACATCCCCATCAAACACAACAGTTCACTTTGCATGCAACAAATTATTGGAAACATCAAAGTGTTGGATAATCTTGTAAAGATATAGCAGATAAGGAACAAGTCAATCAGAACACCCACCAAAACTTTGTCTTGTAAAAACTCAGATCCAAGATAAACAAAGCCAGCATCTACAGTTCTAAGCAACAAGAACAGAAACTCTTCAATCAAGTATCAAACCCAAAAAGACACACTTTACTGAACTAAACAATCAAATAAACCTAAGATAGACAAACTGGTGAGAAGAGAACAGCAATGTACCCTAATAAATTAACTCTGAGGTTGATTTTGAGCTGAACAAAGAGGTCAAACAGTTGACCCAGATCAGCAGCATTGCCATGGGAGTAAAGCAGGGTCAACCGAGCATAAGGGTTTCTCAAATAAAACGCAACGATGTCGTTCCCACGCTTGGTCCGCAGGCGGAGGACATCAAGCGAAGCGTTGTTGTCTATGGGCATGGAGGTGGAGACAGCACCCAGTTTCCCATTTTCAAGCTGCTTGACCTCGTAAGTCGGCGGCGAGGGCGGAAAGTAAGCGAATTTGGCCGCGAGCTGAGATAGCGCACACCCCATTGTCCCTTTAAATGGAGCAACTCATCTGGATGGAGATGGACAGGGTAACATTGGTGGAGAGCAAGAGAAGCAAGTTGGTTGCTTTTTGCAGTGTTGGATTGATTTTTGGGGTTATGGCGAGGAGTTGATTTGTGGGGGTTTTGTTGGTTTGTGCGTGGAGGAGGATTGAATGACAGGTCCACTTTCGAGCTTTACAAGGTTTTTAGAGCGTGAACAGATCAGAATCGAATTGTGGGTGAGAGATGTGGTGAATTTAGGATAGACCTCCACAATACTTTTTATTTTGAAATAGAAATTATTCCTATTAAGAAATTATATTTAACTTTTATCGGATAGTATATATGTATCTATTTTTGACGATCTTCTATTTATAATTCTTTCATATTCGTAAAAATAACGAAAGCTTACATTTAATTTTAGTATTACATTCGAATTTGTAAATTAAAATTTGATTGGACCGAATTTTAACCATTAAAGTCGTAAAGGGAGAGAATGGAGTGGAGGTGGAATTTGGAGGCTTCTTGAATGAGTGTGTTTTTTTATTTTGTTAATATTTTGGATTTTGGGGGAATGGAAATCCAGTAAATTTTATTTATTTTTAGTCGTCCAATTTCTCGACCTTGATGAAGAATTAATTACCCATCACATGGTAGATCAAGGTGTCAATAATAAGATTTGTTAATCAGTTTGCAGATTTCAGGTTTTAATTTCATTCACACCACTCATCATAATAAATTATTTTTGAAAGTATCATTAATTCAAAACTTTATATTAGAAACGGCATGAATTTAAATTTATTTGAAATATGTCACAATTTTAGAAGATTGCTTTTGTCAGATAGATTTTTTTTTTTTTTTAATTTTGGCTACTTCATGGCGTCCAAGCTATCACCCGATGATCGATCAAAAACATTTTCAATGAAGCGTTTAAGAGGGCTTGTGCTCACCAAAATTTTATTTAAATGAAAAATCGTATTTGACAAATACACTTTTTGTTTGTACTATCAAATTATATTTTCATAGAAATCCATCTTTGACAAATGAGACTTTCGGAAAATGTGTCATATCCGAACAAATCTTTAATGAATATAATCTTGATTGTCACGATTGTAATAATGGAGATAATATTTAATATATCTAATTCATGAAACTAAATACTGCCGGCATAATTGAAAAAGAAATAATACTTTTATGAATCATTAAATCCATGGGCATATAACTAAGTTGTTGCATTATCATTTCAGCAAATTAAACACACACAAAATCATCATAAAATTAAAATTAGAAGAAGAAAATAATGTCATGTCAAGGGGCACATCAATGTTCACGTTTTGGTCCCAATAAGCCAAAACATTTATACATTGTCTTAATACGACAAGACTTCATTTACAAACTATGCTGCATATTTGTTTGTGTGTGTCATAGTTTTCTAACATAAAATATATTCTTTGAAATTAATATGTAAAACGCTGAAAGGATAGTGGGTCGACTAGTAAACTTTTGACTTATAACCAAGTGAGAAGTAGTTTGATTCCTCCTAAAGGCATATATTTCAACATTCGGTGGACGTGTTGATTCTTGAGAATTTGTTGCCCTACGTGACTTTTTTTTATTGGAAATATATACGGAACTATATCATTTTGTGTTCGGTGCATTCTTCTTTGTTGTTTCGGATTTTATTTCTTAACTTTTTAAGAGAAATTTTCATACAATTTTAGGGTTGATATCAGAGCCATCATGGACATAACTGTATGATGAAGACTATGATTTATCACATATCACGACCATAAAGGTGTACATAATCAAGAAAACAAATTTGGTAAAAAATAGTTTAAAAGAAGATATGATACACCCTACGAATTTAGAAGCACTTAATAATTGGACAATATCAAAAATTAAACAAAGTATTATATACAAACTATGAACTTTTGAAAAATTAGGAATTAAGCAAATTGTAAAAGCTATTGAAGAAATAATGCTTTTCAATTCTTAAGAATTACAGTAAAATTACTAAACGAAAATGATAATTTATCATATAAAATTTTTCACAAGTTTACTCATATCGGTTTAGTGCAAATTGCTTTTAAACCATTAACCTTAGAAGGTTTACCTGAAAGCTTTACAGCAACGCTTACAGATAGTAGAAACCTAAATTGGAAACAATCTTTATTGAAAATAATCCAAACTAGTTTGAGACATGGACCAGTATAGTTTGATGTCTATATCCAAATTTACAATTTTCATTATCTGATATTAAAATTTTTGAATCATTATCATTTAATTTAAAACTCATAGTTATAATTATAAACCAAGAATAAAAGTAACATCGATCTGATATAGAATATATTATAAACCAACATTCACACTAAACCCATAGTATAATATAATTGATAACAAACTATTGAAACTATAATAATAGAAACTTAAGTCAAATATTATGATTAGAAGAAAAAAAATAAATGGAAAGAAATTGAATCACAACCACTAACCCTAAATAACTTAGTAAATGTTATACAAATACTAGAAAAATATGTTTATTTTTAATTTGAAGATATTAATAGAACATAATTTTCTAAACATAATAAGTCTAATTCAATGTATTCTCATGTTTAATCTCTTGACTATAGGTTGACCAACCAAAGTCCTCAAGAGCCTCAACGTATGAATAAGAGACATTGATACAATCGAAAAACTTATAATCAACCCACATAATATGCTAAATGAATTAATTGTAGTGGAATTAACAATAAAGAACCAAAGATAACAGAGTCTGAAATAGATTTTCTTGTATAATAATGTCCAACACAGTTATAGATTTTAGCCCGCTAGAAAAAGTATTACGCTATAACTCGTACCATCTAAATGGAAACCATTTGAAAAATGATTATATGAAAACTTTAATTCAAAAGCATTACAAGACATGACAAAAAATTTATAAAATATATGAACAAGAGAACAAAATGTTACTATTTGTTCATTGGATCGTCTCCATATATGTAGAACAATTTCTATATATTAGAAAGAAACCATAAATTTATGTACGAGAAAAATCTTAACACAAGTTTAAACCTCGTATCAATCTTTTCAAACTGAAAAAAATGATAAAATTCATAATTTCCTAGCATTTGTTAAATTACTGAAAGACTACACTTTACCAGTACCATGTCATTAAATCAATCAATTATTAGAACCGAATCTATTCTTAAATGTTATTGGAGAACAAGTTTTGTTATTAGAAAACATAGTGAACAATTAATAACTATAATCAATAAAAATCAATCCATGATAGAAGGAGTACCAAAAGAGAAACCGGTAGAAATAATTTCACCAAGTATTCAGTCTTCATCCGAAATAATAAGATTTAAATTAAGACCCTTAAAAGAACTAGAAGAGTTTCTTGAAGAAAATTTAAATTTTTTTATAAATAAGTACTCTTGATAATAAACTAATAGAGAAACTAATAAAAGAACCTCATTATAGGCAAGTTAAAAAGACCAAATGAACAATTTCCACAAATGGGCAGATAAGCTAGTACTGAAAACTATTACTACCTAGGCATACACTAGTTGATGTTCTTATTAAGAATTTAGTGAATTCATATATAATATTTATAGCGGTAGTTTACATCTATGAATGGAACAAACCTGCTTTTGCTAAAGACCATGTGGATAACCCAATTCATAGAGTATTAATATATTCTATAATATGTAAAAATAATGATATGATAAGAATATTGCTAACATGATTATATCAGGATTTACATGACAATTAAAAGATGATGAGAAAATTATTTCACTCAAGAATAAAAGGAAAATATATTAAACACGGTTAAACAAGAAAATAATATTGTACATGTAGATGCATTTTATACACTTGCAGTTAACATTATATAACATTTAACTGGAAGATACACTTAAAACAGTAAAAACATTAGAACCTTGTGCCAAAATCTCAGGTGTAAAATACTTGCAAAATTTATATATTATAAAGTCACTTTTCTAAGTAGAGTTATGACGCTCCCAGAGTATAATAGCACCCACTGAAAATTAAAATTTTAATGGACTACCAAGCTTAGTTGCAGAAAGAATCTGAAGAATTATAAGGCAAAATTATGATATGAAAATTATACTTAAGGAAAATTCATTGACATTACCAAGAATGAATAGTCTTATGTAATGAAATAAAATTAAATCATCAAAATGAAAGACATTAGTAAAATAGGATTTAGGTCAATTCTCTGACCAGTTTGCTATTGACAAACCTTCTTCTAGCAAACCTGGAAAATTAGTTAGGAACTATAAGTCTGATTATAAGAAGAAGAAAAAATATTATAAAAGGAAATATGATAAAAACAAACATAAAAGCGCTAGAAAAGATGAAAAACAAATTATTGATCCGCAGAAATGTGGAATAGTTGTGCATTATGTTAGAACATGTTGGGGAAAAGAGCAATTACTAGTATTGAAGAAGACGAAAGGATTAAGGGGATCCTTTCTAAAATTTTACTTAATTTAGATTATAGTTTAGATTTTTGATTAATTGAATATTCAACTACTAGTGAAGGTCTCAAAATTTAAAAAAATGATGATGTAATATCAGATTGAGAATCAGATTGTGACCCTTGTATTCTTGGATAATCTTGTCCAAATAAGGAATTTGATGAATTTATAAACGAGGAACAATTATACAAAATCCAGGCATATTCATAATTTAAAGATTAATATTTTAAATCATAACAATATTATGGAATTACTTAAGACATAAAGACCAATTAAGATAAAAAAATAATTGATCAACTGGAAGCTATTATAGGGACTTCTAAGGATCAAGAAGAAAAAAAAGGAACAATTATTCCTCATGAACCATATCTTATGACTGAAGTTTATTAACGGATTCGGCAAAAGAAAGAAGTAAAAAATCATACATCAACTTATGATTTGACCATTACGATTAATAATCTCAAAAAATAAATTCAAGATTTAAATTTAGAAAACAAGAAGCTCGTTCGAAAAATTGCAAGAATGGAAAAGAAAAGAGAAAAAAAATTATGACTTCTGATAAAGAAGTAGACAATATATAACTAGACAAGCACTTTTTGTCTACTATAGAAATATTTATAACTAAGGAATAACATATTAAAATCACTCAGTAATAGACATTTGCAATCGGAAGGAATTTATTACTTTTGTTAATGGTGGAGCAAACTTAAACTTAATTTAAGAAGGATTAATTTTACATGGTATTTTCACAAAAATACTCATATGTTATCTTATGCAGGAGGAAATATCTCCAGATTCACTGCAAATCACCAAAAGTAAATGTATGTGTTAAATCCATGTGTGATATGGATGTGTGTGTGACATGTTTTTAGCAAACGGAGTCTGTATCGGTTAAAAGTCTGTAATCTGTATCAGGGGTATCGACGCAGACCAACAAGGCTCAAACAAAGGGTGAGCCGGAACTAGCTTAAATAGATGCGCGTGCAGTCAGATTGTCAGCAATATTGCGAATATTGTCTTGCTCGAATTTCGTAAAATAGAGTCAAGGTTATACGGAAGATTATGATGGGAGCTCGAAGCGGTCTGGATATATGGAAGAGAGACCGACAAATCTGCATATATCCAATAGATGCGCGTGCAGTCAAATGTGTGATATGGTGAGAGAATATTAGCGGACAAGATAACCTGTGGTGTGAAGTACAATCGGAGCAGCTATAATCATTAAAGATTTGTCGGAGTTTGAGCTGATCATAAGTTGATCATGTTAGATATATTCGTATATATTATTTATGATCTCATTATTCTCTGTTAGGAAGTTCGTATATTTGATGTATATCCTTTGTATATTGTTGATTGCGTCTATAATCTTATATATATGTCATTTGGCATACGATGAATATACACACAGACTTCATCTTAACATGATATCAAAAGCTGGTTACGTCTGATTTTTCTTCTTCTGTGTTGTCCGTATTGGTGTAACCCCACTAGTTCACCCTACTCAGGTCAAATTCCGGCATTTTGGACCAATTTGGTCTTTTTACAGTTGCATCGCTGCTGATTTTTCACGGCTCTTTTCTGTCTCAATCCGTTGCGGAGTAGTCCCGATCCGTCTGATCCACTCAGATCCGATCCATTTCAGATCCATTCGTCTCGGATAAATTGCTCGTGCATGGTGCGCACATCTGTCTTTGGCTGCTGCCCGTTGTTCAATTCTTTTCTCGAAGGCTTGGTTAGAGTTTTCTGTCCACAAGGAGGTTTGAAAAAAAAAAAAAGTCAACATCTTGGTCAAACTGCCACCTCCGTGCCCAGTCAGCAGCCTGATCAGTGCCCAGTCAGCAGCCCAATCAGCACCCAATCAGCGCCCGGTTGAAAAAAAAAAACTAATCCCAATTTTTCTCTATTATATCTTCTCTTTCAAGTACCGTTGTCGTTCCACGTTGTCTTGTTCCCTTTAATGGACTTAATTATCGAGAATGGGTACAACATATTCGTCTTCATATGTGTGGAGAACGTCTGTGAGAGATTCTCGTAGGGGATCACTCTTGTCCTATTTCCCCGAATCCCCATACTGAGCCTGCACTTCCAACTACAGCTTCCGTCGAAGATAAACAGAAGGCGTCTGCAGCATATGATGATTTAATTACTACATATCAAAGTGACTTACTGACCTATCAGAGATGGATTGATGAGGATGCACGTGCTTGTGCAATCCTTGTAGCTAGTATGAAGGTTCATCTGATCGGTGATATTGTTTCCCTTACTTCTCCTCATGAGATGTGGACACAACTTCAGACCCGTTATGCACCTTCCGGCCACTCGCTCATCTTGTCAGTTAAGAATCAGGAACGCGATCTTCGTCAGAGAGATAACACCGTGGACGAATTCTATCCGTCATATCTGCTCTTTGGCTCCAGCTTGATTCTTTGAGTCCTTCTCCATGCCCTACTTGTTCGGCATGTCAACAGATCCGTTCTCATTCAGAATTTCTTCGACTTTACGATTTTCTTACTCGTCTTCGCCCAGAGTTTGAGATGATTTGTGCACAGCTCCTTGCTCGACATCCTTCAGTGACTTTATTGCAGGCACTTTCTACAGTTCGCTCCGATGAGATCGTCTTCACAGTGCTGATTTTCTACAGTCCTCTTTCGTGTTAGCGACTCCTGAATCCACTGTTCCTGTTGCTGCTCCCATCATTCCCCCTGCGGTGACTATCACTTCAGCAACTGTAGCTAAACGAGGGCGTCATCATTGCACATTCTGCAATCGAGACAATCTGGTTGAGACCTGTTACAAAAAGCGCGATGATGAAGCTCGACGTTCTAGTTAGTCTTCGAAGAAAGCTAAGGGTTCTAATCAGCGCAACACCACTCCTCAGGTATTTAGAGGCTCCGACAGTGAAGAGCTGCTAACATTGCTACGCCGCATGGTTGCTTCAGCATCTCATGATTCTGCAAGCTCTGCGACTCAGACTTCAGGCAATGAGTTACCTGCCCCTCCATCATCTTCTCCCTCAGGTACTTTTCCTTAGATTTTAGATTCCGGTGCTTCTTTCCACATGACTTCTGATCGTACATCTCTTCAAACTATCTATCCATTGTTGTCTCCTATATTAGTTCAAACTGCTGATGGTACCTTCTCTCAGTCACAAAACAAGGCACTCTTTCAACTTCTTCCTTTCATGTTCCTAATGTCTCTCTTGTTCCAAAATTGACTATGCAGCTCATTTCTGCCGGTCAGCTTACGGATCATGGTTGTCCCTCGTTGAAGTGCCAGATTTCTCGGGAGGAGAACGTATATATGTGGGAGACAAATCGAGGTGGACAAGAGAGGGATGTCTGTCTAAGGGAGTCAGTCGCACTCACGGTGGTGCAACTGCATAGCGTTAACAGAGGGAGTCGTGTTACGTAAGATCTATTGTACTTGACCATTTAATAGTGAAGTGCTTTCCACCCGGAGTTCAGAGAAACCCCTCCTGAGTAGGCTCGTGGAGCTGAACAGGGTAACCATACCTTTTGTCCTTTAAATTTCATCGTACCGTTTATCCTCTCACTAACAACTATCGAAACACTATCTGTTTCAGTATTATGGAATAGCTAATTCAGTGCACTGGAACAGTCACAGTGGGATTGACATACGAATTTCAATATGAATAGAGGAAAAATCATACAGAATAGTTTCTTATTAGCAATAACTAACCAGGTAATACGACCCTTCCTAACACGCATTTATTCTTTAAAAAGTTTGATTTACAAGGAATTAAAGGAACTTTTGAGGAAAACAACTTAACATTATTTGATATTTTCTAACCAACATTGAAAAAAATATCTTAGAAATAAATGCTTCTCATATTGACTATAAAGAATTTTAAAACAATAAATTCAGAAACTAAACAAGAATACCTTATCCGATTTCAATCTGGAAAATAGAATAATGCACATAAAATTTATACTACAATTACTAAAGAAATTCTTTTAACTGTTAAATGTGTTTTAAAATTTCAAGATGCTTTATATAATCAAAATTTTATCATAAAAATTGTTTGCGAATGTGCTAAATTTATGTTTGATAAAGACTTTAAACATAATGTCTCTAACAAATGTTTTTTAGATGACAAACTCATTTGGCTTTAATTTTTTATATATAAAAAGGGGAACGAAAATAATTTTTCTAAATTTCTGACCAAAGAATATATTCAATGAACTTTCACCCTGCAGATATGTACCCTCAAGGGCGAGGTACTTCCTCTTATAGAGGAAAGAAAGGTTTTTCCTCTTATAAAGTTGGAAGAAGTCATGTGAGACGGTCAAATATTTTAGCACAATATGAAAATATGAGACTTAAGCCATAAATTTATCCCAAAATAAAAATTACCATGAGTATTGGAATTTAAAAAACAAATGGAAGTTCCACCCCACACAACATTTGAATGATAATGTTTCACCCTCACTTGAATCTATAGTTGGAAGTAAGGATGATGAGGCTTGTCATACTGGTTAGAGAAGAAGTTATACTTGTCTTGGAAGAAAAAAATTTCAAATAAATTTATGAACCATGAATTTTAACGAAAAAATGCATTGAAGACGAGTCATACCTGTCAAGGATATATAATACCAGTTCTTATTATGAGAACATACTCATTAATAACGGATGCAAAATTCAACACTTTCCAAATGGACAAACATAGATTTATAACTTCAGCAGAATTATCATTAAAAAGATTATATTCTTGCAAGACTAGGGATTTCACTCTAAACTCCAAGAAATTTCATTATAATCATAATAAAAATATAATCAAATATATTTTTTGAGAATATATGGATGCATTTAGAAAAGTTCTCTTATACGAGAATCCAAAATATAAACATTCTTGATTTATCCAAATTTGATCAAAAATTTTATAAGTTCGAAATCTCAATATGATTTGTTAAATGATGGCAATATTTAAGCACTACAAAAAAAATTCTTCCAGAAAAATTTAAAAATACATTTTAAAAATGGACGAATATTTCGCCTAAAATCCTGAAATATCAAGATAAAGAATTTAACATAAAAGTATTATATCCGCTTTGATTTTTCATTGAGTTTTCCGTTCAATGAATTTGGAAATCGACTCTTCTTTTTAGTTGTACTGAAGACATGATCTCGTGTCTAAAGAGAGGCTCTTATTCATAATTTGGTATAAGATGATTAAATTGGACCCAAATAATAATTAGATGGAGTCTAATCAGTGTGACAATTAAATCAGTAGTCTTAAAAGAAGGGATAAGCTCGTCACAAGCCTAATTACATTAGCCAATTTGAATTCTCAGTATTAGAACTACTGCTAATTTAAACGATGTGAAAATTTAAGGTGTGTTTTTTTTTAAACACTTATTTTTTTATTAATAGAAAGATCCGAAATGCCTGGATGGTGGCGTTTACATGAGGGAGTCAGCCTGGGTATAACCATGGCGGCTTAAGACCAACTACATGTCCATGAGAACCTGAAAAATAAAAACAGCAAACCTTGGGCATCCCCATCAGCATTAAGACAAAAGACAGACAAAAACAGGTACACAGTAGCTAGACAAGGACTGTAAACTCGACCAAAACACAAAAGGCAGAACATAAAAGCTAACATCCAAGGCTGGAGCTCAACAACAAGTCATTGTTCCACACTGTGATTAAGACCAATATGAAAATCATCCTGCGTACAACCAGGATGAGTCCTTATAGCAGCTATATCTTCATGATGACAGAAGGTGGAAAGATTAAAAATATCCTGATTTAAGATAAGCTGAACATGACGAGGAAGACAATCAAGATCAGTCGCAAAGAGATTATGATACCCAAGTAAACACAAGGCAAATGGACACATGATTCAGCATATAAGATATCCTGTTCACGTATGTAACTCCTTGATTGCATTTGATTTTTTCAATCTCTTCTTTAAACGTCCAATTATTGCTGCCTAAGGAGTGATGCGAGCTCTGGACAGTAGAAACAATAATATTATTATCTTTTACCTTATTCAGACAAGCCTTGGTGAAAATCAGAATTTTTTTTTCTGCATTAGATTACGAAATATCTTGAACCCAAACAAAGAGGAAAGAACCTCTTCTGTTCCTTATAACCCCTGCTCCCTTAATGGTGTTCTGACCAAGTGTGCTTTATTCTTAGATTAGTTAAAGTTCTCAGTAAATTTAAGGCGTGCTTTTATTCTTAGATTAAATAAAGAGTTAAAGTTCAATTAAATTATGTAATCTAATACTAATTATAAATCTTTCTGCTAAGTAAAGTTGAACATCATTGATTTACTGCTAAAAGTTGTAAGAGTGAGAGTTCAAATCTAATTAATGTCGCGGACTACATATTCCTAATTTATATACTAACACATTTAATTATTATATCTTAATTGAGTATATATTAAATAATTGGCATGTGAAGTTGAATTCACTTGGAGTGGGACCAGCTAGCTAGCTTGAATGACGTCATTAGAGAGTATGGAGACAGTTTCCAACGAGACCAGATGTGTCTGTTCGTGTGGTTGGGAGACAGCAGTTCATAATGGCTCATTCAGTGCGTGTCTCGGATCCTTGGAACCAAAACATTTTTTATTAAGACCCCGTTAATTGGCAGTAATTGCATATCTGTTCCTTTTTTAAATTTTAAAATAAATGGGAAAATATATCACAATTGTCATGTTACGTCTTACTGGGCTTTGACATGGGCTTCAGAGCCCAGTTAAGTTTGATTTTATTTATTTGGAAAAGTCAAAATTACAGAAGTGCCACGTCAATGGCACTTAAGCTCAACACATACAATAAACAACTGACACATGTGAGATTCTTAAAGCTCTTGTCGGTCCCCACCATCCTGAATGTTTTTGTTCCAGCTAGCAGCAGCAGCATCCTCACCCTCAATGCTCACCACCCTCGCCGGCTTCTTCACCTTCTCCGGCGGGAGCTTATCCAGCCTCACCGTCAAAACTCCGCTATCCAGCTTGGCTTTTACGGACTCCAAATCCACATTCTCCGGCATCTTAAACTGCCTCCAAAACTTCCCATACGACCGCTCAACCCTGTGCCACTGGTCCCCTTTCTTCTCCTCCTCCCGCTTCCTCTCCCCGCTGATCCTCAACACCCGATTCTCCTCCACCTCGATCTTCAGATCGTCCTTGTTAAGCCCAGGCACGTCCAGCATTATCACGTGACCTTCTGGAGTTTCCTTCCAGTCAACTTTCGCTGGTGAAAACGCTACCTGCTCGTCCTTTTCCAGAACGAACGGGAGCTGTTCCAGGACTCGGAACGGGTCTGTCAGCCTGTCGGATAGAATTTCGGAGAGGAGGCTTCCTGGGTTCTCCGCTGCTAATGGGATGACAAACGCGTTGGATGGTGAAGCCGTGAATACGATGAGGTTCAGGAAGATGAACGCGATCGGTGAAACAACAGATGGCTGCTTCATCTTGGTTTCTGCTCTGTTTTCCAAAATCAGAATCCAATGGAATCTGCTGATTGGGAGAACGAGAATGTTGATTGCTGTTGAGATATCTTTTCTTGTGATCGATGATAGACATGAATTATGGGATATTTATAGCCTGGTAACGATTTGGGTTCGAGTTCGATCCTATATCGTGCAGTTTCTAGAAAGTTGACGTGAAGAAAAAGAGCGAGAGAGTTGCAGAAGGTTGGAGAAATTCCAGAGAGTTCCGGATGAGAAAGATAAAATACGACATCGTTTTTTCAAGGAATGGAAATATTTGGGCTTCCTAATAAATATCAAGAAGAAAATTAGTTTGGGCCTGAGTATCTTTTGGGGCCCAGCCCAGATATTCACTTACAAGTTCAGGATGAAAATTGAGAACGATGCAATACGACACAGTTTCGTAATGGAACGGAAATGTTCGGGCTTCTTCGTGGCCCGTATCAAGAAGAACATTTCTCTTTTTTGGGCCTGAGTATTCCTTGTGTGGCCCAGCCTAGAGATTCACACTCTTGTTCGTTTAAATTAAATTGCTAGAAGCCAACAGTAAACTTAATTGAACACAACAAACCGAAAACCTGATAAACCAAAACCACCAAGTTCTATCCGCAGAATCTCGCGTGTATATCACGCGGCAGCTCCATGATGATATGCACTTGCGTCTGCCCCAAGTAAGAGAAAAAAAATCTAATCGTCGTCTGCTTTATCAAACCGGCCTTCGGGAAGTCTTTGGATTCTCTTTGTGTGTGTGCATCGCCGCCTTTAATTCAGACTCGACGTCGTTGCTTTCACACCGCTCCATCGTCGCTTCCGGTTCCTCCGCTGCTGGATTATAGATCAGGGTTGGTCCGTTGGTGTTTAGTAACTTGAGGTCAATTTTGATTTATGTTTTTGATTTTATTTCTTTTTTTCTGCTTGATCACATGGGATTGAGGGGTTTAAGGTTTTTCTTTGCTGCTGGTGAATTGTGTTTTGACATTTTTGTGGGTGATTTTAGGGTTTTGGGTTTAGGGTGGTTTTTGCTTTGCGAGGTGTGTAGATCGGGGTTCAATTCGCGCTGTGAGGTTTGAATTGGGTGTTTTTGTGTCGATTCGGGTGGCGTATTCGGTTTTGAGATTGAATTATATTATTTTTGGTCTTTAGAGACTCTTTGTAGATGACTTTGAGTTTGGTTGTGATTCGGTTGAGTTGTAGAATAGAAACCAAATAATGGAGGAGATGAAAAACTCTAAAATTTCTTTTCTGTGAATTTGATTGACTTGGGTATATATCCGGAGTCAACTTCACTGTAGCTGTTTTGTTTTGTTTATTTTGTATCATCACTTATGCTGTTATGTGAAAGATGCCTATTTTTTGAAATTGGAAATGTTGGGAGATTGTGTGTTCTCTTAAGTTAATAATTTTATGCCAAGAGAATGATCTGGTCTTACAGAGCTTGTGTCTTGGTGGTAACAGGAGAGGAGCATTATGAGCTTATAATGATAAGGAAAGCGATTGGTTAAGAAGACTAGAGCAGTCAGATTGTTGATTCTATTTCAGATGAGTACCATCTTGCGCTACTAGAGCTGGAGCAGATCGTTGATTCTATTTCTGATGAACACCACCTTGCTCTTTCGGTATACTTGTTAATTCTCATTATATGGTTATAAATCACTAATCACATGCTGGTCACCGCTAATTAACTGAACACAGTTGTTTCCGTTTGTTTTAATTATCCTGAATCTTGGTTGCATTGAGTTTGAGTTAGTTATCCCCTCTAGTCTATTGTAAGTGGCTGTACTTTTTCAGTTTGTAAGCAACTGAGTTAAATTTTACTGCTCAAAAACAATATGGCGTTTCGATTCTCTTGTACGAGTCATGACATAAGGTGTTATTGTATGACAAATATTTAAAGCTTTCTCTCTGCTGGATGGTGGATTCTCTGATATAAATCAGTTGTGAAGCTTCCCCTTTTAGACAACCAAGTTTATTTGGGTAAATAATCATGTAAATTGTTAGTGAAATTGGTGTTTTTATTACATAAGGAGAAGGAGACATATATCGATGGATCGGCTAGTTCACCTTTTGTTACTTTCATCTTAGAAGTAAATGCATTTTCTGGTGAAAGGTCTGTATGATGTTCTTTTTTCATACTTACCTTAAAATTTTGCTTGGGGCATATTCTGAGTTCGCAAATGATTAGGCTACTTGCACCAGCTTCTAAACCATCAAGCGCGGTCCTATTCATTTAAGTGGAGTGAGTGGGTTTAGACCCTTCCTCTGTAACAACGATAACAAGTACTTTAGTGACTTATTATCATTGAGATTGTATTTCTTTCATATAATTTTGTTTACTATGATTAATGAATCTTCTTATCATAATCGGTTTCACTTTCAGGATCCATCCAATTTCTCTAATGGCCCGACTTCTCTGAGGTCTATCAAGAACTTGCTTTTGCCGCTGCTTTGATTTTCAAGTTTTTTGTGTTCAGATCTTTTATAGGGATTGAGAATCTTGAGACAAATGGAACCGAAGATCGTAAAGGTATCGGATAGTAGTAAATTTGTGGTTGATTTCAAAAGAAAGCGTCCGCACCAGTTTTCGATAAAAAGAGATGGAGGTTCATTGGATACAGTTAATTTACCAACAAACAACCTTGCCAAACGAAGGAAACTGGATGGATGTAAATATACCGGATCTGGTCATGAGCCTCTAAGCAAATCGGTTGTGAGGTATTATTCAAATTTCTTAAAAAGTCGACAGCCCAAACGTGTTATGTATTATCAGGGTGGCGAATGGAATGATCTTCCACTGCCCCTTCTAAGCTTGATTAAGGAACACTTCGTTACGAAGAAGGCAATATTTGATCTGGAATTCAATGGTAATGCTTACTTACTTGATTTTGTGCACATGATGAAGCACGAGCTAAAATCTGGTCTGCGGCAGTCTATCGCATGGATTGATGAAGTAGGAAACTGTTTCTTCCCAGAAATAGTTTCCGATGATGAAGTGGTCCGATGCTGCCACCATGGATATGGATTAACTGAGGAACCTGCCGATGGAAATCGTTTTGGGACTAACGAGATCAAGTTGCAGCTTGAGATTGATATCAATGGGCTTGATTTTTCCAAGTTGAAGGAATGCACCGGCGAATCAGATAATTTGACTGATCAGATTGTCGTGAATGAAATTCCTGCCACATTGTCGAACTCAAACTATGTGGATGAGGTCTCTGCAGAATCAGGTGTGAAAGCTCAGGATATTAGACAAGTTGGTCCTGAACTTAGCTACATGAAATTGGATAACATCAGGAACCTCTTTCTCAAAGGCGTGAGGTCTTCTGATGGGGCTGAGATCATTGATGTGTACCGAGGGTCTAGTCAGATTTTGCAAGCTCTTCAAGAGCTATTTCTCAAGCAGGTTGAAATCACTGCCAAGTATCGTGGAGATCCCAACGTTCGTTATGCTTGGCTTGCTTGTACAAAGGATGTGTCATCTCGCATTATGAAGTATGGGATTGGTTCAGTTGCATTGTCCTCTTCTAAATATGGGACTGGTATTCATCTTGCAGCAGTTGACTTCGCTGACATCAGGTTACAATTTTTTTTTTTTAACTCTAACTTGGGAGTTAACTGGCCACCTTAATTTTTCTATTGTGAGTCGTTGGTTGTCGAATGAAATAAAGTGATGTATTTTGAATTTATCGACCAAAAATACTTGAGAGTTTTGGTGATACCTGTTGACGTTGAGGATTTATTTCATTTTGTTCAAGTTAAATTTCTGATATTTAGAAGAAAAATTGGTACCTATATCTTGAAACCATTTTATAATTAACCGAATTCCGGCTGTTGGTTCCTTAACCTCATACATGCTGCCATCCAAATGATGTTTGACTTCAGATGAAAATCATTAATGAAACTTTTGTTGTCAGTGATGGCTTTTCATATCTTTTTACAGAGCATATCTGAAATTTATAATTCGTTTGTTTGCAGTGTAAAGTTAATTGATGCTGACGAAAATGGGGCACACTACGTTGTACTCTGTCAAGTGGTGTTGGGCAACATGGAAGTAGTTGATTGTGGCTCAGATCGGTTCCATCCTAGTAGTGAGGATTACGATACTGGTGTTGATGACCTTGAGAGTCCCAAGTACCATATAATCTGGAACATGGATGCGACCTCGCGTATCAATCCTGAATGTGTCGTAACTTTCAGGGCCTCTTCTATTGGGAAAGGTAATCTGTACTCCCTTGCATGTCTATTACTTGATCAATGATCAGTAGAGGCTGTCATTACCTGCATGTGTCTTTTATTTGACAGTTTGCATGAAGTGGAATTGTATGTTTGTGATCTTCATCTCCCAAGATAAATGCAGTTCTCTGTCAATATGATAGCCGTCTATCCTCGTTCATATGCATAATTTTGAATTTGTGGAGTGGGGAGATATTAATTTTAAACACATTTCAATATCTTCTACTAGATATTATGATGAATACATAAGTATCTTGAGCATCTTGCGAAATTTGCAAATAATTTTATGGCGCCGAACCTCAATTTATGGTTTATACTCAGGATGTCCAGTTAAGCAAGAAAATGAGTGTGATACTTCAGAGGTGACTGCTTCACAAGGGGCCCAACACAAACTACCGCTAGAATCCAGTGCAAACAAGATGGTAAGCATTTCCGGTTTGCTTGTTTACCCAAGTCAAGGGGCCAAAGAAAGGTTATTAGGGAGTCTCTATGAATAGTAGGTCATGTGTCTGTTTGGACAAGAACCACAGTTACTTCTTTTTTATTGGTATCATATGGAGTTTATCACTCCACATTTCTTGTAATCACAAAATTTGCTGATCGTTTAACTCGTCATGTGTCGTGTTGTTGGAAACCAATTATAGAGTTGAGCATTCCGTCTTATGTTGTTGAGAGCAACAACTAATAATAAGCATTAATCAGTATTTGTTGCCCATGTTGCATGTTTCTTGCTTGGCCTGTTTTTTTAATTTCAGTAGTTATTACAACACCTTTTGACGTGATGGAGACAGATTCCCAGTCGAGTTTGCTTAATAAGGATCACTATTTCTTGAGTAGCTATTGTTGCTTTAAGATGTTTTAATGTCTTCTCCTTTAATTCACGTCTTTACGGTGAAGAATACTCCTGTGACACATGATTCCTGTTTCGAGCTTGAGCTTATTTGGTTACTAGGATGGTGGATATTAGTTAAGTTTTGTTCTCCAACACACTTCAGTTGCAGGCAATCAAACTTCCAGGAGTAACTAATGTCACAGCAAGGACTCCTATAGCTCCGAAATCCCCTTGGATGCCTTTCCCCACTTTATTTGCAGCCATTTCACACCGAATTCCTGAGAATGACATGAAACTGGTCAACATCCAATATGACACATTCAAGGTATATGGATTGCCATTCAGATCTATGATAATTAATTCATTGTATTGAAGTGGAAAATATGAACGTTGCAAAAATAGAGATATCTTACGATTTAAATTCTTGATTGCTCTTATTTATTTGATTACATAGAGGAAGAAGATGACAAGGGATGATTTTGTGAAGAAGCTGAGGTTGATAGTTGGAGATCAGTTGTTGAGGTCTACCATTACGCAATTGCAGTGCCAGGTAAGGCATGATAGTTTTGCAATTACTTAGTTGCATGATCATTAGATTCTACCAGATTATTGGTACTTGGGCACTATTATACATGATGAATTGAAGATTCCACCTCAGCTCACCATATTTTGTCAATGAATAATTCTTATGATGCATTAATGTTATGGTATCAAATCACCTCATCATAACTGAAAAAGAAAGGAAGAGAAATCAATGGGGACTTTTCCTAGCACAGCCTCAGCTAATAAAAAAGCGCCGTACATCTCCTTTTTCTGTTGAGATACAGTTAAATTTTGGTGTGTAAATAAAAAACCCTCCTTTGGTGAGACATGATAACCGAGTCCAAATTGCTCGATTGTTACCACTTTGGATGTAGGATCATTGTGTTGAAGAAATTTTCACACCCAACTCTGTTTTATGAACACTTGCCTAGTTTACAGGTACCGTCAGTACCCGAGAGTGAAGTGTGAACCTCTCGCTTCGAGCAAAGTTGAGATGAACAAATAGCCTCAAGTGATGATCAAGTATCTCTTCTCTGCGCCGGCTGGCGTGTGATGTAACCATGGTTTTTGTTTGCAAATAGTGCTCAGATGCGTCCATGTAAATGAAGGAGGTTGGTAGTGTGTTTTGCTTGCCCGTGAATAGTTCAAATGTTTGCAGCTACAGTTGTTATACTTTGTAGAAGAAGTCTTTTTGTGATGTGGTTTGATATTAGCCCGAAGAAACCAAAAAACTGCAATTTTTATGTCACCAAAGATCCCATTCCCATGAATACTTTTCTGCACATTGTAATTCTCATGCAGCCTGGCCTGGGCTGGGGTGAGAAAGATGATGAAGCAAAAGGCGAGTGGAATGGAGTCATAAACAGTGCCTGGGCCAAAGCTCGCTGCAAGACAGAGTCACGTGGTGAGAGAACAGAGAGTCTGATTTCATTCATTATTGATGAATGATTTCCAGCTGCTGCACTGCACTGCACCATGCCAGAGCGAGCTGTAAATTAGAGGGCTTCTGACACATACCAGAGCGAGCTACAGAGACAAGCTACAACAAGAAGACCCCCACATCGCATCCATGCCATTTTTTATAGTCAAAAAAATAGTACATTTGTCATAGCAAATATCACCACATGTCACTTCCCTCCAACACGTGTGTCGACAACAATCACATGTTAATTACCAAATTGCCCCTGCCTCCACTCATGATTTGGCTCCCGCGAGAATCACGCCTTATTTTTCGTTGATATAACTACTCAATTCCTTCCTTTACATCAAAACATTCTTATCCATTTGTTTTTGCCTATAAAAACAAAGTGGACCACTCTTACTCTTTTTTTATTTACGTATTTTTATACGATACTATGACGTCATTATTAGACCACCGTTAATGAAAGAGAGAATAACAACATGCATTTAGCAAAGCTAACGGTGCAAATTGCAAAAGAAAGAAAGCAAAGGGACACGAGAGCAAATACCCATAAAAAGAGTCTGGCTCTGGCAGGCCTGCGGCTTTTAAGTAACATTAAATAAGTTGCATGCAAATTCCCTTACGTCCCTCTAATTTGCAGCATTGACTGGACCCTACCTTTTTCCATGCAATTTTTATAAAGTAAATCTTCACTTTAATCGTCAAAATATGTCAGAACAGAGAATTACTACAGATCAAGTAAAAGCTTGTCGGTCCACCAGTCATCACCTTGCAGATCTGACGGCCACAGACCTATGACATGTCCGCATGATGTCGACACGTGGATAGGTTTACTTGGACCGATGTGTATGATAGTGTTATGATGACTTAATTATTTGACATTCTGTCCCTCTTCTTATCTTTTTTGTTTTTAACTCGGATGGACCACTGGGTTTACTTTGGCGAATCTTTAAATGATCTCTGCATTCGATTCTAGGACTACAAACTCTAGCTTCACATTAATTCATATAAAACAAAAATAAACATGAATTTAGGGTTTGGCAACCCGGGTCAACAAAGTCCACTGATTTATTAGGTAAAGCATGAGCCATATCATAATGATCTTCTTAGTCAGTTTGGTTAACTCCCATGTGAATAAAAAAGTGTAGCATTACTCTCTTCTGGACTAGTCAGTTTATGGAAAGATTACCACATGATTATCACTTGAGTACAAACTATAAATTTAGTGACAAACATGGCTTTCTACCAACTATTTCCAGGTTAGGTCACACCTTGCCTTACCTTCATAAATGAACACCTCTTTGATTTAGTGATGTTTAACATTGCAACAGCAAATGTGGAAGACGGACTAGAAGAGAGAACCAAAGGATTCGATGAATAGTACTGAATTAGATAGATGTATAAATTGATTTTTTTTTCCTTTTTGCAAGCTTCTTGTTTCACTCTCCTCTTAATCTTTCCTCGTGAATTCTCACAACCTGAATCCCTCATCAAGTCACATTTGAGAGAAAAAACATGTAACTAGCTAGCTGGAGGGATGAATTCAAATCTTCACGTCTTCATCCCAGAGTAAACTCTAGATTAGGTTTATTCATGCTTCTTCCTAAGATGATCTCTTCAGATGATGTTTGGAATATGCTCAAGCATCTAGAATCATCCGTATCCTATTTTGACAAAAAAAAACAATTAAACAGGGTAGTTTTGACTCATGAACATTTACTGCTACAACATTTGCATAGCAACCAAAACTTACTGCTTACATCACTGTTTAGACAAGTCAATAAACTGTTGCACAGTGTTACTTTATTCTATGGAGGTGGGGGTCCAAGGTAAAGGTCCATTTGTGAAAAAAGAAGATCGTACAGGGTTGGGCAGAAATTAAGTTGTAGGAAAATATACCTGAAGAGAAGCCATGGTTCCTTCCTTTGGATTTCCATGCAGCCAAGCTTCTCTGCTACAAAAACCACAAGCAGAGCATCAAAAAGAAGATAAATTAAGTTATAGTTTGAGACATTGGTTCAGAGATTTCAATTTTAATGCTCAAATCCTCCCAAGCAGCTAATCTTGTGTGCAGGAAATAAATGACCTTGAGGAGTTGCTCCAAAGGACTTGGTAATCCTTATCGTGTAGCGAATTAGATCTTCCAGCTGCTGCTGCTGGCTGTTTTCTTGCTGAGGAGCTATGAATATCAAGCATCATATCATCCGAGTTATCTCCCGACGACCTATTTTCGTATGTATCTGTTCAACACACAAATTGAGTTTTGCATAATAAAGAAAAGAAAACCTTTGAATGTTTATTACCTGAGGTAGCTGCTGCTGCTCTGTCGGTTGTTTTCACTGTCCGATACATCTGAAATTAATCCAACCATTTTTGTGATGAAGTATGAGCAAAAATTAAGACTAAATTGAGCACAAAAAAAGACATGAATCAACAAGCTGCATGGGTAACAAGTTATGAACATCCTTATCTTCTCTACTGTGGCTTGGACTTATATTTAATAGGTCTGCAGAGAGAGATGTATGTAGCTTAGACTGAGAAGAGAAAGAATTGCCTTCAGGGATTTAATTTAATGAGATAAGAGACTTTCTGCAGTCACACATTGGAATTTGAAACACAACAAGCAAGCCTTAAATCATGCACCCAAAATAATAGTACCAAGTCCATGGAGTAAAACAAACCTGTAAATGTGACTTTACATGAGCCAGAGTGAGATCTTTGACATCCATGAGCTCAAGAACTGATTTGGGTGTGGCTCCTAAATCAAACACACACATTATTTCGCATCACCTTCTTCTTCTTAAATCTTAAGATACAATATTAGAGAGACAAATGAGTGAGTGTTCAATTACTTTCATGGCCACCCAGGAGCTCAACAGCATGAACAAAGCGAGCATGCAGTGTGCTAGTCCACCGCATTCTCGGTGCCCTCATGCTTTTCTTGCCGGGAAATCGCGACAAGAATCTGGATCTCATGAACCCATGATGCGACGAGGACTGGAAGCAAGAAGCTGGACTAATTAGAGATCTGTTAGTAATTGAATTAGGCAATGGAGGGAAACTATCTAGCAACAAAGACTGATGTTGTTGTTGATGAGGAAGAGTTGAGGAAGTGAAATTAGGAGGATGAGTGGAGTTTTGGTAGATTGGGATGCCTCTGATGGGTTTCATGTACCCATTCTCCAGGTTATTAGGGTTTGATGCGTGAAGAAGATGATGGGTTTTTGCAGAAGAAGATGAAACCCTCACTGGGTTGGACAAGGAGAGGAGCGCCAGGTGCGGAACAGTTTGTTGTTTGGATAAGATTGTTGGTGGATTATTATTTCTCAAGGCTCTCTTCAAAAACCCCAAATCAAAGTGTTCTTCTTCATCGACTTGTTCTTGATCTGTCTGCGGCCATAATGCTTTGTTGTTGGGTTTGGTGGTGCTCGGCGGGCTGATTTGCAGAGACAAATCTGGCTGTGCTGGGAACAACTCCATTATCAGTGACTCACGCCTGCCTGTGAATCTTGAATATGCTCGCTCACTCACTCACTCACCCTTACTTGTTTCTTAGTCCTCTGGTTAGTTCAGTGGAGAGGTTGAAGAGCAAAGAATTTAAGCAAACTTAAGACTTGTTGTTGAGATGTGAGTAGTTGTGCAGAGAGTTGGGATTGAGTGGACACCAGAGGAAGGTAGAGAGAGAAAGAGGAGGAGGAGGAAGAGGAAGAGAGAAATGACAAGGTATGAAGTGAATGGTGGTGGTGTTTGTTTTGTGTGTGTGTGAAGTATATGTTAGAAAATGACACTTCAGACGACTGGACCCTCTCTCTCTAATCTTCTTCATATGAGAGAGAGAGAGAGAGAGAGAGAGAGAGAGAGAGAGAGAGAGAGAGAGAGAGAGAGAGAGAGAGAGAGAGAGAGAGAGAGAGAGAGAGAGAGAGAGAGAGATTTCTTAAACAATTGTTTAATGTGGACGTGGGGATGAGTGTTTAGGGTTTCATTACAATTACCAAACCAAAGCAACCAAGAAATTTGTCCATTCTCTCTCTCTAACTCACTTTCTTTCACATTTCTAATCAATATACTTTTATAGCACTTTTGTAAAATTCTTGTCTGATCACATTTATACATCACTACTAGACATGAACAAAATAAAGTTTGTAAATAAGAGTCATTAGGAATAGAGTGTTAAATTTTGGATCTATCCACCTCTCTTGTGTTCCCGAGATGAGATGAGATGGGTAGGACAAGCTAGGGTTTTTAGGTCTGTAGAGCTCATAATTCATATATGATTACAACAGTAGCTAGTGGCTACTATGCTATCTATATCTATATATACACACTCTGAAGCCTGAACCCTATTGCTTTGAATTTCAAAGTTGAAGGCACTCATTGAGTCATCATGAAACCCTAATAACTCTCTGCCTGCCCTCTTTCCCATTTTGTAGTTAAAGTTGCTTTATCAGAGACCCCCAAAATCAGGGCTGCAGTGCAGCTTAGTAAACTGGTCTTCAAAAGGGTGAAAATGTCAATTTCACCTTTTTTGTTCCTTTTTGCATAACATATAAATGATGTCTTCACATTCTCTACATATGAGTTGAAGAGAAAATGGGATATGACATGCACCCTATTGCTTTAGGAATTTTTTCTCTGAACATTTTTTTCATCATCATTCTCCTCAAATCGCCTCCAAGGACACAACCCTACAATTTGTAAGCTAGAAGGGCATAAGTTTTAGCTCCAAAATGACTTTTACAAAAATGGTCAGCACCTTTACTTGTACATTCATATTTTCAAAAGGCAATAATGTTGATGTTGCATTTATAGAAAGATGGTTGTGGTGCTTTTAACAAGTATATGCTCTTTGTTAGCACTCTTAGCTAAGATGCACATTGAGGAATTGCTTTATGCTTTTTACATTCTTATTTGATTCCACCACTCATTTATCTTTGCAATTCTCAATTTATCTAACCTTGCCTTCCCCTCCTAGCTACTCCCATTCAACTAACACATTTATGAATCAAACAGTTCAATTAAATTTGAAAACCTATACCTACAACTTTGCCTCGTAGATGTGATCATAATTTCTAATCCACCTCTTCACCTTCCACGATCTACATTCAATTTAGAACTACACCAATTAAATAATAATTTGGTAATCAAAAAACTTAAATTGACTGGAATTTTGATGAGCAAGATTCAGAAAAGTTAATTATATTAAATAGGTTTTAATTAGAGAAGAGGGTGAAATGTCAACTGATTCACTGGTAAGGGTAGGGTTTGATAGCATACATGGGAATATTTTGAGAAACAAAACGAGATTGGGTTGGAAGCATCTAATTAATTGTGTCAGACAAACATTAATTAATATAAAATAGAGAAACATAAGTAGGGTTCGAGTCAAAGCAACCTTATGCATTAATTAATGCCTAGGGTTTATTGGCTTCAAGGAATCTTCTTACACACCTCCCTCCTTGATCCATTCTTCATTTAATTGTACATTATATTCTCTTTTTTAGCTTACTGATTTAGTGTATGGGACGGTTATTATATCTTTAAATAATCAGACAGCATTTGATGTTGTGTTGCGACCAAATTTGTCTCTAGTAAATCCTTCATAATAAGCCATGATTTTACACGACCCTCGTAAAATTAATTATCTGATATAGTATTTATCGTCGTAATTACCGATGGTTTTACTAATTTCATATACTGCCATGGCATAAATTTATGCGACGTTGCAAGTTGTCTTGTAAATGCATCGCATAATGTGACGGTTAAATAACTTTTTTGCGATGGAAAAGTTTTTTTTTTCCGACAATCACAGTAAATCCGCGACATTTTCTCGGAATTTATCTTTTACTAATCACCCATATTCCAGAAAAAGCTACTCATTAAATCTCTCTATTGAGTTCCACATTCCAAGCATCCAATCATTTGAAGTTGGTCGTTATTTCTACTCACAAAGCACTACTTGGAACTAAGCATTTCTTGCATCGATGTTTCATAGGTTTATTTGTTTGTTGCAGTTGTATGCTAATGAGCTTGTTCACTTCTTTGATTTGGGTCTGTACACATACAAAAGGACGGTGATGTCAACGTTTGATTTGTTAGAGATCCGTAATAGATGAGTACAACCAAAATCTTGACCTTATAAACTTTGTTTAATTTTTGTATAACTATCAACATAAGAGTATTCTGGATTCAAAACTTAATCTATTAAAAAATCTCTGATTTTTGTTTTAGTCAAGTTAAATAAGAGTGTGTAACACAATGAATTGGGCGGAGATCTCAATAAATTCTCTCATTAACTGCACTGCATAGAAGAATCCGATGAGCTTCATAAATTAGCATGCTTTTGATCGAGTGATGTTGTTAGAAGGAAGAGGTACTATGCATATTGAACAAGTTATTCAATTGGTTTGGGTGACTGCAACAAGAAAGAAAGGAGAAGAAATCATAACTCAGATAAAAACAATCTGCTCGAAGATAAAAGGCATGAAACAACAAAATATGGAGGAGATCATATGTGACAATAACCCATCACCATTGAATTTTTTTTTTCAATTTTGCCATACTTTCGTAATTTATTTCCTTTTTTTCGATAAGTTTTGAAAACATACCATATTTAATATTTTTTGCACAAATCGCTACTAGTGACCGATTTTTTTATATCAAATCATTATTGTCAGTAACGGTTTTTATTAATTAGCAGTCCAATGAACGTCTACTTGTAAGAGCATCTCCAAGGGGAACCGCTAAAATAGCCCAATAGCTAAAACAGCCCACCTGGCATTAAAAAATACATAATCACTTGCATATCCTCCTCTCCAACGCATCCCTCAAACTAGCTATAATTTTAACGATCGAAGATATGAATCGCCAAATCTGCAGCAATTGAGTGATCGCTATCCCACAATTCCAACGACGAAATGGAGATTCCAAGAAATCTGTCCCCATCCAAAACCTGCGACTTTGATTCGTTCAGGTCAGAACCCCATCTTTGTCCGACCTGCTCAAACCGCTCTCGGCGACCATCTTCTCTCAAACGGCTGGGAAAGACGAGAGCTTGCTGTCGAAGCCAAAGTCAATCTGGGGCAATCCAACAAAATCAAAAAGGTGAGTGCTTTCTCTGCAGATCCAGAAACGTTCTGGGTATGCGTACAATCCGCAGATTAGGGTTTTGAAACAGTTCGCGATGAGGCTGAATGAGTGCGAGGCTGAGGGTGATGTTGTTAAGGATTTGCTTGTGGAGGTGCCGCACGAGATGAGTAGAGACAATGCGTTGTTGTTGAATAGCTTGCAACCATGGAACAAGGTGGTGATGTTTTTCAATTGGGTCAAGGAGCAGAAGCTGTTTGAGGTCGATACCATTTTTTATAATGTTGTGATGAAGAGTTTGAGGTTTGGGAGGCAATTTGAGCTGATTGAGGATGTATCAAACTTGCATGATGCCTGATGAGGTTACATATTCGGCTGTTTGGATGTGTATGCAAAATTGGGGAAGGTTGAGGAGGTGTTGAGTTTCTACGAGAGGGGGAGAGCGAACGGGTGGAAGCTGGATCCTATTGCATTTTCGGTGTTGGGGAAAATATTTGGGGAGGCGGGGGATTATGATGGGATTCAGTATGTGTTGCAAGAGATTGAAGGCGTTGGAGGTGAAACCTAATGTGAATATTTATGGAGTGGGTTGAAAGCGGACAAACCAATGGCTATCTTCGAAGAAATGTCCAAGACAAATGTTCACTTGAATGTGATGGGATGTACTTGTCTGATTCAGGTTACAATCTGGATGTCGTCTTGGAGGTGGGCTTTGGTTGTTACAGCTTGGATCTGCTTGAGCTCTCTGATAGATCCGCATCTGAGTGTTAAAGATAATGCCCGGAAAAGGATTTGTGGTGTCGCCCACCGGCAGAGATGCAAGGTTGATTGGTGGGAAGGATGTTGTAGCCATTAAAGATTGCATCTTTAATCTCTTTGTTGGGTTTTTGTGGAGGCAAAAGAGGAGGCGATGAGAATTCACAACAATATATACATTGCTCCAATTCAAGTGCTCCCCAGAACAATAAAGTGGTCGAAGAATGGAGAGTGAGCACTGAGCATACAACTAGTGACTGCAGTAGAAGCGAGAAGAGCATTCTGCAACTGCCTGAATGATATTTGCCGTAGGAGACACTCCCAAGAGCGAGCTCACGAGCTCCTATACCTAGGCACACTGTACGGCCTCTATACTGTACTCCCTTAAACATTTCCATGCATATCATATAATGTTCATACAAAAAAAATTCACATTCCATGTCATACAAAAAAAGTTCACAAATAAATATACATAACCATTATGCATAATCCCGTTGGAGCACAAATTATTTTTCATCATCTAAATTATACATAACCAGTATAATATTATATTTTAGCTAATCATTTTAGCTGACGCCATTGAAGATGCTCTAAGAGCATCTCCAAGGGTGTTAGCTAAAAAGGTTGGCTAAAATATAATATTATATTGATTATGTATAATTTAGATGATGAAAAATAGTTTGTGCTCCAATGGGGTTATGCATAATGGTTCTGTATATTTAGAAATTAAATTTCAATGGCTATAATTCAAAACCTTATCTCTTCATCCATACACTCTCATACCCTCATCCCGACACTCTCCTCCCTTCAATTTTACCGAAGTCATGCCACACAATCTACGAAAATGATGGAAAATAGGATGAAGAATGAAGAAGATGAAGAACTACAAACAATGGGTATTGTTGCTCAACATCATTGTGAAATTCAGAATGAGAAGTTGTCACCACGCCGTGGTGGATCTTCGATGAACCATCGTGTTAGAGAAGAAGGTAATGCTAGACTTTATCGTGATTATTTTTCTAGCACTCCTACATATCCAGAATCAATGTTTCGTAGGAGATTTCGGATGCGCCGATCTTTATTTTTAAGTATTCAAGAAGAAATATCGGCTCATGATAACTACTTCACTCAAAGAACAGACGCGGTCGGAGTTTATGGATTATCGCCTCTCCAAAAAATAATAGCGACACTTCGAATGCTTGCCTATGGAACTGCCGAAGATGCGCTTGATGATTATATAAGAATTGGCGAAAGCACGGCGATAGAAAGTCTCAGAAGATTTGTAAGAGGAGTTATGAAAATATTTTATGCTGAATGTATGAGAAGACCAAATGATGAAGATGTGGCTAGACTGTTGGCGATAGCCGAATACTGAGGCTTCTCAGGAATGTTGGGCAGTATTGATTGTATGCATTGGAAGTAGTGAAAGAATTATCTAACTGTGTGACAAGGTATGTACACTGGACATGTTCATGAACCCACTATTATTTTAGAAGCTGTAGCCTCATATAACCTTTGGATTTGGCATGCTTTCTTTGGATTACCGGGATCATTAAATGATATAAATGTGTTTGATTGATCTCATCTATTTGAAGAACTAGCTGAAGGTCGTGGTCCTAAAGTGTCTTACAATATTTATACCATGGGATATTATCTTGTTGATGGTATATATCCTTCATGGCCTACTTTTGTTAAAACTATTCCATCTCCACAATGAAACAAAAGAAAATACTTTGCTGCTATCCAAGAGTCTGGTAGAAAAGATGTCGAGCGAGCATTCGGAGTGTTGCAGTCTCGATTTACAATGATACGCGGACCTTCTCGATTTTGGAATGTGGACACAATGAAACTTATAATGTCGGCTTGTATCATTTTGCATAATATGATTATTGCAGACGAGAGAGAATTACAGACTTCAGGCTATAACTATGATTCAACTGTTGAGATTGCGGATATATCATTGAACAGGAGTGGTACATCCAATATTATGAAGTTCATACAAGTACATCATCAAATTAGAGACAAGAAAGGTCATATTCAACTGCAAAATGATCTCATCCAATATATTTGGCAAAGATATGGTGCCTACCAAGACTGATTCTGCTTCCCTTCTGAAATTCTGTAGTGTCTTTATGTGTGAACTTTTTTTTTTTTATGTTGCAGTGTGAATTTTTTTTGTATGAACATTATATGATATGCAGTGTCTATATTTTTTTGGATGAACATATTAGTATGTGTTTCATGCCATACTAATATTTAAGGGAGACATAGTCTCTGAAATGAACAATAACTTATCACCAGATTCATATGGGCTACTTAGGAGTAAGCAATGATCTTCTTTATTTAACAATCAATCCTAAACTAGTGAACCAAACTGATCAACAAGTGAATAAACATAGACAAACTGATGCCTTGAAACATAGCCAAACTTGCGAGGAAATAAAGAGTCTGCCGACATCATCCTTCTCAGCATTCACAAAAAATGACTACTTTGGAGGAAATGTTTAAGGGAGACATAGTCTCTAAAATGAACTACGAACGACAAATAACTTCTTTGTAGCAGTTGAAACTTCGAAGCTATCATCTTAATTTTCCCCATAGCATATGAATTTTTTACGGAGTTTTGAAGCTTTGGTCCTCCACGAACAGCAGTGTATTGATGCAGAATGTAATGTGCTGATGAAATTTCCTGCACAACATAAATCAAATTACTATCAACTCATCCATATATGAGACACAATCGAAATCAATACACCCCAAAATGAACATTAAAGCCATGACCTACACTTCTATTATATCACAACAATATAAACATCCACTAGCCCTTGAATTCTGGAATTATCCATGGTTACATTAAGGTCAATAAATTTTTTTAATATCAAGGTGATTGATGAAAGCTGGACTTCAACCAATGGTCTCTTGAAAGAATATTCTTATTTGAGGTCAAGCCTAACTGCATCATTGATCTCAAATTTCATGGGAAAAAAATTTGGAGGCAAAACAAAGGTTAGAACTTTACACGAGCACCAATCGATGATTGAGAATGCAGTGATGGATCCTTATCAACCGCAGGAGTCCCTGGTTCTGGCTTCCTGCTTTCTTTCAAAGCTTTCCTAATGTCTACTGCTTTCCATGCAGCATACTTTTGTTTCTGCTCAAGCTGTCTCAATGAAAGAACCCAGCATACTTACATAATCAACAAGGAAATTTTCACAAGAAACGACATAATAGAAATTCCTGGAAGAAAATACTCACATCAGGTGGAAGTTCACCAAACTGGTTGAGAATCTCAAAGAAAATGCTTGCAGCATAAAAAGTCTTGGCAGTATTCCTAGATGAGGATTTCAAAGATTATCAGTCTTGTCTCCGTCTCCTTCACCTCAATTATACTATATGCTCTATCCATTAGGGTGGCATATTGATCCAATGAAGTATATCAACCTCTAAAATGAATGTAAGCCAACTCAATCTGATCTCCGAACACCATCTCAACACACTCCTACAAATATCAAAGTTACGAAACCTCCGCCTTTTTCATCTTCAATCATCCTATACTACTCCTTAAATCTGTCTCAATGTGCAACCACAAAGACCTCTTACATTTCAATGACAATCCAAATCAGAAACTAAAAATGTATGAATGTGAAAAACATCCAAATCAACAAATTGAAGCAAAACAATTCTTAAGCGAACGTCCCATTGCCGAGTTCAATCAGGGCCCTAACCTCCGCCTCCCAACAAAATCCGACCCCGCCATCGCCACTAAGCTCGGTACAACCCCAAGTTCCGCCAACACTTTCCTAATTTTAACCCCTTCCACCTCCGCCAGTCTCCTAATCTCCTCCCAGCCTTCTCTTTCTTCTCCCAGCTACCGAAATTCAACATCTTCACCGATCTCTACAAATCTCCCAACCCTCTCTTCCTTTCATCCGCCGTCACCAAACTGCAACTATCTGCTATCACCAAATCGTCCACACTTCACACCCCTCCTCCGCTCCGCTTGTTAGCCACATCCCTGACGCACACCCACTCTTTTCTGTCTCGTCTCCTTCACCTCATTTCTCACGAACGCATTCTCCGTCTCTCTCTTCCCTCTCCTTCATCTCGCCGAGCTCTGGAATGTGTATTTTAGTATAAAGAAAAATGGGAACCTCAATAGCAGATTTGGCGATTGAAGTTCCCATTCTCTAAAATTATAGAGCATATGGGTTGTGCGTTGGAGATGAGAAACTGTATATTTTTAAAGAAAGTTACACTATTATAGCTAATGAATGTGTTTACATAATGCGGTTGGAGACGCTCTAACTCGACAATTAACGAGCCGCTATTATGAATAGCGATTTGTGATTATAAAAATATTTTTTATCTTTCCTCCGATATTTTTTCTCTCAATCAATCTTCGAATAAATACGAGTAGATAAAGATGGGTTTGGAGAGAATAGTTGAATACCATAATAACAAAACCTCAATTTCTTTCCTCTCATAGATCGATGAAACCAAGAAGAGAATAATAACAATAAATATTCAGAAAAAATTAGAAGTAGCAATTTTACCGATGGGGTTTGAAGAGGCAGGCGATCTAGAGCACCAAAATCAAATTCGATTCAATTTCGCATGGGACGAGGCTTGTTGACACCATTGAGGCAGTGGTTGGTGGTGATAGAACCCGGTCCCGACGTCTGAGGCATAATCTATAAAATGCGAAAGTTCTATGGGTGCGACACACGAGCCCAGATAACATGCTTACTCGAATGCGCTTAATGCGGGTAGTGGAACAACAGTAATTAAAAGTATGTGTTCCAGATGCCTGTCTAACTTACAGGTTGGTAGTCATCTAGACACCACACTGTCGGGAGCTGTTTCCGTTTCTCTGATGTGCCCATGGGAAGGCGAAACCAGTGAGCATCGGATGATGGATAAGCCAGGATCCTAACATATGTTACTCAATTGCAACACGAAATGGACGACCTAAGAAAAGGGCTACCTGATTGCCCAAAGAGGCCAGATTGAAGCCATCCAGAGTGAGCCATCATGGACAATCATGGAAGAGGCGACCTAGGAAGGAGCGACCTGGGAAAGGTCTACCTGATATTCATCTTGACTAATGCGACAGCCGCCCAACGAGAAAGAGCTACCTGATTGCCCAAAGAAGCTAGTGCGACAGCCGCTAAGCTTGGGAAAGGCTACCTGATTGGCAACATGGTCAGTGTAACAACTACATAGAGTGAGTGTCTAGAGTGGGCCACTGATTATGTGAGGATCAATGCGTATGATAAAGGATCAGGATCATTGCAGTGCGGAGGAATGTTCGGAGCGCATATAGATAAAATTTAAAACTGACGATCGTATTGGAGGTCACTCAACTTTAAGAAACCTCAAGGTAATTATCTTATGTGTGTCATTACTAGAGCATGCCAGAGAAGGTTTGACTTCCTACCTGAGCATAAAAGGATTCTTTAAATTGTGATCGTATGGGAGGTCAATAAGTCTAAAGAAAACTTAAGGTGAACAATCATATGGGCTGTCGTTATCTCGCTACAACGCACTGAAAGCTAGCAAGCAACGAAGCCAAAATTTTGATCTTGAGGACAAGGTGGGTCTTTAGGAGTTTGGTAATGATGGAACCCGACCCCGATAGGCGAGGCCTAATCTATCAAATGCAAAATTTTATGGGTGTGATACACTAGCCCGAACAATATACTTACTGGAATGCGGGTAGCGGAACAATAGTAATTAAAAGTATGTGTTCCAGATATATGTTTAACCTACAAGTAGGCAGTTATCTGGGCACCACACTGGTCTGGAGTTGTTACCACTTCCCTGATGAACTCATGGGAGTATAAAATTAGTGACCATCGGATAATGGATAAGCCAGGATCCTAACATATATCATCGTCTATGGAGGGTTTGAGGGAAATATGTACTCTTTCCGAAGCCAAGAACACTATGGTGATTGGGATGATATCGACGACGGTTTTCTCTTCTATTATAAGATCGATAGATTCAACATTGATCACGATGACGAGGTTGGAGGAGGAGAGAAAAAGAGGAGAAGAGTCGACCTTGCAGGGTCGAGAAGACAGAGCTGAATGTAGGTAGAAGAGAAGAAGTTGGTGTAATTTTAATTTCAGATCAAACCGTTAGTTTCAATAGTGGTTTGTATATTTTGCTTATTCGGATGTGATATAAGATTTGACTTGTCTTTTAATCGATCTAGTGAATCAAACCGTTACAGAGAGTAACAGTTTGACCAAAAAGAGTCAAACCAACTTTTTAATTTTACATCAAACCATTACTCTCAGTAGTGATTTGTATATTTTGCTTAATCGGATGTCAAATAAGATCTGACTCGTCTTTTAATCAATCTAGTAGATCAATCCGTTAAGCAATGGTTTGACCAAAAACTACCGCTAGTAGCGATTTGTTCAATAGATGACAAATATAAAATGTTTCAGAAAGAATAATAAAAGAGATAGTAAATTTCTGACCATTCCTACTCATCTCATATTTATTGTATACATTTTTTCTTTGGTTTAATTGCTCAAATCACAAGCCTGATATGCTTTCTACCTCTCTCTCTGTCATTATTTATCAAAGCCAAATGATCCTCTGCTAAAGTGTCTAGTACCTGATGATCATATTGACAACAGCAATATATGAAACTTACATGTCACCAATATGCTAATCATGCAAAAGAAGAATGAGAGTTGTCCCTCAAAGAAAAAAAACTTGATGCATATTAGCTAGCTAGCTACATATAGAGGGAGAGAACCTGAATACAAATTGCAATCATACTATTCTTGCTACAGATCAAGGCTCTCCTACCAACATGAGAAAACAACCTTGGCACGAGAACCCCAAGAATTAACTCGACGCCCCACTAATTGGAGGCCTGCACAAAAGAATGGCTACCTTTCTAAATCAAGGTTAACTCTTCTTCTTCTTCTTCCCCAATTAATGTGTTTGGAATCTTGGAACATTCCGAGTAGTTAGAACCTTGTTAGTGGAAGGGAAAAAAAGGACTAGAAACAACTGTCAGCCTCTACCAACTGGTGGATGTATTTGCCTGTTTTGTTTCATCAGTCCAAATTTAATCTGGTCTGACCAGAAGGCCCTCTGATCTTGATGCGTTTTGGCCCAACCTTTGTAGATGGTAGTTCCCCCCAGCCCCTTCCTTGGTCATTGTGTTCACTGACAGTAGTGTCTTGACTGACCAGCTTCCTGACTTTTATAGTACTTATTTCAGATCTATCCTTTGAAGCATCTGATGTTTCCTTAGAACAGTTAGCATAGTGACTGTAATTAAAATTGGCATCCGCTGTCGTAGAGCACTCCGATGATGCCAACTGGGAATGCTCTCTCTGTGAGTGAAACTTTTCTCTCTGTTTCAGTCCCTGCATATATTCATATCATGGGTCATAATAACGAATGAACACAACTGAGATGATTTTATACAAATTTTACTTGAAGGAACAGCACAACTGATATTCAATCCCCTTTGATACGCAAGATAATAAAATTGATTAATGACTGTATACTACAGCTCAAACCGCACTCAATCATAAGAAGAGAATTTACAGGATGATATCAAGAGGATAAAAGATACAAATGAGCAATAAATGATACAGATGCTGCACATTAGAAATTCAACTAATCTGTAATTAGACTACTAACATACCTGCTCGCCGCAGCTCAGTGGCATGAAATCATCAATACTTCTTTTCTCCATTCGTACAGAAGAACGCCGCTTGACTCTGAATATCTCTGAATCAGAGTCATCGCTACATTGTTCCAGAATGTTTGTCGTTTTAAGTCCAGTGTTCTTGGAGGTCAATTCGTCACATGAATAAGATGGTTCTGAATAATGCTGTTCCCTCTGATAATCAACACATTCCTTAGAAGAAGCTTGAAAGCTTTGTAAACTCCTGTGAGCTTGACACCTCATCTGCTTGGCACAACAGTTTAGAAAATTATACATCATATCCAATTTCCTTTTAAGTGATACTATTAATAGCATTTGCATATACACTTCAAAAAGCAGAGAGCAGATTTATAGCCAACTACATAATATCACAGATGCATTTCAAGACCAAGAGATAAAAAGTGAACAGTGACGAGATCATTTCTGCTTACCTTAAGCTGACATAGAATACAATTCTCGTCATCTGCAACCTGATTCAAAGATGCTGTCATAGTAGATAAGTTTAGCGGAGAATAAGGCACATAACCGTCCTCCACAGACAGTGGACGGCAACTTGAAAAAGGCAAACTGTAGGAGTCACTGCAAGAAAGCTTTTGAGCCTCTTCAAGTAATCCATCTTCCAGTTCAAATTTCCAGGCCAAAGTTTCCATTTCTCGTACATCATCTCTTACAAAAAGGGTAAAATTGCTTCCGCAGGCAAAATCCGCAGAATCAATGTCTGAAAGAAAGAGTTAAAAACAATCATGATCAAAACCGAATAAAGAAATAGTAAGATGAATTATGTAGACCATAGAGCGACTAACATACCATGTCGAAGGCATATGGGATGTGAGAGACAACTGCAACTAAGATATGCTATATAGCAGTCCCTTTTACAGATGCAGCAGAGAACAACTCGGTGCACATTTGGGTGCACGCCATTGCATGCACTTGATTTCATTAATAACCAGCGGGCGTGATGCTGAAAACGCATTAGGTTCACAAAGGATGCCTTGACAAGGTGATCAGTTGCCATGTCAGCAAATGCATGTTCTGAACACTTCATCTCTGATTTCACATTCAGAAGCATTGATTCCTTACAAAGAAGTTCCTCATAAGGAAGGAGAGGAATCCTGTTAAGAAGAGCATAACGTCCACCAGCTATTTCTCCCATTTGAAACCAATCACTTGTTGCAAAGTTAACCGCCTCTCCACAATTGAAGCCTACATATAATTTAGATGACCATTTACATATATCTAAAAAAACACAATGTTCGAAAAAACAAGAATTGTTGTTCATTTTATGGTCCTATTTTAAACAATAAGGAGTGACATTTGTTTACCGTGGTTGAACCCCGCATGATACGCTCTGGGAAATGTAATAATGAAGTCTCCTGGTTTCTGTACTGCTCTATAAACAGGCACATCATGCTCCAGCAATATGCTAGGAGGAAATATGGTTGTTTTACCCAAAAGAACGTCAAATGCGCCATCTTCTCCATCAGCAGATAGTATATCTTGTGAATACACATGCTTGCGAACCACATTTTCAAAATCCAGTGCTGCATGTCCCGGAACTCCATACCATGTTTTTGGTGCCCCACAATGATGATAATTTATACTGTAAACAACAATGCGGTTGCAGTTTTCACTTTTTTATATTATAAAACAAGAGCATAAGAAAAATACTCAGAAGTCCAATAGAAACTAACCTATACAAGTAATGGTCCTCCACATGCCAAGCAAACATGCTGAATAGCATTCCAATGTAAAGCATGGGGTCAGTCACTCCCTATAGACCAAAAAAAGTGTGATTTAATCAACCTGGTCAACAAGCACCAGAGTATAATGTAATATAAACCCATGTAAATACATTACCGGAACTGCTGTTTCTAAAAGACGCAGTACAGATTTGGGCAGTCGGGAAAGTTCCTAAAAACGCCAGGTGTTATTGTAGAGTCCCACAAATTATGATATTATACCAAGATAGTTGAGCAGAAGAAGAAAACACTACAGTTTCAGACCTTAAGATTCCACTTGCTTTTGCCAAGTTGACAAGTCGGCGAGATCGAGAAAGCACTACCATCGACATCACACGCATACTCAACTGATTCAATGTTTCCACAAGCTATTACCTTCCAGAATTCTTTCTCCATAAATGTGGTAGGCAGACATCCAGTGCTACCATATCTACGTGTGAATATCTTGTTCGCCATTTTTTCAAAATCACGGAATGTGTACTTTCTGTAAAGACAAAAAAATTAAACAACTTTTCATTGACATGCTTTTTTTACTAACATATCTCCTTTTGGTGAGAAATTCACCTTGCACTCATGAAAAAAGTGACTTTGTCTTCAGTGGTCCACTCAGCAAGACGAAGAGGTTGTACTCTGGTTGTAAACTTAAAACCTGGCTTCTCCTTCATCAATACAACGCCAGCAGGAACAGATGCACATAAAGGAGAAACGATCTTGCATATGCCTGAATGTCAAATATAAATATAAAACACTGAGATCCAGCTAGGAAATATCAAGCTATTTTTTTTAAAAAGCTCTATTTACTCAAACTTCATAAATGACCTGCTAATACCTACACAGTAGAACGTCTTTAAGATCCATTCAATCATAAAAAACCAACAATCTTTTTTACTGAAAAGAGGCCCTTAGAAGTACCCTTTGTACTATTCTTCATATTTTGTAAGAATGGCGAAAATTTTTCGCATTTTATTAAAGTACTTGACAGTTTATATGCAAATCAATGCTACCCAGTCACCATAGCAGGTATCCTTTCAAAATCTTGATATTAAGTGTTTACAGTAACCTGCATGACTTCTACTATTCGTTAGCCAGCAAACTAAAAGATATTACTAGAAACTGGCACTGGCATAATACAAATAGAAAAATTACCAAATTTGGAAGCCTCAGGAGCAATCTTTTGCAAATATATCAAAGGATCCTCAAACTCATCTTGTCTTGGATAGTATACGGGACACTCTGGTATATTATCAATCCATCCAAGATCATCTTTGGCATACTTATTCACCTTTTGCTTATTTGAAGTATCATTTGATTGTGGAAATGAGTCTCCACTACTTGGTAGCCGAAAAGAATAAGAGGAAGACCCTCTTAAAGCATCCCCGCCACTCCTATTCGACATGTTAGTCTCCCGCTTATTTGACGATCTCACATATATAACTCTTTTCTGTTTCTGGGATTCTAGACCACTTCTAGCCTCCACAAAGTAATCCCTTCCTTCTACCTTAACAGTACAAGACAAATGATCAGCCAGAAGTCTACAATCTATTACTGAAGAAGTTACCATCAAACTCCTCCACATAATTTAACCACTGATCTGCCATCTAAACTCATGTTATCTAGAGGTCATGCCGCCTGTTCAATACATTGGAGCTCAATTTCTCTAATAATTTGTCCTAACAACTCAACACAAAGCACTCCTAGCAAGAAAATAACACTCAGCTAAATGTTACAAATAAGCTAATAGCATTCAATAAGAGCAATGCAGTACAATTGCTGTGCATTATTGAGAAGCTGATGGGCATTAGCCAGGCATAAAACATGGGTGCATTCCTCCATCAAATGCAGACAGTTGATTACCAGCAGAACCAATGTTACTAGCCTCTCACAACTCCACTACCAATTCTCTAATTAGACAAAACAAAAGTCAACAGAAAGTACAGACGTCCAATAACAATCACAGCCATCATGGAACAGTTCATAAAATCAAATACATCCTGTACTTCTAAAATCCAAATCCGCAAGAGATCAGGAAGCAATAAAACTGAAAAATGATTGACTTCCCAATAAGACAAAATAAACAAATTAAGCAGGAAATCAAACATAGAAGCGCTGAATCAAACAATGTCCAGAAAAACAGCAAATAAAAACAAAAGGAAATCATGTACTTATTTCCTAATTCCAAATAGCAAACTTCAACCTATTCAAGCCGCAATTCCAATCACCACACAACCGCCCCATACCCAAAATCAAACATAGAAACTCGCATGAAAATTTCAACAAATCGAAAACACTTACGAAACGCAATGATTACCGAGATCTGCTCATCAATGAAAAGTAATGCTCAAGCCTCAGAAGCCATAGAATACCCCAAAACACATTGGTAGATATATACAGAGAGAGAGAGAGAGAGAATGAAAGTAATCCAGAAACTGAGGCAGGCGATCACATACCATCTCATTCCGAAATAACCGATTGCTTTACTCAACCGAAAGGAATCCACAATAACCGCAACCGAAATCGAAGCCACCACAATCAATCATAAAACCCTAGATCATCACCAATGCCTGAACCGCCTTAAACCGTCTCTACAATCCGAAAAAATCACCCACATTCCCCTTAGACGCCGCAATAAGAAGCAATCCGGAACCCGGGGAGAAAGATCCAACAACTTTTCAACCGCCGATTGCGAAATTACACAAAACGGTTCAACAACATTCGGAAGAAGAAGCGACACGAGAAGCGTGATGGAGAGAGGGTGGATAACTCGCCGGTGCAGCACGTGGTTTACCGGGTAAGAAAGGAGGTATTCCGGCTACAACGACGGCGAGTGAACAGTAACCGACGAGTGGAAAAAAGAAAGAGAAAAAAAAGTTGGACAAGACAGAGTGGACGATTTATAGCTTTTAATTAATCTTTATTTTATTTTATTTTAACTAATAAAATACTTATTTAATTTTTAATTGGTATTTGAAATATTTAAATAGGCGTACAACTGTAAAATGAGGGTCACGGAAGGAGGCCAGAACGCGGTAGTTATGTATTGGTTCAACTCCAACCAAACGGATTCCGTCGAGCTGTTCCGTTAATATAAACCTACTTTACCAAATTGCCCCTAAGTTCAAAACTATACTGGGCTTCAATGAGGAATTTTCTTGTAATTTCGCATACGTCCGTTTGGTCAATTGACGGGACGTCGTTACCGAGGGGTTACAGTTGCAGACGCGTAACGTTGATGTGTTGACCGAGGTCAATCCAACGGCTCAGTTGATTCGCAAGATCAACGGCCGCGATTAATTAATTTTTTACCAACTTTATTGATAAGATTCTAAATACGGGACCGACTGCATATCATACCTGAAATTGAGAATAATTATGGAGGAATATAAATTAAAAATGAAATAAAAGGCAGAGTGATGGGCAGGTGATACGTGGACCAATAACGTCAAAGTATGAACAAAAAACTACTTAACACTACAAAGTACGATAATACTAAATATAATTATAAAATTAATTAATTTGTTGAATAAAATAATGATTTTAATTAGAAAATGTGACTATCAGTTTAACAAAGTCCGGAAATAGTTAAGGGTTACAGCTGGTGGCGGTTACTCACGGTCCCATATCTGACCGACCGGTCAGCTTTCGCCTCTCACGAGATATGCTTCCCTTCTCCACGTGCTGCCCCCGGTCACAACGAAACTCGTAATTTTTGTCCGTATTTGTACCCAACGACGTCGTTCGGGTTTGTTATTATTCGGTTCGGTTAGGAAATTTACTTTTACGGGACCACCGGTCCACCAACAAAGCTTCCAAAAGAAGACTTTAATAATTAATTAATTTAGGTAGTTGATAATGAAGTGCTTTTTAATTAATTAGCTGTAAGTCCTCCAGGTTTCAATTATTACCTGTCGATCGATTAACGTGACACGTGTCCAAAATGTGCAACGTGGGGGGAGTTGTCTGTTCCTAGTAAATGTAAACGCCGTTTTTTTTTCATTGGCTGAGGGTGGTTTGGTAATACACAACTGCATCCATAGCCGTTGATTTCGTCATGTGTGTGAATGAATCCAACGGTCAAGATTAAAATATTGGCATGAAATTCAGTGATGGGCTATACAAAGAGAGAATTAATTAGGCTTGGTTTTGTGACATGTTATTATTAGCATAAAGTAGCAAGCTTTTAGGGTTTATAAGTTATTAAAAAGGAAAGTGAAAGTAACATTTTAGTGCCTAAAAATCCCTCCCTGTACATGAATGCAGTCTTAAAATGGTGGAACATGTTGGGCAAGTGTCATCGTTATCGACATTCTATATGCAGATTTTTAATGAAATACAACAGTAACGTAATCTTTTGGCCTAGCGAAACATGAATAATGAAGTAGTGAAAAAAGAGCCGGAATTGTAAAAGCTGGCAGCAATAGAACATTCATACAATTCAAGCACGTTTACAAATTGAAAAGGCCAACTATTGAATGGAAGAAGCCTAAAAAAGGATGAATTTCATTGGTTGAATTCTTGTGTGGGAGTAGAAACTAATGACTACCAGATATAGCAGCTTTTGTATGAAGCAGGAACATTCACATTTTTGACATGTTCTTTGTCTATGGACACATATATTTGCACCATTCAAGGCTTTTACACAAATCCTCTTTAAAGACGAGCCATTTGAGAAAGACAAGGACACTAGGGGAGAGCTAGGTTGGCTATAACTTCAATACTCCTTATTGGTTATTGATGTGACTTTGAGTTATAAGACTTAATTATTCTCCACTTATTATAAGGTCTTTGTCGTCGACGGAAGATCTGCTTGGGATATGATATTAGACGGGTTTTTAGTAGTTTAGATTAAGAAATTGTTTTAGTTATAAAAGTGCATCTTTTGAACTATAACTAATGAAGTAAGTATTAATTTGAACTAACCAAAACTACCATAAATGAACTAATCAGATTTCAATGAACTGTTGTAATTTAAAGCAAACAGTCCCTAAATATAATAAAACAAAAGCTTAGCACTCTTTTTTTTGTTTGGGATAAGTGGAGTGATGCTTAAAAATGTCATAACTTTGATCAAAGAAAGCGATCGGTTATAGAATTAATAATCATGTTGTTTTCGTGAAATGCTATTTATTGTCGGTAGTAATTCTAAGTAAAATTTACGTAATTTGTTTATAGTTCTTTTTCTTTCTAATATTTGTAGCATAATTCATTTGTATTTTATTTATATAGTTTCAGGATAAGCACCAAACTTATGTCTATAAACAACATCAAAACATCGTTGCAACCATACACTTCTTCGTACTACGACTGAATGTCATGCTAATTTGAAATTTAAAAAGTAAGAGTCAAATCAACAATATAAACTATTATTTGAACTGATTATATTTTTTCTTGCCCTTCTTTCGATGGTTTCAAAGATTTTCAATTTACATCCAAGTATATCTTCATCGCTCTTCTAGACATTTAATGTACCATGGTTGGATAGTTGATCTTTGGAGTACCTTTTTAAATTTGAGTAATAATTATTATAGTGTTGCTATCAAAAATTATATTTTAAGTACATTTTTTTGTAGTCATATTAGCGTTCTTTAATTTAGCTTGGTGAGTTTTGTATGTCATGCTTGTAGAAGACAAAGAAGAGACGAAGAAAGAAGGAAACGAAACTAAGGTTTCAATAAGAAAGTAAGAATATATAGGAAACAATAACAATACAAAATTACGAAACTATCCCTATTACTATAATTATCTCTAATATTCCCTCTCAAACTCACGGTGCACTGACATGAAATAGCGAGAGTTTGCCAATTAAGAACCGAAAACGTGAAGCGGAAAGGGCCTTAGTAAACAAGTCTGCAATTTGCATAGCGGAAGTAACAAACGACAACGTGCTAGTCCCAATCTGATAGTGATGATGAGTAAAGTGACAATCAATCTCTATATGCTTCGTACGCTCATGATACAAAGAGTTTCGAGTAATTTGAATAGCACTAGCGTTGTCACAATACATAGGAGTAGGTCCTGAAAGAGCAACACCCATATCTGCCAACAACCAACATATCCACATTATCTCAGCAGTAGTAGAGGTCATAACACGATATTCAGCTTCTGTAGACGAGCGAGAGACAACTTTTTACTTTTTGCTCCTCTAAAAAATAAGAGAGTCACCAAGAAAATATACAGAATCCAGTGACTGATTTGCGATATGAAGGATCAGCCCAATTCACGTCAGAATAAGCCCTCAATTCCAAGGAAGAAGTAAAAGGAAATAGAAGACTCTGAAACTGTGTCCCATGTAGATAGCGAAGAATGTGAAGTACAACTGCCCAATGTACTATAGTAGGGGAAGAAACAAACAGACTAACAGTATGCACCACATATGCAATATATGGTCTGGTGATAGTCAGATACGCTAAGCAGCCAATTATAGTGCGATAGAGAGTAGGGTCTGACAAGATAATACCATAAGTGGAAGAATACCGCGAATTAGCCTCAATAGGTGTATCGGCAGTGTGAGTGTCAAAAAGACGAGCCTGATCAAGAATATAAGCAATATACTTAGACTGAGATAAAAGATAGCCTCGTGGAGAGTATCCTACTTCTATGCCCAGGAAGTATCGTAGAGGTCCCAAATCTTTCATTTTGAATTCCTGAGCCAAATGTTGTTAATTTCGCCAACATCATCTCCTATGATAATCATATCGTCAACATACAAAGAAAGTAATGTACGACCAGAAGGAGTACACCTGAAAAAGAATGCTGAATCATGAGGACTGGGGCGGAAGCCTAAAGAGGAAATCACAATCGAAAACTTTTCAAACCAGGCTCGTGGTGTTTGTTTCAATCCATAAAGAGCTTTCTTCAGTCTGCAAACTCCACCAGAACGATGAGGAACACCCGGCGGAGAAGTCATATAAACCTCCTCTTGAAGATCTCTATTCAAAAATGCATTCTTCACATCTAACTGAGAAATAGACAATTGTTTCACAGAGGCAACAACAATAAGAGTAAAAATCGTGACATGCTTAGATACGGGGGCGAAGGTTTCCTCGTAATCCATACCATACTCCTAAGCAAAACCCTTAGCAACCAAACGAGCTTTGAATCGCTCAATAGTCCCATCTGACTTGGTTTTAATTTTATAAACCCAATGCGCACTAATAGCACGCTTTCCCTTCGGAAGAGGAACGAGATCCCAAGTATCTATTTTGGACAATGCAGAAAGTTCATCATCCATTGCATGTTGTCAACGTGTATCGAGAACTGCCTCTTTATGAGAAGAAGGCTCGGATATCTGGTGAACAGAAGCCAAAAAAGAAGCAAAATAAGTAGAATATGTGGAATATACAAAATCAGGTAACTGAGTGGACTTACGAGGTCACGCTGAATGTCGAGGGATCAGAAGGATTAGAATCCTCAATGGCAGAAGCGTCATCCTGGGAGGCAATAGGAGCAGGGGCAACTTGTGGAGCATCAGTATGCTGAGGATGAGCATCTATAAGATCAGGAGCATCACCAACAAAAGGCTCAAAATGATCAACATGAATGAGATTAGACTTATGTATACTGAGAGTGTTAGCCGGAATAGAGAAATATGGAATGTGCTCAAGAAAAAAGACATAACGAGACACATAAAATTTTTGACTGACTGGATCATAACAACGATAACCTTTCTGACCATCACCATAGCCAAGGAAGACACAAAGAGCAGAACGAGAGGTGAGCTTACTACGCTCAACATGAGGCCGAAGCACAACCAAATACTCTTAATGACGAATAATCAGGAGAATGACAATAAAGTTTTTCAAGGGGAGACAAACCTGAAGTGACAGACGAAGAGATTCTATTAATAGTAAAAACAGACTGCTTCGCCCCAAAATTGACTTGGAAAAGAAGCAGACAACAAAAATAAGTGTGCCGTTTCCATAATATGTCTATGTTTTCTTTCAGCAAACGCCATTTTGTTATGAAGTGTCAGTAAAAGAGGTTTGAAAAAGAGTACCATCAGAAGCAAGAAGATCAGAAAAACATTTAGACATGCACACCTCCCAAATCACAACGAAAGCATTTAACAACAACATTATGTTGAGTTTTAACAAGAGCACGAAACATCTAATAAATTTTAAAAAATTTAGAGCAGTGTTTCATGAAATAGACTAGACAGTAACGAGTACAGTCAACAATGAAAGAGACATAATATCGAGATCCACCTTTTGTAGGAATAGGTGAAGGTCCCCACAGATCTGAATGTATCAAGTCAAATGGTGATAGAGAAATGGAAGAACTTTTATGAAAAGGTAATGTTGAGAATTTAGCTAACTTACACCCGCGACAATCGGTAATATCATGACTCAGTAATGTTTCTAATTTTCCTATGGAAGCTAAATATTTCAAACGAGAGCAAGAAACATGACCAAGGCGTGAATGCCATAAATAAAAGCTAGAAGAAGGATTCAAACGAAAAGAAGACAAGTCAACACCAGATGCTGCAACCTCAGGTACTTTCAACTCTTTTAAGACGTAAAGGCCCCCTTGCCTACGACATGTCCCAATCAGCTTCTTCGAATGGGGATCCTGCACATAACAAGAAGAGCGAGAGGAGAAAACTAGTAAGCCAGCGTCACATAATTGACCAACAGAAGCAAGTTTTAAAGTAAGGCTCGGAACATGATAGACATTAGAAAAGGACATATTGTTAGTGCAAATAGATCCAATTCCTGCTACTGGCATGGAAGTACCATCAGCAGTCATGATTAGTGCTGAAGAAGAAGGCTTAATGGACAAATAAGAGTTAGAATCATGAGACATATGACGCGAAGCACCAGAGTCAAGAATCCATGCAGGAGAAGAGTTACCTGACATGTTACCAGAATACAAACTTGAAGAAAAAGTAGCAGACATAGCACGTGATTGCAAGACAATGAACTTCTGAAACTTTTCCGCCAGTGTAGTCAAATCAGTATTGGTTCCAGAATCAATTGGGGGGACAGTAGCTGCTATGGATGGCGGCTTTGGACGCGGGGGATTGCTGCCTGATTGACCTCCTTTTATCTGTAACCGCTCGGAACATTGAGCCTTCCATACAATAATTACACTCATCAATAGCAGGCCTTGATATAAACTTTCTAGAATCAGGCATTCAAGGAGATGCTGCTAATACGGAGTTGTCGGGAAATGGCAGAATGCCCTTTTTGTCAACACGAGATTTCAAACGCGACTCTTCTGCCATCAGCTCTTGATAAATCGAATCAACAGATGGAAGAGGATTCCGATGCAGAATATAACCACGAATACCTTCAAAATCATCCTGAAGAGCCATCAAAAATTGAACCAAGCGTTGCTCCACTCTCAGAGCAATATATGGGGCGCATGCTCTAGTTCTGCAGACTCTGTCAATGCAAGCTGATCCCATAAATTAGACATAGCCGAATAGAACTCATGAACAGTCATACTATTTTGCTGGAGAACTCCAATATCATTCTCTAACTGACATTGTTTGGCAATGTTAGATTGCACAAACAATCGTTCCAAGTGATCCCAAATTTCTTTAGTAGTATCATACTTCGCCAATTGAACGCCAATCGACTGTTGAACAGAATTGTTGATCCAAGTTACGATCTATGAATCGTTTACTTCCCACACGGCCAATTGGCTATCCTCTGTCGGCTTGGTCTTACTCTCGGAGACGACATCCCACATTGATTTACCTTTCAAAATATTCTTCATAACATAAACTCCAATACGAATAATTCTTACCATCCAACTGGACACTAAAAGCCTGAAGCGAGTCATCCTTCGCGGCACCCATGACGAACAGACATGACAGAGACTAATGAAAAATCCAAGTTCGGATTCAAAACCGTGCTATCTAATCATAGCGCCCTAATTATAGTGGCACTTGATACCATATAGAAGACAAAGAAAAGAAGAAAGAAGAAGAAAACTAAACTAGGATTTCAATAGATGCAAATAGAATGTTCTACATAATATAGAAAGTAAGAATATATAGGAAACAATGACAATGCAAAATTACGAAACTATCTCTATTACTATAATTATCTCTAATAATGCTCACCGACGGATGAATGCTCTATGAATATCAAGACATACGACCGAAATAATTTGTGTACCTTTTCAATCGACCCTCAAAAAAAGTATAGCACATAATATTTTGAAATCCTGCATTTGCCTAATTGTATAATAAAATTATTTTACTTAGAGAGTTGTCACAAAGACGATTATCTAGAAGTGTAGTATATCTAAAACAATTCAATCGATGGTATTTTTAAAATGAAGTTTTGAATTGGTCAACACTCTCAAAAAATTCACATAGGAAGGTTTTCATATTGATTTATCAATCAATTGTAACGTGACTATGTTCTTTATTATGAACTAGTAATTTTTTTATTAACAGTTTTCCTTATGTAAAAATTTGTCGTTTTGATATCTGCACCAAATTCAAATAGGTTTAAAATGTTTTAATTGTGTAGAGGGTGCTTTTGTTGGAGGTCAATATGGGCTTGAATGAAGGGACTTTGCATGCCCTTTGGTCCTTGAAGTTCACCAGATCTGAGGTTTAGGATTTGTGTGTGTCTTGTCGAGACAAAACATTGACTGCAGTGTGACCGACTGGCTTGAACTTTCCTTCAATGAAGCTCAACTACCTTGCAATGGCCGTTGCTAGAATTCGATATAAGCTTTGAAAGAGTAGGTAATAAGATAGTGAAGGTGGCACGAAATTTATTGCAAAAAAAGAAAGAGAGGAAGGGAAGATAGATGACGACAGAGCTGAAGTCAATACCCGAACCACCACCCTCGGCAGACTGGCGAGGCCGGCCGGGGCCTGACCTTGGTGCGCTCTTGACTCCCTCATATCATCATTTTTTTCAACTTGAAACCACAACAAAAAAGATGCAAAGACAGACAGAACCCCACTACACTGATGTCTCTTACCAGCAGCATATTCAATGAGCCAGCCGGTGAACAGGTCCTGCGCAGACCTTCCTCCCCAACCACCATCTTCAATACAGAGAGTCTTCTTACTTACCCAAAAAGACACATATCATAATAATGTCATTCTACTCTTTTTTCGCTTACTTGGAGATGAGTGTCAGCGGCATCAGGGCTGATCATCAGCCACTTGGGTCTCAGCTGCTGGTGCTGGCACACCAGAGGATGAAGCAACACCACCTGGCTCAATGCTCCCATGGCCTGTACCAAGAGCTAGGCTTATCTGGTGCACCATGTTGCAGAGGTGGTTGTTGATAGCTGTGATGCTTGAGAGGCTTAGCTTGGCTGATGGGAGTGAGCTAGCCAGCACTTGGAGTCCAACAGTTAGTAAACATCCACCAGACTCTGATTGTGGGTCTTGGGTAGGTGAATTGGAGGTGTTGGGATCATTGTTAGCAGAGCTGGTTTTGTTGGGATCAACTGGGGTGATGACAAAGCCGATGGGGAGGAGAGGGATGCAGGAAGGATCCTCCCCAGACATGGCTAGCTGGATCGAGTCCACGTCTATATTTGCGTGTACAATCAGACAGCCGGATTGGTCAATGCAGCTCTCTTGCAGCATTAGCTCAACATTTTGGGATGAGTTGCTAGCCACCTGGACAACATTTCAACATAAATCAATCCTGAGAATGTAAATGTAGTTTCTTGGGAAGCAAGTAATTTAACAGACTTACATTGATCCGCACAAGCGAAATGCAGTTTCCAGGATTCGATCCATTTGCAATATGCGCAACTTCATGCAGTGAATTACCATTGGAAAGAACATCGAGCTGCAAGCAGATCCACATGATTTACACTGATACTATACACAAGAAACAAGTATCTGTTATAAGTGAAGGAATTGTGATGGATTAAACGAACCTGAGCTCTTCTGTGTTCATCCCGAAGAAGATCAAAAAGCTGGTAGTGGCTATGGGGCAGCCAAGTTGTGGAAACTGCGGTCAGGATAACTCCGGTGGGCTGGCCTGGTTCCATGACTTTCCTTGTAGTTATTCTCAGAGTATCATCAGATGAGTCCGACAAGGCTGTCCATGACTGACCATTGGAAGTGCTGATGTTGCCACAAAAAGTTGTAATCATTCTCTGTGCAAGTT